>CAXIVR010000001.1:73451580-74651580 GCA_964035755.1 Teleogryllus oceanicus | reverse complement strand
GTGTCACGTCTGGTTTGACGACAAAATACGGAGGCAGGTGCTCTGCACTGGAAAACGCCGTTTAGTCGATTTTATTACCGTCGCTTCATTTTAACACTCTACCATAGGAATGTACAATTGTTTAATATTGTTTGAGAACGTTACTAGATAATAATATGTTTTCTTAGACACTCGCATTGCTAACTACAAAGGGTGCGTATTTTGTTGTTTTTTTTTCTTGACAATAGAGTGGAGTTTGAATAAGATGCTGGAATGTAATGATGTAATATCATTTACTAATTTACTCAGAAAACATACTTTTTGAGTGGGTTTGTAAGAACAACCAACTATTTTGTGATGACGTTGAAATTCGATTTGCTCGTTTATATTTTTAGCAGTCGTGATCCGTAATGTGCACGTAATTCGTACAAACTCGAGAAATATGGTTATGCAAGAAAATCGTGTATAATGTTGTCTATTGAACAGTTCAGAGCTGGAGAAAAAACGAGAGGTACAGGTATTTCAACAATAGATTTGGTAGCTGTGTCGTAGTGCTGAAGCAAGAATTGTTATGTCGACGAAGCAATGTGAAGTGCTCGCCAGTTGGGAGCAGTGATGTGTTGAACCTCTGAGTACTTCTTCCGGCGACCAAGATACCCAAAGGAAAACGCGTACTACAGCATGGGCTTGCAGTTAGTAAGTCACTAGTGCTAACTGTGACTTGCCAACTGCTAACACACTAGCGTGCCACCCAATAAAACACTCTCGAATGACTGCAATAAATTACATATTTTAACAAAACATCTTTGCGAATACTGCTATTACATAGTAAAGTACTTCTACAACAGTACAATAGATCCTTACCTACCAAGAATGTGAAGAGTATTACTGTTCCTTAACGCGAACGTAAATATCATTTTTCCAATGGCGGGTGATCTATTTCTTCTAGCCTTGCTATCTTATGATGGCCGCTGAGTGAAAACAGTGACATAGTGAGTATGACAATTTAGTCGTCCCTCGCAGTTCGAAAATAGGGGGAACAACATAATCAGATATTTGAATTTTTCAATCAAAACTCTTCAAAAAATTGAAACTGTTTCATTGCTTTCGGATTTTTTCGAATTTCTCAGTATCCAGCAAAACCATATATACGTCCACATGGCCCTTTTGTTTTATTTTTTCTTGTACGTTGTTAGTTTTTTCGTAGATCTCTTTCACCTCTTTTAATAAGCTTAAAATTAAAATTAATGCCGAAAATGAAATAAATTCACTACTGGATTCTCCTAATCATTCTTTGCAACTGTGCACAATCAGTTGAGATCCTTCTAATTGCTGATTAAAGGGTGCAAGTTTATTTACGAACAGAATGAACTTTTCATCAAACCACTAACTCTAACAAGTCGGGTTGTTTACTCTCACTGAAATAATTTCACATTGATTAACGTAAAGCATGTGGAGTTGCGTCTTTATTAATTTTAGAAGATAAGGTCAAATAATCACAGAATGGCAAGGTATTGATTCCCTATGAAATTTAGTTTTGAGGAGTTATTAACATATTAACAGGGGTCAAAAATATAGGTTTTTTCTACTCCCTAGACACTTCTAATCTACCATGAAGTCACTGCATCGAGAAGCTGGTACATAGCCCGATATTAGATTTAGTAGGTTAGTGATTGAATACACCCGCTGAGGTAGCGGCAATATTTTTGAAACAGAGCAATCGAGAGAAAAATCGCAGTTTCAAACCAGCGCGTGTGCCGGAAATTGGCTGGATATGATGAATACCGCGAGTGTCTCCTACATAAATCGAGTTAGTAGTTCTACTGCTCTGATCGGGATCGTTTCTGTGATTTTTCCTAGCGAATGCCGGAGCATTACCCTCTACAACGGGCCAGTATCGCCAGTGATTTTTTCTTTCCCATGCCCTTCCCAATCCCATCATTAGAGATAAGTAATGGAACCATCTCCCTTTCTCATATAAGTCGTTACCCGTTGATTAAAAAAATAACAAGCGTCGAAGATTCGGTAGGCAGTAACGAGCAATCTGACTCTCGAGACGCTATTACACGTGGTGATGCCTTTTACTACAAGTCGTCGGTCACAAAGAATAGTAGAAGTTCCGTGAACCTCGATCTTTTGGAGTACGAGTCCACGCAACGGAAATTGTTGATAACAGGAGATTGGTGGTGAAGACAAATGAAGTGCAAGTCGTGTTTTCACCTTGAGGAATGTACAATTCCTTGGATCATTGATCAATATTCTTTTTGTGGTAATATTAGATGCACATATTTATTATTGTGAGTTAACTAAAATAAAGAAAATATGAGTTTTAATTCTACGTTTTTGTTATTCCTCAAGGCTTTTACTTAGTGGACGTTTCTTCAAAGAATGTGAAATATTTTATTATATTTTTGAAGCGTTAAATGCAATAGGTGTTAATTCCACAATGGAAAACTGTTTTATTGTACAACCTACTGGATTTTACATAGTAGATACAGTTCCAAAGTCTACTATATTTGTACTTTCATATGAACTACATTCACTTATCTTCACCGATAATTTTTAATCATAATATATCAATGAAGTCAAAACCTCACAAATGACAACCTTTAACTTCCACCTGTTAACATCCACCTTTATTAGACAAACAATATGCCGATAAACAACATTCAGTAGTTGGAAACACATAAAAACACCCTAAACTACATAATCAAACCCAATGGTCGAAGTGGTGAAAGAAAAACATATTCTTAGTCGTGAAATAATGAAAATTTACTGTAGAATCGAGTAGCTTAGTATACCACTTTGGTATATTGTCTATACAATCAATCCGTATTTGATATGGCTATGAAAGTTGAATAGGAGGAATAGAGATTTACATGGCTCATGTAGAAACTTAATTCGGGAAATGTGACAGAGGATGCCATCTGATCATTTATTGATTTCAAAAATCCACCGTTTTTCCTCATTCCTGTGTCATTTTTTCATCTTCCAAAGTCGTTATGGTCCCTTTGAACGGAGATGCACCGAGAAGTAAAATCTGCGCCCTAACGTGCTCCGCGGCCACAGAGTGATAGTGCGATAATCAGAACTATTGGTGGGAAAACAGCATGTACCTTCTCGTCCGTATTTTGACGCAAAATTACGCAACAAGTACTCAAATTTTCGAAAAATTGTTATCTTCAAAGATTAAATTTCGTTAAGGAAAAAATCTCTACTTTTAATATTTTAGTCGAACTTTGGCAATTTCCGAAAAATCGTTTTTTTAACAAACATGAGTCCTATACCATTCTCTTAAACATCCTTCGCACTATCCAACAACAAAATTTAATTAAAAACGATGTAACTATTTTTTGAAAATTTGAAAAAAGTACAGTACTGGAAACAAAAATTGATCGGGGCCGTCAGCGGCTAAGTTCAGCTTTTTCACGGCTTGGGCAGCCCTTGTCATGACAAAACGTCGCAGGTGGAGCCCGACAAACCATCGTAGCCAATCTCAACGCAGGGGGGAATGTCCTGAGAAAATTACGTTGTAGAAAATGGCGGGTGCCGCTAGTTTAGATGTGGAAGTATTTTCATTATATTTATAATTTTACAAAATTTTGCAATTCTTTTTTATTTTCTCATCTCAATTCCCTTTACACAAGATGCAAAATTCCGCAATCCAACCGGAGCTATCGCCTTTCGTTTTCGAGATACGCAATTGTTTATAGGATCTTGGCATCTGATGCCAACCCTCTTTGGTTTCAGACAATTCATTTGCTCTTGGCAGTCAAGTATAAAATTCAAACAGTTTTGCAGTGTCTTGCTTTCTGCTGATTAAATTGTATAAACGATTTGTGACTTACAACAAATCAGTGGAAATTGTTGCTCATGAGCTGTGTTTTAACTTCGAAATATTTTTAGTTTTCGAGAAATTTAATTATCTTTGTTTTTTTTAAATGGAACCATGTATTTTTTTCACTAGCGATAGATAATCTTAAATAGACGAATGCAGTGATATAACATACGTTAATGTTTTGATAGTATTTTGAGTATAAAGTTATACTTTCAGACATGTGATTTTAAACTAAATGTACGAGATCTTCTGTTAGCAAATGTTGTTAGTGTCACATTTCGGGAAGGTTGTCTTCGCGGCGCCGGCACTTTTGCGAGAACAGGGGAAAAGTCGCTAAGGACACATTCTCCAAAAGTGACAATGTCGACGGCTGCTAGAGGAAACATTGCACGTTTAATTTCAAATCTCAACTCTCATAATATAAATATATAAAAACGGATTTATACGTTTATATTATTATCGGTTTTTTACATTTTTTACAATACAATTCTTAAGTGATTAGAAATATCAGAAAATAGTTTGTAAATATTATTTTATCGTATGAAAGGAATTGAAAAAACGGTGTCTTCCCGTAAGAATTAGTGCAATTTATTAATTTAAAAGAATTCAATGAAATGGAGAATTAGTTCACTACTAATGCGTTTTCATTTAATTCCAAAACATCACAAAAAACTGATACAGCCTTAGCAATCCGCTTGAATTCATGTAATTCCTTAATAATTACAAAGTTAATTGTGAATGAACTTAAGTTATTTAAGTAATTTAAATTAATTAAATTAAGGTTTAAAAAATTAAAGACTATTGAAATATTTTATTGAAGTTTCTCAAGAAAGTGATTCAGTCTATCAGGATGGAGATGCGGAGGTACGCTTTCGCTAATTGTAAATTGGGAGTCAGAAGAAAACCGACTGTAGTATTATTCGAGCAGTATTTTAAAATGTAAGCTCTAATGGTTGAACAAATGGAACTTAAAGTATTTAAAATACAATGAAAAATTAGAGAGCTGAAAACCAGGAATAACCAGCAATAATTTTCATGGCAATATATGCGAGCGTTGTGGCCGCTTGTCCCCTCCACCCCCGTTAGGAATTTCAAATGTATTTGCCGGAGAAACTAAGCTAGCCGTTGTTAAATGGCTTGTAGAAAAGTCTTACGTGGGAACTGCGTAAGGAAAAGCCTTGCGTAGGAACTGTGAAAAAAATAGTTGTCATGACATGCTAATTTCTTATAAACAATTACGTATCTCGAAAACGAAAGACGATAGCTCCGGTTGGATTGCGGAATTTTGCATTTCGTTTAAAACCAATTTTAAAAAAGCAAAAATTTTAAAATTTATAAACAATTTCCAAATTTTGCAATTCTGAAGTGGGATGGGTTTTTTGATGTCCCGGAACCGAAAACTGCTAATTAACAATTTTGCAATAATTGACCCTATAACCTTAACTGAGGTTACTAGTAACCCCACGGAAAAAAATAAATATTGATTATTAGCGAATAATGCAGTTGGCTGCACTGAGCTCTTCAGTATTCTTACTTGGAAATGTCTATTTTTACGTGAGCAGTTCAGCTTGCTAGTTAATTGTTGCCATTTGCTAGTGTAAGTTAAGATTTATGAGAGTGTGATTCTGGGGTGGCATGTAACCCCTTGTTAGTGTTAAAGGTGTATTTGTTTGGTGAAAGAGGTGTGAATAATTCGTGTTTACAATGAGTGACAATGTGGATAACGGTGGTGCAGGAACATCAAAACGCCTGAAAACGTCCGTAAATTCATTAGACCAGGATTTTGATAATATTTTACGGGAATGGTTAGGTGATGATGACAAAGAGTTCGATTCAGATTGCGACGGCACTGATGACGAAGATTACGTTGCTGAAGAATCTGAATATGAAGATTAAATATCAGATGATGGAGGAGAAAGTGAAGAACACTTAGTTGATAACACAGATTATATATGGAACGGAAGAAACGGCTACACCTGGTCGAAGAAAGTGCCACCTTCCGCTCGTACACCCCAAAGAAATATATATTTACGTGTTCCAGGCCCAAAAGGGAGCAGCCAAAAATGTGAGTAAGGAAAGAGAAGCTTGGAATCTTTTATTTAGTGATCATATCATAGATAAAATTGTTGAATTTACTAACAAGGAAATCGAGAAGAGGGGTGCTCGTTACAAAGATTGCAGATATGTGGGACCAACAAATTCTAGAGAAAAATGCGCTCTCATAGGCCTCCTATACATTGCTGGCTGTAGAAAAGATGGACATTTGACAATATGTGAATTGTGTGGCCCTTTTGGACCAGAAATATATAGCTGCATAATGTCCAGGGCACGTTTTGAGTTTCTAATTACGTGCATATGATTTGATGACAGAGAAACCAGAAGACAAATTCGCCCCCATAAGAGATATTTGGACACAATTCATTTCGAATGTCAAGATTATGTATACTCCTTACGAGTACTGCACGGTATATGAGCAACTCCTTGGATTTAAAGTCAACTGCCCATTTAGAGTTTATATTCCTTCCAAGCTTGACCGATACGGCATAAAAATTATGACTCTATGTGATTCCCGTACATTGTATATGGTAGATGCTCTCCCATACATTGGCAAGGATAAGTTAGAAAATAAAGGTTCTCTGCCATCACGTTATGTCAGAACACTAAGCCGTGTTATTCATGGAACATATAGAAATATAACATTGGATAATTATTTCACGTCTGTTCCACTGGCTGATGAAATGTTGAACGAGTACAAACTTACTATTGTTGGAACTCTTCGGAAAAATAAAAGAGAAATTCAGCGGTGTTTCCTGCCTAGTAACAGGGATACGTAGTAACAAACCAATAATGTCAGCACAGTTTGGTTTTTGCGGCAAAAACCATTAGTGGCTTTCACGCCGAGAAAATCGAAATCTGTTGTGCTTTAATCAACTATGCATTCTGACAAAAAATAGATGAAAATAATGGAAAACCTGACATAATCAGTTTTTATTATATGACAAAAGGAGGGAGTAGACACATTTGATCAACTTGTCCACACTTATTCTGTGAGCAGAAAAACTCGCAGGTGGCAATTGAGGTACTTTTATGGAATGCTGGATCAGGCTGGAATAAATGCAATGATTTTGTACACTGCAGGAAAAGAAAGATGTAAAAGAAGAACCTTTCTCTTTGACCTAGGTGTCCAATTGGCGAAGGAACACATTTTGCACAGATTAACAGGAAACCTCCCTGTTCATCTTCGAAATGCCATCGACAGACTATTAGATACACAAAAAACTAATGAGGAAAAACAACAATTTCCAAGTAAATTAGAAAAGCAAGGTAGGTGTACCATATGCGACAGAAAATCAGACAAAAAACAAAAATTGCTTGTTTTAAATGCAGCACACCTATTTGTTCAGAACATCGCCATGAAGTTTGTTTCAATTGTTTGTGAAGTCATTTTAGTGTCATGCACAAAGTCATAATATCATCAAAGTTATAATTAAATATAATAAAATAATATAATAAAATTAAAATAAGCAACATTATATTTTTATAAATTCTGATAATAAAAATGTGTTTCCCAATAATTTAGATTTATTTTTGACATATTCCCTGCTTAAAATACGGAAATAAAATGTGGGGTTATGAATAACCCCATGCTAGTAGTAAGTGTGAATAAAATCATGTTAGGGTACAAGGGTTAACAATTTTATAAACTCCGAAATGTGCGCTATTCCTGCCGGGGAGTGTCCCCAAATTGTCCCTGATTTGATGATCGGAAAATACCAATTTTGACACGAGATGCAAATTAATTGCTTAATATCTAGTTTAATTGTCACTTTAATCATAAATATACACTTCGTCTTTGAATTTTACTGTCTTTTATTGAAATGGTTACCTAGACGTCCTCTAACGATTCGAGAAAGACAGTATTTGCCTTTTTGACAATTGCAAATATTCAATTATAATTGTTTTTCTTATCGCAAAATTCTGTAGTAAACTGGTAATTTGATAAAGTTTATAAAATGTGAATGGACAAGAATATAGGAATTAAAATGTGTATAAGAAAGTAATTGTTCTAAAATTAGTGTTATTTTATCTGATATCAATGTAATTTCTTCAAAAAGAATGGTGTTAACAGTGGTTAAGTGCTATGTGTTCATATATACGTATTTCAATGAATTTACTTTCATGTTCATACAAGTGTTTCTTCCATGTATTTTTATTTGAAAATACTTCCACAACTGAAGAAGCGACGCCCGCTATTTTCTACGACGTAATTTTGTTAGAGCACTTCCCCCTGTGTGGAGATTGGCTACGATGGTTTGTGAGGCTCCGCCTCGACGTTTCATCATGACAAGGGCTGTCCAAGCCGTGTAAAAGCTGAACTTAACTAGCCGCAGACGGCCCCGACCAATTTTTGTTTCCAGTACTGTACGAGGGGATTCACGTAAAGAACCCCCCAAAATTTAAAAAATTTCGATTTTAAATTCAAAGGGCAACGACATGAGCCAGATCTATTAGGGTATATCAATTTTGGAGAAAATCAGCTGAACGGTTTTGCCGCTAGCGTTGCAGACAGAGAGACGGAGGGACTGACAGACTTTTTGCCGATATTCGATTTTTCGGTATCAAAGCCCCAAAAATATGAATTCTGATTACACCATGTTATAGTGGATTTTTTCTAAATTTCGCATCTGGATTTATCCATTTTTTGGTTACCAGGGCCCTGTAATAAGAGTTTTTCTGCCAAAAATTCGCCGTTGTTTCGCGCAGCATTACACAACTTTCTCTCTACTCCGTAGCTAGAAAGGAAAAGTGATTCCAGCGATGGACCGCGCGGTGAGGGCGGTTGTCGGAAACGAGGAGGGGGAGGGGGAGGGGCAGGCAGTCGCAAAGGGCAGCGCGCTCCCGCGTGACTCCTGCCTCCCCCTCCCCGCGCACGGCAACTGACGCAATGGGGGCGCGTGCGCCCAGAAGCACGGCTCCCACTCGGGGCCGACTCGCCCTCCTCTAATATTCATGGCCTGTCGTTTAGCACACTGAGTGCGGAGTCGAGCGTGACTTATTCAGGGTGGCCTCTCCCCTCCGCCGCCTCCCGCTCACGAACCGTGCCCGCTCCCGCCCTCGCCCACTCGCCCACCCACGCCCCTTTCTCCTCCACCCAGCCCTAGCCGCCCTCCCACATCGCCTACTTCCTTACCCGCGGCCGGCGCCTAAATGCGGAGCTCGACCCTGGCGGTGGAGATGGAGCAAACACGGTCTTAAACGAGCTTTCCGATACCTCGGGACGCTTCGGCTTCCGCAGGTTTATTTGATATTACATATTGGAATCGGGAGCACAAAACAGCTCTTCGTTGATTTGGAAGGCCGCGGGGCATAACGGGATTCGATATTAATATCCGAACCGCCGCAGCAGGCAAGACGTCGGAGCCAGCGATCGGAGCGAACCTTCGAGCCAATCCCCCTCCCTCTCTCCCTCTCCCTCAATCCCTCTACACTGCCCATCTACGCCACTCCACGCGCACTCACTTCCTCTCCAAGGTCCGCGCGTTCTGCTCTTCTACTCGCGTGGGGCGGTGCGCGGCACAAGCGGATTTGTTCAGCGCGCGGCGAATTGAGAGGTCGTCTATATATTCCGCTGCCGTTTATTGTTTGTGTAAGAAGAGTTGCCAATCACGCTCCGCGTCACCCTGATGTCTGTTCGAAAAAATTTAATAAAAGAAATATTCCAATTGAAAATTCTGTAGGTGCAAACAGTTGATAATTAAGTCGTTGTAGGGTTTGTAGAAATAATTTGTGAAACGTTGAATAAGCGAATATGGATAATTAAATAATGATAGTATTTTCTTCTTCTGGGGTATTAATATTAATAAAAATGATTGTATTTTCTTAAGCAAATTTTCAATTAAGTATCTCTTATGACAAGATATGACATTGCTCCTGTCATTTTCGACCCATTTTTAGATATTACTGAATGCGTTGATGAATCGTGTGCTAGTACTAGTAGCATATTGAGTGAACATATCACATTTTCTTACATAATCGAACAAGCACGCAGAAATGTGTACATATACATTTGCAGTTATTTCTTACAGTACCCGTTAGCTGAATTTACATTTGTTATTCCAACAATACAGGATCCGATCAGTTACATTCATTTAAAAAAAATATGAATCGGTATTTGATGCTTTTTTAACTTGTGTACTTGTTCCGTTTATTTAATTGTTCATATTTCCATTCCACGCACGTTAATTGTGTTATTAGTGTACGTAATACAACTTCAGAGAACTGCAATGATTCATTAATATTAGTGGATACCCCTTCTCTGTAATTTAATAATTGTTTCACTACATTATCTATACATAAAATAATGCGCTAATAAGTTAAAATTTTATACGGATTCTTGCTCTATTCGTTAGGTGGTAGATTGTATGAATTTCTGGGGGAATTGTGCGCATCTCTTCAAGATATTTTCTTTTCTTCACCTTTGAATTTTCTAACAATAAGAGACCTAGAAGATACTTTCCGTGGAACTTGAAATTGTGTTAAATGAAGGTAAATGATTTCTAAAAATGTGCTAAATAATGCCTCTAGAGCTGTCTATTTAACTGCCAGTATACACAATTAAAAGGATACATATATGTCGAGAAAACAGTCAACCATTTACATTTCGTTAAAACATTGAGTGAGAAACTGCATCAACGAACTATATAAAACACGAAATAACCTCCCATTTTACCGCACTTGAAATTTTTTTATGAGGTTGGAGGACGTTCTGTTAACCGTTTGAACGATACATTATTAAAAGTACCAGAGAATTGCCGTAAAAGTCTTCTTTTCTCGACAATTCAGCTCAAGGAAGATAAAGTAAAATGAGCTAGTGCGAGATCACGCATACGCAAATATCTAATACATGAATTACATACATTACATACAATACAATCAGCATTTACATCCGTCTACGTATAGTACAGACCTCTGAAGAATTTTCCCAGAGAATCCCACATATGCTTTCTAATATTTGGAACATGCCTATATCCAGCCTCAATAATCATTTTCAATACAAAAAATTCCAAACGCATTATAGTTTTGCATTGTGTCAATAGAATATATTATAATTTTCAAGATAATTATGTAGGTACCTTCAGCTACTTTTCATGTAAAAAGTGTAAAATTACAAGTAGTAGATATTTTATTTCCAACATTTTATAACGAAACATAGTTTTTCTGTGATACAGTCCTGGTATACTATCGCCGTATCCCATTTCTCCAACACTTTCAGATATATTTTAAATCAAGAAAAATGAGTCATATGAGAATACACCAGCCTACTTCACAGTCCTAAGAATGAAGTCGAAGTGAGATGTTCAGAAGATTTAAACTATGCAATCTCAGGAATTTTGAAAGGTGTCGATACCAAGATTTTTAAAAGCATCCACAATCATTAAATATGTCATATTCACGTATTGCTTTATGAATTTGCACCTTTGTGGGTATTCATAGTACGTAATGAACACTAGTACTATGTATTGGCATACACTATATTACGTTATTGCTGTATTAGTTAATATTTTTAGTAATTTACAATTTTTAGTAAACATTTTTGTGTGTTGTTGTGAGAATAATTTACTTGTTTTTGGACAGTGAGCGTGGTACATTTTGGAAAATCATTTTCCGTGGTACCATATTTGTTGCTGCAGGCCTAGAGTTTCTTTCGTCCTGAATTGGTCATCTCGGGACCATGCTTTCGTGCAGCGCACAGGGGCTTACTTATCTTTAGCGGCGATAGGTGCACGTGACTTTGACGAGGGGGGACCAGTATTTTAATATTGAATCCATTTTTATACCCCAGGTTATGTGGTGGAATGATAATGATGATGAAGGTTGAAATGGACAATGACAAACGTACAGTGACATACACAAACACAAGCATCCTCGAGGCGGGACTCGGATTATAATAATAATAATAATAATAATAATAATAATAATAATAATTAATTATTATTATTATTATTATTATTATTATTTTACTACTACTACTACTATCAGTATATAATATGGATGCTTTCTATAAGTGGTAATTTTATCAAAACATTTTCTCATACTGGTATTATTCTTTTTATTTTCCATCAACAATTTTCATCAAATGAAAAAAAAATCGCATGCAATGACCTTTAAGATATCTTATCCCGCGCAATTGAATATTACACCAGGGTAAAATTCAAGTCTGCAACAAGTTCCATGTCCTTGGTGCTGGCCATGAGAAGCCGTCACGCCGTAGCGAGTTTGACGCATGGCCTCTCCGCACGTGCCGGGACGAGGACGCTTCTCCTTTCCGCTCCCCTCCCCCCCCCCCGGCCGTGCGAGGAAAGACGACGCCATGCGAGCTGAATCGCACGTGCGGCTCGCATCGCGCGCGGACCCGTGAGGGACGGGTCGGGTGGTGGCAAGGTGGTTGGGGGATGGGAAGGAGGGGAGGGGGAGGGGAGGGGCAGGAGAAAGCGCGCGCGGGCGTAAAAGAGCGCGACGCGAGAGGGCAGCGGGCAGACGGAAATACGCAGTGGTATCCATGGCGCGCGCGACACCCCTCTTTTTGGCCACGCCCTCCGCGCCCTCGGCGCTCTCTGGGACCCCTTGCCGCCGCCCCCGACGCCCCAGCTGCCGTCTTCTTTTCTTCGCGGTAGTATTTCATATCGGCTCATGCAGGGCGGCTGGGCGCGGCGCGGAGACGCCGAATGCGTGAAGGCGTAGAGAAGGCGAGTTTGTGTTCAACTACAAAGAAAGAAGCATGCCGAACCTCACGCACGACACATTGATTTTTTTGACATTTGTTCTTAACACATCGTAGGTATTTCGTTATTGACATTTTGGCACATTGACATTTTCCTCATAATTGTCGCGAGTATTAAATTTATTTATTTATATGTGAATTATTTAATGTTTACTCTTAATTTTTTATACTAATTATTCATGACAAGATTTGTGTAGAGAGAGTCGTAAGCTTTCTTGTAGTTTATCCATGCGACGTGAACATTCATTAGCTGTCACAAACATTTTGTCAATTATCAAAAAATCTTTTGCCTTTTTCGACTATTTGCAGTGGCCCTTTTTTCGTTTGGTAGCGGAATGTTCTACTCTATGTGGTTTTGTATTTTATCTGTTGTTGTGGATGGGAAGAGCTCAATTGTTACCAGTCGTTAGTAGTCGGGTCAACGTCCCTTTTTCCGGTATTTGGAGATAGTTGAATTTTCAGTATTCGTACACTGTTGTGATGTGTCTTCTTCAAACAGATCACTCATCTGCTCAGCGAGTCTCGAGTTATTGTAAGAGGTTTGATCTTAACCATGCAATTTGTGGGCCCAGTGCAGAGCAATGCTTCATCTTGACTCGCTTCTTTGCCACCACCTTTATTAGTCTAGAGTGTATGTTCACAGTAGTGTCACTCCTTAAATCCATGACGCCTTGTAATGCCTCGATGGGTTGTTCGATAACTTGCGCCAGTACTCCAACGTTTCTTTCGCGTCTTGATCTACTTCTTGTAAGGCTTTGTGTCTGTTCGTTCTTTCGTAGAAATGGCATTGGTAGATTTGGAACTGAAGGTTCTCCATTTTTTTCAGTTTGTAGACCGCTTGCTTCTTTGCTGTTAATTGTTGTGTATAATTTCGCGATGCCTTCAGTTATGGTCGAATCTCCGAGATGGTATTGCCTAACAAGTGAGGCTCTCTTCTTTTTATTTGGAAAGTATTGTTTTGGAGTTTTGGGGATGCTAATATGCTCTCTCGGAGACGGATGATCTTTGATGTCAGACTTCTGTTAGGAATAACTTTATCAAGATTTCAAAGCTTGGTAAACGCGTGATATTATAACTGCAAGTTTATGAAAAATATTCTAGATAATCATAAATTCACTTTTTATCAGAGAGATAGAAAACTTCTCCCTGACAGTGGGTAGGTATCAGCTTCAGAAGCTATTGACACCGATTTAATCGATTAATCCAATTAAAAGTTATTTTACCACATTTTGAATCAACATTTTGAATACATCTCATCCTGTTACACTGTTATCATGTCTTTATTTACTCTCGCAGTTCCTTACTTTGAACTCCATTATTTAATTCTATTTAATCCAATTATATTTACGATTATTTCAAAACCCATCTTCTAGACCCTCCATGTCCAAACTTCAGCAATAAGATGTGTATCTGAATGGTCAAGAGGCACAGCTTCAAATTTCCATACTTTACATCAGGAAAGAATACTATCTGCACCCTTTGTGGTAACATTTGAATTAATGCATCTTATTAAAAGCTCAAATAGATGCTAATAAAGTTGGAGGTTACTTCTGTGTACCTTCAAAAAGATTTCTTTCTTCCAATTAGTTTGATATCAAAACCTGAAAATCACAGAAACTGGAGTTAGAACTTGACTTCTAAAGTATAAATATCACAATCTTAAATACACTCCTCCTCCTGCTTCTCCATATTAAATGTCTTTGCAATGGATACGTGTATTTCTAGACACTCTTCACATATTACTCACCCCACTACCCTCCACACCCTCTCCGCGATGGCGGTCGTTTGTTTAGACTACTTTAAGATTAGCTTTCCATCAGAAGGCAGGGAGACAAGCATTACTGACCGGAGAGAAACTCCTCAGAATCCGCGCATCAGAAACATCCCCGTTTGTCAATGCCATAGAGGCGGTGAAGCTCTTTGAACTGCGAAGTACAAGAAAACTCCCTGCGAGGAGATTCAGCGGGACGGAGTGCTCGAGGGCGCCAAGTCACCCTCCTCCCCCCCCCCGGGTCCCGCTCACGCGCGAGTTCCCTCGATTACCGCACGAAGGTCCCGATCTCCCCGCGCCGCGAAAGGCGAACCACAAAAGGCCGTCTTCGCCACGTATCTCTCGGCGGGGGGCCGTTTATTTCCTGCCTACGAGGGGTCGCGGAGTCGGCCAGACGGGCGGGTGGGCGGACGGACGGTGGACGGACGGACGGGCGGGCAGACGAGCCACAGCGCCGGGGCAGATCTCTGCCGCGGCCGGAATACTTGGTGCGAACTTGGCGGGAGTAGGCGTCGCCCGCGGCCGCGCCGTCGAACTTGGCACGGGCTTCGCCGGCCGGCCACCCCGGCTTCCAGCCCGCCCGGCCGCCGATTGCCCAACTTACCACGCCCCCCCCCCCCGCCCGGTCGGCCGGAGACCCGGGCGCGCCGCCGCCTGGCGTCGCCCCCCCCTCCTCCCTGTCCGAGAGAAGAGGCGCGGCGGGGCAGTGCGGGATAGCGTCCGACAACGGTTGTTTGCCGGCCTGCGGCCTGCCCGACTGGCGTCGCCTTCATAGATAGCAAATAGAGCGACTGAGCGAACTTTTAGTTAGCCTCCCTAATTACAGCTATCTGAACAGCGCGGAGAATGTTATTTATAGTGGAGTTGCAGCGGGACGACGAATGTATGGAAGTTTTAATTAAATGCGAGCAGAATGCGAGTGCGGCCGCGAGGCGTCGCGACGCCGCCGGCGCAACGGCCTGCGCGGATGGAGGCGGACGCGACGGCTGTACGTCGGAGGCCGTGGCGGCAGCGGTGGCGGTGGCTGCCTGCCGCGACACTTTGTTCGCGCAGCCCTGCGGGAACCACGCCTCTCTTTTCGGGCTGCGTCGGTCTTCATGCCCTTTCCACGCGATTACGTGTTCGCGCGATTTGAGAGTGTGCGGACGCGATACTTCGTCTCGAGAAGCCGTAGGAAGCTAACAAACCTCGGCAATCAAATTTCCAACTACATGAATGCTCGGAAGTGATGTAAAAGTGATTACCCAGAATTGTGTAATAAACTATTTATAAGTCAAGAAAAAACATGAATTTTGTACACATCTTTGAAGATATTGCTTGTCTAAAAAATGATATGATAAATGTATCTCTGATGTTCTTTGTTGTTGACTCATTTTCGAGCTATGGAAACTTGTCCATTCAGTGGAAATTTTGAATTTGACATTACAGCGGCTTTGAACGATACCTCTGTACTGCGTTTAGAATGAGGTCTTTCAACGTTACCGAGTATGTTACAAACTATACCTTGAATATCCGTTACCTGGGATGGAAACAACGTTCTCCGTCATATTTGCTTTTCTGTGCTTCGTTTCTTGAGTAAAATATTACCAGGGGTATTATAATAGAATTTAATTTTGTATAATAAGTTTTGGAAGAGCGTTTTCTAATCGCTGTACCACTCAAAATGGCAGTCTGGCTTCCATAAGGTATCAAAAACTACAAACCAACACTATCACATAATTATGAATCCGGGATTGCACATATTAGGTATTAACCAAATATTTGGATAGTGCCGACATTGAATTCCTTTTCGTGTTAATAATGCATCATTTGACTTTTCTATTTTATAAAACTTGCATTCTTCTTCTAATTAGTATGTATTTGAGTAATGATATTTATATTTAATTATAAACCAATTATGTGTGTCCGAGATCGCTAAAGCAGTAGTGTCGTGGCGACCTCGGACCGAAGTATCGTGAGTTAGAATCCCGCCTCTGGCATGGTTGTGTGTGGTTCCTGATTGTGTGTGTTGTAATATGCTTCTGTGTTCCCTGTGATTGGCGACAGGAAGCGTATCCGGCCGTAAAATCATCACCAAATCAGTATAAAAATAAAGCGTGCGGAAAATTAATACAAAATGAGCTCGCCCTTATTAACGCCGAACCGGAAGAAATGTATTCGTTGGTTGTTACTGATACCACGTCAACTACTAAGTTTTCCGTGGTTTCTCTCAACACCAGGCGAATGCCGGAGCAGTACCCTATCAAACGGGCCACGGACTGCGCGCGATCTGTCCTTCCTCTTCCTTCTCCTATCCTCTCCCCTTACACACACACACACACACACACACACACACACATACACTAACGTGCACTACACTACCACATATCCCGAGATATCGGTCGGGAGCTTAGAGCTTGTCCCGACTGGGGCGGTGCCCCGCTGGTGGGATAGTCCTTGTTAGGGGGAAACCCCACTAGCCGGATCTCGCCATCCAGCGGGGGAAGATCACCTCCATCTCCTGAGAAAAAACATGCAGTACACTAACGGGACCAATGACCAGAGCAGTTGACGCGCCCGGAAACATGAATAAATAAATCAACTACTAAGGGTATTATTCCCGTAAGTGTAGTGCATGCTTTTCCATGGACGGTGGCGGTGATCTCCCGCTGCATTGCGATATCCTGCGCTGACCTATCGCCAGCTATCGGGGTTTCCCCTCAACCAGGTATCTCCCATCAGCGGGACATCATCACAGCCGGGACAAGTTATAAGCACCCGACAAGTCTCCCGGCATGTGTGGTAGTGTAGTGCATGTTAGTGTAATGGGTGAGGATAGGACAAGAAAAAGGAAGGAAAGATCGCGCGTGGTCGTGGCCCGTTCGTTAGGATACTGTTTCATTATTTGCCTGGTGTTAATCGGAGAAACCACGGAAAACTACCGATCAGAGCAGCTGGCCTCTAGAATTCTCCTCCTGGCAGCGACTGAATTCAACCTACCTGACAAGCTAGTGTCAAAAACGTTGCCACTGTCGGGACTCGAATCTAGGACTTCCCGGTGAGAGGCACTGCAGTGACATCAGTTTATGCACTGAGCCACTTCTCCCGGTCCGTAGAAATGGGAAAAGGAAAGGATGAGAGAGAAAGACTAATGTCTTTATTATGTCTAAATTAAAATGTATTATTTCTATTACCTTATAGAATTTAGTGGGACAGTTCTCGTGTCTTTCTTAGAGGTTGTTCGTGTGCATTCATTTATGTATCTATTTGGGTATTCTCACGGAGTTCTTAGTCTTCAATTAACAAAGGTCCTCTCCATACACACAACCGTGAAACTCTGAATTCAATCTCTTTTATACTGCTTGCGAAATTTTCCGACCCTGCGGAACGCTTCAGGTGCTTCTGTGATGTTCGCGGATGCCACAAAACTCCAGCAGAGCAGTGCTGTTTTTATCCTCTAATTCTTTGTTTAACGGGGAGCCATTTTTGTTCGCAGTCCTGACAACACTTCCTTTCTCGGAAGGGTTTATGAAGTTAATGGTCATCCGTGCTTTCAGCCCTAGGCCATCGAGGAAGGTGGGATTGAGATAGAAAGTCCCACTTCTCTTCGTTGTCGAAGTACTGCTCGAAATTGTGCCTCACGATTCTCGTAAGAAGCCACGGTACCATGGCCATCTACAAGTCAAGTCCATAATGTGGGCAGTAAAACGTTTCGTGTTTTAATAAAACCAACTCTATGGTTATTGATTCATAACAGCCCATGGATTTATTGATTACTTCGTGTTTTTGGGCGCGTCAGTTGCTATGGTCATTAGTCCCGTAAAAGTATATTTTGCAGATTTTTGCTATACATATTTTTTTACCATGGGAGTTGGCGGTGTTCTTTCCTTGCCCGATGAAATTCAACGCCGACCTTCAAGCTGGCTTGCGGGGTTTCGCTCACTCAGGAATCTCCCATCAGCGGGGCACCGCCTCCATCCGAGCCCCTCCACACCATGTGTTGTAGTGTAGTGCAGGTAAGTGCGTGTGTCTTGTGTAACTAAGGAGTGTGAATGGGCCAGGGTAGAGGAAGGAAAGATTGAATTGAATTTGCCTTATTTTACGTGGCGAGACTCAGACCATGAGGCCTGCTCTTCCGTCTGACCACGCACATTTCCTTACACTCCTTTCACCAATCATGAGAGAAAGAAGATATTACTTGGGCGACGAAACAGGCGATTTGAATTTAGCTCAGAGGCATCATTTAGGCTTGAGGATCTTTTACATGCAGTAAATGTACTAACATGGGACAGCCGGCTTTACTTCCCCTCCGTAGGAAGGCGTACGAAGGATTTTTTCGCCCTTAAAAATCCACGGCTTCGATCAGGTTTGAACCCGCAAACTTGGGTATAGCAGTCCGATACGCTAACCGCTACAGCATCGCCGCCGCCGAAAGATGGCGTGCGGTCCGAGTCCTAACCATCTTCTTTTAATAATTTCTGCAAATGAGGCAATAAACGGAAGAAAATCGGTATTATAAAGCAACAACTCCCGGTCCTTTTCGTTTCAATGGCGGGCGACACGCTTATTCATCGCTGCGGTGAAGCACCGAGAAGGGAAGAGGTGGAGGTGTTTCGTCCCCGGGCCTGGCGTTCGCGCGTGCCCCGCCATAGGCGCCGGCTGCGGCCAACGCCAGCGCTTGTGGCGTCTTGAATTAATATTCGGGATTTAACCGATAAAAATCAGCCATTTTCAATTCAGCAGCACCACTCCCCCTTCGCTCGCCCTGAGCCCTGTTTTCGCCCTCGTCCTCGCTTTGCCGTCCTCGTCGCTCTCTCGTTTCCCTTCCTAGGGCGCACCGCTGACGGCCGAGGATACGAGGTGGATCCTATCGAATTCGTTGTGGTCAAAATTGGTCACGAACTTTTAATGTCTTCTTCCTAGGAATTGTTAGAGTAGTCTTGTTACAAATTGTAGCTAATACTATGTCAATAATGTACTTTTCGATGCTGTAATGGCATTGAATTTCTCCGCCAACTAATTGTTTTCCTTTTTCCATTCTTCATTTTTTTCTTTCTTTTGTAATCTGTTTATATTATTGTTTATATTCGGCAATTATTTTTACTTAGAGAGACAACTATCCAAAATATATTGCATTAAGCGAACATATCAGTTAAAGTGTAGTAAATTCAAATTATCGATACCGGGGTCGCGTCATGGAATGCGGTTCTCAATCTGAGAAGTATGCGGATTGAGAAGACCAGAAAACGGACTCCAGATGCCTGCGTGCTAACCACACGTACCCCGTAACCTCTGGCTGCGAGACCGGGACTCCGCTTGTAGGCCCAGGCTTGGTCAGAGGCTATTGCTCCAGAATACGTACATACATACCAAGTAAATACTTAATATAGATCTGCTACCAATGATTGATACATCAACAATTTTAGATATTTCTGTAACTGATAAAATACGTAATTTGAAAAATAAAAATTATTTCATTTAATCGTCTCTCAGTGGCAGCGAACCACATTAAAAAAATATTTACATCATTCCACTTACATATCAAACAGAATTTTTTGTACAACTCCCTTTCGAGAAAGAAAGCAAACGATATCAATTTGCTTTCTTTGATAGGCAACCTCGCGCACTCTGCATTCCACTTGTAAAATTTACATTGGCTACTGTTCGTTGTCTTTACTAAAGCACCCTTGACTGCTTGATTTCTTTCGTTCTTTCTTGATGTGAATGATGTCTTATATTTAGATCTCTTTATTTTGAATTCTTGGCCGCGATGTTGATCCCAATTATATCAACATTAAAATACACGTAATATAGAACAATGTTTCTTTGTCATATTGCCAGAGTGTGTCATTTAATAGGTCATCGTCTTTCCTTGTGAAAAATTAGCTCTTAGTTGTAGTAAATGTAGTAGATGTAGTAGAAGTAGTATGAATTTTATGCATTTATGTAATCACATGATTCAAAGGAAATATTTATATAACTCATGATCTCTTATTAATCGACACAATTATAAAAGTAGTTTTGCTTAATTTAATGCAAATATTATTAAGCCATATGAACTAAGTTTAAGATACTGGGGATGGTCGGCACTTAGGTCACTACAGCGGCCACATAATTTCCATTAGCCCTACCTTGGTGTCATGAATCTTTTACGACCCAACGAACTTGCTACAAGTCTGATGATCAGTAGTGAACCGATGGTGAACCTCATGCGCTCTAAAAGTGGTATATATTTTCATTGTTCATTGATTGTCATCTGTTATATTGGAAGGAATGATTTTTCCTCTGCCTTTTTCAGCTGAAACGTTCAACCAAGCTCTTGATTTTCGTGTATTAGGTTTTACTATTCTGCCTTAGTACATACTTACATAGTAAAAAGAAACTACTTTAATGTTGCAGCAAAAATGTGGTAATTTTTGAGAGAAAAACATGTTCAATTCAAACAAAACAATTTCAGAATGCATTGTAATGAACAAGTAGATAAATCTTCTAATTATACGTATATAATATGTTGCTTCTTGTAACACGTTGGGTAGAAAGAATCAGCGTTTTTTGAGTCATTTATATCAAAACAATGGTTAACAGCCAAATGTCTGTCAGTCTGAGGTCAAAGCTAGCGCCTAAACCGTCAGACATTTTCTTCAAAATTAAAATTCCTCGATTGATCCAAACGAACTCGATTCCTACAAGATTGAAAAATATATGTTGATTTTAGGGGATAGTTTACATGAAGTGTCAAAAACATTATTAACATTTTCTCAAAAATGGCACGAAATTTTTCTATTACATTTTTCCTCGGATAGAGCAAAAACATTTTAAAAAATGGCTTAAAATCTCGGAATTAAAAAAAATGCAAAAGTTTGAAATTTTTGGGGCGTCTTTCTACAAGTACGATATTGAAGATAGATATATTTTGTATAATGAAATCTGTTCTTCAAAAACAGAATGTTAAAGAATGTCTGAACTACAATTTTTCGAAAATAGGAGTACTTTCTCGTAATTTTACATAAATATAGGCAATTTTTAAACAGTTATGATCTCAAAAAATGGCTCTAAATTTTTTCATATTTTTTTGTCTTAAGCAGAGTATGAAAATGTCTAAGACCTCATATTTTGCGAACCTTGTATTTTTGAAAATTGCAAAATATTAACAACCCAAAAGTATAATGATCATGATAGAAATTCTTTTAAAATGGAATCCTTTCTGAAAAAATGTACTTTTCGCATAATTTCTACTTGAAGTTAATGAAATTTATCATTTTTACCTCAAAACGTTTTTTTCTTATTTTCTTTATTTTTCCTATGATAAATCAAAGTGCACTTAAAAATGGGTCACATCCCATTTTCGGTGAACTTTCTGTATTTTTGAAAATTTGAAACAAAGAATTATTGTTGCAGTAATGCAACTTTGATAGTACATTTTTTTCCTTAATTAAATGTGTTCTTTAAAAATAGATATTCTAATAACTGAAAATATTTGAATTTTTTTGAAACTTGCAAATGCAAAATTTCATTTTGGTAACCGTCGGGAACGTCGAGATTAGCTGTGAGGCTAGTGGTGTAGAAGTAACGCAAAAACACGTGCTATTTGTGAAAAAAACGAGTTTGACTTCCAGTGAAGAGAATTTATTTTTGCGGGCTCATGTAGTATATTGCGTAGCCGTTACAAATAATATAGGAAAGTAAGAGATGTAGCACCACAAGTTTCATTTGTTATGTTTTATTCATTCATTTCCAAACCCGAATTTTGCGCTGGAATTGTTCACTTCTGACCAAGAGGTCAATACTTGTGTCATTTCCTTACCACTTACCGTTTTCATAAAATAAAATTTCTGGCATTTTGGAGAATTTTCAAAAGTAGGAACGTATATTTACGAAAAGTACCAATATTCTCATTGTATTTCTATTCAGGTGATGTGCGATTTGCCCGTGTTTTGACAAACTGCGTGGCAAGGCAATGGGCTCACTACATGGGCTCTCCCACCATTTACGAGATGACGCGAGCAGGCAGCACATATGGGATCGACTACACATTTCGTGTAGTATTAACAAAAGTACTGTTTGATGGGTCGGTAGCTCAGTAGATAATTAATATCAGGGGAAAATTTCTCTTACAATTAGGACGACTTGTACTTGCGGATATGAAATGACTCATGGAAATTTGGTTGTCAGCAGATGATGATTAATTGTTTAGTTGGCACAACGTATAATCTATCCAAATAAATAGTTTTCATTAATACAATTACGCTTAATAAAACGAAACCAGAGTTACGTAAAAAATTGAAAAATACTAACTGGTGCCAACCAGCCCTAATCTCCACTGATGCCAAATAGTGCATGCTAAATATATCGCGTCAACTCCCTGTACATTACGCTAGTCAATCTCGCAGGGAACCCACACAAACATTTCTCGGAAAGAGTTCACAAAATAGAACAGAAGCATTAAACTAACAAACACTCAAGCGATAATGTTTTCTCCCTTAAGTATAAAATAAAATTATAAGCTTCCTACGAGCATTCATTCACAAATATTTTGACAAATATTTCGTGTATGTGCCCAACACTAGTACAAAATGTGTTGCCTACCAAGCGAACCTCGGTGGGTGAGGGGTTAGCTTCCTGGCCTCTGAATCCTCAGTGCGCGAGTTCGATCCCGGCCGAGGAGCGTGGATTCTCGAAGGGCAGAAAATGCACAGTAGCTATGTCACTCGTGTGACAGGTGAAAGAACCCTGGCGGATGCCCGGCATAATTAAATCTCTCTGACTATAACCCGCAGACAAAACCCCGCCGAGATCTCCCACTCTTCCACTCAAGTAGTTCGGATATAATAACTGGGACTGGCATTTGGCAGACAAAATGAGAGTCACCCACCAGGCGCATCAGGGGACCGCCCGCGAGGTGCGCCTGTTCAAAAGGTCCACACACCAGCGTCAGAGGTAGGCTTCCCAAAAGCCTAGGCCGAAAAAGAGGCTGGCTTCCAACTGCTTTGAATATCCTCTTAGGGGGATCGCATACGACCTATGCATTACTACTGCTGCTACTACTACTACTACGACGACGACGACGACGACGACGACGACTACCAGTCAGGGAAAAATGTCACGTGAGCAACTTCATTATAGGAGATTTCTCACCATATCTCGTTCTCAAAAGTTATCATCTTTGATACTCCTACCTGGCCTAGACTTCAATTACGTTTATTCTGAGGAAACGTGTACATTATTATTCTCATCATTAAACGAGTGAAATTTAAAACTATTTCGGCAACTTGTTAATAGTAATAAAGGCTGTTTAATACAAATTTCTATCACGGGCACTGCTTCAGTTTAGTTCAATAACCAACCTCTTATCGAGGATACCAACCGCCTTAGGTGGCTCACGGTATCAATTGATGTCCTTGCAATGGTTTTCACAAGGAGGTCCCAGGATTCGAATCCTGACCATAGCAGGATTTTCGGCACTACGTAGGTTTTACATAGCTAGGTGGCACATCGCCACTGTCGGGAGAAGGCATCTAGCGCCCGGCTGCATTGCTCGATAATTTTCTGCGCTTTCTCTGATCGACACCAAGTTAATGCCGGAGAAGTACCCTAAAAAAGAGGCCACGACCCACGCGCGATCTTTCTCTTCCTCTTCCTTGAATATCCTCACACCCTACTTACACACACATGCACCACACTATTACACATGTCGCGAGACCAGTCGGTAGCTCAGTGCTTGTCCCGGCTGGGGTGCTTCCACGCTGGTAGGAGATACCTGGTTTGGAAAACCCCACAAGTTGTCATGCAGGTTGATGCCAAATCTGTTAAAAAAGCTGGTGAAGATCACCGCCACCTCCCGAGATAGAAAAATAGACACTACATTTTCCAAACTAATTACCTTAGCAGTTGACGAGCACGGAATCTCTAATCAAATAATCAATCGATGCTTAGTTGTTAGTGATTACGGGCACGTCAACTACTAAGGTCATTATTCCCGTTACTGAAATGTATGTTTTTCATCGGGAGGGGACTGATCTTCCCCCTCTGGATGGCGAGATCCGGCGCCGACCTAGCGTCGAATAGCGGGGTATCTCTACCAGGTATCTCCCACCGCAAGGCACCGGCCCACTCGCGACAAGTTCTAAGCTCCCTGCCGGCCTCCCGGCGTATGTGGTACTGTACTGCATGTTAGTGTGTGTGTGTAAATAGTGAAGATAGGATAAGGAAGAGGAAGGAAAGATCACGTGCGCGGTCCGTGGCCCGTTTTTAGGATACTGCTCCGGCTTTCGCCTGGTGTTGATCGGAGAAACCCCGGAAAACTACAGTTCAGAGCAGCCGGCATCTAGAATTCTCCTCCAGACAGCGACGAACTCGACCAAGCTGACAAGCTAGTGTCGAAAATCTTGCCCCTGTCGGGACTCGAACCTAGGACCTAGGGTCTCTGGGTCAGAGGCACTGTAGTGACATCAGTTGATGCACTGAGCCACCTATCCCTGACATTCAATCGAGGAAACGATTAATTTCGTCCTTATAAATCACAGATCCGTGCCACTGTGTCCCTGAGCGGTGAGACTCCCGTGGACACGTTCGATCGTCGCCTTTGCGTCGGCTACTTTGCGAGGCGTGCGCGCACTCGTCGGCAAACTACACGCTCTCTCTTCATTTTTCTCTCTCTGATCCCGGCGGAGTTTAAATTCGCCCCGAGGGCCGACTCCACCAGGGTTCTCCTCGTCCGCTTCGTCCCCGCCCCGCCAGTCCGGCTCTCGTTTGCGCTTCTATGAAATTTAAGCGTCGGATGCGAAACTATTGACAGGCTTTTAATCAGAGGGCTAACGTTCCCTCCGGCTTCGCCAGCGCGACCTGCAACTCTCGACGAAAAAAAAGCGGTTTACTAAAGTGGTTCCACTTAACGAGTCGGCCCCAGTCATACCAGCAGTGGCTTCCCTCGATACTTCAATGAGGAAAATGGTGGTTAGGGAGATCAGATGGTCTGTGGAGGTGGAATGTTAAGGTGTGTTCCCCTTGCAAAACAATGTTGATATAATTCTTTCCGGGTCACTTGCAATTTTTCAATTCTCTGAGCGCGAGTTTTCGGGAAAATTGTGCTTGCTAACATTTTAGGGCGTTTTCTTTACCTTGTATGATGTTCTCGTGTAAAATAGGTCAAATGTTTTGTATGCAGCTGTTTTAAGTCGATGAGATTCGCAGAGAAGTGATTAGAGATATATATTTCATTTTAAATCATTACCAGTTAGCAAGCTGAAGATCGTATGCGTTCATGCCCATTTATACACTGTAAATTTAATTTGTTATTTCTTCCACATGTCCAAGTCGTGTAATAAAATGTAATTTCCAAATACGAATAAATCTTACGTAATTAAAATTTTAAAATGTAGTTCATGTCAAGAGGCATTAGATTGTGGTTGTTGAGGCATGTGATTGTGGTTCTTTAGATTAATGACCTAAATACCCACAGCCAAACAGTTAATTTGTGGAAGAGAAAAATTAGGAGTAGAAAACTACGCTCTCGTTGATGAATTATTATTTTCCAAAGTTCAAATGAAATACGTAAGCAACATTTAAAAAGTTGATTAATAAACATTTCCGATGCAAATTACATGCAAATGAGACTAGTAGATGAAATGAGATGCATTTCTCTAATAATGTTAGTATTGGCAAAAGACAAGAGGAGAGTAAACATGTGATTTTGGTCATGGAATTTTTATGGTTTTGCAGTCAAAGAGAATTTACAAATGTTGCAATAAATTTAGCTATAGCAATATTTGTATGTTGTGAATGTACCTATTTCAATTTACAATACTTTTATTTAATGTTAAATTTTATTTAATATTTTAACTTTTCCTACATTCAGTTATAGCCGTCAAGTAAAATATGAAACGTTTCCGCTCGGATTTCTTTTCTCAGTTCAATTTTCTTGAGAGGACACACAATCTTTTTTGATTAGAGAAGACTTAGTACATTTCGAGCGTCGATTTAATTTCAGATTAATCTTCGAAGTTACCAAAAGAATCAGAATAAGTGCGCAGTGGAACTGGTCGACGAGTGGCCGGACGCTCCCGTCTTCCCAGGAAGATCCATATGGACAAAACCTCTAGAAATAGTCTCGTTTGTGGAACAAAAGTCTGCATACAAACTTCTTATTGTCAACGAGTATGCCAACTATTAATATTCTTTTATTTATATTCAGCAGTACCATTTCTTGTAAAGAAATTTCTTTCTAATATTAACATAATGTATGTATTTTAATATTATCAACTTGAAAATAATCAACCAACTATATACAAACATGAATGTAAACACCACTGACATCCTTCCTACATTCTGTATTCTTATACCATATCATTTTGTATAATTACCTGTAATTTACCTGCAATGTTATCTTTCACGTTTAGTAACGATGGCCACAATCTTATTAAGGCCGAAATTTCGTAACATAAAATATGTTCTCAATGGATTAATCATTTTTAATAAAGTAATATATGACATAGGAAGAATATTATGTCTAATATCCAATGTCTAATGTAACTTCATTTTCTGTGCACGTTTTATAGAATTCAGTGGGAAATACAATTATTCAAATTATCTTTTCCATGTTGTCGCGGCAGAAAGTATTTTTCCGAAGGACAACATGGATAAGAGCCCAAAATTTATTGCTTATTTATCCTTGGAAATGGTTTTTATTACATGGGAGCTTGTTTTCAAAATTCAAGTAGTACATGACTTAGTGTAGGGATCACAGAATTTTGAAAATGTGCACACAATTAATTTAGCATAGCCCATAGCACGTCCTACGCAGTATTAACTATTTTTTTACGTAAAATAAATAAAATAAATAAAAAAATAAAAAATAATGGTTCTTGAGTTTTGGTCGCAGGAAAGAAAACAGACACTTTACATAGTCGACATTTCGGCCATATATTTGACCTTCATCAGGGCTAGAGAACAGATAACACATTTTTATACAGAAATATGTACAGTGCACCATTTCATTAGAGATAAAATTACAGTTGGTTTATTAACAATGTAGTTTGTTTGCTTTTTACGAGTAAGGTTATGAATAATGTACGCCGTACATTCTACATGTCTCTATTGTCTACGTAGTGTCTATGTAGTTTCATCTCACACAAATTATATAGGATTCAATTGTGGCAGATATTTTGCCGCTTCTGTCAGAAGCGGATGCACAACACGTACACATGCAGTTTTCTCTAGAGCTTGTGATATTTACAATTCTAAACGTTTCTATCATACATAAATATTATGATTCTAAATCTCATTTTTAGGTCTTTTTTTGCTAAGTCTTGTTTTGAGAAACCAAAAAAAGGTTTTGTTTGTCTGTATGACGTGTAGGGCAGGCCAAATTTTGTTTTGTAAAAATGTTCGATTTTACAAAGTTGGGATCGATTTTACAAAGAATGGTTTGGATGTGAGTTTTATTTCTATACTGTAGTAGGATAACCTGCGTATAACTGCCCATCTAGAACTAACCTGCTGGAACTAACTGTCAATCTAACATATTAGACCTGTTCCGGTCCAATGATTGAGGCAAGTCCGCTGCTGAGTAACTGGTAATTATTTGCTAATAATTACTGTAATCTAATTAACTTATAACCTAATTAGTACTAATAATTTACTTCTAATCTAATTAACTAGTGGTGATACAACAGCACATACTTTCTCGCGTTATTTCTAACCTTTTGCAATATTCGAAAATTCAGGGAGTTCAAAAAAATTAGGCAGTTAGAAAGAAAGCATTTGATTGAATTTTTTCCATTAATAGTTTCAGATTTTAATGACTGTTACAAAAAGCAGTCTACAGAAATCATTCAATGTATAGATCCATATTTAGAGAAAATTAATCATGATTAACTATACCAGAGTTCCAAGTTAGTGTACTCCTATGTAAAAAATTTCTTTGACGATCATTTGTGCGTTGTTCATGATCTATAAGTAAAAAATTGTGATTCTTGTCAAATGGTAATTAAAAGTTTTTCATGTTCGTTCTTTCTTATTTATGAAATCAGTTATGCCTTAATTGTTAATTATTTTTAACAGAATGTTGAAAAAAAAACAGAAGTTAAATGAAACATCTGTCATACTTCATGTGCTGTTCTATGTTAAGAACGGGATAACTAAATTGTATTTTCAGATTTTTGCATGAATAACCGAATTCTATTTAAAAAGTAAGAACGCTTACTTCTGCATACAAATATATACTCAATGGAAGATCTGTAAAAGCACTGTAGTTGTGTGTAGGTTTTGTTTGAATTTCATTAATCGCTGATTTACAGCATCAGTTGAAAGTTTGCTCTCCTGTAAAATTAGGTTTTCATGACCTATCAGCTTATTCACTTCACGATAAGATATTACGTGATACATGGTTGGCATAAACACTCATACAATATCTTGAGTTCACAACATGTATGCCTAATTCAGAATTCACGTCATGTTTCGTTTCATGCAGACCAGCGACTATCTCTGATGTCTCAGGCATTACGTTGGCATTTAGAGATGTGTGGCATGAAATTCCGTGAATTCCTCTAACTTGAATAGTGTTTGTGTGGCTTCGAAGGGGTAGCAAAAAGCAGATCTCACGGACCCGGTGATTTTCTCGTGCCGCTCTTCATTGTCCTCTTTCGAAGCCCTCCCCAGCGCCGGCGTCGTCCAGTCCACGCGGCGGGGCGTGAGAACCCGCTGCCGCATCTCCACCTGGCGCTGCGCCTCCGCGCATATTACGCGCGTGCGGCGCGATGCCGGCGCACACGCCCACCTCGGCGCGCGTTGGCATTCCGCGGGCGCCGGCCGGTGGCAGGTAGGCGAGCGGGGGCGAGCTTGTGCCCCTTGACTGGACGGAGGGGGCTGTAGGGCGGTCGGAAGGGGCGGATGGAGCCCGGGCGGCGGCGGCGGGCGGGGCTCAGAGCAAGAGGCAGGAAGCGCCCGGGTGCGCGTTGATTGGCATCGGGTATGGTGCGTCGGGGGGGGGGGGGGGGGGGCTCGCCGTGCTCGGGCGCGAACTCGGCAAACTAACGGACGCGGAGGCGGCGGAGGTGGGGCGCGCCCCGCCGGGCGGCGGCGCGCGCCGGGACGCGCGCCGGAAAGCACGCTTCTCGGGGCCGAGCGGGCCGTGGGTGGAGCCGGGGGGGAGCGGGCAGACGGAGGGGTTCGTAGGCAGCGCCGCCGAGACGCTCGCCCGCCGGCGTAGAAGCTGCCCAGCGAGAGGATTCTCCGCCCCGCTGCCGGGACCGCCACGGCCACCGCCGCGGAGCGCCAGCCCTCGGCGCTGCCTTCGCCGGCATTCGCCGCCTCCGTCTTCCTCCACGCCGATTTGAGATCGGCGTCTCGGTCCGGCGGAGCAGCACCGAATTAGCGACGGCGTCTTGTTAACGCGTTGTTCATGCGGTCGCTTGCTCCCCCCTGGTTCTGCCACACGTTGACTGAATCGTCTGCGCTGTTGATCACTTCCTCGGCATCAACGTTTCTCGGAATCGAATTGCTGGAAGGAAGTTATGTACTAATTGTCGGGTGATACAAATATTTATTGGTAGAAAGACTAATTGCAAATAATATTTCACTAAATTATTCTCCATTAGATTAAATTCTTCACTATTCAGATATACTTTTCAAATGCAGATTTGTGTGAAGAAAGTAAATTAGAAGAAGTATCATTATTGAATGTTTATGTATCCTGAACGTTGTAAAATGATCCAAAATTCATTAAAATGACTCCACATATTAGTTTATTTATATTGTGTCTAAATGAACTTTACTTACATTAGAACGGAGAACGGCTTAAAAATATCTGTTTTATGTGTACTTTATTTGATTCTCTATTAGTATATTTCTTTTAATTTTATTTAGAAAATTTAAGATGCTTCTTAATGGTTAATAATGTAATGGTTATAGTTTATTTTTACCGCCTGGGAATGATAACTTAATTTCCCGGCGACGGACACTATTTAACCTCATGCATTACGTCATGAATTTTTTTTATTTTGCATTTTTACTCAGATGAAATTAAATAAATTTCAATTCCAATAAAAGTAATTCACTTGATGGACGTCACCCTAAAGATATTTTATATAGGGCTAGGAAATAATATCTTTCTCTCCTACAAAATGCATCTCTCTCTCTCTCCTTGTATAATAATGTACCAATTCATGGCACCAACTATTGTGTTCCTAGGGAAGAGTTTGTCGTGTGATGGTCTCCTTCGTTGGGTTCTCCTATAGAAAACGGACAAAGAGGCACGGTGCCGAAGCGTCAACTGGCGGGAGGTCGCATTCTTTTCTCGGAAAATGGATCTCCTTGTTCTTTCATGTGCGTCCTGTGCGCCCTCCATTTCTTTCGTCCCGCGTCTTTTGTCTACGGTGTGGAAACGTCTCCGCCAAGCGTCCTCTATCAGGATTGCACCTACATCGATGTCCACCCGCAAATTAGTCTCCAAGTCCGTTGAAATGATTGAAGGCGTTGTCATTGTCAACAATACTATTTATTTCAATAAGAGCAGCTTTCGATGGCTTAGCCATCATCATCAGTTTTCTAATACAAGAAAACTGATGATGATGGCTAAGCCATCGAAAGCTGCTCTTATTGAAATAAATATAATTGTTGACAATGACAACTCCTTCAATCATTTCAATTATGTAAATGTCAACTACAACTCACCACTAAACCAATATCCAAGTCCGTTGTTTCTTTCCACACCATTTCCTTTGTTTTGCCTGATCGGGGGATCGTAGGGTTTGAATCCCGTCGGTGGCAGAATTTTCTACCCTAGCCAGATACCTAGGTTGAATGCAGCCGCTGTCTGAAGAAAAAATCTAGCGGACGGTTGTTCTTATCGGTAGTTATCCGTGATTTCTCCTGTCTTTGAAAGGCCAATGTTGGAGCACTATCATAACAAACGGCCCATGGACCGCGCGCGGTCTTTCTTTCCTTCCTTTCCGCTTCACCTACATTCGCATTCTTACACTCACTGTCGGGAGACCAGGCGGGAGATGAGAAATTGATTCTGGCTGGGGCGGTGCTCTGTTGGTAGGAGATACTGGGATGGGGAAAACTCCTCAATCCGGCGTGTAGGTCGGCGCCAGATTTCGCCTGCCAGCGGGTTAAGAATACCTTCACTTCTCGTGATAAAACATACACTACACTTTCTGAACTAATGAGCATAGCAGGTAAGGCGTCCAGAAGTACGAAACATGAATGAACCAATCGTTTGTATTGTCTTCGTTTCTCAGCGTTCTTTTCTTTGCTCGAGCCATTGTGCATGCCTATAATTTTTGCTCTCTTCTGTGGTCTTCATTGCTGTTTTTTCACTTATATCGTTGAGCTGACGCTGCCGTGGCGTAAGAAGAAAGCTTTCTTTACAGCACGCGAAATGTAGGGTTATCTTCCCTGCCATGTTACATACCGTCAGCAAGTTTGAATGGTTGGCTCTCAATTTTATGAAAAACGATCCCATCCCATTCTTACTTATCTTCTCTCTTTTCCCTGACATGTGCGCGCCGACCCTGCATTCATCCCTTCCAAACCACATATTATCTCTTCCCCCGACGATATCTCCGTAGATAATGCCTTAACCTTGAACATTTGTCCCTGCCACATCTATCATCTACTCATCAACACTACCTACGTACCATATTTGGTAGCAAATGGCATTAATTAATGTCCTGAGATCAGTCGCATACTTGCCGCGAGACCAGTCAGGCGCTTAAAAGTTGTCTGAGCTAGGACGGTACCCAGTGGGCGGGTGACCTAGTTGGGGAAAATACCCGCCATCTGACTTGAAGGTCGGCGCCAGATCTCACCAACCAGCAAGTTCAGCGCCACCAGCCGAGACAAAAACATCCACTACACTTATCGGATGAACGACCATAGCAGATGACGCGCCCGGAGACACGAAGTAATCAATGAACCATCTGCGTTGTTTTGACTTTGGGTGTCCTACTGCATTTCTTTTCTTATTTCCTCTATCCAGATCGCGCGTGGTACGGCTTTGTTATTATCTCGCGCCACTCCCGTTCGCATCATCCCGCCCTCCATCGGCTCCGATAGCTGGCGCTCTCCCGCGGCGTCCCCTTCCCCACCCCATCTCCACCCTTCCCCGCCCCTTCGCGCCGCGCACATCACCTGCCGCCTGAGCCCGCTTCTCTCCTCGGGCGCCTGCGCCTGTATTTTATTAGGGCCCTCTCCGATCCGGGCGGTGCAGCGCGGCACGGCGCGGCGCGGCGCGGCGGCGTCGACGGCGGCGTCGGCGTCGGCGTCGGCAGCGTTAACACGTGCCGGCGGGGGCCCGTCAAAGCGAACGCATTCGCCGCCGCTCCCGCCGCCGGGGCGCCGCCGGGTGGGGGGCGGGGGCGAGCGGCGTCGGCGAGCGGCGTCGGCGGGAAGGAAGGAAGGAAGGAAGGGCCCCTTGATTAGTTGTTTGGGAGCGCCGGCGGCGGCGGGGGGGGGGCGGTGGCAGCCCCGACAGAGAGCGCTTGAGAGAAAGAGCGGAGTCGCGATGTGGGGGCGGGTGTGCGTGGAGGGGTGGCAGGAGAGGGAATGGAGGCGCGACGGGTGGGGCGGCCAAGGCTCGTGTTTTATTGAGTACATTTCTGCCAGCAGCCCGGTTTTACCTTGGCAACGTATCGCGTATCAGTAGCCGGTGTCGCCATGACAACATGAGGTAGCGGGGCGCAGGGCGCGCGTCGGGCCGCGTGTGGGTGAGGAGGGGTGGCTGGCGAGGGGGAGAGCCCTGGCGCGAGGGTCCTCTGGTGGCCGAAGCCCCGCGACGCCAACGCGGCGGACCTCCCCGCCCGCGCCGTCGCCCTTGTCCCCCGATCGACGCCAGCGCCTTCGCCCACGCCGCTGCTGGCGCCGCGCTCGCCACCTCCAACACTTGTCGGTCTGTCCCCGCCACCACCCCCGCCGTGCTTTCAAGGCCCTCCGGTCTCGTCGTTTGGCTGAATGGGATTAAACAGAGTTTTGAACAAATCACGATTCGTTCCTAGTGAAGATTTGATATTGTGGTAGATGAACACGATAATTAAATACTCGCAACATAAGCTTTAATTCATAGTGTATTTGTGTACTTTTGTCCGGTTATTAGATTATTATCGGCTTTGATGAAGTAGAGACTACCACGTCAGGATACAAATCCTGTATCGCGCGTCCCAAATCGGCTACAAAATTGACTGGCACGCTGGTGATTAGATGGTGTCCACAAAAAGGTCTCTGGAAATGTACTTGTACGTTTTCGTCAAATTTCAAACCTCCATTAAGTCAAAAACACCAGCGCTGCATTTGGTTCGGCTATTGAGATAGCAGGGATTGTAGAAACAAAAGTGTTTGCTATCCAGCGGTGAAATCGAACTGTATTATTGGTGTATCACAGCTGTTACGGAAAGTCAAACTATTATAGAAACGACTTGCAGAGAAATGTTAGTGAAGGAAACTAAAAACTTGAAGTCAAAAGGCAAATATGCCTTCCGGTAGACGACGCCGTATACGAGCATTGATTTTATTATAGAATTGTTGCAATATGCAATTATGCAAGGAAAATTCAAAGTCAGTTTGAATACAAATGCAGAAGTTAAAGTCATGTTTACACACTCACCAATACTTTTTTCCTCGACGCTCATTGGCTACCCCCATCTTTTGGACAGTGTTCGCTGATTTGTTGAAGGCAGCCGTGTACTGTGCTCAATGGATACTTTTGACGTTTCAGCTCTTATTTTTGCGTTGATAGTACCTTTCATGTGGTAAGATAATTTGTTTGGTGAGATATTATTGTTAATTAATTTCTTAATTGGTTGATGCTGAGCGATTGTACTGTACGAATAATGGGTTTCTTGAGTAGATAAAAAGGACATGCTCTTATTCAAAATGAGAGAACTAAATTTTCCATGTTAACGTCTTTTATTCTGGCTTATTGTCGGAAAATTTGGCAGGATGTGCTACTATATTATGTTAAACATTTGTTGTTTGAATTGGAACAGTGCAATTAGGTAGTTATTTAAAACATTCCTTAACAGATTTTTGAAATTCTTATTTTAATGACTTGTATCCTTTGAGTCATTTCATGGCCGATTTGACTTTGTTTATATATATATATATATATATATATATATATATATATATATATATATATAAACAAAGATATATAAATATCAAATATTCTAGATTCGTATTTCATCACTTTTGTTGTAATTGTATCGCGTGTGAGTGAAATACTGGTTTATGTCATCTTTCCCATTGCATTTTAGTGTAGAAAATAGTGCTACTCTACGGGAATTGGAATGTTACATCTGTAAATTTTCATTCGAATCATTTGCCGTTCTGTCGTTAGCGCTAGAGAGCAGCGTCACCAATACCAGTTTCTGCATTCGTACCTCATGCTCTGTTTGGGAGGCGAATTGGTTTGGAAATAAGTGGCTAGAAAATGCTGAAAAAAATATTACGTCAACATGTCACGATTGCTGAGTTTTTCACACTTCGCAATTCTACACGAATATTTTTGTGATAGAATATTCGTCGTATTAATAAAAGCCCCTCGCAAACTTATCAGATTTGTTGAGCGGCAATCCAAGATTATCCTGTGTTGTTTTTCGGAACTTAAGTCTCCAACAACCTAGGACAAAATAATAATGCACCTTCATGCATATTTCTGATCAGCAGGTAGATTTCAGAATGTATTATTTGAATCCAGGAATTATACAGGTATATCTAAATATGTCTATAAATGTGTGCGCGTGCTCTTGATGCTAAAACAACAAAAAGCGCATGAATATGGGTTCGCAAACCCGTCATCAGAAACTTGTAAACAGTTTTTCTATACTTTATTTTTCATTCATGCATTTTTAGGTCCAACGTAGGAGACTATGGGATCAAATTTGGAAATCGGTATCATAATTTGGACCGATTGCACACTATCCGTTCATTACTCTTTACCAGAAACTACGTAATTAAAATATTACATTTTATAATGAAAGTACAGAATTGTAGATTATTTGGGTGTATATTTTGTGTTGAATGTTCTTTGAGAGCATGAAAATGAAAATAAAATATTGTTCCAAATTAGGCAACGTTCCCCAACTATCGCCACAAGAATTATCATTAACTCACGGGCATCATCAATGTCTGGTATTGGTAAATATTTGTATCCACACGAATACGGCTGAGTATGTGCATTTCACACAGCCCAAAATTTGCCGTGACGTGCGAACAGTGCCGTGAAGAGTCATCTATCCGAGAATTCAATGAGCAGTGTAACTACAAAAGTAATTGCCAGTTGAAATCATCTTCACCTCCGAATTAAGAACTCCTGACTCGCAAATTTCCATATTACACTAGTGAAACACGAAGAATGTCTGGACCACTATCCAATAATCCATTGGAATTCTTCGTTAGATGAAACATTGCGTTTTCTATGTTAAAATGTCACAAACCTGGTGTAATCCAATCAATGAATTGTTAACTTGTGCACAGATCAAACAACTGTAATACTGAATCTCAGTAATAAACCGATAAAAGTTATGGCTTCTATGTATTATACATGCCAGTTAATTTTACGGAGAAATCTTGTCATTTTTTCTATTTGTTATTTCATCATTTACATTTGTTTAATCTCAATTTATAAGGTCGCTAATTAACATACAAACTAGTTTTACGTGATTTATGTATTTGCATACTCTTTTAATTACTATTATGAATCGCATCAATTATAATGCTATTCGAATTTATTCTTGTTGCGTTGTAAACATTTGAGTATGTTTTCAAAAACTGAGCAATAGACAGTCTAGTGGCTGGTGTGAAAAATTATAGAAAGCTGGTGGGTGCATGGTTAGACAAACTTGCCAACAACCAGTTTATTTGCATTATTATTAGTGACCTCATCAATACTACCCACCAGTGAAAGTATATTTAAAAATCTCATTGGGTACATTCTTACACGATAAAGTTCTTCGGAACATTTTTTAGGGCTACATCTTCGGGGCAACCGATAACATCTCTCTCAAATAGATTCACGTAGTACTTCACACAGGAACTTGCATAACACTACAGATATTACTACAAAGAAAAAACTTGGCATATAAGATATGATAATGCTGTTAGATGTAGGAAGTCAAAAGTTGAACTACTACCTGCAACTATTTTCTGCTGGAAGCAGCAGATCCAACGGGAATGATTAAGTCATCAAAAGCATCTCATCAGAATAAAGGAAAAGTTGTAATTGAGAAAGAAAAGTAGATCACGAATTAATTAATGCATCGGTATCCACCACTGACATGCAAGGAGATGATGAAGCTTTGTTTTGATGATTAGAAGAGTAGAGGTTAAACAAATAATAATTTGTAATGGAAGCATTTTTATATGATCGTAGAAATAATTTTGTTTATATTCGTGAGAAAAGTTATTGTTCCATGCACGTTCTTGATTGTTTGATTGTGATCCAATCTATCAGTCTTGACAAAAAACGCTCAGTGCCCATCGTATGAAAAATTATCATTAGACGCACTTAATAAAACATACTTTTATCTACCGAAGAAAGAGACTACTCTCTCCATCACCCATAAGCCAATAGCGCCCTCATAAGATGCTTTAACTCTTTCTCTTGTACAATAATTGTCAATTAAACGTTTGTTTTGTCTTATTCTTCAGTTTGAATATTTAGATACTACTTTTTCTTCATGTATTTCCATCCTAATTTTCACCGTCCTTTTCCCCTGGGATTTTCATCAACTCCGCCACACCCCCTGTAGCCTGTAGAAGGCCGCTCAGGGCGTGGCACCGCCGGGCGAGCAAGGCGCTTCCGTCGGCGTCCCCCCGCCCTCTCCCCACCCACGCCTCGCCTCGTCTCGTCGTCCTCGCCTGAGCTCCGGGGCGGCAGGGCGGGGCGAGCGCCAGCGGCGGGCGGGCGGCAGGCGGGCGACTGGACGGGCGGGCAAGTGGGCGGGCGAGCAAGCTGACAGGCGCGATGGCGAGCGGGTGGGCGGGGAGCGAGCGAGCGGGCGGACAGGTGCGGCGGTGAGCGGGCGGGCAGTCGAGCGGTGGGCGGGCGAGCGGCGGCCGGCGGCCGGTGGACGAGCGGCGGGTGGGCGGGTGAGCGGGCGGACGAACAGACGCCTGCGTCACCTCCACCGCCGCCAGCACGGTGCGCCCAGCGCTACCTCTCATAACACGCGCACCTAAGCGTTCATCAATGCCAATTTATATGCTAATCCGCAGGCGCGGACACCTCGCACTCCCACGCTCCTACTTTTACGGATCCTATGTTTTTTAAACAACAAACATACACGCGCTGACGCCGAGCGGTAGCGGGAAACGGCGGCGGGTGGGAGCAGCGGGGAGTACGAGGGGGGAAGGAGTGGTGAGGCGCGAGAGGTGCGAAGGTAGCACGGTGATGAACGGAAGAGGGGAAGCGTGGTGGCGAATGGTTGACGATGTGCTGCCACGATGGTACGTAGATTGATCGATTTATTGATTGATGTTTCCGGGCGCGTCCATTGCTAAAACGTTATTCTCGTAAGTGAAGAGCATGATTTGTTGTGGAAGGTGACGGTAAACTTCTTCCGCTGGATGGTGAGATCCCGCGCTGACCTATACGCTGGCTGGCGGGGTCTTCCCCAACCAGGACCGCCCTATCCGGGACAATCACTGAGCTCCTGACTGGTCTCCCTCGTGAGGGGTGGGTAGTGTATGGGGGTATGTAAGTATAATTGTTTGTAAGTAAGGGGCGAGAATAGGGCAAGTTTGCGCGTGGTTCGTGGGTCGTTTTTTGGGTACTTCTCCGACATTCGCCCGGTGTTAAGTAGAGAAACCACCGAAACTACCGATAAAAGCAACCGGCAGTTAGAAATCTACTCCAGACAGCGACTTAGTTCGACCTAGCTAGGTGGCTACGGAACCGTAGGACCTCCCGGTCAGAGGTACTGCAATGACATCAATTGGTGCCTGAGCCGCCAATGCTGGTTATGGTGAGTGCAGAACTAGCGAACTGTCCGGAGGAGAGGTTAGGTTTCCATGCATGGTAGGTCGCGGCGGTGGTGGTAGTGGTGAGGGTGAAGATGATGTCTAGGGAGGCATGTTCGGACGAGGAGGGGCTTAGCGCGACGGTGCAAGGGACGGCTGTAGTCAACGCAAAGCTTGGTGTGACAGTGGGAGGGAAGGAAATGCAAGAGAAGATTGAAGGCAATGGGTAGTGGAGGACAGGTGAGGTTGGTGGTGGACTGTGACTTAGATTGTGGGCACCGGCAAACGACCGGGCGCAAACGGGGCAAGAGGAAGGTGAAGTGTCGCCGTGAGGATCGGCGTCATAGGGGGGCAAACGGAGATCGTGGCGAGGGTGAGGTGCCGGGGGCCCGGTTGACGGAGAGGGCTGAAGGGGGACGGGGAACAGGGTGCAGGGAACAGAGAGCTGGGCTGTGCGGCTCTCGTGCAAATGAGGTGCGGGCGCTGAGCCCTCGACACCTCCATCCAGCAGCGCCGGTTCATGGATGGAGGAAAGGAGGACATCTAAGGGTGATGAAGCAAGAATTCAGTCAATTTGCGAAGTTCTTCAGCTTAATTTGCAAAGTTTTTATCAGGTGCATTTAATTCTCCATTGGAAAACTTTTTACCTTCATTTACCGAGATTTTGAATTTTTTTAATTAAGTAAAGTTATCTTTACACAATTTTATTACTTTTGATTGCAATAACATTTTTGTATTTTGTCCTTTCACGTATTTATTTTATCACTGTCACTCAGCGTATTTGCGGATGACACGAAATCAACTGCAACTTTCCGTTCATCTGTACAGTTCATCAACATTGCAACTACTAAGTTCAATATTTCTGTAAGTTTGATTTTCAGCCACCATCTATTCCTCGAAATAAACCCATTTTGGAGTTGAAATATTTCGTCTTTAGGTGCTGTTTTTGAATTGGCTTGCCCACAACGAGCGGGCATCCCAGATGTTTACGACTCTCGTAGGAACGAATGCATAAAGGATATAAATCGGGCTTCTCACACACGAGCGTCGTTAACCGGTTCATGACCCGACGCTGGCTAATAAAGTAAGGCGTAGATCCTATTTGGTTTTGCGTCCCGGTGCTCAACATTACGGGCGTGGATTAGCGTACAACCAAGCAATAAAAATCGTATTTTTTCGTACTTTCTCTCCATATTCTCAACTTTTCCTGTTTTACTATTTCACGATCGAAATCATTCCTGTTTCCTTCACCTGTTGGTACTGGAATGCTAATTTTTGGCTTCGTCGTATCCTGACACAACGCTTTCATGCCAAGCCTGACATTCAAACAAAACTAAACATTTATTTTAGAGATAACCAATAAATAATAAATTAATAAATCCACCAATTAATAAATCATTAAGTGACATTTGTTGTTGAAGTTAGAAATAAGATTTTATTGTAACTGAACGTTCATTACGGTACCCGTAAACAATTTGGGTGGCTGAAGATCGCCAGTTAGGCTCATCACTCCATCTCCCCCATCGTCGCCGCAATTCCCCTCCAGTACTACATCAGCACGCTGTCCCTCAGCTATTGGGCGTCGCGGCGCATCGTCTCGAATCTTCGACGGAAAGCCACAGGACGAAGACAGTAGAGGATTCCGAGGTCAGGTTCTCGCAGCGCAGATGATTGGCGGAGGCAATTGTTATTGGCCTGCAGGAAAGAAGACGGGCGATGCGAGAGTGAAACATGGGGAGACCTTGACTTGGACTCTTTTCTCTGTAGTGACCTAGCATGTGCGCGTCTGCGTGAATTTAATAATAACTAGTGTCCTGGAGCAGTAAAAAATGCTGCTGAACAAAATGACGAAAAAATACAGTCAGGTAGTACAGCAATAAATTATATATATATATATATATATATATATATATATATATATATATATATATATATATATATATAATATCCACACATGCTTGTGTTGTGTGTGTCTATTAGATCATCCATCATCACCATCATCATCATCAACTTCACCCCATCCCCTAGGGCTAACACACCTGGGTATAAAAATAGAATCTGCATTAAATTGCAGATTCCCCCTGTAGAAAAAGTAACGTGCACCTACCCCGATATTAAGTCTGAGTAAAAACGTAACGACATAAAAATTATAGAATGTAATATTTCTCAACTAATATATCAGTAAATTTCGTGGATTTAAAAATATTGATTACTTGATTGGAATTTTCTACACGCTTGTAATCGTGTATAATGCAATGTAAAGAACTTTATACAAGGAAGTGCGGGGAATCTGCAATTTAAGAGGGGGAATCTGCAATTTAATACTCGAATCATGAACAGTCATTTTTTATTAGCCTACCTTTAGTATCATAAGGGGTAGCGTTTGTTGTGCATTCTCCCCAGTTAGTTTTATTGTATAAAAGAAATTTTCAAAATAACAACCTCTAAACGTAGTGCTGGGTATTAGAAATCTAAATTAAAATGCAATTATTGAGAAGACCTTGCGAAGGATAGAAATAACCGGAGTCTCAACGTTTCCGAATGGGACAACAATGCACTTTTCCAACGAGGGGCAAAATAAATATTTGTCAGTAATAATCGACAGCAACAATGTTTTCGTGCAATTCTGCGGTTTTCGTGAATTATTTTCGTCATAACCCCACAAGGAAATGAGAAATACACCGCTTTTGTTCGCTGCATAAATATGTGGGCTCTTACGTCAACCTTGAACAAAGTAGCAATTGAATTTCAGTAATATTTGATAAGAAGTTTGAAGTTTTAGAACGACTTAAAATTATTCACATTGTCGAATTCACATTTTTATAGCCCTTCATATCTTTGAATGAGCTATATTCAAAATTAATTTTTCTAATAAAAACTAACTTTTTGTAATAAGTTGCTACTTTACAACCTGCATTTTTGGGTTTCATTCCATCGCCTCAAAGGATTTTTCGTCGATAAAACATAAACCTTAGATTTGAATGTTCCTACGAATTAAAATAATATGAAAATCTCCGGAAGATACGTTACGTACGTACATAAATATATAGTGGCGATTGAAGAAGTGAAAGACCGCAGCAGTCGAGAGACCCCCGGCCACCCCCACCCCCCCGGACAATGAGACTGACGTTTAAAAAAGCGCAAGCCTGCAAACAAGTATTGGGCCTCACGGCATGTTCATCGCGGATTCAGCGTTCATGATCAATGAATAAGAGACGGAATTCGACGATTTTTCATTATTTAAAGTAATAGTTATCCATTAGCTGATAATTGCTTCGTAATTTATCATCGAAATTACAGGGGTTAATATTTATACCGCATTTTGAAGAGTATTAAAACCCTAGCCCTTCCATAAATAATAACAGATTAAACATATTTTACCACATCATCACATTAGCAGTTTTGAATAGGTAATCTCACTTTTAATCCTATTCGACAACGCATTTTATACACTCCCACCATGCATTTGGAGCACTGTACCGAATTCATGGCAATATCGCACCACACGCGTTCTTTTCATTTCGCGAAACGACTTCAATACTGTTTCTATCTCGCAAACGCAGACGATTCCTACTCCCCCATAATAAAAGCGTGGCGGCGCGGGTTGGCGAGGATTGGGCGAGCGACGGCGACAGAAGCGCTGCCGACGGGCGAAGGGAGCAGCGCGACCGGGGGACGTCGGTCGGCGCTCGGTACTCGCGCGTTATCTGTTTCTCGGGAGTACATAAGGCAGAGGCGTTAATGGGAAAAGTTTGAATGCCGCGGAAAATATCACGGAAAATTCCTGGCAGGTTGGCTTCAGCGCGGGCACCGAAGCGGCGCAGGAATGATGCGGATAAAAAAAATCGCTCCCACGTACTCCGTCGGTGTTTTGCGAGGAATCTCGCGTTACGTTTCACTGAGCAGAAGAATAATCGAGCCGCATCTTCTCCGAGGTGAGAAGTGTGCTTTTATTTCGTAGGTATGCGGGCGTGACTTAATTGCGAAACTGCTTATTGTAAACGCGGACTCTCTGGGAAGGATTTCCGCGGTATCCAGTTTCTTGCTGTGGGTGCAATGCGCATTTTCTACCACTGCTTTACAATCAGAATTGCGAACCGTCACATTAATTATTATGTTGCTGTCCAAGATGAGGTCCGAAAAAGTGAATCAATTATTATAGATATTTATGTCACGAGTCCTCTAAACGAGTCTTTAAGGACCCAGCCGGAAGGTTAACTGCGAGGCGGAGCGATAGCGAAGCCGAGTAGTTAACCTTTCGGCTAAGTGCTTAAAGACTAATAGAGGACGAGTTACATACAATGATTTTTGTTATTTTAGTTTATCGCTTATTAAAAATAAACTTTTATCACTTTTGCGAGTTCAGAATTGTCATTACTCTTGATTTTCTGTAGCAAGGGTTGGTGGTACTGGATGCTTTGTTTGTGATCAGACAGTTGAATGTTTTTTCTACTAATGCAAGCAGAATCTAAACCCGAGAGCCCATAGTGTTCATAGCAACGGCCGCTAAAATGATCGAGAGTCCATTAAAAATATTTTAGCGGCCGTTGCTATGGACGCGCTCTTAAAGCAGTATTTAGATGGTTGGTTGCTAAGGGGCTAAGTGCGTGTTTACTAACGTAAATAACAAAAAATCATAACTTTCATTGTTGTTGCCTATAATTGGTTCGTATTCATTTTAACATTTCTTTCCAAAAGCACTATTCAAACATGTGTTGCTCATGAATGTTAAACCCTAACTCGGTCTCGATGATTTTAGATACTTAGCGGTTTGGGAACATGTGCTGATATTGTCGGTAGTTTGTTTCTGGAAATTTAAAACAATTATAGTTATTGTTTTCCGACAAATCATACTCGTTAGACTTCTTATATACGTTCGCTACTGATTAACCAACAATTTGAAGATCATGAATTTGGGAATTTTCAGTCTTCAATTTGACAACCCCACTGATTTTCCCTAATCTCGGTTACATAGGATTCATATGATAGTTATATAATGGGGTCTAGATATTGTTTTTGCTGGTTCAATTATAATCGTATAACTTATAAACTTAAGCTCCTTTATTAAATTTAATTTCTTTCTTCATTCATGTAAATTAAATGCTGGTCCTTCCACGTAGTACCATGTTCGTTTGAATTCTTTAACATTTTAAACAATCTTCTGTAAAGATAGTCATTGTTCTGGAATTATGATATATTATTTATGTAAACCCACAATGCATTAATGATTACATTATTGACGAAAACAGTAAGAATTTTTGTAGTTTTGTCGGTACTGGAAACTGACTGTTCCTTAGTAACTTTGAAAACATTTTTAAGTATCAAATAATCTGCTTTTTTATTTTCACTTAAACTTCCTTAACGTCCTTTGGTTATTAAATTCCGACGTTACTGGAAAGTTACTTGAATATACCAGGATTACAAATACATGCAATCTTCTCACCTATCAAGTGATATACACATTTTTTTTCTGAAATTTCTTTCTCGCTTTCCTATTATGATGTAGCGTGTATTCCAACCGTCTGGTTCTAGAATTATCGTGCTCAAATGTGTAGTGGCCAGGACGTGGTAGCACACACGCCGTGGTAACACAACCTGGGAACGTCAATCTCCTTACTTCGTTAATGCAGATATACGCGGAAGAGCAATCCTGGACTGAAACTCGCTACTTACAATGAAGGAAATACAACCTCATCTGTGCGAACGACACCACCGCCGTGTGTATCGCGCAGACTGTCATCTCCGCCGCCACCACCAGCCCAGTCGCCGCCACCAGCGCAAAGTACCCTGGTTCTGGGCGCCGCCTCCGTCCCCCGCCCCGCCGCCCCCGCAGCCCCCGCCTCCCCGTCGCCCCCACCCCCGCCGCTTCGTCGCCCCCCCCCCGCCGCTCCGTCGCCCCCCACCCCCGCCGCCTCGTCGCCCCCCACCCCCGCCGCCCCGTCGTCCCCCACCCTACCGCCCCGCCGGCTCCAGCCACCCCCCAGCTGCCCCCACCGTCCCCGCCGTTCCCCCCTCCCCCCGCCTGCCACGTCTTCTTCCCCGTCACCCCGCCCTCATCCCCGCCGTGTCCCCCGCGCCAGCCCGCACCGTCTCGTACGCCGCGGGCTTTGACGCCGCAGGAAGCACGCGCGCGAGGATTCTACATAGGGCGTCGTTCCGTAAACGGAGCCAATTACTCAAGCCACGCGGCAACACGAGACAGCGGCGTCTGCGTCGACGAAGACGACGACGGCAGCAACGGCAACGGCGGCGACGGCAGCGGTGGGGGAGGATGATGCGTAGGTAGTGGAGGAGGAAGATTGGGAATCGTTGACGGAGGTTTTGGGAGCGAGCAAGACAGGACGTTAAGTAGCCGGGAAGGCACGCATGTAGATGCTTTGAAAAGAATGGTTAAGTTGCTGGAATATTTTTGGAGGACGAACGTTGAGAGTGACGGTGGAAAAGATGTAGGCAACGCCACACACGGAGATGATGATAATGGATACCATAGCTCAAAGGTAGAGATGTGGGTAATAGGAGACATGTAAGAGCTACTGATTATCATTATCAATACGAATCTTATAGTTTCGGAGTCATGTGACGTCAGTCTCATGCGAAGCTTATCGTGAATGCACGTCTATAATATAAATATTGTTATAACATCAGAAATAAAAAAATATTTCTTTGAACCACTTTTTGAAACATAATACAATATTTTTGAAGATTCACGCTATCGTCGTTCATTTAAGTAAAATAGTACACCAATTTATTACCAAAAGAATTGGGTGCATTCATTAATTTTCTCGTCAAATGAGTTTGTATACCATGTGACGAACCTTCTCGCAACTGCTCTAGAAACATTTCTCTATAACATCGCCCAGAAATATGTCATGATGCTGACGCTTCAGAAATTATGCGACACTCGCGAATCGCACTCGGCTCGTGCTCCGTCCAGTCAAAATAGTCTGTGTAGCGCCGCGCTTGCGGAGATCAGATCTGGAGAGCTGATCAACGCTCGTCTCTCGGGAGTCTTGTGCGAGTCTCGGATCGAGGTGTGAAGAGGAACCAGCCACCACCTGTTCCATTATTTCCTGATCGCGCCCCGCCTGGAGGGGAATTCCAGGCGTATTTTGCTCCCCTCTCAGCATTGCTGACTCTTTTCTTGTCGCAAATAAACTTCATTTGTCTAGGACCATAATAAGTGCTTGGATTTGCTGGTTGGAAAATCCGAATTTGAATTTTGAAAACCATACTTCCGCTACCTGTGTTTACCAAATTCCCCTGTACCCTCAGCGAACCTGAGGTTGTCTCATGCATGAGTGGTGAAAAAACACGCAGCGAGCCTCTCAGAGACACGTGACAAGAACAAAGGTGACTACCCGCACACCTGATGAGGAACCGCATTTTAGATGATTCTGTGTAATAGAAAATTCGGTACGAGAGCAATTCTATGACTGGATTATTGGATGCAACTTTCTAGCAGTAAAAACACCTATCACCCCTTGTTGACTATATCACTGAAAATCATGTATTTTCATTAAACGACTTATTAAAACATGGTATTAGCATAGAATATAAAACGCAAAATAGGTATCCCGAAAAAGTGAGAGGCAACCGTAAAACGAGCAGATACAGTAGAAATCAACGTGAAGACGGCCTTTCACAGAGAAGGCGGCTGCGGTGCGAAAAGCAACATGGCCGTCGGCACGGGCAGCAGGTTCACCGGGGCCTTAGAGGGTGAAGTGAGTGGGAGGAACGAGGGAGAAGGAAAGAGGAAGGAGGGGGCGTGGCCCAGGTCTGTCCGGTCGCCGGTCGGAACAAAGCGCACGCGACTGGAGGGCAGCGACCAGCGGGCGCCGGGCACCGGGTGGCGGGCCGCGCCGCGACAGGACGCGGAAAGAACTTCGCCAAGGAAAGCCGATAAGTGCGCCCTTTCAGAGCGAGGCGCAGAAGTCGACGGAGCGGTCTCCTCAGAACCCCCGACCACGGCCCCTCCTCGCCCGCACCGACTGCGGTAACTCAGTGACAACATTGTCCCCGCTGAGACGTTGCTGACCGTGAGGTCTTGGGTTTCGAGTCGCGATGCGGAGGTTTGATTTTCGACGCGAGATACAAAGCTGAGTACATTTCGATCGCTATCTGGAGAAGAATTCCAGAGGACGGTTGCTCTGATCGGTAGTTTTTCTTGTTTTTTTGTGTTCAAAGCCAAGGGAATGCTGAACCAGTACCCTAAAAATACTTCCCAAGGATCGCGCGTGATCTTTTGTTCCTCATCGTTGTCTCCCCTTACGTACACAAGCTTACACTTACATTCACTTCACTACCACGTATGTTCGGAAATAAGTCGGGAACTAAGAACTTGTCCCGTCCCTCGGTCCCTGCTTGGGGGACTTACCTAAAGGAAGAAACCCGCAGCTGATGTGTAAGTTGGCGCTGGATCTCATGTTTCAGCAGTGGAGGAGTATACCCATCTCCGAGGATATAACATTTTGTACACTATGAGAACTAATAACCTGGGTAATTGACGCGTCTGGATTCAGTATTATCTCAATCACTTACTCAGAACACCCGACGGCGGGCCCCTCATTTCATTGACCACATCACTCGCCGTTGATAATGACTGTGGAAACAAAGTAAATTTTTAGTTGAATATTTATTTATCGTCAATAAACGGTAATACTTTATGTGACGTCTGAGCTAGAAGTGTGATCTAAAGCTTCTTTTGGACCCAGAATCCCTATCTTTTTTACATTAAGTATAATTCATAAATAGTTACCAACAAGCGTGAACATATGAAAACAAGAAGTGTTTAGTCCCTGAGGAGGGAAAACTATTTTTAATCGGTTAATGAACGACATATTTGATATGAAAAAATTGCTGCCAAAAAAACACCCCGCGCTCTACTACTCCCACATTACAAAAAGAGAGCTCAACAAAACTTTTACATATAATGAAGCCGCCTTCGTGTCTAGAAGCAAAACCGATGCAATTTTAACATGTGTCCTAGCCATATCGTGCAAATCCTGACCGGAACCGGCGTTGCATGCCGAATTCATTTACTACGCTCCGTGAAATCACGGAGGTTATGCGAATTCGAGATTCGCGGGTTCCTGGTTGGGTGACCGTCTAGGAAACTGGGGTCAAAACGACCCTGAGCTCCTGGTCGAAGGAGTTAAAGGCACTGGCTGGGAGGTGACGAAACTTGACAAAGATAATAACAAAGGATTACTCCACGGCAAGCGCTCAATGCCCAACAAGGGTTTACACATGCGTTACGACAACGAAGACGCAGCAAATTAAAAAAAAGCACCGAGCTACTTAATGGCTCAACTTATAACTGCGATAAGCACTAGCTACTCTACTCTCGCCGACGGTAGGTCGGCGCCGGATCTCGCCATCCAGCGGGGGAAGATCACCGCCATCTCCCGAGAGAAAAAGTGTACTACACTAACGGGAATAATGACCAGAGCAGTTGACGCGCCAGGAAACATGAATCGACCGTTCAATCAATCAATCAATCAATCAATCTAGGAGCGCCGGGCACGCCTGCTTGCGTGATCTAGAAGCTGCCAAGATTGAGAGAAAAATATTTAATTTCGGTGCTTTGACTTTCTTGACCTTGAAAATGATGTAATGGCGTGTATCAACAAACCATCTACTCTTGAGAATTCAAAGAATTGTTGAATGAATTTTTTTATATTAAGGATTTTTGCACAATGCGAGCAGATATAGTGTGCGAACCGAGGTAAAGAATTTCAAAAAGAGTTAAACCAATGGTATTAATTATGAATTACTTGTGACAAAATAATTTGTTTCCTTAGACACTCTGTATATGGCTCTTTATATGTGGTGTAGATGGACGTTCGATGAACGATTTGATTCAAAAGAAAAACTAATAATGTTAAAATGATGTCATATGGCCGGTCTTCAAAAAAATCGCAGTCACAAAGTATTATGGGAAACGTATATGGAAAATGTTTAGAATATTGGTAAATTTTTTAAAGTAAATTTGACAGTCGTATCATCCAAAGTTTCTAATGTTTCTAATCACCTGTGATATTAAACCTTCATTATCTTTACGAGTTTTGTAAAGAGAATTGGCTAAATAGAATAATATATTTTCGATAGCGATTTAATAACGTTACGTCCTTATTTTGCCCACCAAACTTGATAATGATTGTAATATATTAAAAGCAATACAGTATTTTGTTTCCACGTGTACGTCAAAGCAAGCAACTGGATCTTAATTACAGCTGCTGGTTGACGGAGTATCGGAATATCGGAGATTCGGAATGTCGTTATTGATCTGACGCTCGTTCTCATGTAACCGCCAGTACCAAATGTAACTTAAGTATGCTCTGGAAACGTGGACAGGTTAATACAACCTACTTTCGATGACAGAGGGCCCCATTAGATTCAGAACCTTTGATCAGCACATTCCGCTCGGAGCGAGGCAAAAGCGCAGTAATGGCCTTAATTGGTCATCTAGTATATAAATCTGGAGTTTCCTCTGCAGAGAGGTAGAAATGAAATGGAAACGAATCCATACCGACCCGCTCACGGCGTTCGGGGGTGGGACGATGTCGACAATCGAAGATTCTTGGAAATTCGGCGCAGACCAAGTGGGATTTGCACGTGGCACGTGCACGTCTATCCGGCGTTAAACTTTGATCATATTTCGTGTTCGTTTTCCTCATTTTCCTCCATTTCATTCGCACGGTCCATTTCTTATTTTATACTTACCTCTGCATGAACAGGAAGCAGTGATGAATTTCTGAGTTTTATTGTTTTTTTTTTTGCATATTCCTTCTTTATTGCCTTGCAAAACTTTGATATCTACAAGCTTACAACATAATGGTTTACGTTTACATCTTTTTTGCAGAGAATAAGTTAGAAATGAACTTAGTTATGTCCTTCTGTTTTCTATCGGGAGATAATCGTGGCGTTCGTTACATTCATTCCAGGTATTGCTGTTATTTGACTCAATTGGTTCCCATGTACTGGCACTTTTCTCTTGTGTTCCTTGCCATTTTTTCATCTCGTATCATTTTTATAACTAGATTAGTTCATGTCTATTTCCTTTCAATATGAATTTACTAATTACCTCAAATCGTGAAACATTATCAGTGATTTTTGTCTTTCGCGCGATAGCACGGCTTCGAAATTTTCTGTGTTCAGTTTTCGGTTAAGAAAACGGAGATGGTTTTTTTTTTAAACTCTTCTTTCCTCCATTTTGCACCACAAATAATCGAGTTCCGTGCTCACTCTATATCTTTATTTTTATCCTCCTTTTTCGTTGCGATCAAATTCTGAATTACCAAATACAGCGTAATGGAGTCATATTTCCGAGGTGTCATTGACGTTTAAGTGTTAGAAATCTCTGATATTTGCCTTGCTGGATAATTATAAGTTAAAGAACGGTGAAGCTAGGGACGAGAATGGTATGAAATATGGTTTGTCGCGGCTTTCCGCACCGCATACAAATTTACCCATTACTTCATTTCAGATTAATACTGAAATCCATTTGTTCGTCGCGTCTGCCTCTGCTAATTGAACTGTATGGATTCTTACTAAAACAGCTATGTTCCGAAACTCGAAACATGAAACAATTCTTTCGGGACTGCTTTTGGAAGTAGATCGAAGAACCAGGCAAGCTATGTCAAATAATATCTCGATAAATGAATTAAACCTCAAAGACTAAGTGCGACTACTGCCAAAAATCGTGAATAACGAACAGGCCCGACAAAAAATGTATTCGATCTGGCCGTCCGGAAGAACAGTCAGCCCCCCGCGCCTGTTCGCCCCCTTGCTTCCGCCGCCCCTCCCCTGCCTGCTGCTCTCGGCACTTCCGTGGCTTCGGCAATTGAAGCTGACAGCGCCGGCGAGCGCTCGGAGGCAATAAAAGAGCGATTCTCTCTTCGACGAGTTGATTAATACGGTAGATTAATTTCGAGTCGCTTCGTTAGTACTGGTGGGACGAGGGCTCCACGGCCTCCACAAAGGGCATGCGTAGACCCTACCAGACGGGGACCACGAGGACCAATTTCGGCTCGACCTCTGGATTTCAGAGAGCAGTGGTGTTTATGAAAATTAACGACTTCCAAATTGTTATGAAATACAGTTTCATCTTTTAGATTGTTGAATTTTCTAAACATATATAATTAGCTTTGAACATTGTCATTGCTTTGTTAATGAAGTGGATACTTATGAATTTTCCACTCACCCGGTTCCCGAAACAATTGGACATACTTTTATGTACTTTTATGTATTTTCTATGAATTACAAATAAAATTAGCAACCTAATCGTGTTTATATTAAAATTATACAACGGTTAAATATGATCATAAAATAGAATGGGTATTTTCAAAATTTTTGCGAGTTTTCTCTGTTCAACCTTAAATTTGTTAAAGTTTTCAGTTGAAAAAATAGTTAATACTTTTCCAGACTCTGAATCATTTCACATGTTTTATTAAAACCAACAATCTTAGCCTTTGAAGCGAAAAATATCTTGTCAGGTATAACATTTGCGATAACATACCATGAATATCGGATTTGTTCGTTAATATCTTATAGAACTATGTAGTTGTGTACCTTCTCGGATAATAATATTTTAGTTACGTTCGTTCTGACTATCCATTGTCTTAACGTCATTTTCTGTGAAAACATTAACAGAAATAATTATTTCACCATGTTTTAGAAGATTAATGCTTTATAAGTTTCAATAAGCCTCGGAGTCACTATCGGATGTTATAAGTTTGTAAGGATATCCAGGATAACGCTTATTATCAAAAATAAAAGTTGATGGATAACTTTGGAAACGAATTGATGATACGTTTGCGGTGGAGAACGGAATTAGTCTTGTAATAATCGTCTACGAAAAATTATAAATTTAATTCGAGAAGTCGGCATTCAAATTTATTATTCTTAACCCAGTTCTTAGAATTCTTTGATGCCTTAGTCTCCTGCTTCAGGTTTTGTACTCGTCTGTTGCTCGGGACTTATGTGGTATTGTCGGGAGGGGCGAGAGTTTTATGGTCGCAACGACGCAAAATGAGAAAAAATATACCAGCTTAGCTCACTCTATGATTACTACGATAACCACCCCCGTAACGCTTTCCCCACTCTCTTATTGAACTCTGGCTACTGGAGTTCAAATTTAGGACATTCCGTGTGAATGTTGTGATGGAAGAAGAGAGTTAATATTTGCGAACGTTTGTATATGCACTCATCTCCGCACTTCATGTTTCCTCTGGCAATTGAACCCTTGATCTGTGAAGTATTCCACGTGAAACTGTAATAATTATAGCAATACTAAACTAGTAGTGTTATTTCACTATGTGGATATTAGGAAGAAGTATTGATCAGCACCAGGCGAATGCCGGAGCAGTACCCTAACAAACGGGCCACGGACCGCGCGCGATTTTTCATTCCTCTTCGTTGTCCTATCTTCATCCTTTACACACACACACACACACACACACACACACTTACACTAACATGCACTACACTACCACACATGCCTGGAGACCGGTCGGGAACTTAGAACTTGTCCCGGCTGGGGCGGTGCCCCGCTGGTGGTAGATACCTGGTTCGGGAAAACAGTGTTAGCCGACGGTAGATCGGCGCCGGATCTGGCTATCCAGGGGGAAGACCACCGCCACCTCCAGAGCAAAAGCACGCGCCCAGAATCACTAATGTTGACGCGCCCGGATTCACTAACAATCAATCAATCAACGAAATCCACTGGGAGTAACTTGGGAGTTTCGAGGTCGCTGACTCTCGTAAGCAAAGCGCGGATCTACGCGCCTAGGTTTGCCCGGTAACAATAAAGATAGCGGAAACTGTGCTGTCCCAGCCACTGCCGCTACTGGGGTCGCGGTAGCGGCGGGCAGCTACGGCTCCCACGCCGCGCGCAGGGATTGACAGTTAATTTTTCCCCCCCAAATCGCGGCGCGCTGCCTTCATGGGGGGTCACGCGAGTTTAAAGCGGCCTTTGAGGCTCGGCCCGAGCGGTCACCTCTCGGATTGCAGCAATTTGCAATTTGCGTAAATGCCCCACGTCAAATGTGATAAAGCACACGGCCCGCGCCGCGCGGTGGGCTCGCCGCGCCGCAGGGAAGGGTAGCGAGCGGGTGCGGCGCCGAGCGGCGGACCGGGGGCAGTGAAGGATGGAGGGCGGCGGCCAGAGTAGGTGGTGTGCGGTGTAAGGTGGTGGATATGGCGGGGGGGTGGCGAACGGTAGGGGGCGGGCGCGTAGTGGCGCGGCGTGGGCGGCAGGCGGCGTAGGATGGCGGACGGAGTAGGGTGGTGGTCGGCTTAGGATAGCATAGGGTGGCGGGCAGTGTAGATTTGCAGGCAATGAGACGGCGTAGGCTGGCGGGCGGCGTAGGGTGACGGGCGGGGTAGGCGGCGTAGGGTCGCGGGCAATGTAGGGTAGCGGGCGGCGTAGAATGGCAGACGGCATACAGTGGCGAGCGGCGGAGGGTGGCTGGCGGCGTACGATTGCAGACGTCCTAGGGAGGCGGGAAGTGTAGTGGACGGGGGGTGTAGAGAGCGGACAGTGTGACGTAGCGGGCGGTATATAGGGTCGGGTGGTGTAAGGTGGCGGATGACACGTGAGTGGATGGGCACAGGGGCGTAGAGCGGATGGGCAGAGAGGATGTCTAATGAGAGAACACGTTGATTGACCATCCGAAAGAGGAGTGCGAGAGCAGGATCGGAATTATTGGGGCAAGCGTAATGTACTGTGTAGCAGGCACGTGAGGGGGTGAGGTTCTGAATAGAAGTGTGGTTGATGACAAACATGGAACCTTCTGACGATGAAGATGCTGCTGTGAGTTTAGGTTCTGGCGCTGAAGAACAGGAATAACTTTCATTTTCATATACAGGATGGTGTAAAAAAAGGTAGACAGTAGGTATTTTTGTAGTTCGATAAAAAATTGATAATGAAATATTAAGGAACAAATTATTTATTTTAGAAAATAGATTTATGGAGTAACTATAGGGGCGACAAGCAAATTGTAATTAAGTGCAATGTCTCAAGTGCTCAAATTGTCGGTCTTCAGAATTTACACATTTTTGTAGTCTGATTTGTACACTCAACCACACTTTTGCACATAGTTTATTATTATTGTCTTGGCAGTCTTCTCGTATGAATTGACACATCATAAACACAGCGTGGTTTTCTTACAAAAAAATCTTTGATAATGCCCCTAAAGAAAAAGACCTTTGGAATAAGGTCTGGTAATTGTGGTGTTCATTCAATTGGACCTCGTTGATATATCCAGCTATTGGGTAATTAGTTGTCAAGAAACTCACGCTCTGTGGAGCAGAGTGGGGTGGAGCTACATCTTGCTGAAAGTAGAAATCTTCATTAGTCTACTGTAGAGGTAATTGTGAAATCCCAGTATCTCTCAACATGTTTAGATAGGCGTCGTGGGTAACACACTTGTATTAAAAAAACAACAAAAAACAACAGAGCCAATGAGTCCTTGACATGAAAGGCATGTGCAAACTGTAAGCCCCGGTTGATTCAATTATTTTTCATTTACAACATGGGATGTTGTGTGTCGTAGTACACACAGTTATGCCTATTAACAGCGCCTGACAGCTTAAAATTTCCTTCGTCAGGCCAACAAATTTTACAAATTATGTCATTTTCTTTCCTTTTAGCCATTCAAAAGAATCTCGCATAATTCTAAACGGCGATCTGGATCATTCTCCAGTAATCCCTGATTGTATTTTTGCCCTGCATATTTGTAAACCTAAACGTTTCATTAGATGCCCCAAGGATCTACGGGCAATGTTCAGCTCAACACAGGCTCGCTTTTGTGTTGTATTTCTTCGGGCTTTGGATCAATAACTGAGTAACTACCATTTCATTTTCAGAGTAATAACACTCGCTGGTCGACCACTCTTTGACACATGACAGATAGACTCAGTTTGATGAAATTTGTTGCTCAACCTGTAAATTGGTAGTATACGTGTAGTGGTGTATTACAAGTGTATTCGCTGAGCGATGTAGCGGTGTATTTTTCTCCCCATTTCTGTCGAATCTTTTCAGCATTCTCTGCCTTCCAGGATTGTTTAATTAACCACTTCCCTTGGTCATTGCTTAAATTACCATCCATGATTATCTGAATTTCTGAATGAATATAAAAACGGTCTTAGAACAGATAAAAATATAGTATACGTTCTGTGTACCAACACACGTCTCCCTGTATAGATATACAAGACTATACCCCAAAGGGTTGATATAGTGTCATTAACGATCCTAATTTTAAGACTACATACTTTCATATTTCGCTGTATTTGTGTATAGCGTAAAACTTTTAAATTTCGTGCCACTAATTGTCACACGGATTTGTAAGCTACATCATTCATAATATTTATTTATTATCACTATTCAAAAAAAGTACTTCAATTTTATTATAAGCGTAAACACATATCAAAACACAAGTTGAAGACCAACAGAAATGTATAAAATAAAAATATATTGATATAAGTGTTTCAACGATATTCTATTGCCATCTTCAGTCGACGTGGGCGGCGGGAGAAGTCACGAGAGTTTAGGCGGTGTTGGGTGTGGGTTGAGAGGCGGCTGTGGTATGACGGCGTGGGTGTCGGTGAAGGTGGCTTCGGCGCCAACCGTCAATGTAGAAGCGCGGGGGCGGTGGGGTGAATGGGGCAGTCAATGCGGTGTGGGCGGGGCAGGGGGGACCGGGAGCTGCGGGAGCGGCAACAAAGTGGTGAAACGCGCGTCAGGCGAAAACCATAATGTGAGCGACATGAAGGGGAGTTAGAGTGCTGCTAGTGCTACACGGCTGCAGAGCCACAGAAATTAGAGTGGAGGCGGAGTGGATGCGGGCTGCTGTCAAAGGCCCAGTTCACCCCCAACGGGAACGTAGTGAGGCGAGCTTCTCAGTTCGACGTGGTGGCAGAACAACTGTAGCGGAGGCGTGAAAACTTACGGGGACAATCGTAATGTATGGTGTAATGATGAAAAAAGTATGGAGGGTCCGTCAGGATCCATGCGTATCTGCATAGAAATTATTGCAAAAAATGTCTTTTGAGGTTGCTTCACGAGATATAATCTCCCTGGAATTAATCAGAGCGAGAATAAATACTCAAATCAACCCTTCCGGAAGTTTGTAGTCACAAATTATAAAATTAATCATGTACAATTTAGAGGAGGTGGTGAAAACAAGTATAGAAGTTGTCGGTCCAGTGGCCGAGATCGCTAAGGCAGTAGTGTCGTAGTGATCTCGTATCAAAGGGTCGCGGTTTCGAGTCCCACCTCGGACATGGTTGTATTTGTGTTCGTCCTTTCACCCCTTATCATCACCATTTCGTTTCACCTTCATAGTTACCATATCGTTAATGCCAATAGTGGTCGCTAATGACCTAGATGTCAATGCGACCTTAAACAAAAAAAGTCAATGCGACCAAAAAAGTATAAAAATTCTATGCTTTTTTAATATTGCTTAGCCGTACAAATCGAATACGGTTATGCATTTTTTTTGCCTAATCTTAATATACTAATCCAATTTTAATGTAGTATGAAATTTTCACTCCCAGAAATCTTCAATGGAAGTTTTTAAATATGGCAAATTTTGAAATATTTATTTTGGTACTTCGTCTTGAGAAGGGGATGCTCAGATTTTCTTCAAAATTGTTATTTCCGATCAGTCTGAACGAACTTAAGGTCCTGCGTGATGGAAACGGACATTTTTTTATTTTGGGGTGTATTTAAATGGGGCATCAATATTTGAAAAATTGTATCAAAAAGATTTCAATGAATTTATTAAACTTTTCCTCGGATTACATAAACAATGCTTTAGAAATTCGGGCAGGTCGTTGATTTTATAAAATTGCAGAAGTTCAATATTTTTTCGGCGTCTTCCCTCATCTATAATAGTGTAGGTAGAGATTTTTCCCTTTAATAAAATGTATTATTGAAAGACAGAACTTGAAATACGTATAAGTGAATTTTTGCGAAAATATGAGGAATTTTTGCTTGATTTTGAAATATAGGCAATTTAAAAATATTATTTTCTCAAAAATAGCCACAATTTTTTAAATAAGAGAATTTTTGCGAAATTATGGGTGATTTTCCGTAATTTTGAAATGTAGGAATTTTTAAAATATTATTTCCTAAAAAACGACTACAACTTTTTCTTTAAGATTTCATTTTAGGAGAGAGCATGGAACTCGTAACAAAATTGCTCAGATCCCATTTTCTCTAAATTCTCTGTATATTTGAAAATTCCAAACAAAAAATTAACAATATTGTATTACTGTAAAGCTGCAATATTGATAATAGAGATTTTTTCTTTAATGAAATCTTTTGTTTAAATCTAGATATTGTAACAATGTAATTGAAAATCTCTGAATTTTTTAACATTGTACATGCAATGTTCAACTTTTTTAAGTGCCAGGAAGGTCAGAGTTTACCTGTGAGACTGATAGAGTTAAGATCATGTCGGTTGTAGTAACCTGTGTTTGAATCCCGGCTCGGAGAAATAATTGCTAGTTGGAATCACTTTTGGAACTTCACGTACTATTACAATATTCTTAGCCGTTACAAATAATGCGAGAAAACTCTGCTATTATAGCTCTACTATTTTTTCTCGCCATTCCTGTTTCTTTATCTCTTTCGTAATATTTCTTTCTCTCTTTCTTTTTTGCTTTCTTTCTCTCTCTGTCTCTGGCTGTCTGTCTGTGTTGTCGAGACTGCTGGATACAATAGTATTCTAACAAACTGGTTATGAACCACTACCCTGTGTCGCCCCCTTGTATTTCTGTTACATTCTTTCGCCTACTAGCTAGCTCTACGATAAGAAAGACCTTTATTATGAACAAACCCTATTGCTCCGATATTTACCTATGACTATTGCATTTTTGTTTCTTGTTGGAGTGATTTTTATTACTGTGTTGACCGTAGATGGAGAGACAAACGAGTAGACGGACTAATATTTCGTTATTAATAACCCACAAAATGTGCATTCTGGCTACACAACGTGTTAGAGGGTGTAATTTACTACTTATACGATTAAGTTTAGCTCAAGCAACGCCACTGTGACAGTAAAGAATCAGCCTGGGAGGGCCTAGGATTTCAGTCCAGACGGTAGTATCAGTTTCGACACTAGCTCAATACCTAGATTGATTCAACCGCTGTCTGGAGTACATTCTATTGGCATACTGCTCTGATCAGTAATGTTTCCGTGGTTTCTGCCATTAGTACCAGGCGAATGCCATAGCTGTACCCTAACAACGGGCCGCGGATCTCGCCCTATTTTTAGATGCTCTTTGTCATGTCTCCTCTTACACATACACGTACACTTATAGGCACTACACTTCCATATGTCGAATGACCAGTGGGGACTTTGTTTGTCTGGGTGGTGACGGCGCCCGAATAGGAGAGGTTCCGGAAGTGGAAATGCCTATGAAGCCGAACCGTTTCTCGGCTCTAAATCTCACATCCATGTGTGCAAGCCTTCCGGAATCAACCAAATCAATCCGAAAGCAACCTTCCGGAATAAAACATTTACTACACTAACGGGACTAATGCATTCACATACAGAGACAGGATGAAGATTTATTCGATATCAACGCCGCACAAAATGAGTTTTTCTGACGAGAAATCGCCACTTTTCGCTGAAGTATGACAATTATTTTTGTATTTACGTAAGTTCGCAGTACGCGGCAAAGTAAAAATATAAGAGGAGGCATGCTATTCAAACTAAATGCGTCGTTCTTTCTTTCTTTCTTTTTCATTTATTTTTTTTCTTTTTTTCCTTCGTAATCATCATTAGAGGAAGGATTTCTATGATTTTTCATAGAAATATATGAATACAGGAATGGAATATACAGGAAGTAAAATTTCTTTACATTTGGTGAGAATTGGATGCTATGTAGATTAATATGTTAGAGCATTTTTGTCCATATTTGGATGAATTTTACTCTTGCTGCATATTCGTGTAATTACAAGCAGATAGTTTGCATATTCGTTAAAATAGAGACTATCTCTAAAACGTTTCATTTTTCATAGAATATTTTTATTTGTGAGCGTTTATTAATTCGAAAGAGCTTGTCAGAGTTTGCGTTGTTTTTCATCTTCTTTTCTATAGATGATAAAATACTTGTTCAAGTGTAGGTAATTGGCACTATATTGTTAAACCAGGAAGAAGAAATGCAACAAAACATACGAAGTGAATATGTACATCAATTATTTCTCCCGCGAAGGAAGGTAGATTATATTACGTTTACCAAATATGTATGTTTTCGTTCTAAGCATGCTTCTCCTGAATTTTATCAACAAGGAATTTCATCAACATCCGTCTCCTGAATTATAACACAAATTTTATCAATAATTTTCTCATACAGGAAATGAAATATTGTTAATTTTAATTGCGTATTAAAGTGGATGTTGGCACACAGGCGGCCAAAATTGATTCAAATTTGGTGCCATAGAATTCTATCACTTATAACAATTCTTTGGTGCTAATTAACAGCCAAGGGCATACATTTTAAACGTCCCGCGTTGGACTTATAATATATTTTCTGTAAAAACCGCGGACTGGCATCCAGAGGAAAAGGCAAAGACGTTTATCGTATGAAACTCTTTGGAAGGACAAACTTCTTTGAAAAGTTTGAATTGCTTTCATAGACGCTCGCGCGATTGCGCCCGATAGTGGGAACCAGCGAGAGAAAACATCTCGTATTGATGACAACTTATGAAAATGAGATGCATTTCCAAATAAGACGCCACGAGAGTAAGTTGTTTGAGAACCTTCATCCGAGCGGTATCACAAAGGATCGCCTCGTGAGTAAATAGGTGAGGTAATTCACATCTTGGCTGCAATGAAAAATTAGATTTGGACGACTGGTAACGGCAGTGCAGACTCCGTGCACAGAGGTGGTTTGGCGCGGGCCTTGCGGGACATTGTATTACGCAAGAATTACGACTGAAAATGATCTTCTGTTCGCCAAGACGAAGTAACTGACTTCTTCAATACTCCATAATTCTTACGCTGAGCTAAACTAATTGTTCTTAAATAATTGTCTTTCAGAATTTTCCCAGTAGTCGAGGTTACAGAAAAAGGAAGGCGTCTTGTCGTCAACTTGAATCATCGTCTGTTGCTCTCCCAATATTCTCATGCTGCTTCGCAACCTCAACAGTGGATATTTAAGACTTTTAGGTCATAAATGCATATTTTTAAAAACATATTTCAAGATTTTATCGCATAAAAACCCTCTCCCTAATCATCATAATTTTTTTTAAAGACAGCAACCCGCAAAGGGCGCTTTCTCACGGGCGGCATTGTTGCCGCGGAACGCCTTGTGGTGCTGGGTGAAATGGCTGGGAAAGAAGGTTGGGCGCGTGGTACCAGTGCTGCTTAATAGATATTTGGGATAAATGAACGGGGCACTCAGCTGGTAATAAAATAAGAAAGAAACAGGCCGAATTCTTGTTGGGCTGTCTTTTTCTGTCCAAAGTCTTTCACGCACTGGCCATCTGTAGTGAAGGAAAAGGTACTTGATGGCCATCTGTAGTGAAGAAGTGAAGAAAAAGGTACTTGATAGTACTACAATTTTACTTATCCCGAGATGTTCATAGATATTTTTTGAACCTTATATACTTCAAATTTGGAAATTGTAGACTTTCGGTGTGATATGTCTGTGTTCACAGCACAGAAGCATCGAAGTCAAGAACGGTTTATCTGAGATCTCTCTCAAGGGATGAATTATTGCACATGATTTTATTTTAACCTGTTTTATTAACGAGACATCGTCACTTTGAGGTATGATTCATATACTATTGGTATACTTGAGGCGTGCATTTTGCCGCGAAGTGTGCACTACGTGAGATTTTTGTTGTTGTAATTCTTCTTCTTCTTCTTCTTCTTCTTCTTCTTCTTATTATTATTATTATTATTATTATTATTATTATTATTATTATTATTATTATCCATTTAAAAATGAGATTAGGCAGTTACTGGTCCAGCTTCGTTTAAGAGTCGTTGAACTCACACAATATACACTGTAAATTTCAAACTCTCGATTTTCCTTTTAGGCGGTCTCTCCTTTCTGAAGAATCAACGCAACAGCAATGCATTAGAAACGCGTTCCCCTTCCGCGAAGCAGAGCAACGCTGTATGTGCCGAAACGTATCGCCACGAAGCGAATTCGACGAATTCATACTCAAACTGATCGACGCACAATAAGGAACCTGTGCGGCGCCGAGGACGTCAAAAGCGAGGTGTAGGCCCGAGCGAAAGCGGCGTCGGCGGCTACGCAAGCGCGTCTCCCCCTCAGACCCTCCCCTCCCCCTACCCTAAGCTCGCGCGAGCGGTACCGCCGCGGCGCCTCGCGATTCGATCTTAACGAATCGGTTATGAACCCGCTCTTCGGTGCGCGACTCACGGAGGCGCGAGCGCGCCGGAGGCCGGGGCGCAGTCGCGCGGCGGCGGGGGCGAGGGCGCGGGTGGGGCGGAAGCGGCGAGGCGGCGGAGCGTATGCGATCGCGAGAGATATCCAATAACACGATAAGGCGGCGGCGGCGGAGATGGCGGATGTGGCGAACGCAGCGCGAGGAGAGGAAGCGGGCTCGGCCGAGTTGACGTGGGCGACAGCGGCCGCGGAGGGGGTGGAAGCGCTGGAGCCAGAGGAGAAATTGCCGACGGAGGTTCTGATTGGGGGGATGGAGCTGGTGGTGTTCGCGGTGGAGGTTAAATGGTGCAGAAGCTTCATTGATTGATTGATTGATTGATTCAGGTTTCCGGGCGCGTCAACTGCTCTGGTCGTTAGTCCCGTTAGTGTAGTGTAGGTTTTTTCTCGGGAGATGGCGGTGATCTTCCCCCGCTGGATGGCGAGGTCCGGCGCCGACCTACCGTCGGCTAGTGGGGTTTCCCCCTAACCAGGGGGCACCGCCCTAGCCGGGACAAGCTCTAAGCTCCCGACCGGTCTCCCGGGATATGTGATAGTGAAGTGCATGTTAGTGTAAGTGTGTGTGTGAGGGGATAGGATAGGACAAGGAATGGGAATGACAGATCGCGCGCGGTCAGTGGCCCGTTTGATAGGGTTCGGCATTCGCCTGGTGTTGATCGGAGAAACCACGGGAAAATGGTGCAGAAGCAAGGTCACGTGTTTAGGATGGTAGTAGTAGTGATGACTGTGTTTGGGGTTGGAGGTTTGGTTGGGGTTGGAGTTGTAATTATGGAGGTAATTGTTGTTGGGATTATGGTTGGGGTCGTGGTTGGTGTTGTGGTTTGATGTTTGAGTTGTTGGTGATTCCGGTGATGTAGGACGTGGTGATGATAACAATCACGCCCGTAGAGCGCATAGGAAGGAATGTCAGAGGCAATTAAATTTGCGTGATAGTGGAGATAGTGTTTTATTGGAGACATAAACTAATTTCATGTTTGTTCAAGCGGAAGTGTAGGCTACTCAAAAGCGGGGTAAAAATATATTTATTTTGTGCCATATTTCTCGGAAATTGACATGAAGTATTGTAAGTTCAACGATGATTCGAAAGTAACGAATATTACGGTGTATGTAGACATGGGGGTATAAAGAATTCGAATGACGATCAGAGGAGCATGTGGCAAAAAGAGGTCTAACAAACGACTAGGTAACTGTTGAATAGATGATAGAGAAAACTAATGTCTGGTAATAACATGAAAAGTTTGAATCACGTGCATCGCTGAAACGATGAAACACACTGTGTGGCAGAGGGCCTGGAGCAGTGGTGCAGGTATCATTCGGTAGAGGTAGCGGAAGTGTTTAAGCAAAGACGTTGCATGTGAAGGAGTTAACAAGTTGATGCAAGTTAGGGTAGAGTTGGTAATGAACGAGTGGTTGATTGAAGTGAGGTTTGAACTCGTGTAATGGGTGGTGGAATCGCAGTAGTTATGACAGAAATGATCTGACCAGTAGCATTTTCATGATGACATGGAAGGTTCGTGCTGTCTGAGATGCTTGGTCGGTTCTCAGTGACATTTAATGATAGAGATATTGGAAACATCGTGTGTATTGAGCAAGTTAGTGAAGAAGAAATGAGCCTGCAACGAAAGTTAAGGTATCGTGCAAGATGTCTGTAGAGATGGAGGATTCTCCAATCTGGTGGGAGTTTGTGGCAGGAGGACTCCGGACTATTTACGCCAAGTTCTCTCCACCGCTCCCGCTACCGCCGCCCCCATCGCCCTCTCCGCCCTCGCCACCCTCGCCTCCTCACCACCCCGCCACAGCTGCCCTGCCGCCACACCGCCGTCGCCGCCCCCTCTTCCCCGCCTCCCCCGCCGCAGTCGCCGCACCCGTTGCCGTCCCGCCCCTACCGTCTCCACCCCTCCGCCACCACACACCACCGCTCGCTCACTTTTCGCTCTCCGTCTGCCCTCCGCTGTTGGTGCGATTGCCGAGCCGCGCTTGGATGCCTTAACTCGCTGCGCGCGTTTCCCGCCTTCGCCTCCGCCTCCGCTCACGGCGAAAACACCAATCCCTTCTGCTTCTTCGTGCGCCATCGCGGAGGACGCACACCTACCCACTTCCTCGCTCTACGAGGCTGCTCCCGACATTCGATCTGGATATAAAATCTGTTGCGGTAATGGGAGTTACTTTCAGAATTCTCTTATCGTAAAGCTAAATCGCGTGTTTTAATTAATTAACAAATTACATCTATAAATATGTTGCTTCACGTTTCAGACGTACGTTTTCCAATGTCTTTCAATCTAATGAAAAATTGCTACAAATCTTAACTCTTGGGAATACCTATCCATGGTAAAACATAATTACATAGTTGAAAGTATTTGAAATATATTGTTTTGACAATTTCTCGTGACACTTTTCCATGAGATATGTATGGGAATGTATCTTTTTTAGTTTTCTATGTTGATTTATTGCCACTTTATTGCACACTTCTCGCGATTTTTTTTTCTTGACTTTTCAAGGGACGTCCTCTTACTCGCGTTTAGTTTCTAGAATCTCATCCAATTTGATTGTTTATTCATAATTACCCTAGTTACTCAAAATCGCCTTTCTCTGTGGATAATGTTTCGCTGTGTATCTTCGCGTAGATTTGTTTGTTAAAACCCATTTACTACGATCTTTGAGTTTGTCTTGATATATTAAATTATAATGAAATTATGATTGAATGGAATATTTTGCAAAATAATATGTATACAAATTAATTACCGGTTTTCTATTAATACTGAAAGCTAAAATTTATGTTTACCCTAGTGTAAATTGAAAATTCAGGAAATATTGAAATTGTTATTTCTCTTCGTTTAAATTTACATCTTGTGAAGCATCACAATTTAACCAAATACATTTTCTCTCCGATATAAATAATTCTGACTGAACGTTTGTTTTTATTTTCCCGTTATTTTTGCCATTATTTTCCAATCCAGTAACCTAGTTTTATTCAGTAACGCCCCGCGTTATTCGATTTCGGTTTTTTTATTGTGCCATGCATTGTGATTTTATCATTTTTATATTAGTGGTTTTAGGACAAGACTCCAATTTCAAATGAGCCAGATATTTAAGTTGTATATGAATTTATTTCCCTATCTATAAAAAATCACATTTCATTATTATAATTTTCTATACTTCTATTCCTTTTGCTATTTACTTAAACTATGAGTTTTCTCAAGATGTGCTCCGAACGCTCCTACGTACGACTTCTTTTAGCAACTACTGGTCATCTTTTCACAAATAATATCATACGTTATATAAAGCACTTCTCTATCTGCGTCCTTCGTCGTTGTTTTTCTGAAGTGAGTCCCACGAAGCGTTTTGGTAATGTTTTCTAAGTCGATCTACAAATCTACTTTCTCTCCTCACGATACTTCATCAATTCAGATTTCTTTCACTCCTTGCTCCTACTCTTTGTGATTTCCATTTTCGTACCTGTATCTTGACATTGGCAGCATCTCAAACAATACCTCTTCCATTCACACTATGTTCCTATATCATTATTTTCCTCTTAAATCTACTTTATAAGTATAATTATTCGTTGGAATAAATTTCAACCTATCACGTGTTACCCTTCTGGCTGCATTTCATTTAACTCACAGTTCTTCCTGCTCTGGCGTTTATTCTTTTCCTTCATTTTTTTAATGTTCCCCTATAATATCTGCAATCTCTTTTCTTCCTCCTCATGGCATTACCCCGGGTAGTATTCCGCCTCTCAGCTCTGCTTATATCTCGCGCATTTCCCTCACTCCAAGGCCTCGCCTATGCCTCTCGTCTTTTATCTCTTCGTTTCTACATCGCCTTTTGAATCTCAATAATATTTCCAACACACTTACAGCTCTAGCTCTTTGCCTGCGTTTCCATCTTCTTCTCCCCCTTTTATTGTGCAAATTCCGCTGCCTCTACCTTCGCATTCTGGTTCTCCGCCACGCCTAGTCTTCCCCCTCTTCTCCTCCGCCAGACGTCGCATCTCCATGCGTTGGTCCCACCCTACTGCTGTGATCCCGCCTAGGCTCTTCGGTTCGGCCGACCTGCGGCCAACGACCGCGCGTATTCGCTCTGTTGTCACCCGCCGAATCCGTCGCCTCCGCCAACACAACCACCTCCGCCGCCGCCGGCGTTGCCGTCTCTGCTGTCAACTCCTCCGCCATCGTAGCTGCCGCTATCACTGCCTCCACCGCTGTCTCCGCAGCCGCAGCCGCCGCCGCCGCCCCGCCTCCGCCTCCGCCGTCGCCGTCGCCGCCACCACCATCGCCGTCACTGCTCCAACGTAGCTGTCACCTCCACCACCATCGTCTCTGCAGCCGCCATCACCTCCGCCACCGTCACCGCCACCGTCTCCGCCACCGTCTCCGCCACCGTCTCCGCCACCGTCTCCGCCACCGTCTCCGCCACCGTCTCCGCCACCGTCTCGCCACCGTCTCCGCCCGTCCCGCCACCGTCCCGCCACCGTCTCGCCCTCGTCTCCGCCACCGTCTCCGCCACCGTCTCCGCCACCGTCTCCGCCACCGTCTCCGCCACCGTCTCGCCCCGTCTCCGCCACCGTCTCCGCCACCGTCTCCGCCACCGTCTGCCACGTCCGCCACCGTCTCCGCCACCGTCTCCGCCCACCGTCTCCGCCACCGTCTCCGCCACCGTCTCCGCCACCGTCTCCGCCACCGTCTCCGCCACCGTCTCCGCCACCGTCTCCGCCACCGTCTCCGCCACCGTCTCCGCCACCGTCTCCGCCACCGTCTCCGCCACCGTCTCCGCCACCGTCTCCGCCACCGTCTCCGCCACCGTCTCCGCCACCGTCTCCGCCACCGTCTCCGCCACCGTCTCCGCCACCGTCTCCGCCACCGTCTCCGCCACCGTCTCCGCCACCGTCTCCGCCACCGTCTCCGCCACCGTCTCCGCCACCGTCTCCGCCACCGTCTCCGCCACCGTCTCCGCCACCGTCTCCGCCACCGTCTCGCCACCGTCTGCGCCACCGTTCGTGCGCCACCGTCTCGCCACCGTCTCCGCCACCGTCTCCGCCACCGTCTCCGCCACCGTCTCCGCCACCGTCTCCGCCACCGTCTCCGCCACCGTCTCCGCCACCGTCTCCGCCACCGTCTCCCCCCCCACCGTCTCCGCCACCGTCTCGCCACGTCTCGCCACCGTCTCCGCCACCGTCTCGTCCGCCACCGTCTCCGCCACCGTCTCCGCCACCGTCTCCGCCACCGTCTCCGCCACCGTCTCCGCCACCGTCTCCCCACCGTCTCCGCCACCGTCTCCGCCACCGTCTCCGCCACCGTCTCCGCCACCGTCTCCGCCACCGTCTCCGCCACCGTCTCCGCCACCGTCTCCGCCACCGTCTCCGCCACCGTCTCCGCCACCGTCTCCGCCACCGTCTCCGCCACCGTCTCCGCCACCGTCTCCGCCACCGTCTGCGCCACCGTCTCCGCCACCGTCTCCGCCACCGTCTCCGCCACCGTCTCCGCCACCGTCTCCGCCACCGTCTCCGCCACCGTCTCCGCCACCGTCTCCGCCACCGTCTCCGCCACCGTCTCCGCCACCGTCTCCGCCACCGTCTCCGCCACCGTCTCCGCCACCGTCTCCGCCACCGTCTCCGCCACCGTCTCCGCCACCGTCTCCGCCACCGTCTCCGCCACCGTCTCCGCCACCGTCTCCGCCACCGTCTCACGCCACCGTCTCCGCCACCGTCTCCGCCACCGTTCGCCACTCGTCTCCGCCACCGTCTCCGCCACCGTCTCCGCCACCGTCTCCGCCACCGTCTCCGCCACCGTCTCCGCCACCGTCTCCGCCACCGTCTCCGCCACCGTCCCGCCACCGTGCCACCTGCCCCGTTCCCTCCGCCCCGTCTCCGCCACCGTCTCCGCCACCGTCTCCTCCGCCTCCGCCGCCACCGATGTGGGCGAAGGTAAGACGAACCCGCATCCACGCCGGTTCTTTCCGCGCGAGTCGGCGCCTCCCCCGCCCCCACCCCCGCTCCCGCCGCGCGTGCCCTCCCTGTCCCGTTCTCAACTGCGCCAGCCTCGGGAGGGGAAGCTCTCGTCGCAGGGTTTCCGGCGTCCACGGCATGCGCGCGGCGGCGGATTTAAGCGCGAGGAGCTGCGTTTGTGGGCGGGGCGGGGCGCGGCGGGGGGGGAGGCAGAAGAAGGAGTCTGCTGGGGTGACGCCTGAGACTGCGCGGGGATTTAAGCGAGCAAGTTGGAAGCATCGGCGGAGACAACCCGGAAAGAGCGGGGCGAAAGAAAGGTGAGAGAGGCCACGCGTTGGGACGCGGAGGTGGAATTTTTTATTAAGCGTTTCGGTATAATAAATGGCAGGCCGGAGATCGTATTCAGAAACTCGACCCTATCATGCGTATTCGTTCGGCGTAGCGGCGTATCGTCGACGGAAAGCCTCTTGGACAATGTGGGGCATAATGATGGATTTATTTCGTGCTAGAACCGTCTTATGAAAGATTAAAGAGGTGGAATATTCGTAATACAACCATCTGCTTGTCTAATAATGGTCATGTAATCTTCAAGATGGCAGTTAAGACATATGCAACATAACACAACATAACACAAGACAACACAAAATGCAGAAGAAAAATTAGGAATACTCCTAAACAACAACTAGTACTAGTACTAGTACTAGTACTAGTACTCGTACTAGTACTAAAACAAATCTCTGCGACATAACATAAATTTGTGAGATGAGTTTATCTTCATAGATTGAATTGTAAAAATATTTATTTTTCCTGATGATATATCGTGTTTTTAGGTGTACGTGCCTTACAAATGTAATTGCTTGTATGCCAGTAAGTTACATGTAATGCTAAATAGCTCTCACATCTCGTAAAAATAACCTCCAAATCTCAAACCCAAATTACACAAAAAAGCAGGCAAACCAACACCAAGCTTCGTATTAACAAACAAATTCAAGGGAAGAGTGTGTCGAATATGTGAAATCATTTCGTGTTAGTGGATAATTATGAATGCATATTCCTTGCCTGTAAAATTTAAACGATTTGGGCTTATGTGAAAACTATAAAACAAGAATGGAGGTGCTTCAGAATCGCACAGACTTTTTCGTAGTAACGTTTTCAAATTTCCATGGTGTGGATGGATTTTACGGTATTGCCCCATTCTGTTGCCAGCTGCCAGCTTTAAATTCCCAAAGTACATTTTTTAACATTTTCACAATTTTTCGATTTCCTAATAGTAGAACCGACATATTTTTTTATTTATCTCTTCTAATATGTTTGACTACCTTGTATTACACTTATATTCTTACCCATTACCTTATATTTGACTATCTTTTATTCTAATGACACTGTGTTATTGTTTTCAGATAAAAATATAAAAATTGCATTTTAGTTTTTAAATGTCATTCAGTAATATAGCAAACACTCAAATACATACATACTTACATACATACATACATGATACATACATATTTGAACTGCAATTGGGTATGACCCGATGAATATTAAAGAAGTGTAAAACCTCGTCATTATTGGCAATTTGCATTTAAAATTTGGAGCCATTTTTAAGAAAATGGCATTTCAGCGTTACTCTAAATGCGAAATGTGAAGCTCTTTTTCAATGAAAATTTTTGAGTTTTCGAAAAACTTCATTTGAAGTCATTTGAGCCCCCATCGTCTCGCAAATGCCAAATTTTTACAAATGGCTTATAAAGTGCATATTAACGGCGTGAGAGATTTAAAAAAATACATTTGTGTAATTTTTGAAAAACAAAACAGTACAGCAAAATTAACTTCATGTCATTTTTGACGATGCAATTAGCACTATCCATCGGAAAAAATTGTAGAAAAATTTGGACCAATTTTTCAGACAATGGCGTTTGGGCGTTTCTAAAAATGCGGAATTTTGAGCTTATTTTAACAGAAAGGTGTTGAGTTTTAGAGAAACTTGGTCAGACATTATTTACAGAACATATACTCATAAATACAAAAATGTTAACAAATTGCCGCTAGTGTAAATATTAACGACGCGAGAGACTTATTTCTTGTAATTTTTGTAAATTCTTGTAATTTTTGAAAAATCAAAAGAAGAGGCCAATATGGCGTCTATGTCATCTTATAGAGTGCATTTAGCACTATCCCTACAAAAAGATTAAAGAAAAAATGTGGAGCCGTGTTTGAGAAAATTTTGTTTTTGTAATTTTTTAAAATTGCAAATAGTGCATTTAATATTGCTCGCAAATTACTGAAATATTTAAAAAAATGTTCATGATCTTAATGAAAGAACTAATAACGGACAAAAAAATATTTGAAGAAAAAACCTTTATCTTCTATTTTGTAATTATAAGAAGACGCCGAAAAACTTCAAACTTTTGCAGTTTTCGAAAATTAATATTTAAAGTGAAAATCGGACTTATGCCACTTTTAGAAGTGTATTTTACTATATTCTTACAAGCAATATAAAGAAAAAATGAGAGAGGTATTTGGAAATATTTTAAAAATGTCCGTGGAGCTTCATGTAAAATACCTCCAAAGTTTGAAAAAAAGTTTTTTAAAATCGAGTCGAACCAGATCGACTAAAACATGTATTTCCTTCCGGGGCCCCAAAAGCATGTATTCCCGTTGAAATCCTGATGTTTATTTTCCGCAGCATTACGTAACTTTCTCTATACTACGTATATACATACTACGTATACAAAAAACTAAAATTTATTGAAGTGTGTAATGAATTAAATGATTACCAAATTGCAATAGTGAGAATAGAATGTTCCAAGCAAGAAAAACCTTTTAAAGAGATTTTAACTGTGCCAACTAAAAGATGTGAATAAGAGAATGTCAGGTTGGACGCAAGAATGAGAAAACAAAACTCAAATACCCTGCTAATATGAGCAATAAAGCCAAAAAGGGGCAGAAAACGAGCTGAAGAGGCGAAAACAACGGGAGGGACAAACAAATAGGATCTGTGAACGGAATCAGCAGCGGTTAGAACGAGCTGTCGAAAACGAGGCCATAAAAGCCAAACGGCAAAGACGCAACAACTGTGGCAGACTCCATGAAGCGGAGGGAGATCGACAGTGAAGACAACGGCGGCGACGGGGCCGAGGACTGGGAGGAACGGCGCGCGGACCAAGCTCTCCGTCATATCCGCGCTCGGGCGTTTCCTTCGCCTCCGCTCCTGCTCCCGCTCCTCCAACGCTTCCGCCCACGCCCACCCCCCTTCCCCCCCCCCGCCGTCTCATACCCTCTCCTCCCCCCTTGCCGCCCGCCATCTCAACCCCACTGCCACTGCCCCACCACCTCTGCCCCGCCGTCTCTCCCCGCTGCCTTTGCCTTGCTGTGTCCGCCCGCCAAATCCGCCTTCCTTTGCCCTATGCCCCTCCACCTCACTACCCTCACCACCTCCTCCCCTTCGCTTCCTCCGCGCCGCCCCGCCCCCTCGGCCGCCCAGCCTGCCGCCCGCCCGCTCGCGAGGTCTCCACTCGCCCCGAGGACCACTTCTGGCGCTCACCCTCGTTCAATTTTCCGCTTGCCGGCGCTCCCTCGCGCGCGCCCGCGCCGTGTCTCGCCGTATTATTCCGAGCTCTTGCTCGCGCGAGCGGCTGCGATCCCGACCCGCCCCCTTCCCCCCCGCCCCCGCTCACGCCCGCAGCCCCGCGCCGTCGCGCAACAGGCGGCCGGGCCAATGCTGCCGGAACGCCCACCCGCCGGACGGGCTGTGCAGCGGGCTGGACGAAAAGCTGGTGAGCAGGCAATTTGATGGTCGATAATTCTGCGACTGTTTTGATAGGACTCGGTTCTCGAAGCATCGTTATGTAATTTTAAAATGTTATGCAGTCGAGTACCAACGGTGGCTTCTTTCAGCTTAAGGTATCTTGAACAGGCACATCTCACAAATTCCCTGGAGCAATCACTTGCCCACTTCCTAGGTATGCCTCGTCTCAGTTCTATGTAACGTGTAGTTTTGTTACGCTATCACATGGTTATAGTCCTACTGAATCTCTTCCATTGCTTTTTGTGAAGACGAAATTGTAGAAAGTGAAAATTAGTGTAGATAGTGAAAATTAATGTATTTATATTTTAGCAAATAATGTAGATAATGGTTGAAAATAATTCACGAACTTCAGGAATGGTTCAAACGAGATCTATCGGTTAGTTTTTCTAACACAAAAATACAATATATTTTCAAAGTCTAATCACAGATCGCTAAAAAGCATGGTCACCATGACTCTCCAAAATTGCAATAATATTCCTCCGTGACTACGTATCACAAAATCGAATTATTTTCTATGTAATTCTGACCGTAATAAAAATTCAACAATAAAATGTCATATAACATTTACGTACAAACATTTTTATCAATAGAAAATATTTCGTTGGACCAGGATTAAATATTCTCGTCAATTATTCAGACCGACTCTGATGAATACGATTAAAATATCCGGTAAGTCATTACAGGAAATATAATGCCGCTCCTACACCACTCTTCGTTATTGCCAATAAGAAAACTCGGAGTTGGATTTCTCAGCGGCTTTTCTCTCCCTCAGCTTTTTCGCTTCCGATATTGCTCGATCGATTAAAATGACATTTCTCAACAGATTGAGTGAAATCTTACTCTCCGGTCGGAATGTTAATTGCATTTTCGGTTACTCTTCTTCCCGAAGAAAGTTGATGAAATGTTTTACTGAGAAAAATTTTGAGACGAAGAGTGCATCTTAGAGGCTTCGTGTAAAGGAAGGAAAAAATTAAGCTCTGTAAAGCAGATATCTGAATATAGGCCTTCCATGACATTTTTAATACACAATTTTATTCATTTCTTTGTGATTCAAACACACATACTACGTACAAGTACAGGCGCCAATAGGATTTGTGTATGTATTTTCGGAGGCAGGGGGCTACGGGTATGTGTCCAGCCAATTCAATGTTTTCTTACGAAGAATTTTTTATTTATGTTAACTATAAAATGTATTTTTATTTGTTGACTTGTATTTAATATGTCTTACATAAATGATTGATATGTTGAATGACATTCCGTATAGAAAAGTAAAGCATAGTTACGATTGAATATACCTACCATAGAGGGGAGCTGAACCCCCCCCCCTTCCGCCGAGTTCGTTACTATGTTCACATATATTCCCGATTTAACAATAAGTATCTAACTTAGAAGACCTTTGGACCATTTTTTACTCTTCAAACAGCACTAGGAGTGGTTCATAAATATTTATACAAAAATAATGAACATTTGTGAAACATGTGTCATTTTTCACCTTTATCTCGGCATTTATATTACCGTTTTCATTTTCAAAAATTTGATGGTTGTTCTGATAAAACTTAATTTACGATATAATAGCGAAAAAGTATAGAAGAAAACACCCCTAAGTATATCAGCATATGTAAACCAATGATATATCATTCATACACTACTTCTAACGCACGAAGAGGCCCAGGCTAAGTGATCTCTTCTAAAAACACAGAGACGCATTCATGACGCGGGGGAGTAAAAGAAACCCGGACGGCAATAAGGAAATACTTGGCGTGGTTAAATCAGTCGGAGGGAAGGAACAAAAATCGTGGGCGTTGGAGAAGCCCATCGGAGGGGAGCGACGGAGCCTGTGGCGTCTCCTCCCCCGCTATCACGGTCGCCCCCTCGTCACCAGCCCCGCCTCTATCCTGCAACCGCCCCCCCTACCCCGCCCCGCCCGGCACTTCTCGTCCCCCTCAGGGGATTTTCTTCCCCTCTTTACCAGCCTCTGTGTCTCTAATGTTATTGATCTTCCGCAACAGTTTACTTGCACAGCGCCGTGCTCGCGCCACGCCCGCGGGTCCGTTCCCGTCCCCCTGTCTCCCTGTCCTCGCCCCGCCCCCCCGCCCACGCCCGTAGCTCGCACCGTCCCCGCCGGCAACCCGCGCCACGCGGCCAGGCCCCGACCAATTACCGGTTCCGCGTGTTCTTCTTCCTCTGACGTGAGTCGCCCACTCCACCTCCGCCCCCGCAACCGCCTCCGCCCCGCCGCAACCCACACAACCTTCCCTCGACGGTACGTCCCTCGCTAATAAGAGGACCCGCTGCTGCGATATGACGATTGCAGGGGTCAGTGGAGGAGGAGGAGGTGGTGCTGGTAGTGGTAGGGGAGTCGGTCATGTTGGTGCCAGTGATATTTGTGTGTCGCTATTTAGTAGCTACAACAGTAGGCGGCGGTTTTGGTGTTAGTGGTTTTTTTTGGGGTGGGTAGCGGTTTTTTTGGTGTTAATGGTGGTGATGTTGATAACGGTAGTTTTCAGAGCGATAGTACTTTTGGTGATGGTATTGGTTGTTAGTGATTATGATGATTGTGGCGGTGGTGGTAATTATAGGGGAAACGTTGCGTCTGTTGAAGCGAATGTCATCTGAATCGTAATGAAAGCCGGGGCTACAATGTTAATCGTGAAGGGAGCGGCGTGACCGGTGGAGACGAGGATACTACGGCGATGGTGGGGGTTAATATGACGTCCTCAACGCTGTTAGTGGATGCTCCTTGGCTGGGCTCAACACGTGTTGAATTTCGTAGTTGCTTCCTTGGAATTAGTGGCGAACCTTGCAACGGCGAAGTCGTTGCAGGGGTGGGGTTAGCGTAGGCGGGTGCGGGAGCGGAGATGGATGAGTGCAGGGCCATAACGACCAGGCGACGAAGGGTTGCTGTTGCACCCGCATCTCCAACGAACCGAGGCGTCCTATTGCAACACCGTGAAATATGAAGAAAGACATCCAGAACGCGAACAAATTAATGGCGCTTCTCTACTCTCGAAAGGAATATCGTGTATCAAGTGTTCCTGCAAAAGTTCAGATGATCAGGAACTTTGTGGTACTTAACAAGTGAAAGGGCAGGCAATACGTATGCAGGCAATCGAGCAACTGCGTGGTCAGAGTCTGCGTTGTGTATTTGGTATAGGCTATTATTACTTGTGAAAATAAACCTATATTCTTTATTTTTTCAATTAAAGGCCAACCACCGACTGTTATTTCCGGCGAAACTTTTTTTGTAAAGGAACGACTCCTTCAGTAACGATCTACGAGATAACTGAGAATATCTGAGACCATCATATTACACTTTCGCCCAGTGCTTTAGACGTATTTACATAATGACTCATGAATCTTACTAGTTACTGGTAGTTGGCGTTCACTTTTAAACTTTCGGATCGAAATTGGCGAAATGATTGTAATTAATTATAAATATTCTTCAGCTTTAGATTTGTTCGAACAAGGATGTGAGGTAGTGGTGAATTGCAAAATTCGCAGCGCCATTAGCCGATCTGCTCAACCAAGCTCCATGAAATCACACAAGTTAAGCAGCTCAAGATAGAGAGAGTCTCTGAAATCTAACGATTCTGAGACCCTGGCCGATAAGGATAAAAGACAGCCAGCATCCATTAACTTGACTTTTGTATGAATAAGTCCAAGGAGAAATAATCTACGTTCTATGTAAAAAAAGGCTTGGAACGCTGTTACGCTAGTTATAGAACCTAGAGATTTAAAAATTTCATTTTTGAGGCACTAGTAATATAACTTAATTTGAAAATTCTAGCCAATTCAGAATATTCCTGCTAAGCGTTAAGTCATCTACTATCACATGTTCACAGATCTTTCGATGTGTAAACAATCTGTTGATAGGTAACATCTCGTAGTGAATACGTAATGATAAATTTTGTTTACTGCAAATGACAATTCGTCAATACAGTTAAGTGCCAAGCATTCCGAAGTGCCTTGAAACTTCTCCTGACACTCAACTTCCAAAAATTTCAGACTGGGAGTTTATAAAAAGATCGATCCAAAAATATTTTTTATATACTCAAGCATTTCCATTATTTCCTTAAAAATTCATTGATATCAAAATGTGTTCTGCGGTACATCATGCGTATAAAATACAGATTGACTTGACTGTGCTTTTATGGTACGTCATGATCAAATATTTTGTATTTTCAAGAAAAGTAGATTATTTTAAAAATTGATCGTAGTGTTGATGGCAAGATTATTACGTCAACCACACTCTAATCAATCAATATTGTACCGGCTGATGTAGCTCAGGGCGTAAACTGATATCATGGCAGTGTCTCCGAACGGGACGCCCTTGGGTTCGAGTTCCGACGGTGGTAGGGTTTCGACAATGTCTAGGTTGCTAGACCAAGTTCAGCCGCTGTCTGGAGGAGAATTCTGTAACTTGAACTAATGAATGAATGAATGAATGAACCAACTAATCAATCAATCAATTTCTCGAACAACAGGTAATGTCGTTCTAGTTTTCTTGTGCTCTTCATATTATAAAAACAGAAAAATACTGAAAAGTATTACTTACCCTACGAAGAGGATATACAGATGTTAAAAAATAGAAAAGCATAAAAAATAGAAAATAGATTGCATGCTTTTGAAAATAGTTCACAATTGTGTGGATTTTTTATTAATTTTGTTTTTTTGCGACTCTCGTTTAACGTATATTTTAAATGTAACAGTTCGCCAAACAAGGTCGCGCAGCGTTACCCCTGCTGACGCGCGCTCGGGCAAGGAAAGGTCTACACAAAAACGTCATAATTACTAAAAAATGTTTATCTAACATAATACAATATGCATATCATTGGATTCGTCTTTTTACGCTCTTCATGATAGACTAAAATATCTATAGTTACATTTGAAGAAAATAAATTATCTCATTATTTCGTTAAATAAAAGATATAAAATAGAAAGGACTACATGCATCAGTTATCTTTATTCCGTCAGGTACTTCCGTGAAAATTGCAATGCAATAACTTCAACCGTTCAAAATCTGCAGCAGGTGCTCAAGTTACGTGACTCACCCAGTATAGTGCTAGCTGAGGCTAGTCATATGCAAGTCATCGGGGAGGTCACACTTCACTAGCTGAACCCAAGAACTACTCAGAAAAAATAAGAAGTGTTCGTTACTAAGTAGATTAGAGAAATTTCAGTCAGTTAGATCATCAAAAGTTTGGTAATGATACAAAATTTCAATATCTTTTATTTTATTTGTATTTGTAATTCAACCAATGATTTTTTAATTTTAGTAATTTAATTATTTCAGAAATTTCTTATTTCAGCAATCTATCAACCAGTAAAATCAGTAATATTGTTTATTTTCCTTTTTATATTTTGTTGTTAATTGTAAATTAAGTAATTATTTAATTAACCTTAGTATGGAACAAGATATGTAAAATTATTGTAACATAAACCAAGCTGCACATGCGTTCCCTCCTTGGGGAGCCAGGAGGCCCTTACCCTGAATTCTGAATTGGGATTATAGTAGGCTAATATATATATATATATATATATATATATATATATATATATATATATATTTATATATATATATATATAATTATTACAAATCGTAATAAAAATTTTATATAATTGTAAGATACGTCACACAAAACGATTAGTTGACGAAATTTTTAAAAAATTGGAAATTTAGGTAATGTTACAATTTTAAAACATTATGAAAAGAAATGTATTAAAGATGTACAGTATGTGAAACTTACATGTTTGAAATGTGTTTGTTTTATTCGTATGATTTGTTGTCGTGTGTTGATTAAGAACATTTATTCTTTCGATACAACTTTCATGATTCCTTGCTTTTGTTCCCCATATTTTACGTGCAGGTGTTTCGGTAGAGATTTTTGACTTGTAAATGCCCTTTCACGATTTATCCCAGTCACATTAAAGCATAAATGATGCTGCGAATTTTTAGTAACGTTGTAACATAAAACTCAATTAAAAACTGTTCTACATACTTGTTCATTAAAACGCGCTAGGGACTAACTTTCAATAAAATAATGTTGGCCATGTCATGTTTCAGAACCTTTTGAAGACCTACAGTGTTCTTGTTGTAAAAGTTAAAGTTTTGATAGTAGTACATTTAGTATTAATGTACGATATTAAATTATGAAAACGATCTTTGAAATTGAAAGTTCATTTTCACTCTCGCCAGTTCTAACCAGAATTCATTGAGAATGAGAATGAAATCCCGGAATATTTTCGTTTTATTTCGCAGAGAATGGGGATTTTTGTTAGTTCAAATTAAATTACTATTCATTGAGTTTATCTTCTCTTTCTTCTAACACTCCTTTTTTGATGCTGTCCTCTTTAATAAGAGTTGTTGGATTTATATTCTCTAAACGGTATAAAATTATGTCCGCTGAGTATTTATTAAGGTTGGCTGCTAAATGCCATCGTACATCTTTATATGTTAAAAATAATATTTATCAATGTGTCGCAACACACTCTCGCCCTCAAGTCACTTTCCTCTATTATGTCGTCTTTGTACATTTTAATAAACTTATTGTGTAAGTATTGTGCTTTGTATTTTTCCTCTCTTACTAATAGATACATTTTCACTGGAACTGTGTAATAAATGTAATTGTAATGAAATAGTATTAATAAATCATAATCCCCATTTAAAATTAATATATTAAATGTAAGATACTTTAACACATAAAGTGTCTCCAAAACATTTTCTATTTCATACTCTGCAAAAACTGTACAATTGTAAGAAACGTACATCCCTTTCGTAACTCAAATACACAAATAGCCTAAAAGCAAATACAGAATTGATGTTAAGTACCAAAACGAAATCAGATATATAGAGATATATAGATATAGAAAAATATGATTATATCTAATACATTGTGAGTTTCGAGGTATTATATGGCGCATGTTTATGAATAATTTATCTTCAAGACTGAAAAATCCAGTAAAAATGAAAATTAGGCAGACGTTTGAAAAAAAAATATTATAAAAATATTTTTCAATTATTCTGAATAGTGAACAAATGGAATGAAATCCGTTCTATTGACCATCTGAAATCAAAACTCTCAAACAGTTGATACACCATGCCACACCACTTATTTTACCCACCGCGGTCCCTAGCTCAACGAATCTACAATATTCACCGGAGCTCGCAGCAACTCAAACGAAATGACGTCCCGTGCCGCGATGCCGAAACAATAGCAGCTTTACTGATCCAGGCCGATTTCCCGCGTGATCCGGAACGTCGTTCCTTCGCAAATCCAGCCAGAGATTAAACTGTCGCTGGCCGATTTCACGAACCCACCAAGGTTTCCATTTCGCAAAAAGAGAAGGCACAACGGCTCGCGACTCCGACTACGCCGTGCCACGCGACGCCACGCCTCACCACACCTCGCCACGTCATGCCACGCCACGCCTCGCCACGTCACATAACGCTACATCTTACCACTTCACGCCCCGCCAAACCTCCCCCACGCCAACCCCCCCCCCCCCGCCCCCCCCTCCCCCCACCTCACCGTCGGCACATTCCAGCACCCCACCACTTCACCACGACGCCTCACCACGTCACGCACTCCATACCTTGCCACGCCTCACCACGTCACGCCACCAACCATGCCTTGCCTCACCACGTCACTCCATACCATGCCATCACATCAAGTCGCTTCATACCATGCCATGCCACACCACTCACCACATCTCACCACTTCACGCCACTCCTCACCACGTCACATTATACAATACCATGCCACACCACGCCACGACTCACCACACAACGCCACGTCACACCTCAACACGCCACGCCTCTCCTTGCCACGCCACGTCACGCCGCCGCGACGCTACGTGCCGCTTCGCGCCAAGCTGAGCCGAGCGGGTGCGCGAGGCGAATTTAGCATTTCGTGTAATTACTCGAACCATGGAGAGGTGCGGGTACGGGATCGCGCTCACGTCGTCATTTGTCTCTATTGTTGGTCGCGTCATATTCAATTTGTTTTCCTGCGTCGCTTTTAGCACCGGAGCACCCGCCCGCGTCGAAAGCTGCTGCACACAGCCGCTAGCTCTCCCGTGAATTAGTGAATTACGGACACTCATTTCTACCCGACATTATTACAGATATTTTTAACAACTGGATAGGAGCAGATAATGTTTCCGTCGAAAGGAAAATGGAATATGCAGCCCATTGCACCGTGCCTGTTTAATACGAGAAATTCATTAATTTGCTGACGATGCGCGCTCTGTTGTTTGCCGGTGTTTCGTGAGAGAGAAACGTTGCTTTGACAGCAGAGAGGAAAATCTGGCGTGCCATTAAATGAATGAGAAGAATAGCTAGCTTTTATTTCTTCTGACGGATTAAACTTAATGGAATTGTTAGGATTTGAAAAAAAAAGGAGCCAGATGAGATTTAATCACTGTGTCAGGTTCAGAACACAATCCTAAAACACCTATTTTGTCAGATAAATGAAGGAAATCTGACTAGCTGATAATGAAAACAATTGAAATTCTTCCTTTTAATTCTGAAAAAAGATTTCACCGTTGTTACACCTTTTTTATGTTCTGTTATGCGGACGTAAATATAGCGACTAAAATCTTCATAGAATGTGTTCCAAAATGAATATTCCCCGATCGATCTAAAACATGACACGAAACCCTGCTATTTTTAAGAGAATTATTTAAATTTTGGAGGTTACTTTACATGAAGCTCCTAGAACTTGTTCAAACTTTTCTAAAAAAGACAACATTTTTTCTTATAGGAATAGATTGAAATACACACAGAATGATGGTGTTTGTTCGGTTTTTACTATAAACTCTAAAATCTCGAAATCTCTTGCGTCCATTTTTTACAATATTAAAACTTTCTGCTGAATTTTGTGTGAAATATGGGCAATTTTAAAAACGAGATTTTCCTAAAAGCAGTTTGATTTTTTTCTTGAAATTTTTGCGTGATAATGATAAATGCAACGAATGACTAATGGCATTTTCGTGTATTATTTTCGTTGTTGTTTTTTTTAATTAAAAGAATATACATTTGATTTTTTTAATTGAATCAAATGTATTTTAAAAATATTTTTCACGTCGTCAATATTTTATATTACGGATGTTTTATACATTATTACATTCATGAGTACAAGTGATTCAATTGATTTCTCATCAAGTTTCTCAAAATCTCAAACATTTTTGTGAAAATAAGCTGAAAATTTCGAATTTTTAGAAACGCTGAAATTACCATATCTCAGAAACTGCTCGAAATTATTCAATTAAAATTTGCTTCTATGGCCATGTTTTACTCTTTTATAATATTTAAAAGGCATATTTCAATTCTGCTATTAGGGAACCGGAAATTTGAGAAAGTGTAAAAATGTCCCTTTAGGTGTCAATAGATGGCAGCTGGGAAGAGGGCGGACAAAACCGCAAAGCTAGCGCAGACCCAAGAGTATAAGAGAATAGGGACTAACGACAAGGAAACGAATGAGAAGGCCATTCTGTAGTCTCGCTAGTTCTTTAATGCTATGCATATGTCGTGTTTGTTTGGTTTCCTATTTGTTTATATCTAATCAGAGAATGTTCAACTCCATGCAAAGAACTTTTTAATGATACACACACCAATTCCGAATCGATAGATTATCTTTTGCGAGTGCAGTAGAAATCTATTTTCGGTTGCTTAGTAGTTAGAATGATGTGTGAGATCATTTTAGTTTTAAAAAATTGCCATTTTAATAATTCCTTCTGTTCATTTAAAATCATGAGATGCAATTTTTTTCTTCATTGTGAAAATTTGATACAATATATCAAGATAACATTTCATAGTACGTATCATAATGGTTTAGTTGCTATTTATCATTATTTATCATGGCATTATTTTAATAGAATTTTGTTTCAAGTATTCTTATGGTAAATATTCCTCTTTTCCGTATTGAAAAAAAGCTGATCGCTGAAACTTTTTTCGAAAGTGTCCAGAATGTTACAGAACGCCAGTGATATTTAAATATCTTACAAGATCTTTGATTTGAATTAACATAAAAAGAATCCTTGAAAATCAATAGGTTAAGGTTTTTACATATTACTTGTTAGGTTCACATTGTATGATCATATTATCTCGCTTTGGACTAGTATGTTTTGTTTTATCGGTACTAACGGTTCGTCAGATATGACGAAGCAGAAATTTAGAACAACCGAATACATAATATCAGAGAGATTTCATTATTTTTGTGCATCATTCATTTCTGTATATTAATCCCTTAATATATGCCCACATAATTGTGCTTTAGATGTTAATGCAATATCAAATTAGTTGGTGAATCCCTGTGGCTAATTAAATTCATATATTTTGTGCAAAATGTAGTTATTTGTGAAAGGACGTGAACAAAGTCTCCAGTGTGTTTTTTTAGGTAATGGAATAAATTGTGCGTTATTTTAAATGTATTGGGTCTCCATAATTATTATAATTTTAACTACCTCGATGTTCAACTATACTTTTGTTCGCTTGCGGTCCGGTGGTCATTATTCTGGCTAAGTCGAAACGTTGGTACTCTACTCCAAAATCTTAATTAAAATGCTACAAAAAACAAGCTGGGAACTAAAATCCCAATTTCTATTTCAATTAACCGAGCCGGTAAGAAGTTAAGTATAAAATATTAAATATGATTTTGCATGAATTTGTTAACTGATTTCCACCATTTTAGCTTAAAAGTCAGTAATCGTATGTTTTGGGAATAGTTGATTTGAAATAGTATCAAATCGGACTTTCAATATTTCACATATTTCAATTACGCATAATAAAAGAGAGGAGGTAGTGATTCCGAAGCCCAAGACAAGTATTCTGCTCCCAATACTTCACACGCAGCTTTTACAGTTTTCGACGATAGAGTATTACAAAAAGAGAGCTGCCATTATAATAATCTACTCGAAAACTTGCCTTGCTTTTAACTGAACTCGAAAAAACGCATGCGTGAAACGAAGAGAAGAATTCCCTTCATGGCGCCAAGTTCCTCGCCTAAGGCGGCGTCACCCCCCCGCCCAAATTGAACCACTGAAAAGGGGGAGGGGTTTGGCTCTTTTTTAGTTGTTGAAAATTAGAAGAATTTAGCGGGAATTTTGCGGTTTCGGTGGTATAATGGTTAGCGTATTGTGCTGATGTACCCAAGAAAAATATGCATTTGCATTGAAATCAGGTTCCTAATGATTACACAACATAAAAGTATAAACAATTAAAGTTGTTCGAAATTCCTCTCAGTTTAGTTGCCTTTAATCAGTACTAATCGTTATTCACACATTTAAAAAATGTAGTAATTGAAACATTATTTTTATTTTAAGCACTTAAGTAACTTATTTTCAAATATTAATAAAATTAGTATAAAACACATGAAAATTTAATTATAACAGTATTCTGACTTTTTTGAACAGACACTACAATAAAGTAATATTGTTTTAACCAAATCTCAGAATACTATTACAATTAAATGAGATAAAAGACGTTAACATATTGTTTAAAATCACACTGTTTTCATCATTTTATCCATTCCATATTTTTTTGTTAAGCAAGAATATACTAAAGAATGCGGTCCCTTATTGAACATATTTTGATGATCTCCTGTCACCAGGGAATCTGGATGCAGTAGCTAAGTTTTGTTAAAACAGTATGATTTCTCGAGCTCATGCTCCCGAGTACTTAACGCCTTCACGAGAGCGACGTCTATTTGGAGAGTGCGTGTGCCGCGCGTGTCGGCGCACGTGTGTGTGCACGATCGCTCGCCACCTCCCCTCCCCGCCCCGCCCACCCGTCACGACGCGCACGTCACATGTCATCGCGGCCTCTGTGAGGCCGTCCCCGGCACCCGTCGCCTACAAGACGCTCTTTGTGTCCCTGGACTGGCCGCTCGGCAGAAGCGGCGGCGCCGGAGACGATGACGACGTTGTCGTTGTCGTTGACGACGACGACGACGACGGCGTTGGCGGCGTCCGCTGGATGCAAAGGAAAGCTGCATTATGTCAACACGCCTCAAACAGAGGCAGATGCAAAAAGTGAATCGTTGGAGGGAGCTTTGTCGATTCAACCTCCCTCGTAGATTCATAAAAAAATTTGAAGGAGTTGACACACATTGATTTAAGGATGATGGATATGGTTGGGTGATTCCAGATGCGTCAGCTCCGGATGATTTGCGTTTTCCCCTCATCATGGTATCTCAATCAGTGGTGTACCACCCTGACCGGATTAATATTTAAGCTCTCAATTCACCTTCCTACATGTGTGGTCGTGTGGTTCTTGTAAGACTGTGTATGGGAAGAGAAATGAGCAAGGGAAGATCGCGTTCGGGCCGTGGCCCGTTTGATTGAGTAGTACTCCGACATTAGCCTGGTATTAATCGAAGAAAACTATCCATCAGAGCAACCGGCCGCTAGAATGGTCCTTCAGTCAGGGGTTGAATTCAATCCAGCTTTCCAGCTCGTGTCGATAATCTACCTCCATCGCAACTCGAACGCTAGGATGCCCTGGACAACGATTCTGCAGATAAAACGATATTTGCGCTGTGATATTGCAGCCGATTCGTTTGTCAGGATATAGACAGAACTCTTTTATAGTATGTTGTGATAAATATGTGATAATGTTTTGAATGAATTGGGTAAAATTATCGAAAATTATGGGATTTTTGGTATAGGAATAACCCCCTTTTGCTATTCACCGCAAGCTTTCCACCCTTTGCGATATGAGCCTCCGACCCTGTAGGATATATATGTGTGTGTTACTACACGCTTATAGTGCTGGAAGACGTGTTGTAGGGGGAAGACGTGTTGTAAGTGTTGTAGGGGAAGAATTAATAAGTAACTAGTGTTCTGTAATGTCTAGTATCTCTCCTTGCAAACGGGTTTAAAGAAGAAGATTTTACAACTAACAAACCGAAAGAAAATGTCTGCCGGTAGATGTACTGCAAATAAAAAAATACAGTTGTCATTACAATAAATGAAAAGGGAAAGTGCCTTCACTATAAAATTATTAAATAACAGTTTTTTTTTTACAGTAAAGTAAATGACCCTGACTTCTTATGGAAATTCTCCAACTAGTATAACCTTTCTTGTATGCTTTTCCCAAAGCTTTCATGTTACAAAACATGGTAATGTAAATGCCAAAGGCATCCCCGTTGTTTCAAGAGAGTATGTTGTCAGGAATAAAATAGCCATAGATTTCTGAAGTTAGGTCTAAAACCGTGTTGACAATTGCCTTGAACTGCCCTGTTCAAAAGCCTTGCGTAGTCGCCTTCGCTCCGGGTAAATTGCCGCATCCCTCCACGACCTGCGCCAGTGACGCTACCGACACCGCCTCCGCCTGCGCCGCCGCCAGCACCGACGTCGCCGCCCCCACGAACAAATGACATTCACGTTTATCAAGCGCGCACCGTTGCGCGGATAAATGAAAAACGTCAGCGCCAGGTGGTTGGGAGCCTGGGGCTGGCCGGCGACGGCAAAGCCGGAGCCAGCGAGAGCTGGGAGGGTGGCGAAGGCGAGGAGGCTGGGAAGGGCGGCAAGGACAACGAGGTCGGGGACAGGGGCGAGGTCGGAGAGGACAACGAGGGCAGCAAAGGGTGGCGAGGGCGGCGAGGGCGGCGAGGGCGGCGAGGGCGGCGAGGGTGGCGAGGGTGGCGAGGGTGGCGAGGGCGGCGAGGGCGGCGAGGGCGGCGAGGGCGACGAGGGCGGCAACGAGGGCGGCGGCGAGGGCGGCGGCGAGGGCGGCGGCGAGGGCGGCGGCGAGGGCGGCGGCGAGGGCGGCGAGGGCGGCGAGGGCGGCGAGGGCGGCGAGGGCGGATCTAGGAGAGTGTCGGGGATGGCGAGCGAGCGGGCGCAGCCGGGCTACGGGCTATTGTTCGCGACCAGACGGCGGGGGCGGGCCGGGGCCGGCGAGCGAGGTCGGGTGGGAGGGGGACGAGGGGCACGCGAAGACAGTCGCCGCGCAATTAGGCGGTTGCGTAAGGGGCGCTGCCGGTCGACTGGTCGATGGCACAAGGCGGTCGGACCCCGAGCGGGGGGCGGTGGGACCCGAGCGGAGGGTGTGTGCCGGGGCGACAGCGGGAGCGGAGCGCGACTCTACGGCGCAGAGCGGGGTTATGCAAAGGCTGAGTAGTGCGGGGCGGGTATAGAGGCACGGGAGAAGCAGGAGCGTCCTTCATTTTATTTCTGAGGCTGTGCCGTTTTCTTTCGGTGGACTCACTGATGTAGATGTTGCCTCACTTTCAGTACTTTCCACATGAATTATTAAAGGTAAATGTCTTTCCAGATTAGGTAAAAGAGACAATGAGAGTAAATATATTTGAGGAAGTAAAATGTCGCGATGTAACTGAATGATAAATTGCCACAAATAATAGTTTGTTCTTTTAAGGCGTAGAGTGATTAATAAATTTTATTATATTTAATTAATTCAATTACATTATTTTCCTTCTATTTCCCTTCGATTATATTCTGATTCTTGTTTTTACCGCAATGTATACTTAAATCGTTACAAAAACTGGTGTATTTAAAATTATGGGACCAATAAATCATACAAAAATGCAGGTTACACATTTCTTTTAAACGTGTGGTGAGATATAATGTGCAAAGCGGATTTTCTTTGGGAATCATTGTTAATATGAATGGTTGCCTCTACATCTTATCAGTGTCTAACATACTACTTGCTGGAATGGCTGAGTGATAGCACTGAGGTTACCTCTGCAGTGTTGCTGATCGAAAGAATCCCGGTCCCAGGATTCATGTTGCTACGTTGGCGTACTTTTCATAGTGGGTGTAGGAGAATTTCATTGGCCTACTGCTGTGATTGGTAGTTTTCCATGATTTCTTTCGTCAATACCAGGTGAATTCTTGATCAGCGCCCTCACGATCCGACTACGGACCGCGCGATCTTTTCATGGGCAACCTTCTGTCCTCCCCCCTCACACGCACACACACACACATTGCGCTACCAGGCATGGACGACCAGTCGGAAACTTCGAGCTTGTCTCGGCTGGGGCGGTGCCACTCTGCGTAGATACTTAGTGATGGGAAATCCCTGAAATACGTGTATGTCGTAGCCAAATTTCACTTTCTTGGGGCAGGGAACGGCCACCTCCCATGATATAACATGCACTATACTTACGGAACTAATTACCATACTATTTGACGCACCCATGTACACCAAATAATCATTCAATCAATGTAAGTGATATAAAAACTGGAAAAGGAAATGCTGGAAAAGAACGAACCAATATATAACATGAAATTTGAAAGTGAACATCGTTGCAAGTTTTCACGTTCTAATGACCTTTATAATCCAGGCGACAGTGACAGTATCTTAAATAAAAATCATTCAAATTCTGAGAATTTATGCACAAATGCAGGGAAAGAGAAGTAGTTCGTGAATATCAGCCCTCTATGTTAATCGTTAATTACTCATCATTCTAACATTATTGCATCGTCGAGGAAATCAAACGCAATGTTACTCTCACTAATTTTAAAATTTGTTTCTTCGATTTATTTGTAGTATTAATAGATGAAAATTGTGTTTATTTCAGTATTTATTTAACTAAACATTTGTGTTGAGTTACGTAGGCGCATCGTAGAAACACGTATCTGCATATTATTGTGAAATCAGCGACGATCATAAATGTGTGGGCATGCTTGGAAAAAAATAATGCGCGAGCGAAAACATTTGAAAAACTCGATGGCGGTTGTGGGTGCAGTAAATGAAGAACAAAGGCTCACCCTGTTATTTCCTCTCATTGTTAGTTATAGCGCCCGTAACACCCTCGTCGCATCGTAACTTCACGTCTTCTACCATTTTCACGTGAGGCTCATTTCCGTGTGTCACCAAGGGCTTTCCGAACCTAGACGGTTTTTAACGTTTATGTGTCCCTTTTCTTTATCACTATTTCCCACCATGTGATAGAGCCATTATTTCTTTCTGCCTTTGCTTAATATTTTCCAACGTTGCAACGTTGTATACATTTTACTAATTCTTTTATTTACTTTTCACTTACATTTTTAAATTAATGTAGTCGTAAATTTATGTAATAATATTATTATGAGGAATTATAAGCATAACAACGATATGAAAAATATGGAACACTTATTTTGTTACTTCAAAAATATTTTTATTCATTAAATATAAAGCGTAATTACTCTCTACAAAACCACCAGAAACGGGTCATGATATAGCCACGAGCGCCGTGCCATCTCATCACAAAAAACTGCCAAGCTAAAGAAAGTAACTTTCGAAACATTACTTTAAACGAAAGTGTATATCCCTTAGTGGAAATCAGAAATAATAGCAGTGTAGCTCTGAGCTAATTCTACCGACAGATTGATATCAATCGTTTATTGGAAATGTTGTTTACGGAAACCAAAAGGTGTATCGTGGGTTGAGAGGAAAAATATTTGCAACATGAGAAAGTGAATAAAAACTTGTGTCAAGCTCACTGAAAACTATTCCCTGAAATTAGAGTCGGAGCACATATAACTAAACATTAGGGACTGTAAATTTTTTTCTAGCAGACACACTCTTTTCCCGGAATAACACTATTCACCTCTGCTTCAGGCAGTATGTGCTTTTTGTGTTGTTATTAAATTATTTTTACTTAACTGGTTGTTTAGAAATCGCAAGGTGTATTAGGTATAAGAAACCCTCGAGGAACCGGTAAACACTCACTAAAAATATTAGATATTTTATTGGATAAATATCAAGATAAAAGTCGTTGCATTTCCCATCCTGCAGAATGCATTGAGCACCTCGATTTGCTCCAGAAACTGTGGATGCATTTCATTTTTCCATTGGTCATGAGTCCTTAGCAGCCCTAGGCTCACTGTCCAGTAATGTTTCGACGTAATTTATACGAATTGGAAAACAATTCCTATTTATTGGCGATGTTATTTTTTAACGTTGTATTGAATCTATTTATTCATTTGTATTTTTATCCATTTGTACGTATTAGCGGGCTCGCTCAAACTATTGTTATTCAATGAGTAGCAGAATTTTCTAGCACTTTCGAACAGTTGATATTCTCGAAACTTTAATTTTTTCAGTATGTAATTTTGTATGTGTGAACATGCATGTACAGTAACATATATGTATATATGAATGTATTTTACAGCGTGTATACATATGTATACACTCTAATTTTTTTCAAAGTGTAAATATGTGTATGTGTGTGTGTAAACAGTGTATTCAGTGTGTAAACACGTGTACAGTAACATAGTATATATGTAGTATATATCCATATGCTTTGTATATGAAATGTACGTTTATATTGAACAGCCATAATACACTAACAAGCAACTACTTTGTTCTCGGGTGAGCATCTTGCCGCAAATCCCATTAAATTATCCGCCAAATATTATATCTTTGATCCCGGTGAATAAGCTGATAAGTCACAAACACTTAATTTTACTGGCGAGCAAAAAACAACTTGTAACTTAATTTAATCAGAGTTTGATGATATTCAAACGAAGGTGATATTCAAACAAAACTATTTGTGTGTAGGTTATGTTTGAATATCTTTAATCCCTGATTTACTGCAATAGTTTAAAGTTGTTTTTTGCTCCCCTGTAAAATTAAGTTTTTTATTCTTATCAGCTTATTCAGCGGGGTTAAAGATATATTGCAAAGCAGTCTACCCACAGGAGACATCACATAGAGGTTTCTAAAGACCCTTCAAAGAACGGGGCACCCGCGGACGGTCCGGCACTGCCTACGTAATGAGACTGGTGCCGGCACCGCCCACGCAATGCTTGCTGCACAGCTCCGCTCCGTTCGGCTCAGCTTCGCGCCGGGCAGAAGCGGAAATATTGTAACATTTCAATTATCGAATTCTCCTGCGGGTGACTACCGTGCGCGCATGCGTGCACACTCCGCTCTCACGGCTGCCTCATCCCGGCTCCCGCCCACGCACCCGGTCCCCTCCCGCCCACGCCTCGCCCCGCCCGCTCCGCACGCGCTCGCGTCGCCCCCTCCCCCGCCCTACGCCCCGCACAGCTCTCTCACCGCTCGCGCGTGTGTCTCGAGCGTCGTCGTAGCCGAGCGGCGGTCGCGGGCTCCCGAACCATGGCCGCCTCGCCCCGCCGCCCTGCGCCGCGGGCCTTCGCCGCCCCCGCCGCGCCAGCCGCCGCCGTCGTCGCCGTCGTCGCCGCCGTCGCTGCCGCCGCGCCAGCCGCCGCCGCCGTGCCCGCCGCCGCCGCCGCCGCCGCCGCCGCGCCGCCCGCCCTGAGCCCCTTGCTCGCTCTCTGTCTCTCTCTCTTCCCATCCGTCGCCGTTCGCCCGCGCGAAGCAGCGCCGCGCCGCGTCGCGCCGCGCCGCGCCGTCCGCGCCGCCGCCCGCCGCCGCGCCTCCGCTAGCGCGCGCGATTTGTGCGCGTGCGCGCCGAGAGGCGAGAGCGCGGATCTGCCGCCGCCGCTGTCGCCGCCGCCGCCGCCCTCGCCCGCGCTCCCGCCACCGCCGCCGCCGCGCCGGCCCGAGCGTGCGTCGTACGCCGCCGCGTGTCCGCGTGACGGGGGGGGCCAGCGAGCTTCCGCCACCGGCGTTTGTACCATGGACACGACGCTCGGACGCCGCCAAGCGGCGATTGCCAGAAGCAGCAGTAACTTTCAAGCTTGTAATACATCCAGCAGTCACACGGCGACCCCGCTGAGCGGCGGCAGCAGCAGCTTGGGCGGTGGTGCGCCGACCGGAGGCAGTTCCAGCGCAGGCGTGCCCCAAGGTGCAGCAGGCGGACCCGCGCCCGGAGCAGGCGGAGGATGAGAACCCTCCGCCTGGAGGGTTGAGCGGGGCGCACCAGCCCGCGCGCACCAGTTGCGGCTCGCTGTCGGGCGCCTTGCCCTCCGCCAAGCGCGTCAGCCCCACGGCCGCCGCCTACGCCGCCGGCATCGCGTCGCTGCTCGCCGGCTACTCCAGTGAGTACCACGCCAAGGCGCGCGCCCCGGCCCGGCCCCGCCCCCTCCCCCGCGGCCCGACGCGCGCCGCCGATCCAACAAGTGGTCGCCGCGACGCCGCCGACGCCGTCGCCCCCGCGCCCGCCGCGAATCACGCCGTCGTAGACGCAGCGGCCCGTGCGCTCGCCCTGCGCTTTTAATATTCATTCGCAGATACCCCCTCGACTCTGATCTGGCTTCATTTCCATTCCGTTCTCTTCACGCCAGCCCCAAACGCTACCTCCAAAGTTCAAACGGACTCTCCGTAATGAATATGTACTGGCAATTTCTTCTTGTAAACTCGTTTCTTTTGGCCCGTGCAACGTTCTAGTTCAGACAAGGGAAAAGAATACGCACAAATGAAGGTCAGAAAAAATTCACTAAAGAAATTTTAATGTAAGCATAACTTCTAATTCCTCAAATTCCCAAGTTTCTTCTTACAAGAAAAGATCAGCCGCATTTGGTACGTTGACGATGGTAGAATAGCCAGGGGCTCCTCTTTCCAGAGCGTAATACGCAGGTTCCGCGTGGCGGCGCTTCGCTGCCGCGCGCCCTCAAAAGCCCTCCCGACGCGCTAAGTCTAATGGACAAGTTTTTGGACCGGCGGCTGATGGACGCCGTTGCAGACTCAGCGCACGGTGAGGTGAGATAGAGCGTTCTCGTTTCTGTGCCTTGCCCGTTTCGACTGCCAGCGGCCCTTAGTTCTTCGGTACTGTCCGCGATAAATTTTGCTACTAGCACATCACTGGCGGGATTCATCCATCTAAGAGGTCGTAATACGCTGAATTTCCTAAGCGAGAGGTAGTACTCTTTAGGAGATTCTCCGAAACAGGTTTTATGAAAAATATTACATTGTACCTGATTATTTTGTACTTTTCAATACTATAAAACATGGAATTTCAATTGTTCTCCCTTTGCAGAAACGGATTTCTATTTTTTTCCCTGGATGCATAAATGGACCAAGTCTGGCCACGTTTTATTTCAGGATCCTCTGATAACCTTATCACGTATTAGTTCCTGGATTCTTATGCAGATCATGAAAAAAATCCTATATTTCCTTCTTCCACTGATGTTTAACTAGTCGCATAAGCACTCAAGAAGTAATTCGTAGTACTCGGGCGAACCGTCATATCAAAAACTGAATTTATTTGTTAAATAGTTAATATTCTTTGCTTTATGCAGACTGGTTGTAATAATGTTGTTAGGGAACTGTGGTAAAACGTTGGAAAAAACATCTTGAACAGTGTTTCTAATCTTACGACTTACGACTACGTGAATACGATATTTTTGGTTTGTCTTCAAAATTTATTGATTATACCCAGGAAACAAAATATGAAAGACTTGTTTGTGGGTAACGTAATGTTAACGTCACTACGTAAATTTTCTACGAAATACATTCAATGAATGATATTTTTATGAGATCAAGATTTCTGAATCCACTAGACTGTCAATAACCGTAGCTTAAAATAATTCTTTATTTATTTCATATTATTTCATGAATTTACAAAAATATGTTGAAATCGCATTCTTAATTTGAACTGATAATAATTGATTTTTTACATACAAAATGATGCTAATCACATAATCATGTGTACCGCATCAAGTTCATTCCAAAAATTATGGAGATGCAAGTTTTAATCCGGCATTCTTATTCACAGAAATGAAAAAAATGTTTTCGTAAAGGAATGCCATTTGTCACAGCAGCATTTAATACATTCATATAATGTATCGCATACTATATAGTTATCATCATATAATATATAATCATTATGCCAAGTACTATGTTTGTAAGATTATTTTAACTTTGATGACAATGTGTAGAACTCTCTAGAAGAGAACCTTTACATGTTTAATTATGAGAGGGCTCATAGTTTGGCCATGCTTGGGCTTTCGATATTAATGAGGCCTCAGAAGTGCTAATTAGCGGAGGGTCTGTGTGCCTAGTTGCGTAGCTGCTGGGATCCCTAGTTGAGTCCCTAGTTACGGAGGGTAGCGAAGTATGAACGGACGCCGCCATTTAATATCCTCTCACCGATAGCCCCGACAGACAGCATGCAGGAGAAGACATGATAAAATGGAAGCCATTATGAAGGGATACGAGTACGTTGTACTAGTTGGTGTGGGATAGATTGATGGTTCCCCCCACACATAATACCGCACAGTTGGAATTCCCTTAACATTTGGATATAAAACTGTGAAATCTCTGGCGCAAAGGAATGTACTAATCGCTGTACCTAGAGACTTTTCATTACTACTCATTCCGAACTGCTTTAACAACTGGACATAAAATGGGATTTGTAGGCGCAAAGGAATGCACTACTTGCTGCATCGAGAAACTTTGCGCTATTGCACAATTAGAACTCCCTTAATAATTGGATATAAAATGGTGGAATCTGCGACACAAAGAAATGGAATACCCGCTGTGTCTAGGGAATTTGGGGGCCAGTAATTCGTCGTACGTCAGACCCCTCGGGTGTCGGGCGCAAGGGCCGTCGAGCGTCGGATTTCGGGCGTCGGTTATCTAGCCCGTGAGACATCCAACGTCAGACTTCGGGCATTGGTTGTCGGCCCCGTCGGATGTCCGCCGTGGGACGTCGAGCCTAGAGCCCGTCGGGTGTCGGATTTCGGGCTTCGGTTGTCGGGCCCGCCGGACTTCGGTTGTCGAGCCCGTCGGGGGGGCCTCGGCTCGGGCCTGAAACCTGTCAGGTGTCGGAGTTAGAGCGTCGGTTGTCGGGCCCGTCGACGTCCGCCGTCGGACTTCGGGCATCGGGTGTCGGACTTCGGGCGTTCGTTCTCGGGACCATCGGACGGCCGCCGTGGGACCCATCGGCGCGCCCTCGGGCACGAGCCGGCCCGAGCGCCGGCGGAGAGCGGCGAGCGGCAAACGGAGAACGGAGAACGGTGGGCCCGCCACACGCACCGGGCAGGCGCGCGCTAGGCTCCAGCCGCCAGGCCGGCCGGCAAGGCTGGCACAGCGCCAACGCCACGGCACCTAACACCCCGGCTCAACGAAACCAAATAAAAATGAGGACTACGCCGCAGTTTGCTGCGGATTTGCCAGTAATAAGTTGCTGAAAAAAATCGCTCCCCTTCAGTTTCCTTACAAGTTTTATTAGAAGTTACCAACGTCGTGCCGGTTTAGCAATTCGAAGGCATGAAGCAAGGGCGAGAAAATGAATGAATCGATCGCATGATAACCTTGTATACAAGCTTTAATCTAAGTAACCTTGTATCTAAGTTTTAATTTTTAAAAAATTCAGGAGAACCAAAAAAACACTTTAAAGTAATCATGGGCAGTTGTCAGTGTAAGAATATCATAATTCAATAAGATAGTGTAATAAAATACCATTGGTATTTTATTTCTATTTTCTTTTCTTTACATTTGTAGACTGATAATGACGGGAAAACCGTCGATAGCCGGCACTCAATAAATATACAAAGTTGACGGAGATGACTTCTTGTATTTCTTCACATAATAACGTCAACAACACCGCATCGGAATTCCCACAATTCGGCGGATTTAGCCATCCAGCGAGGGAGGAATACCGGTACCTCCAGGCATAAAAGCACTCATTGCTGTAACGGGAATAATAGCAGTTGACGGACTGGGTAACATCAATTAATCAATTCAAACGTTTCGAACAAGCTTTGTTAAAGAGGGTACCCTCTGAGAATGTAATAGAACGACCAAAGAGTTTAAATTTGTTGATTAAAACATAAGTAATAATTCGTATTCGACACGAGAAGATGGTTTTAAGGGCCTTGGGACGCATCGTTTTCGAGTTACCCATGATGGAAAAAACGAAGTATACCGCGTGTTGCGGGTTGCACGGTGTCTTATATATAATAATTTAGGAACTTCTATATTATCATTTGAAACCAATTTGAAGCTGTCATTGGCGGGATTAGCTAGCAATTAGTAGTATATTTATGAGTTTAGGACCAACGATCTCGTATAAATGGTCAATGGTAATACCAAACCGTCGTCTTCCCTAAGCATATTATTTATAGAAAGGAGGTAATGAGCAAATAATATTAAATAAAAATCTCTGACGCTCCTGAGCGATATTTTTGGCAATATTACCATTTTTATTACATTTAACCTTTAATTATAATCGGCCGCGTACATATTTGGGATAAAAAGTTGAACTAATAGTTTCTTCTGATAATTGTTAAAACGCCGAAATCTTTGTCCCTGAGAAGAAATTTCGGTATTTTGTGAAAATACTTCTTTCTGTGGATTTTAACATCGATTACTGATGGAAGAAAATGTATTTGATACTCGCCAAGTTGTATTTTACGTTCATTGCAAATGCAGAAATAGATGTAGAGGAAATATCGCTCGACAGTTTGCCTTTAAAGATAAATATTTATTGAAACCGTGGATTGTTTGACTCGATGTTTGTACCGTAACACAATTTCCGTGAGTTTCAACCATTGCAGAGTTTGGGATTACCAAGTTTGAAGAGAGTAGTTTCAAAAGGGAGGCGCAATTTCATTCCTTTTCATTTTCTCCAAAAATGTTTAAAACTAATCGTGCAAACGCTGTTTTTTATTCCATCTGCATCAATTGTCAGAAAGGTTGGTATTTTACGTCGATGGAAAAAAGGAAACCAAATCTTTTCATTTCGAGTAGTATTATACATGTAGCACAATAACATATTGATTGAGGATATAAACGAGAAACAAATACCAATTGAGTTATCTTTGCGGTGTATATTCTGACAAAATATTGAATGTTAAATCCCCATTTACGAGAGTAAAACTCAGTAGTCTCTCAAACTCTGCGGTCGATTGTGACGTTGTTTTGGAATGAGTTCATTATCGAATGGGGAACCAAAATAGCATATCGAAGAGTTCATCGTAATCATAAAATAATATTTTCGAGCCTATGTTAAAATAAACTTAAAATGTGTTTTTTTTCTGGTTACAGACCTTAAACAAATGGTCTGTAACTGTTACTGCTGGTTACACGCATTAAACAAATGGTCGTCGTCTTCAGTATTTCCGCTGTTCCGGCAATTTAAATTGCCCTGCTATTTAATTTTAATGCATATGCTTATACTAATTACGAGTTTATGTGTGATTAACTGAAATTCGCTCCTCTCGTTGTTCGGGTTGCAATTCACCTTATTCAGATTACAATGAACCGTTTCCGCATTTCTATTTCTACTTCTATTATTTCGTTATTTCTTCCTTTATTCCTAGTATTTTCCTTTCGTTATTAATTATTTCTTTCCACCTTCCTGTCTCTCTCTTTCTCCCTCACCAATTGCATAACAGTCTAGGTCAGGCCCTGGTCCGACATAACCATTACTCACAATACTCTCGGATTTGAACATGGGCCACATGGGGCTGAGGGACCAGCCGTCTTCAACGCTAAGAATTACAGTTGTGTCAGGATTACGTGTTATGTGAGATACATATCCGGCAACTCACGGCAATCGATTGGTGGTAACCTCAGGAACAATCGATTACGGCAGCCGACTTCTCAAGTGTTTAAACGCCTGAGTGATATCTTCTTTCTTCGCTAGACGGCTAAAGAAGTGTAGCGAAATTTTCGTGGTCAGACGGAAAAGCGGGCCTGATAACGTGAGCCTCGTCACGTAAAATAAGTCGTGAATTGAATTGAATTGAATTGAATGTTCCTTCTCACAAAGGTTAATCTAGGCGCAGCACATCTTAAACTCGTTATCATCAAGACTCGGGGCATAGCTTCTCCGTGAGGTATATTAGTTTTCCTTGACTTCATTTACAACCTGCGGAAAATTATGCCCTGTCTTTGGTTTGGTTCTGAAACGATTGGGCCCGGCAGATATAACTAAAATACATGAGTGTAATCTACAGTACGGGGTGTATAACACACATGATTTATTTTGCAGCAGGTTTGTGCCATTTCCACGATGTACCACATCTGATGTCACGATCTCTTATCAATATTCTTCAATACAAAATACTTTTAGAACAAGTCGACTCTCTGTCACTCGCGCAGTTTCCGGTTATCGGGGAGGCTCCGACCTTGACTCTCAGCGATTTGCATGAAACAAATCTGAGAATGTGCAATGCATATTTTAACGCATATATGCGTGCCAAATTTCATTTAGGAATCGAACAAATATACATCAGCCTTCAGCGCATTATCTCACCTTATCTCTTCACGTGGCTCTAGAGCACTCACCTGTAGACAATATAAATGTAACGGACCAGAGATATGGACGTCAGAATTGGTTAGTGGTAGGGAAAATACCTACAACGAGCTGTAATTTTTTTCAGGTTCTAAATGAAGGTAAGGAACGGTATTATTCCATTCGCCTTATGAAGCGTTGGTTGCGAATTCATAACGAAATATGCTATCGTACCTGGTGTATAGGTAGGTATTAGGAGTTGATGTTTATTTCCTTTATATACACAATTAAATATTTCACATTCACATCACAGTTCCACATATTACCTTTATTACGGTCATATCTTTTTATGGCTTACGCTCTCCCTCCCCATCATTTCGGCTGCCTAGTGACTCCGTGGACACGAGAGGCTCTTGCTCACACCGCAGGACTCACTCACCGCTCACCTGGCGTATAGGTCATAAAAACACCAAAATCTCGTTTACTTCTAAAAAGGCACTTACCAGTTTGGACGTTCCTCCAGCTGAGACGGTTCCGTGCAACAACCGTTTCGGTTCCAGCGTCTCTGACCTGGATATCCTAGGCTTCCACTGCTGGCGGTCGTGAATTTGCGACTCTAGATAGGCTATTATAGATATTATTATAGATAGGTCCGAATTTATCCATTGTCTAAAGGGGATTTCTAGCGCCCGGCTGTTCTGATCGATAGTTTTTCGTAATTACTCTTACCGAAACCACGGTAATTCCGGTTGGTTGGCTGCTAGTAATTCCCGGCGCCACATCTACTGAATTTATTAGTTCCATAGGTGTAGTGTATGCTTTTTCCTCGAGATGTGGCGGTGATCTTCCTCCACTGGATGGCGAGTTCTGGCGCCGACCTACCATCGGCTAGCGGAATTTCCCCTCAACCAGGTTTCTCTCACCAGCGGGGCACCGCCCCAGACGGGACAAGTTGTAAGCTTCTGGCCGGTCTCACGGCATGTTTAGTAGTGTAGTGTATGTTAGCGTAAGTGTGTGTAAGGAGTAATAGTACAAATATGGGGAAGGAAAATTCGCGCGTGTTCCGTGGCCCGTTCGTTAGGGTACTGCTCCAGTATTCGCCTGGTGTTGATCGGATAAACCACGGAAAACTACCGATCAGAGCAGTCGACCTCTAGAATTCTCCTCCAGACAGCGACTGAATTCGACCTATCTGACAAGCTAGTGTCGCAAATCTTGCCTCTGTCGCGACTCAAACGTAGGATCTCCCGGTCTGAGGCACTGCAGTGACATCAGTGGAAGCACTGAGACGCCTCTCCCGGTGTTAATGCCGGAGTATGACGCTAAAAACGGGTCGAGAACCGCGAGTGATCTTTCCTTCCTCTTCCTCAGCCCTTACTCATAGACTTGCATGCACCACACTACTACAAACATCGGCAGACTAGTCGGGAGCTCAGAAGTCATCCCGGCTGAGGCAATGTCCCGCCGGGGAAATATCTAGAAGAGGGAAACACCACATGTTGACATGCATGTCAGCGCTGAATCTCACGTTCCAGTTGGGGAGGAACACAACCGCCTTCGGGCTACAACGTGCACCACTTTCACGATATTAATATCTAAATTAGTTGACGCGCCTGCAAAAACGAAATTCCGTTCCCTTCGACGTGCCACTCTCCAGCTTTGTGGGGAAAAGACCGGGTTATTTGCCGCAGGACATTAACCGATGTCACTGCAGTGACACTGACCGGGTGGATCTAGGGTTCGAGTCCCGAAGGTGGTAGGATTTTCGGTACTAGCTAAAAAGCTAGTCGCATTCAACCGCTCATTATACAGTAATTCTAGCGGCTGTAGTTATGCGTCATTTCTTCGAACTCCAGGCGAATGCCCCAGCAGCACCCTAACCAACGGGCCACGGACCTCGCACCATCATTCCTTCCTCTTCCTTGTCTTCTCCTCATCCCGTTACACACATACACACACTTACACGAACTACGCTACCATGCATGTTGGGAGTCCAGTCGGGTGCTTAGTGTTTGTACTGGTGGGGGAGTACTGTTGTCTGGAGAGATTTAATTGGGAAGACCCCGCAGGTTATCGCCGCGGGACATGTAGGTCGCCGCAGGACCTCATCATCCAGCGGAAGAATCACCTCGATCTCCCTAACAAAAATATGCACTTCACTTACGGAATTATTGATAGTGTCAGTTGACGCGGCCGCAAACACGAAATACTCCCTCTGTCGAGGTTCCACTCTACAATGACACCGCTGTTGGGGGAGATTCCAGGGATTACTTGGCGTCGCTTCCTTCGCGTTCTCTCGTCTCCGGCGGAGGAGGTGGAGGCGACGAGACGGCGCGCGTCCGAGAAGAGTCCGAGCGAGTCCGACTGGCCTCGGAACGCCTTTTGCGCGACCGCGTCGGAAAGAAACTGCGCTGTTCGCGAGTGGGACGGGTCAGGGGATGGGCAGCGTGGAGCGCCCTTTGATGTAGGCGGCGTTGTACGACGTACCACGTTTGTGAATCAGCTGCGCCATTCGCGTACGCCTCCACGGCGGCGTGGGATTTACTTCCGCTCCGACCAGCGAACGACAAGCCCGTGCAAAAGACGAATGCAGTTCCGAGAAGACCGCGAATCATTTTAAGATGTGGGCCAGGTGCGTCTGTGTGGATAGACATTCCGGTTGATCTTTAGGGCATAGGTAAGGAGAAAGAAGTTTCCAATCCTAAAGTTTCGAATCGTACGAGAAAATTAATCAAAAAAGCACTATACTTGGTACGGTTTTTACTTGGTTTATTATTTCGTGTATTTGGAGAAAGTTATGGAATGCTGCAGGGGAAAAACGTCAATTCTTTATGAGACAAAAGCGTTTCTTCTTACCAAAAAGCGTGTATTTTGGGTTCCTGTATGTTGTAAATTTCTTTTATCGAACACGTTGTCGTGTAAGATTCCACGCTTTGTGGATCCTAGACATAGAGAGTGTTCTTCCCACGACATCTATGAATATCAGGAGCGCCTGGACTGTACTTCTGTTTATCACAAAAATTGAATTGATACTTCCCGGTTCGCCTGGCTGATTTCCAAACTTTTCGAATTTGAAAAGGGTTTTCTTTTTTAATTTTTCGGGGTATTTTACATGCGGCATGTACGATATTTTCTGAGTTTTTAAAAATTGGTTCCAGGTTTCTTTCTTAAATATTTTGCTCGAATACAGCAAAGTACATTTATACAAACCAAACAGATCAGATTTTGAATACAAATTCTAAGGTTTTGAAAATTACGAATTTTAATGTTTTTGAGCGTGATCCTGCAATAAATGTTTTGCAAAGCGTTCTTCTTAATATTTTTTTCTTTAAAATAAGATTTTGAAAACGATATGTAGTTTTTTAATAGAAGTAGTTTTCGCATAATTTTAAACGAAATAGTGACTACTTTTTCGCTCAAATAGAGAAACGTTCTCTTGTTTAATATGGAATGGATCATATTTTACGACTTCTATAGCTTTGAAAATTGGAAAAGTTCACATTGTTCGAACCTGTTTTACTCCCTCAATGTTCAAGTTAGAGATATGTTATAAAATGCGATCTATTCCTAGATTTACGTTTCTACTTTTCTTTCAGTAATACATCTTTTTTAAACTCTTTTAACCTCGTAAATAGTTTTAAATATTTTCCGATTTTCATGAGACTAAAAGTTGATGTTCTCACGCATTGCGGCTGAGGAGAAATAACTAAATGGCTTAATATAATAATTTTCACTCCATTTTAGGATGAAAGACAGTAATAGATCTGTTCGTAAATTCCACTCTTCCCAGTGATTTTGGGACGTATAGAGAGACTATGTACTAACAGACTGTGTGTGAAATTCAAATGATTAGAACCTGCTTCAAATAACATCGGTTTACTTCGTCGACGACCTGTGAGTGTATATGTGTGTGTATAAATATGTGTGTGTGTGTGTGGTCTAGAGGCTTCGATTAATAGTGACTGTTCAGTTGTGGCGACCCGCACCCTCAGCGCAGTTGGTCGAGCACGCGTCTGTCGTATTTCCAACAAAGGCGTGCTAAATCTGCTTTTCACCCCCAGTGGCTCGCTCCTCGCCAAAGCGTGTCCCACACAGGATATCATCCAGAAGGATGCGTTTGTTTCCTGTTGTTCTTGAACGCCTGACCTTGCTGAAATGCCGGCACACGAGATGTAGTTTTCAAATCAATTTCGAGCACTGTTCTTCTGCATTGCGCAGAGGACTATTTTGCCAATAAAAGTAACTTTGATTAATTTATTGTTTTCTATTTAGAAATAAATTTACAAATATTTGAATGATAATAAAATAAAACTAAAACATGTTTATATCAATTTCGTACATGAGACGATTATGAGCATAATTAAATATAATATTGTAGTGAGTGATCCGTAGAAATGCACAACACATCGTAAATATTTCTTAGAAATATAGTAATTTTATTTTTAAGAAAAGCAACGTATCTAATATACACAATTTACTTATTTGTATGTTTCTATTTACGATTAAGCACGACGAACAAATTTTGCAACCAGAAAGGTCATTTCGTCATCTTTTTTCTGTTGGTTTGCAGCCCTCATTATTGCTACTAAAAGTATAACAATAATTTGTTATAAGTACGCACCCATACACACACGCAAAAAGAATGAAGTGATTCACATGCCTCAAAAAATATATTTTATTTACAAACTTAAATATTATGAAAACACTAACAAGCAGCCATCTAATATCTTCTACAATTTTAGCCTACGTAACTAAAAACTTTATTTAAATATTTGCACTGAATACTAAAATGATAAAATTCATATAAGCTTCATTAAAACTTAGGTGTAGGAAGATACAAACTGATATACGTTCGACAGATTTGACCGTTTAATAGGTTTGAACGTAAATAGAACTTTATATATTCCGACTAATTTTTTCCGTTAGAAAAACCTTCCCGTCAAATCGTGATTCTTTCGTCTAAAATCAGACGTTAAGACTTGTTAATGCGTAATAAATATGTCCTTTACCTGCACGATTTGAATCAGGCGGTGTCTATCTCACTCCCTTCTTTTTTATTTTAGATAACGGCCATTGACAAATGAATTGTTTTTGCCTAAGAATCACAATTGTAACGTAATTCACTATTCTTCGTCTAGGTACGTTCAGAAGTGTTATGTCTGCTACCGGAAAGAGCTAGCTATTGACAGATATTTTCGAAAAATAATTAATTTTATTGGGCGGAACGTAATTAACACTAATTTAAGGGATGAAATTGGCAAAAAAAATAGTTATTAGAAATACAATTTCAGGAGTTAAATACCTTTAGCACAAATTAAACGGTACCATCATAAATTACAAATTTTAACCAACGTATTGAAGCATACTACGACACAAAACGACTTATCTTTCATTTATTATTAACTATTTCTGAATTTTGAAAATTGAATTATTTTTAAAAAAGTAAATATCTGGAAGTTTTTTTGTCTTTTGTTGCCAGTACCAATGTTTTCAATTGTCGTCTGAAGTGTACAAGTAAACAACTGGTTCACAAAACTGACAAGCTAGATTACTTTGAAGTAGATATCGTGCAGTGTACGGAGGCATGAAATTAGTAGCGAGTACGATATTTGGACACTTCACCCTATGCATTAAAATCATTAAAGACAGTAATATCTTCCACACTCATCAACTCCTTTCAGACTTCTGCCCTGCAATTGCTTTTATTGTGATGATGGGTGAAAACGGCAACCAGAAAATTATGCTAACACAATTGCCTGTTAGCGTGATTTTACTTGGTGTCTTTGATAGTGTATTTATAAACTTGCCCACTTTTTCTCATATTTACTTGGCTTTTCAAATCAAAACAAATAAAACTTCCTCAAAATTTCCGAATAGATACGTAATTAACTGACTAGATGTTATATAGAAATAGTGCGTTCGGATAGTTTCTAATTAAGTTCTTGACCATCAATATAATGGCTTTTAAAATATTTTTATTACTTATTAATAAATACCAAATGCATAAATGCATGACAGAGAAATTTGAAGTGAACAAATGAAAATATTTGGAAGAATATTTGCATATGGGTAAGTGTATATACGTGTCTGGGAGCGCACTTATGAACAAGCATGCATACAATTGCAGAGAGTTAGGGAATGGTCAGAAAAATAGAACAACGAGAAAAAAAACGCGATGGAATTGATGCCTGATGGAATAATGCTGAATATGGCATAGGTTGGTAAAATAAATTGTAGCCGTAACTTTGAACGACCGCCACAAAGCTCAAGAACACCCAGACACAGCCGTGCAGCCGATGAAACCCTTACGAAGAGCAAAAAGGGAAACACCGCGCGAGGCGAATCGGCCTGAAAAAACCCGTCCTTGGAAAAGGGGTAGCGCAGAAGGCTCTAAAAAGCAACCGCAATGAAAAGGAAACTTGACCAAGAGCAGAACGACGAAGCCGTACCCAGTGCCGGGGCCGCGCTCCGCCACGAAATCTCCCGGCGCCGGCGGCGGGAGAGCGCTTAAGAGTTGCGGTCCGCGCGGCAGGGCGCGGCGCGGCCGAAAAATTAAAGAGAATCCTTAGCAGCGCTTAGCGCGGGCGGAAGTGTCGCGGGGGTGGGGGTTGAGGAGGGGGCGGGGAGCGGCGCTGGAGCGAATCGAGAAACCGGCCGACGGCGCGTTCCGAGGCGAGACGCTCTCCGCCCTCCGCTCTCCGAGAAACTCCTTCCAGGACGTGGGGAAAGGAACGTGGTCGCTAAACAAGAAAGGAGGAGTAGGAGGCGGCGTCGGCGAGTACTTCGACTTAACCGTCGCCCAACTTCCTAGATCGTTAGTCTCGCGTGTTTTGCATGATAGCCTCGAGGTGGTGGTGTTCCTCCTCCGCTGGAACGTGATATCCCGCGGCCACCACACTGGTTGGTTGGTTGGTTGTTGGTGAATCTCAGCGCGCCAATTACCGGGGTCGTTAGTCCCATAAGTTTAGTGCATATTTCCCCTCGGAAGGTGGCAGTGATTTTCTCCCGCTGGATGGCGAAATCCGGCACCGACCTACCGCTGGCTATCGGGGTACACCCAACCAGGTATCTCTCGCCAGTGGGGCACCGCTCCAGCCGGAACAAGCTCTAAGCTCCCGTCCGGTCTCTCAGTATGTGTGTTATTGTAGTGCATGTTAGTGTAAATATGTGTAATGGGTGAGGATAGGATAAGGAAGAGGGAGGAAAGATCTCACGCGGTTCGTCGCCCGTTTGATAGGGTACTGGTTTGGCATTCGCTTAGTGTTGGTCGGAAAAAACAGGGAAAACTACCGATCAGAGCCGCTGACCTCTAGAATTCTCCTCAAGACGACTGAATTCGATCTAGCTGACAAGCTAGAGCGGAAACATGTCGGCTTGCGGTGTTTCACCTCGAGTTATCTCTCCCAATGGGGCACCGCTGTTAGTCTCGCGTGTTTGGCATGTTATAGCCAGGATGTGGTGGTGTTCCTCCCTAGCTGGAACGAACGATTGCGCGCAAACCTACACGTCAGATTGTGAAGTTTCTCATCCAGTTATCTCCTGAGCTGGCCACCACCCCAATTCGGATAAGGTGTTTGATAGTGCAGTGCATGTAAGTGCGTGTGTCTATGTGAGAGAGAAGATAGGAGGGAGAAAGAATGAGGAAAGGGTGATCGCACGCGGTTCGTGGCCCGTTTGTTAAGATACTTCCGCATTCAACCGGTATTGATCGGAGGAACCACGGGAAAATTCCGATCGGAGCAGCCGGACGCTAGAATTTTCCTTCAGAGTGCGGCTCTAAGAAGGATGAGGAGGCTGCGCAGGACGTCAGCGGATCTGGCACGACTAGGAACTCTCGCCCCGAATGGACCTCTGTATGACTTCCCATGATTGGGAGCGCTCGGCGATGTGGCGGGGCGGCGCGGTGGGAGGGCTGGGTGGCGGGGGTAGGGGCTGGGAGCGGGGAAGAGCCGCGGAGCAAAGCCGAAGCGGAGAGCGCAGAGCGGGGCGAGTGGGCGGGGATGATGGATCGCCGAGTGCCCGAGGAAGATTGATGCGCGGGGAGGCGGGTGCGCCAATATGCTGCGGTGCCCGAAAGCGGCGGCGGTGGGTGGGACGCTGGCTGTGGCGGGGCGGTGACGACGATGACGGAGGCGGCGCGAGCAATTGGGGCGATAGGATTGGCTAATGGTGATTGTAGTCGTCCTCGGTTGGGACGGGCCCCCAGCGGCAGCGCCATAGCTCCAACCACGCGTGCGCTCTGTCACAGAGAAGGGGAAGCACCATTAACTTATCATTTTATTATATTTTGTTTTCGCTTCTTCGGGATCCTGCTGGTACGATGTGTTGTAAGATGCTGTGCCAGAGTTTCGACTGTCATGTCATGTTATACTTCGATGCTCTAATGCCCTTAGATCGCGGTGTTTCATTTTACAGAGCCTAAAAGTCTGTCCGTGATTGGCCGGGCAGCCGGCCTATCAGGGATGAAGGTCGTTCAAACAAGTACGTCGCGTGCCGAAACGTTGGAGCGGGTAATTTCGTCTTCGGTGGGACATATTGGTGCGGTGGGGACGTGCCCGCTTACTCATGTCGATTTTTCCTGATATTGGTTGCCACACACAATGGAAATGCGTTCACACGTCGCCGTCAAAATTATTGGCATTAGTTTGGTTATTCTTGCTTTTGGAGTCATATATATATATATATATATATATATATATATACACACACACACACACCCATGCGTCCGCCATTTCAGCACATTATTGATGATTAGTTGTATAAGGCTATGAAGTGGTGAAATCATTTGTGACTGTTGATTATCATTGAGAAGTATTCATTGCGATTAGACATATGAACTAATTGTTGAATGTGACAAACCTTGCCAAATGTTATAGTGTTTTGAGACAAAATAAATTCTTTTTGATGATGACAAAGTTGCGAAAACATTGCTTAAAGTTATTCTCTTTGATTAGCTGATTTCCAGTCAGCCAATTTCTCTGTGAAGCATCCCAGAGGAGAATGTCCAGGAAGGAGGGAAGTATAGGGGCCGTGGAAGCGGAATTAATTTCGAAATCCGTTGGAGAGACCAGATTAATGATATGTACGTGTACTCATTTTGGAGTGTTCCGTCCCACGTATTGCAGTAGACCTTTCCATCCAGTACTCACGAAGGGCACTGGCGGACGCTGGAGAGCGCGAGAGTAGCTGGTGGGACTCCGGGGATCCGGACTCGCCTGGCGCCGACAGCAACAAGTGTGCCGGCACGTGTTGAGATGTCCAGAGGGAGATACACGGATGTCGAGCAGATGGACGTGCAAATCCTGCGCAATGTGAGGAAAACAAGGATGACGGCAAATTACAGCCGTCTCTCACCTCTGCTACTTTCAACTCCGCTCCGCCGCCGCTCTTGTGCAAGTTTTGGAATAAACTTTCCCGTTGTGTGCATCGCGCACGTGCGTGGGTGTATGCGCGCTCGGCGTCCAGTGGGTGCAAATCGAATTTTTTAGTCAATTTGCCTAACTCAGTTTTGTTGCGGGTAATTGTTAAATTGGGATAGGAGGGGAATGGTAGGGGATTTAAAGGTCCCAGACGACAATTCACATGTGAGGTTTGATAATATCTCGATCCTGTTTGTATGAGCTTGTTGATTGTTACAGCGAAAGCAGTTTTGAATCCTATTGCAGTGTTTGGCACAGTGAATGATGTATACATTTCCTGCGAGTTTTGCTGGCCTCTCACTTGAGGTTTGGAACGCGGTGGTTGCCATGGGAGCAGTTCTCGTGCAAGCGACCTCTAATACGTCCCAAAGCTTCACTGTTTTCCAATGTCACTCGAGAATCCCGCAAAGCGGTCGTTGAAGTTGTATCAGGAATTGCGGAGATGTTCTCCGGGAATGTTCTTATCGTGAGAGCAACAATTATCGTTGTTGGCCGAATTAATCTATGCCTGCCCTAGAGTAAACGTGATCCGCTTAAGGATTGCATTCTATTTGATATTGTGAGCTTATCGGAATTTGTGAAGTCCTCAGTATTCTCATACTGTTCCTAGCGATTAAATTCTCAATTTCAGTGCGTTACTACCTACAACAGATCTGAGGTCATGCGTTAGAAAGGCTAAAAAAATAGGAATCTGCCATTAATTATTTGTTATTTACGAGTTGCGTTGTGATAATTTTTTTATACTGTTGGTATATAAAGAACTGTTGTATTGTATAACTGTAATGAAATATGTTATTCCGTCATTTGTGAAGTCTGTTATTTGTTATTCTTGGGCATTGTGCGGGCCACATTTTGGAAAATAATTTTGTGTAGCAGCAGCAGTTTTGATAAGATAAGATAAAGATAAATTTATTTAAGCTGCAATTGGATATAACTCCGCAGCTAATTATGTAAACAAAGTAATATAACTACCATACAAATTATATAATAATAATAATGGAAATAACAATAATAATAATAATAATAATAATAATAATATAAACTGATATATCCCTAAAACACTAAATTACATTAAGATAAAGAAACTTCTATATTCTAACTAAGCACTGAATATTTGCATAATGAAGACCACACTGCACTGGCACTACAATGCACTGTGACCCTTAAGTCCACTTCCTTCTTCATTTCTCTGCTCTACACTGCGCGACACCTCAATTCACAATATCACACTTCTGCATACATTTATAACCTGCCTTATTCTCAATCCGTCAATCCGACTGCCCGTCTCCGCAGGTTCCAGGTCCCTAAAAGTCATTTTTTCGGTGTTATTCTGTAAATATATTGTTGATGGTAGAGATTTCCTTAATGAAATCTCATTATTTAATTTCAACAGATCTGTAAAAACAGTTACATACAATGTTTCAAAAATGTGGGTAATTTTTCGGTAAATTTGCGTGAAATACGGGCAATTAAAACAAAGTTATACTAAATAATCATTAAAACTGTTTTTATGAATAGAAGTAAGAACGTTTATGAAAATAACGCGGGTACTATTTCCTGAATTTTACAGTATTGTTGAGAACTTTTTTCCTAGGTGAATCTGTTCTAAAGAATTAATCGTGAAATACGCTCATATACAGGTTTTTGAGAATACAATGTTTTCTCATAATGGTTGTTTGAAATAAAGGCAATTTATATTTGTGTTCGCCAAGACGGCTACAAACATTTTCTTTAAAATTTTTGCTCATGCAGAGCTAAGGACGTTCAAGAAATGGCGAGGATGCATCATAATTGTTTTATTACTAATCATTAAATACTTTGTTTAGCAAATGCAAAATGTGACAGGTGTTTTATAAAATGGCAAAAATTTCTATGAAACACTTATTTGACTGCTATCCATATACCTACAACTTTGTAGAATAATACGACCGAAAATTTAAGAATGGAACGTTGACCCACCAAACACTTCGGGTGGAGATTTTTTTTCTAGTGCAGGACGTCATTATATTCAACCAGTTGAAGATTGTCGTCGGCGGAATTTAGTACCGCAGCCCAGGACGGTATTTCGGTCAGCGTCCTCGTATCCGCAGCGGCGACGGCGAGCGGTGGCGGCAGCGGCAGCGGCGGAACTGCGACGGCGAGCAATTTACTCGGCCCTCGGGCCGTCCATCCAAGTGCCTTCCGCCTCTGTGACGTTTCGCCACTGCCCGTTCTCTCGTCTGCCTGACGACACGTCCGGACGGGCGCGCAGAGCTCCGCGCCCGCCCACACGCGCACCCTCCCACCCGCCAGCCCACCCACCCACCCACCCGCCCGCCCGCCCGCCCGCCCGCCCGCCCGCCCGCCCGCCCGCCCGCCCGCCCGCCCGCCCACCCGCCCGCCCGCCCGCCCGCCCGCCCGCCCGCCCAACCGCCCAACCGCCCAACCGCCCGCCCGCCCGCCCGCCCGCCCGCCCGCCCGCCCCACCGCCCCACCGCCCCACCGCCCGCCCGCCCGCCCGCCCCCCGCCCGCCCGCCCACCGCCCACCGCCCAACCGCCCAACCGCCCAACCGCCCAACCGCCCAACCGCCCGCCTGCCCGCCTGCCCGCCTGCCCGCCTGCCCGCCTGCCCGCCTCCGCCTGCCGCCTGCCCGCCTGCCCGCCTGCCCGCCTGCCCGCCTGCCCGCCTGCCCGCCTGCCCGCCGCCCGCCTGCCCGCCTGCCCGCCTGCCCGCCTGCCCGCCTGCCCGCCTGCCCGCCTGCCCGCCTGCCCGCCTGCCCGCCTGCCCGCCTGCCCGCCTGCCCGCCTGCCCGCGCCTGCCCGCCTGCCCGCCTGCCCGCCTGCCCGCCTGCCCGCCTGCCCGCCTGCCCGCCTGCCCGCCTGCCCGCCTGCCCGCCTGCCCGCCTGCCCGCCTGCCCGCCTGCCCGCCTGCCCGCCTGCCCGCCTGCCCGCCCGCTCCGCCTGCCCGCCTGCCCGCCTGCCCGCCTGCCCGCCTGCCCGCCTGCCCGCCTGCCCGCCTGCCCGCCTGCCCGCCTGCCCGCCTGCCCGCCTGCCCGCCTGCCCGCCTGCCCGCCTGCCCGCCTGCCCGCCTGCCCGCCTGCCCGCCTGCCCGCCTGCCCGCCTGCCCGCCTGCCCGCCTGCCCGCCTGCCCGCCTGCCCGCCTGCCCGCCTGCCCGCCTGCCCGCCTGCCCGCCTGCCCGCCTGCCCGCCTGCCCGCCTGCCCGCCTGCCCGCCTGCCCGCCTGCCCGCCTGCCCGCCTGCCCGCCTGCCCGCCTGCCCGCCTGCCCGCCTGCCCGCCTGCCCGCCTGCCCGCCTGCCCGCCTGCCCGCCTGCCCGCCTGCCCGCCTGCCCGCCTGCCCGCCTGCCCGCCTGCCCGCCTGCCCGCCTGCCCGCCTGCCCGCCTGCCCGCCTGCCCGCCTGCCCGCCTGCCCGCCTGCCCGCCTGCCCGCCTGCCCGCCTGCCCGCCTCCCGCCGCCCGCCTGCCCGCCTGCCCGCCTGCCCGCCTGCCCGCCTGCCCGCCTGCCCGCCTGCCCGCCTGCCCGCCTGCCCGCCTGCCCGCCTGCCCGCCTGCCCGCCTGCCCGCCTGCCCGCCTGCCCGCCTGCCCGCCTGCCCGCCTGCCCGCCTGCCCGCCTGCCCGCCTGCCCGCCTGCCCGCCGCCGCTGCCCGCCTGCCCGCCTGCCCGCCTGCCCGCCTGCCCGCCTGCCCGCCTGCCCGCCTGCCCGCCTGCCCGCCGGCCCGCCTGCCCGCCCGCCCGCCCGCCCGCCCGCCCGCCAACCGCCCACCGCCCCACCGCCCCACCGCCCAACCGCCCAACCGCCCAACCGCCCAACCGCCCAACCGCCCAACCGCCCAACCGCCCAACCGCCCAACCGCCCAACCGCCCAACCGCCCAACCGCCCAACCACCGCCCGCCCGCCCACCATCCGCCACCCCGCCCAACCTCGCCTGCCCACCCCCGCTCGCCCGCCCAAACCCCTGCCTCCCAACCCCCATGCTGATCGGCCGGTCGGCTGTGCGCGGCTCTGTGCGCCTTTGTCTTTGCGCTCGCCCGTGCCCTCACCACGCTCTCGCATCCGTCGTCGCCTCGCACCCGTCCTCGCCCTCACCCCTGCCTCTGCCACCCCCCACGCGGCGGCGTCCGCGCTCAATCGACGGCCTCCTCGCGCTGGCGCCGGACGCATTTTTGCTCTCCTTCACCTTTCTGCTGAATGAGGACAACTGTCTCGCTTCTGCATGCCGATTGCTGGTTCTTGAACGTCGTTTTGTTTCTGTGCCTCTACTTCATATTTTGTTTGCTTCTTCTTTATAATCTTATTCGTTGTGTTTCTTTATCTCACTTCCTCTTCTTGATCCCACGGCGTTCCTCGCGACTCGACATCTATTCTCGTGCAATATAGTATGTCTGTTCTATTTTCATATGTCTTGTGTCAAAATCGTCATATATTGCGAATGTTTCTGATTTTCGTTTACTGCTGTATATTCTTTATACTATCCGGCCATTTATTACTTCTGTAGATCTTTGTTGGTAACTTATTACTATCTTTAATTACGGTTTTCTCTTTTTCTTTCATTTACATTAAATTGTTCATTTCTCAATGAATTTTCCAACATTTCCTTGCAACAAATGTGTATGTCCCCTTTGATTAGCTAATCACAGTGGGGATACGTGCGATATGGAAAGCTATCCATATTACACGCACTCCACACTCGTCTCTATTTAATTTGTATTCGATTACTTAACGTAAATACAGTGTGTGGGTAGTTATTATAGTATCCTTATGCAGTCTAGAAATTTATTATTTGGAATAAGATGTCAATTTGTTACATTTACGTTTTCTTCATGAACTTTTACTTTTTACGCATTCTTCATTTTTTATACTATTTCTCTAGATTGCTCCTGATTTTTCTTCTTAACAATTTATTTTCTTTACTTTGCCATATCTGATTGCTAAGATGCCTACTCACTATTTCTGGATCTTCTCCCTTGCATCATTAGTCAGTATTTAACCCTCACCTTTAGCTGCTTCTCTCAAGTTATCGTTTCTCCATTTATCCCGTAGTGTACGTCCATTAACTGAGTTCATTCGCTATAATCTCAGTACAATTGAACATGAACCTGAGATTCAGTACAACTGAACATGAGATTCTTGCTGGTTCTCAGTCACCATATGTGGCCGATTGTTTGGTTACAAGAACTTTCGTTGTCTTTCGTCTATGAATTTTTATTATTACCGTCCTTTGATTCTTCTTATTTTTGCCGCAATTAGCTATTTTACCGTTTAATATTATTATTTTAAATATTTTACCTTTTTCGTTGTTTCCCTGGTCTTGTGTGAGTGCGTGGATATATGCATGTTCCGACGCCTAGCGATTACTTCCTTCCTCCTTCCCTCGCTTCTTTGGCATCCATACACTTGCGCTGTCCCTCGCCTTCGGCCCCCTCCCCGGCCCCCAGACCCCACGATTTGCCTGCCTCTCCGCTCCGCTCCTCCCCGCCCCGCTCCGCCCTGCCCGCCGCGCTCCTCCCGCCCACGCCCCGCCGCCGCTGCCGGCGGTGGCCGTTCGCCCTCGGTGCCCCCGACGCCGCCTCCCTCTCCCGCCTCGCCTCCCGCCGAGAACAGTCGCCTCTCGGCGCAAAACCGCAAAACCGCGAAACCGCGTCGGAGGGCAAGCTACGATCCCGGCTGCGACGCGCCCAACTACATTATACTCCACCGCAGAGCAGTGCATCGAGCGCTCGCTCTGGCGTCCGGCAGGGCTGGGAGGGGGAGGACGGAGGGGAGGAGAAGAGGAGGGAGCTGGTGGTGCAGACCGGTGTTGCGGTGATAACGCACGCTGGAACGGAAATATCTGCGGATGATAGTTCCAGAAACCGGTCCGATTTTGAGCAACGGTGGTGCGTTTGCAAACTAGTGAAACGTTCGCTGTGAGCACGGGAAGAGGTAATTGTGTAGATGACGTATCTGAAACTGTCCAATTTTAGAATGGGATAAATGATTTAAAATGCCACTTGCATGCCCCTGGTCACAAGAATATGGAAGGAAAAGGAAAATCAATGTGAGAGTGTTCGGTAAAAATTTATTTTCTTCAGAATTGCTTCATTAAAGCAATTTTTAACTAGCAATGAATTTTATTTCAAAACTTATTTGTTCTGCAAATAAGTATCGTCAAATACATTATCACTCACGAACTAATGTTCTTAAAATTTCTGAATGTCAATATCTTCAGGAGAAAATCCTGATTTTTTTCTTATTCACTGTTTAGTCAATATCGCGTTCGTTTCTACTGATGTGGGGAATGTCGAGACTATCAGTAATTAGCATTCGATAAAAAGACTGCAAGCTAGCAGAGTAGCTGCGAGACAAATAATTACTAATGCGGAGACAAATTCGCAGTGAAGAGAAGTCGAAGTCCGTATTTGCTCGAGAGGCTAGATATTGGCGACGATCCATGGGACAGCGACGGCGGCAGAAAAAAGACGACGGGCAAGCCGCTTTATTGCAAAAGAGAATTTAGTGTGTAACGAAAAAGAGTGCATGTGAACCACCTTGTTTTATTGTTTCAGAACAGAGACTTTAATTAGCAGCATAAAAGAGATAAAGTGATCGAATTCAAAAGGATCCAAATAACCGAGGAATAGAATAATTAGTGGCAGATATCTGTAGAATCAAACAGACAAGGAAGCTTTCTGAGTGAAAATCTCACACACTACCATGCAATTAGTATCTTGCATACACTACCTTTATAAGAATAAACTGTTTCCGCCGATACGCAGAATTTCTTAGCCTTGGTTTTCTATACATTTTCTCTATTACGGCACTGGTGCCTGCATATCAATACTGAGTTGCGGCGTGTAACCTCCATTGCAAGAGAAAAGTGACCTCTCAAAAAATAGCAATTGTACAAAATCATCCGTTCAAATTTTTATCAATACCAGCAACTGGAATAATCGTGGACTCCAGTTGTGCGGAGAAACCTCCGAGTGACTAGTAACTAGACGGTTCAAACTGCTTTTGTTACGTTTTTGCATTTATTCTACCAGTGACATCCTAGAAAATAAGGACAAATTAGGAAAAGACCTTGAGATACGAGGGAAGTTTCATGTATGACGAAACTACATATAATCCCAACCCACGATTATTGGGTTTTCAGTGTAGAAATGATTTAGCTCAAAGTGAGCTCCCGTGATCTAATGCAACACAGAGGCAATAATTGTCACCGGGCGGCAGTAAATTAGACATTGGCCCCGACTAGTGATAACACTTGGATACCCGGTGGCAGTGAAAAACGCTCCTGAGAACCTAGCCAGCGTCCGTGCCGCTGTGTACGGAACCAGTACGAGTTGCCTTGCAGAAGCTGCCACCAGTAGGTGCAACTACGTAAGGCCTGTGTCAAACGAGGGTTAAGTTGACGCGCGTTGTAGATGAATGCTGATGATCTTATGCGGAACGGCCAAAGTGCTGGGGTGCCGTTTCACATAAGGTATAGTGTGACGACGACGTGATTTACAAATCGCGCGTCAACGGAACTTCTTTCTGTGGATTTTAACATCGATTACTGATGGAAGAAAATGTATTTGATACTCGCCAAGTTGTATTTTACGTTCATTGCAAATGCAGAAATAGACGTAGAGGAAATATCGCTCGACAGTTTGCCTTTAAAGATAAATATTTATTGAAACTGTGGATAGTTTGACTCAACTTTTGTACCGTAACACAATTTCCGTGAGTTTCAACCATTGCAGAGTTTGGGATCACAAAGTTTGAAGAGAGTAGTTTCAAAAGAGAGGCGCAATTTCATTCCTTTTCATTTTCTCCAAAAATGTTTAACACTAATCGTGCAAACGCTCTTTTTATGCAGGGGCCCTAAGACTCAAGAGGTTAAATTAAGGCGGGTTGCGGAACATGCACCCAGGGATTCGGGTAGCTGAGTTTTAATCTCATGGTTCGCACGCCGTAGCGCCCGTCTAGTAACTTGTCTGAAGCCCGGGGGAGATTAATCTACTACTACCAGATGTAGCCTTCTTCTGGCGTCTCCCACTACGGAAAGATTTCCTGGAGCGCCTCAGATTAGCCACTAACGTACGCAAGCCGCGTAGTTAGCGTAGTACTCCTTCAGAGCGCTCATTAGAGGGCGTCCTACGTTGTGTACGAGGCGTACTGATAACAGATTCCATCACACCCATTTCACAGTCTTTTGTCACTCCCGTCACTAGTACATCAATACGAACTACGAGCTGCTCCATTCCTACTGATCGTTCGGATATCGCAATGTTCACATGGTCCATATTATGCAATGAATTTTATCAAAGGAACAAAAACTGGTAGCTTCAGTAGTTGGTATCTTTGAAAGTCTTGTGCCTCATCTCCACCAACACATTTAATTCGCCAGTTTCAATTGCTGATGAATTTCTTCTATTACGGTGTGTTAGTAATTGTTATAGGTCAGTCTTACGGAGATGTCGTATATAGAAGAAAACGTACACCCGTGTGGTGGTTACAAAGGTCTAGAGGGTCTTAAATGTGTTATATGCTTCTTTAAAACACGAATGATTGTGAAAGTGAATAATCATTAAAGAGTGAAAATAATTCAGCAATGAAAATTATGTGTGCAGGGCATAGTTATGTGCACCATCAGTTTATTAATTTACTTATCGTGAAAAATTAGTTAAAACACTGTTACAAATGAGGATATTTTCGGCAGTAACAATCGACGCAAATCATTCAAGCAACGATGTTCACACCATTCTAAGAACGTTTGCTCAAAGTGTACGTTAAGCTGTAATCATCATAAACGTTTTCTCTGTTCTTGAAAACGAGACACACGACAAGAATGTACATACATGTCTCCAAAAATACCTTGTTTGTGATAATTGAACGGAGAATTGGAAGTGAGGTATACCGTAAATTTTGAAGAGCTAAAAAGTGTCTTCACGAAGATAAATTAGCAAGAGTTCGTTTTCATTAGGTTGCATGTATGTATCGAAACCGTTCGTTAAGTACTCTTTTGTCCCCCTTACATCTGACCAGCCACTGCTGGCTCTCATACCAAAGACCTCATGGCCCCAACATCAAGTGAATTCTGCAAGCACCTGCAGAGCGTTTCGTCGGCTCGGCCTAAAGGCCTGGACCCAAGCGCAGACGCCCGTGCGACACGCAACGGGCCACCACGCACGCCAACAAACACGGCCGACTGCGGCCAACCGCCTCTGTCCCACGTCGCCGTCACACCCGGAGCTGCCCGGGCGCGGCACACGTCTCGCCGCCCGCAACCCCGTGACCGCAGCTCCCTCCTCGCCCCCTCGGGGCCCGCCCACGTCGCCCCGCGATCGCTATCGCCCTTGCCCTCGCCCTCGCCCTCGCCCTCGCCCTCGCCCTCGCCCTCGCCCTCGCCCTCGCCTCGCCCTCGCCTCGCCCCTCGCCTCGCCTCGCCCTCGCCTCGCCTCGCCTCGCCTCGCCCTCGCCCTCGCCTCGCCCTCGCCCTCGCCCTCGCCCTCGCCCTCGCCTCGCCCTCGCCCCGCCTCCTCGCCCTCGCCCTCGCCCTCGCCCCTCGCCCTCGCCCTCGCCCCTCGCCCTCGCCCTCGCCCTCGCCCCTCGCCCTCGCCCTCGCCCTCGCCTCGCCCTCGCCCTCGCCTCGCCCTCGCCCTCGCCCTCGCCTCGCCTCGCCCTCGCCCTCGCCCTCGCCCTCGCCCTCGCCCTCGCCCTCGCCCTCGCCCCTCGCCCTCGCCCCCGCCTCGCCCTCGCCCTCGCCCTCGCCCTCGCCTCGCCCTCGCCTCGCCTCGCTTTCCAGCCCCGCCTCGCCCCCCCCTCCTGCGACTTCCGCGCTGCTCCCTCCCGCCCCCACCTCGTGACGTTTCACGCTCTCAGAAACGTCATCTGTCACCCCTATCAATCACCGCCTCTCACTCGTACGTCTCCTCTCGTCACCGCCTCCGCCAACGCCAACGCACGCCAACGCCAACGCCAACGCCAACGCCAACGCCAACGCCAACGCCAACGCCAACGCCAACGCCAACGCCAACGCCAACGCCAACGCCAACGCCAACGCCAACGCCAACGCCAACGCCAACACCAACCCAAGTCGGCATCGGCGTCCCGCGTGGCGCCGGTACCACACTGTACATTACGGCTCATGACAGCCGCTCGGGCAGAGGGCCCGCGCCTGCCGCGCCGCCGCCGCCTCGCTCCCAACGCACCGTTGCACTCGGCGCATTAGCCCTTGTAGCCGCGGCCCTTTGCGGTGCTCCGGCGGCGCCGGTCACCGCACGGATCGCGGAGAGGGTGGCATGGCCGAGGGGCGGGGCAGAGCAGGACTTGGTGTGGTGTGGAGGCCGAGGTGGGAGCGGTCTGGCAGGGAAGAGTAAGGCGCGAGAATGGGTTGCGGTGTCGAGGGGATGTGGGGGAGCAGGGGGCGGTGATGGGGCAGGAGTGACGGGGCAAGAGAGGCGGGGCAGGAGGGGCGGGGCAGAGCGGGACTTGACGTAGTGTGGAGGGCGAGGCGGGCGCGGTGTGGTTGGGAGGGGCGACGCAAGAACAGGCTGCGATGTCGCTGCAGGCGCCACAGCATGGCCAACGTGCAGATCCGTGTTACCTACGAGTGCACCTGCAAAGGTGGCGCCGAGCCCTTACCTTTTTGTGCCCCGCCAGCAACGGACCGAGTGCACCTGCAAAGGTAGCGCCGAGCCCTTACCTTTTTGTGCCCCGCCAGCAACGGACCGAGTGCACCTGCAAAGGTGGCGCCGAGCCCTTACCTTTTTGTGCCCCGCCAGCAACGGACCTGTCGGTCCTTCGACTCACTTCGTTCTTTTCCGGACGTCTAGATCCCTGCGTGGGCCATCAACGTTTGACGTGACTACAATCGTATAACAGGATTCACACTCTGAGTCAGAGCTATAGAATATAAAACCACTTGTGTCGTAACGATGTAACTTTCAATTCACATTCAATGTTGCTATTTTTTATTTTATTCGTTATTATTTTCTCCTGATATTTTTAGTAGGAATTGCATTTGTCTCTATAATTATACTACTTTCTATTTTTGAATTAGTTGGTGTGCTTTGCATTCACCATTGTGTAATACGTATTCAGAAAATTATCTCGTGGAATTTGTATCCAATTTTACATTTACATGCTTTTGACGTGAATCTCAACTTACAGATGATCTGACAAATTAGAATTCTTGCCATAATAAAAACATATAACTCGTATTCGTGTATTCACTGTTAAAATGTTTTTCTAGTAATAATGCTAGATAACATTATACGTTTAAAATGCTAAAAAAGACTATATTGCATCAATATTTCAGTGTGAACACTTCATAACATAATTTTTCGTAGCTTCATAGAAGAAATTTTAAAGAATTACTGCTGGTTGCAATCAACTATAAATGGGAAATTGTTCTATGACTTCAGGCAACATTTTATATCAGATATTCTTCCATTTATTGCGCTCATACAATTATCCTTGAAACAACAGATTATTTAATTACTGCACACCTCGATTATATTACTATTGTCAGTCAATCTCTTGAGTAACATATGCTTCAACGCCATCCCACTGCCGGTCTCAAACTCACACCAGTACTTTCTTTGCCCTTCTCCATTCCCTCTACTTGTTTCCACACTCTTCTCACAGTTTCTCCGATTCGATCGTGTACCATCCGTGCTCACCACCAGTGTCCCCCAGCTCACTTCACTCATTCGCCACCTCGCCTCACATCGGCGACCCGTCCCGCTCCGCTGCGAAGATACGTGCGGGGCTTCGAAACTAATTAAACTTAAAGTTGGTGCGTTTCAACGGGCCCCCGGTATTCCACCGGAGTCCCCCCAACGGTGGCTCTGTTCGCGGGAGGCAGTCCTTTGGGCGCAACAAAGAATGGCGGCGGCAGGACGCAGTGCGGTTTGACGAACTGGCCGCTGCCGCGTGTGGTGTGAACGGGCACTTGGGCAGCACGACAAATTTAGAAGTGCGTACCGCCAGATTCCTTTCATTCCGTGCTCTGTTCAGTTTCGGGGAACCCGAAATTGCTTTTGTGTACGATCTGTTGCAGACCACAGTAGAAGACACGGGTGTGACTAATTTAGGTCGAATCCGGGAGTGTAGAACTTCAATGAAATAGAAAAGGTTTTTTCGAAATAATTTAGTGGATTGGAATGTCAGTGACGTCCGACGTTCTGCAATTAGAATTGAACGCATTTTACTCTCGTTTACGATGTTTTCGTAGTTTTTGAAGTCCATACTAACTTAGTTTTGCACTATGATGAGGAATTATAACAATTTTTTTGCAAAATAAAAAAATATTGAAATCGATAATAGATTATTAGCGCTTAAATAAACCTACCCGAAATAGGACTTGTGTTAAAAACCATAGCTTGAATAAATTGGTGCATCGGAGATCTGAAAAAATGAAAGTAAATTTGAAAAGTTGAAAGAAAGTTCTACTTTATTATATTGTGATCAAATAAAATATCCAAAATCATATAGTTTCGCATTACCCGTATAATTGTGTCTTGATATAAACTAACTTTCAATATGCAATGAGACACACTTGATAATTTATAAGGATGTACTAAATTTCTCATGTAAATTTTTCTCACATTGTTACACAAATATTCATTCAAACGTATCTTAGACCACCTTATATTTGATACTAAATCATTTTATGAAATAATTGTATTAAAATGAAATATGATCACATGTCATATTTTCAGTATCAGTATCAGGGTGTATCTAATAGATAATGCTGCGTAATATGGTAATCGTACATTGGGCATAAAATTCAATGTTCTGTTAACTAGGATTTTCTTCGAAAATAGATGTTTTGACGTTAATTAGACTAATGACTAAATGTCTCCGAAGCTACTTCCTCAGTTCAAATTGAAAGTAACACCATGTATACGAAGTCAACATTTCAACATTCAATGTTCTATTTCTGTAAATTACTCCTCTTTATTTATTTCCTCATGATGACAGTAATGGGTACTACGTTGAAAAATTCTAAATGTCAAAGGTGAGTTTGCTTGTTTCTTTCACAAAAACATAGAGGCACGGAGGTTGTCAAATATTTGTGTTGGGGGGTGTCACACTAAAGCAATAATCGAAAATCAATTTACATCCCGAGAGAAAAACAGGCGAGTAGGTAGCACGAAGGGACGAAATGCAACCGGTGCGCAACGGATATCGTCGGTCGTAGACTGTGGACAGGCACCCGACGCTAAGCATGGTTGGTCATTTGTCAATTGATTCTTTTATCGATTCTCCTATGACTTGCGGGAGTATAGAGGGATAACAGTGCCCATTGCGATGTGACGTTAGCATACATCAGGGAAGTCTCACGTGTTTCAGGAGGTAGTATTAAGGTAAGATATTCTAATGGATTTGAAGTCGAGTAGTAAAAAGTTACTGCTTTTTAGAGGCACGGCAATACACTTTGTTGTGAACAGAAGGGAGGTTGAAACATTCGGTAGTAAGGAAATTGATGGGTACGCTTGTCTCTTACCGATTAAATTTTTCCGCTTCCTTGATTCAGACGAACGTGGAAATCAATTGTTAATTCTAATGAAGAGTATGCTTTGAAATACTCATTCGTTTTTGTCATTAAATAAAAGTTGATAATCGCGCTAGGTATCATTGCCTGCTGTGTAAGGAATCCGGTTATTAGTGTTTTCTTTGAACCAAGCTGTGCTAATCCAAGTGATTAGTGCATGAGACAATACTGAAATGTGTTAGCGTAGTACTTTACTCAACAAATTGCGATCGAAACGCGAAGGTCCCTCAGATCATTTCGTATTCTTGTGACTGAATTTCCTTAACTAGTTCATGTGGAACTGAAAAAAACTTTTTCTATGTATCACATAGATTATTATGGTTTTACGCACAAATGAACTATAAAATACTATGTTATCGTTGTATATGTAGCACACTTTATAGAAAGTTGCATGAAACAAATGAAAACAAGACTTCTTCAAAATTGAAGAACTAAAAAGCTATAAAGATTTTACCTTCAGTTTAAAATGGGAAGGGTTTTGTTTCGAAAGTAAAGAATTAATTAGGGGCAAAACGTATACTTATAGAGGTATATCTAATGATTACATGAATATTTCATTATCCATCGAACCTCCTCATTATATTTTCTCTATCATCGGTTCCCATACCTATTTCCTTCCTACCATTTACAAAAGACACTTATTAAATATTTAATACATAATATTTGGGATAATTATGGAACGGAAGATCAGGTTAATTTTCTGAAACACACATATCTTGCATGTAAAATGGACTCTAATGATAATGGCACCTGTGTGCTTTGCGGTGATAGGGAAGACTGGATCCACATCCTTTTAATTTGCTGTGCGACCGAAACTTGGAGAGGAAAATGGACGGGAATGGGAAATTACTACTTCCAAAATAGGAACGTAACGCTCGCCCAAAACATTTTAGCTGATAAAAGATCTAAATTCATGAAAGAATTAGGAACATTTCTTGGAAAGGTTCCGACCATTAGGGAAACTGAAATTAGAGAGTGGGAAAACAGCACTGGTTAGTACGAGCAGAGCCTAGACTGAAGAAAAATAAATGTCAATAAAATAACAATAATTAAGTTAGTAAGTTATATTAAGTTAGTAAACAGTAAAAAATGTCATAAGTCGTTGTCAATTGTTAAGTATAAGTACATAAATAAGTCAATAAAAATAAATTAACTTAAAATAAATTAAATAAATTAAAATAAAATAAAATAAAAATAAACAGTTAAAATAATAAGCACATTAGGGGGCGAAGGGAAGTTGAAATCGCAAATGTAAGGGCAGAGGCGTTGGTGCGGACGATCTTCTGTGGTGCTGTTTGTTTTCAGGTGCTGAGGAGGCCAAACACTGGAAGGAGAATGCGTGACGCCCGCGCGAAATAAATAAATAGTTTAAAAACAAAAATCGGATGGATTAGCACGTAGTCGGCTTCTGACGGCAGATTTTTCCCCCTTCACGGTTTTTCCCTCAGCCGTACCTTATGGTCTATTTTCCGCGGCATTGATGCGATGGAGAGACCATTTGGGGTGAATACCACAATACGAAATGTTAGAACGCGGTAGAATGAAGGTATTGTAATGGCTTTATGGCCATCGGCCTAGCCACTTAGCATCAAGTTTTCTAATTTGTATGTAATAATTACCTATTAAATAAAATAAATAAATGTAAAATGGTCATATCGTGTTACAGGAATAATAAAATTGCATTATTTATTAAATTTTCGGAGAAATATTTTTGCCTCAAATGTGGCACCCTATTAAATACGGATTGTCCCGTCAAGATTCAGTGTTATTTTAATATTTTTCCAGTCGAGTATGAAATAATTTAAAAATTGTTGTTGGTCGTCAAAATTTCAAATTTATCATGTTATCACAATAGTCAACATATTTCGAACGTATTTGGAAAACAAAATAGTGTATAACAGTAATCGAAAATTTTATTAGCCATTCTCATTTTCTCTTTCTCTTCCACTTGCTCTTTCTTTTATCGTTCATTCTTTCTTTCTTTAGTCTTCATAGTTTTATTTGGAATCTTGTGCTTTTGTATTCCGATAAAATAGACGTTTCTAGAAAATATTATGTAAATTAAGTTAATGATTGCTGTTAATACTATAAAATTATTTGTTCCCAATAGAAATTAAAATATATGCAGTGTAAAATTCAAAATGTGGCACACTGCATTGCGTTTTTATTTCATATAAAATTAAGTTTTCATTCCTTAAAAACTCATTTAATTTTTTAAATTGTCTAAGCTAGTAGTAGGCAGCAAAATTCTGCTGAACAAAATCTCATTAAATTCCCCCAAATTAGCACGCACACCGCTCAAGAACAGCAAATAAAATACTCTTGTAAAGCACTGAAATACATTTAATATTGAAAAACAACACTCTTCATCTATTTTGCAACAACACAGTAAAGTCTATACAACCGTTATTTACATACCAAGGCTATCAAGAAAATTTTTGTTCCACAAAACAAGTGAATAGCAAATGTTCAATGCCGGCCACCTATTCCTTGGGCCCTTGCGTTCGCATGACGTTAGCTATGTCCCGAGCAGTGACTCAGCGGACTATGAGAATTTAGTCTGTACTCACAGAATAAGAATAGGCGGAAACACACCATGAAATATTTGTATATTTACGTCAAAATCGAACTCTTTCATTGTTTTTGATTTCCTCCAACTTCATGGGTATTTACACTGCAGCCCTCCTGATCCGAAGATCCTAGATTCGAGTCCCAACGGTGGCAGGATTTTCAACACTATCTTGTCAGCTAGATCGAATTCAATCGCTGTCTGGAGGAGAATTCTAGCGGCCGCTTGCTCTGATTGGCAGTTTTCCGTGGTTTCTCCGATCAACACTAGGCAAATGCCGGAGCACTACCCTAACAAACGGGCAACGCACCACGCGCGATCTTTCCGTCGTCTTCTTTCTACTATGCTCACCCCTTACACATACACTTACACTAACATGCACTACACTACCACACATGCTAGGAGACCGGTCGGGTACTTAGAACTTGTCCTGGCGGGGGCGGTGCTCTGCTGGTGGGAGATACATGGTTGCGGAAAATCCTGCTAGCCGACGGTAGGTGGGCACCGGATCTCTCCATACAGCGAAGAAAGACCACCGCCAACTCCCGAGCAAAACCACGCACTACACTTACGGTACTAATAACCACAGTAGTTGACGCGCCCAAAATCACTAACATCAATCAATTCGTAAAGGAAACCATAAGAACCTCTCCTATTACCGGAGGCTGAATATTTTCTTAAACATACAGGATTAACCGAATTAAAATTGCCTACTGCGACTTAATAGGGCAGCCGTGTGGAAGCGAGAAATAGTGTAGTAAAAATCAAAGAGCGCGCTACCACGGAAGAAAAAATTATAGTACTTCGTATTTAGAGCTGTGTTTTCCAACGTCAATGTTTACCGTAATGACTGCGTCCAAATGCTCTCCGCGAAACTAGTATGGCGCAGCTTCCAGCCATCAAAGGCATCACGAATGCAATCCAGCCATTTGAGTATCATCGACGTATGAAGATGTACTGTGCTACAAGTTGCTATTCAGACTTGCAAGGACTTGGTTCCTTGCGACTTCAGATCTTTGGCAATTTCAGAAGTGACCTAGCAAGGCGCCTGTTTACGTCAGGCTGTATCGTAATTGAGGCGGCGTGACAATGATGTCAACGGCCACAAAATATTATAAACAATAACAATTCAAAAATAATAACCACGTGGTACAGATACTACAGCACTAGTGCATAGAATTGATAGATAATAATTCTCTGGTTAGAAAAAACCTATTTTTTCGACTGACTCTCGTTTTTTATTAAGATTTATTTAATATATTCCTGACAAAATTTGTTCAAAGTAGAGTGTGTTTTCTTTCAATATCTCTACAAAGTACTCATGTTTCTTCCACTGTTACATTACAAATGTTATACAATTCTTTTAGGAATAGACTCCTCAAAACAAAGTAATAAAGTTCCGCAAACAAACATCTTGACAATACTAAATATAAATTTAACATATTATGTCTAATTTCTTTGGAATTATTTTTTTAATGTTTCTTAACATACATATTTTTTAAAAATATTTTTAAAAAACTTATAAAAATATGTATTGGTATTAAAGACGCTAACAGATTGAAAGTGGATAGATTTACAAATTATTTCGAAAAAAATTGTAGCTGAAAAGGTGGGCACGATATCCAAATGCACACCCGCAAAGCAGGACTGATATGCGCATTGCCTATACGAACTTCGAACGGGATCGATCTGGAAAGACCGCATTTAAGCACTAATTTGACCAAGTTGAGAAAATTGTCATGTTTTAGCAAAAGAAAAACACAATTAAAATTTAATTTTCATAACGACTAATCGCGTATTAAGAATATGCACAAAGGTTAAACCATTAAAATTAAAATTCGTTTTCATTATTTTCATATTTAGATAACCTACTCTGAAATATTCCACAGAAAACTGTATATCGGCAGGATTTTTCATTACAAAATGAAACCCTTATACCATATATAAATCGAATTGCCTCTGAAACCATTGATTTGCGTCTTACCATTCTTTCTGGCACTCTCTACTCCATTCACTGGCTTCGCCATTTTAACTCTGAGAAAATAAATTTAAGTAAATGACATTCATTTGAATCTGAGCACCGAAGCATTTTTTTAATCACATTCAATAATATAAAAAATGTTTTTGTCATATATAGATTCTGATATCAAATTTTGGACTATAATCAGCTAGATTACCATTATCGTACTTCACTCTTTAGCTATGAGTTTGCCATGATTATTAAAATCCACTACATGGTTTTTCTCAAATCCCTATTATTACCTCTGACATCCTGTTAAGACCACCAGATTATTGTCATTACCGGTATCGTTATAGTTCTTTTGAAATTGAAACACCAAGGTTTACATCACTAACACAGTTATAGTCACTTACTACCGTAATAAAAAGAATTTTATTGAGAACTTTACTATCACCAATAATATAATAATTTGACTTCCTCAGTTTTCTTGGCAATCATGATCACGGCAATTCTTCTCTCGAAATCGCTGCCGTCGGCCTTCCGATACCTCGACTACAGGCCCTACAACGACACCTTCGCCAGCGCTGGAGATACTAATGTCACTCCTCAATCACCACCACCATTAATACCATTATCACATATCTATCACCAACATCACAGCAACTGCCATCATCATCACCGCCACCGCAAGCGTCGTCGTTGCCACTACCGATATTATCACCATCGCTACAATTATTCTTTGAGTTATTGGCTCTACCAACGAAAAATCACCATCATCAGCACGCCCCTGACGCCTTCGGTAGATTGATTGATTAATTAATTGGTGTTTCCGTGTGGGTCCATTGCTATTATCCCTAGGCCTATACATGTTATATCCAGCTAGGTGGCGGTGTTTTTCTCACGCTAGAACGTGAGATTCAGCGCCGATTTTCGCGTCAGGTTGCGGAAGTTTCCTCCTCGGTATCTCCAGGAGCGGAGCACCACACCGCCAAGCTGCAACAAGCTCTAAACAACACACTGGTCTCCCACCATGTGAAGTAATATAGAACGTGTAAGCGTGCTCACGTATGTGTAAGAGGAACGATGGGGACGACGTTGAGGAAGGAAAGATCGTTCGTGGTTCCGGAACCCGTTTGTTGTTGGACCTGCATTCACCTGATATTCATCGGTGAAAACACGGAAGACTTACCGTATCCTTTTGCTAGAACTTCCCTCCAGTCAGTGACTCAAGGCGACTTAGCTACCCAGCCCTTGTCGGAAGAGGACCTCCAGGTCGCCCGGTCGCGAGTTGCTGCTTGGCAACAGTTGTTGCCCTGAGCTAACTCAGGCGGTGCGCGCGGGGCGAGGGGCGCAAGGCCGCCGTTTTTCTCTATGGCTTGTCAATATTTCTGGTCGAACGCTCCCGGCGTGACCTTGTTTTTAAGGTCACCATCCATCTTATTCACGAGGCCACGATCGGGGGCGGCCAGGCCGCGCCCGCGCCCCCGCTCCCGCCCGCACCGGGAGCTTTGTTTTAGAGGGCAGCAGCCATTCGATGTATTAAAAGTGCGCGAGGAGGGTGTGCGGGCGGCCAACGGGAAGACGGCGACGCCGGTGGCGCTGGCGGAGGCGGCGACGGCGCCGCGCGGCGTTTGCAGCGGTGCGGACGCCGCACAACACGTCGATAAATCATTTCCGCAAGTCTGCGAGCTGCCAGTGTAAAAGAGAGCAGAAGCGGGTTCTGGAGGGTGTGGTGAGGCGGGTGCAGGAGTGGCGCTGACTCGGGTGTTGAAGGGGCGGGGGGGCTGGAGACCGTTCCGGAGCGAGTGATGGCCGCGGGTGCTTAAGGTGGGGGGGGGCTGGAACGATTGCTGGAGGGGTGTTACAGAGGAAGGAGCTACGGATGCTTGAGCCGGTGTTGTTAACGGTGCTGGAACGGGGCTGTCGGGTATGGGGGGTTGATCCGATGCGTGATCCGATGCGTGATCCGATGCGAGATCGGATGCGTGAGAATGTGTGATCGGGTGTTTGATGGGGTGCTTGAACGGGTTCTGGAATGTTTACTGGAGCTGGTGTTGAACCGGATCAGGTACTGGAGCGGGTGCGTGAGCTGGTAGTGAGTGGGTGCGTGAATGTTTGCGAGAGCGGATGTATGCGTGAGTACTGGTGCGGATGCTAGACCGAATGCCCGTGCGAGTGACGGTAAGGCTGTTGGAGCGAGTGCTAGATTGAATTGAGAGACGAAGAGTGTGCTGGAAAGACTGTTGAAGTGGATATTAGAGAGAGAGAGAGAGAGAGAGAGAGAGAGAGAGAGAGAGAGAGAGAGAGAGAGAGAAGACAACTGCGGATGTATGTATGGATGCTGGTAAGAGTGCTGGAGCGGGGGCGTTAGCGAATATGTGAACGGGTGTGTGATCGGTTGTGGGAGGCGTTCTGGAGGGGGTTCGTCAGGGATGCGTGAGGGGTGCGGAGTTCGTGCTGAAACGGGTGCTCAAGCGAATGGTAAACTGGAGCAGGTTCTGTAGCGGTAGCATGAAAGGGTGGTGAGTGAGCGCGTGTACAGTTGTGTGATCGGATGTGAGCGCGCATGTTAAATCGAACGATGGATGGGGTGTTAGAACGGGTGTTGAAACGGGTGCTGGAGCAGTTGCTGGTTCGGGTGGTTAAGCGGGTAGTGGACAGGAGCCGGTTGTGGAGCGGCTGCATAAGCGGGTAGTGGAGACGTTGTGGGAGCGGAACTGCTGGAGAGACCCGGGAGTTACCCGGGCTTGCAGCCTTTGTTGAGGTGAACGTTGTCCAATGTGGTCTTCACGGGAGCGGGAGCGTGGGAAGTGAAATGCAAAAGCTCTGGAGGCAGATGGAAGGCGCAGACCACCTTGAAGAAGAAGAAAAGTAGACAACGTGTAATAGCCTAGGGAACAGAAAGACTTTGTAGCGTATGAAAGTAATGAAAAGCGAATTTTAATGGGAAAAGTAAACGAAAGTATGTTAATTAGGACTTCTCTAAGAAAAACGTGACGAATAAGTTATAAGCCGCACGGTTTAGCGAAAAAAATTATTACTTATACCTTAAAATAGAAAAATAAATGAGTGAAACGATCGGGATATTTTTTAAAATGTCAATCACATACAAATATCGTAACAATGTTTTAAGTACTTTCAGCCGATAGATAATCGGGAAAACAAGTTAAGAGGGTGATCTAATTGGTTGCATAGAGAATATGTGCCGTTTTGTTATGTTTCTCTTAATTTTTTTCAAGACTCCCTCGACAATGTTTTCTTTGGCGTAAGTATATAGTTTATCGTTCAACATTTTGAACTTCTAAGCAAAACTCCTTACTTGGCAACTACCGTTCCATTTTATACCACGTCAAATACATTTCTTTGAGGACTAGTTTTATTGAATTTCAGCAATTTCCTCCGTCACTGAGGTAACATTTCCCCCGCTTTTGTGACTTCAGAAACTAATTTCCGAGAGGGAACACATTAGACGCGAAGGTAGTGACGTGAACACGCCTCCCACAGCCAAAGGTTTGTCTGAAGCTTTGATTAATGAGACAAGTGGCGATACTCAGTCTTCTGTGCAACCTGAGATAGCATTCTTCTGACTGCAATTGATCACGTGTTCAGAGAAGTCATTGACATGAATTCACATCTCGTCTTTCATTTCGTGGCTGTTTTACGACGGATTGTTTCCAATATTATTAACCTGCAATAAAATAAATGCTATTGCAAAAATATGTCTCTAAATAATGTGTTCTTAAAAATAGTCTTTCCTTTAACTGAAAATATCGAAATTATTTTCTAAATATGTATTTGAATATTCGAAATATATAGTTAAAAAATTTCTAATTAGAGGGTTTTTGATTTAAAATTAATAATGTAGGCTAATATCAATTAATTTACACATTGCTCTCTTTAATAAAGGGGTAGAGAAAAAATTGTTGCGGTCATAATATGTGGAAATGATAAGAACACTCGAGAAAACACTTACACCTGAATCGCAATGGTATATTTTGTTACTCTCAATTTAATAAAATGATTGTCAAATTTTCAAAATGGACATTAATTTTTGTTTACAAAAATAACATCTACGATTTGTAAGCTGCCAGGAAAATTGTTCCATCATATTGAAATTTGGGAAAAGTCAAATTGTAATAGCCCGCGGCAAGTAAATTAAAAACATATTTTATATTGGGTATGACGTATGTCATTATCACAAATACGGCATGTTGCATAAATGTGGCTAATGTTGGTTGGTCGTAAAATTAAAAGAGGAAAATTCTATTTTGTGTTCGGAGGAATGGATATTATTTACTCGAAACAGGTATTGCAGTGCAGTTGCAATGCAGTGTACAATGTCTCTTCACCATGTCTGCCAGTCAAGGTACTATAATAGAGAGTAGACGGGGTAATAGATGCAGATGTGCAAAGAATAGAGTAGGAGGTTAATCTTTAATTTGCATTATTGTCTTGTCTTCAACGTTTGATTAAATTTAGTCAGATTACTACGAGAAGCCATTGATTCTGTTATTGTATTACATTGTTTTCTTATTCAATACCAAGGAATGAAATTATTATTTTTTTAAATAAACCCCGAAATATCATTTTACCGTGATCATATGGGTGCGTTTATTTTATATCATAAGATTTCTCATATCCTTTTAGTTTTTAATAAGATATTTTATCTTGAAGGATATCAATAACAAGAAATCATACTTTTCGCCGGTTTTATTATTTCCCTTTTTTATATTATTAGTAATATATTTTATGTGAAATTGTATATTCATTTCATTTGTGTTCTGTTCTTAAATTTGTGTTATTGCCGCCAATTTTATATACAGTTACTAAAAATGTATTAGAAAGAGTTTGTTGAAGTTAATAATAAGTTTAATATCATTTTTTTCATTGCCCGTTCTCAAGAGAATTAATTTCTACTTTACACTTCTTTTCATATCTAAAGATTGAAGCATTTCGATAAAGACGGTCCTAGGACATCATTTAAGGGTACTTCATAGCAGCTCCTCGTCAACTGCGCATAGCAATTTAGGCGAATTAGGTTTTCTGAAATTATTTTCTGTTTATAAATCACAGGTGAACTATTTCTGAAAATGTGCAAGGAAACAAGTAGTTACATACGAAATAGGGATTCGAATGGTGCCTGAACCCTAACAGAACGAAAACAATGTGACGTAATATGGCAAATAGTAAGATAAAATAGCAATCCTTAAAAATGCCATGTGTAGTTATTAGCAAACTTATATAAGATCTCATTGGAAACAGAACAGCAGCAATAATTACCACTTCTAAGGAAGTGATAATGAAAACGTTATTCAACATAATTTCTCTCCGATTGAATTGTTTGGTTTGAGTGCTAACAGGTTATTTCCTTCAAATTTCATGAGGGGAATAGTCCATGTTACGAGTAATAACGAAAGATGTCTTTGCCAATATATACCAATACAAAACAGTAGGTAAGGACATCTTTCATTACCACATTCATATTCCAATCCTCACATAACTTACTAAAGAAACCTATAATGTGAATAATGCAAAGGTTTTGGATAACAGTTTTGAAGATAAACAATCAAAATTGAAAGTAGGTAATTCAGTAGCAATATTTAGACAATGAAAAGGTGCTGTAATAAATTTTTTAGACGCTCAGAATTATATACACACCCGCGAGGCAATAAATAATGCCATCAAGGAAACCATTGTGTAACATTATCTGCCTGAATTGCTGATTCAGAATTATTAACATAGTATAATTTCATTAGCTAAATGGTATTTTAATAATAATTTTATTGAATAATACACTATTAGTACTATTAGAGGAACATAACAGGAGTCGATTCCAACAGAGTCTTCATATTTGCTGTCCTCCGGGGGTAATGCAAAGACATTCACCGAGGCATCCGAATACTCTCCCACGAGATATTCTATGTGTGGTCCTTCAAGAGTCAAATTTCTGCACGCCAGGAATGTCCAACGGTACCCGCGCAAGCTACGTGCCCGCCTGAGAAGCTCGGCGCTCCTGCGAGCACACTGCAGCGCCTCTGACCGGTAGGTCGTAGGTTCGAATCCTGACGGCGGCAGGATTTTCGACACTAGCTTTTCAGCTAGGTCGAATTCAGTCGCTGTCTGGAGGAGAATGCTAGCGGCCGGCGGCTCTGATCGGTAGTTTTCCATGGTTTCTCCGATCAACACCAGGCGAATGCCGGAGCAGTCCCCTACCGAACGGGCCACGGACTGCGCTCGATCTGTGTTTCCTCTTTCTTGTCCTATCCTCTCCGCTTACACACACACTTACACTAACATGCACTACATTACCATACATTCCGGGAGACCGGTCGGGAGCTTAGAGCTTGTCCCGGCTGGGGCGGTTCCCGCTGGTGGGAGAGTCCTGGTTAGGGGGAAACCCCACTAGCCGGCGCCGGATCTCGCCATCTAGCGGGGGAAAATCAGCGCCACCTCCCGAGAAAAAACATGCACTTCACTAACGGGACTAATGATCAAAGCAGTCGACGTGCTCGGATACACGAAAAAATCAATCAATCCTGTGAGCATAGGTAACTTCCCCTGACTTCGCTCTCTTTTCCCCTCCAAATCCGCAAAAGGGTGCACCCGTGCAAGCTGAAGCGGCGCGACGCGGGCAATTTTTTTTCAAATTTGTTTTATAAAACAACCGGTATTTGTATTTTGTTTATATTATTCACTACTTATTAGTATTTCATGTAGATTTTATTTTCAAATTCTGCTTTATATAAACATTTTTGACAATGGAAGGAATGTGTTTGAATGTATTTGTTTTTTCGCTTTGTGTTGTTTTATTAAATATATCATGTCAATCTATATCAATCAATCAATCAATTTTATATATATATATATATATATATATATATATATATATATATATATCATGTTGTATATACCACTTAAATGAAGTAAATTAAAATTTTAAAAAAACAATTCTCGCTTTCGGGTGGACAGGTTTAGGCAAGAATCACTCTGTTAAACCTCGTAATTAACACATAGGAATTTGATGAAATTATTGCAGTCTTGAATAAACAGATTTTTCAAAAGTCTTAATTTTATTCTCAATAGACAATTCGAAATATGACTGAAGTATTATTTCATTTTAAAGGATAACGGTTTTGTTTTAGTATAGGAAATGGTAATTAATGTAGATACATTTGGGAAAATAACTGTGAGCTGGCTTCTCCAAAAGAATGACATGATGGAAGGTATGCAGTGATTTACTGGCCCCATCAGAGCAATTTTTACAACCGTTACGTTTAAATATCGCTCTAGTTGGTATGTACGCAGTGCCTTGGAACTGTAGGAAGTTACCTTGCCGGAGACTTTGACATGCCAGATCTAAGAGTTTGTATGATGAGAAGAGTCCGTTAAATAATTGCGGCCAACCCGGGGTTCAGGTGTAAAACACAAAGGGGCGCACATTAATACGAAAACTTAAAATATCATTTTGATCACAGAATTTTTTTTTATATTCGAGCATTACAAATCCTTTTAGTTACGAGAAATAGTTCATACAATAGTATCTCATGGCACTTATTACATATTTGCCGTTTATGACTCGAATAATTACATCACACATCCAGCAAATCGAAGCGAGAGATTCGTGGTTGATAGCGGTAAACCGAACAGCCGACCATCGTATATCGCATATATGTCAAATACCCGTGACGTCACAATGAAGTTGTTTCTAAAAATTATCTTTGATTCTCTTATAAATTTATAATGCTGTTGCACAAAAATAGCGTATTCTACGCGTTCATAATGTTGCTTTATTGCATTGGTAAAAATTTGAAAACTCAGACGTATGTTTCAAAACTCAGACGTGAGAAATCAGACGTATGTTTCAAAATATTATTTTCTCTAGATACTACCCCTTGTAACTTAATAAAATATGATTTTTAATTTACCAGTCATCTTTTTGACTTTGTCACCACCAGTATCATAAAATTCACTAAATTTTTAAAGTTTAAACTACGTTTATCTCTTATGGATTTTTTTCATAGACCAGTGGCGTTAGAAAATACTACTTTTTAATTCCCCAAAAATGTTTCTTTTTAATTTTGTATATTTTTTCAACCAGTAAGTCTAGAAAAAATGTATTTTCAAATGCAAACAATGTTTATTATCAAACAAATTTTTAAGTGCTCTGCTGCGTTCCCGAATTTCTGTTGCGTTCACGTATATGTACCCTTCAAATGTGAATAATGGACTCATAATAGGATTTGCGATATTTAAGGCAACTCTATCTAGCAATATGGGTGAGCTGCGCGTGATAATGCTGAGCCAGGTAGCCGCGGCATCAAAACCTATCCGGTGTATGAAAGCAGGGCTCCCGCCATTACAGTTCGATGCGTCGTGCGTTTGCCTGGGCGAGAGCGTTGGCGGCGGCGCAGGAGTTGGCGCGGGCCGTAAATGCAGCCTTATATCGGCGATTTCCGCTCTTGGGGCGCGCTTAATGCCGATCGTTCCGGCGGGAAGCCGCGCCGTCTCCTCGCCCCACTGCCTTGGACGCAAGCCTCCCTCTGCCACCCAACAGCAGTTTCACATCACTCGCTTCATTGTCTCGTTCTTCTCCCGCCATTTACCATCTCTCCTCCCCCCCCCCCCAATCTGCTCTCTTTCTCATGCACTCCTCTCTCTTCTACCTCCCTCCCCCCTAACTGTCTCCTTATTCCTCTCCCTGCTTCTTTCCTTTCTTTTATCTCTTCTCCCTCTCCCTCCTCTCTCTCCCTTCCCCTCTCCTTTTCTTCTGCTCATCCCTGCCTTTTCTCTCTTCCTCCCCCCCTCTCCATCTCTCTCCTATCTATCTCGTAACACTCTACACGGTACAATCAAAATCCGAGATTTGATAAAGAAAACGTGCTTCTCATCTGTTTCCCCTCTGTCCGTGAACAACACTACCGCCCAAACTACGGAGATTTTTTACCGCTATGACTATTCACCTATCGATCTGGATGAATCGATCCCTTGATTATAGAAAAGATCTTTTCAGTTTTGGGGGTTCCTTTCACTAAAAATCTAGAATATTTTCAAAATCTTCTCATAAATGACCAGATTTTTTATTTAATTCTTTTTCTCGATTATAGTAAAGAATGATTGTAAAAATGATGCTGGTCTAATTTTAGATTGAACCCCTGAATATTTGAAAACTGCAAAAGTTTAATTTCCTTCCAACCTCTCCAACTACTTTACTGAAGATAGGTATTTTTTTAACGAAATCTGTTTTTCAAATTTAGACTTTAAAATAATTTCTTGAATGTAATATTTTTAAAAATTAGAGTAGTTTTTCTCGTAATTTTCAGTAGCCATGAAAATTTACAAAATACGTACACAACTTTTTCCCAAAAATGAATCCAACTTGTTTCTTTATTTTTCACCTTGAATGGGGCAAAGTTTGCTTAATTACAAGCTATGGCTTTGATTTGAATAAAAACTTACTGTAATTTTAAAAATTGCTGAAGTTCGTTTTTTAAAACTTGTTTTACATATTAAGTATCTAAAGTAGAAATTTCTTTCTTCATACAATGTATCTGAATTTTAGATTTCTACATAATTTTCTGTGCCCTTTTTGTACACATTTCAAATATATTAGGCGTTTCCGATATTTTTTACGTGTGTGTTAGATTCACCATAACACTAAGAATTTATACACATGATTCTGTGGCTTCGAGGAGCACCCCTTGCCTCATTATCTTTAGTTCTGGCGTTCAAATACCAGCCACGGCTATTTTTTCTTACATTTGTAGAAGGGGTTTTTTTAATTTTAAAAAAATTGTGGCAGTATTAGAAAGAAAGACGTTGCAATATTAAAATAGCTTAAGAAAATTCTTTTTCATGATACTTCATGAAGGCTACTGTATTGGTGTTTATTAAATAATATTATGTAATCGTTACCTCTATTTCATTAAAATATATCATGTTATATCACTAATATTACTAGTTTACTAGTTGTTTATAATAAATTGCTTCTGCATGGCAGTGTCTCCATTTTTTAGATTGCTAATTTTAGTTTAGTTTTTTCTCTCTAATGCACCTCCGTCATTATTGACGATTGTTTATCGTACTCTGAGTATTTACTCAATTTCTCACTACATACTTTAGTCACATCCACTTTCTGGTTTCTTCCTTGTGCCACTACTTCTGATCCTCCCTCTTTCTGCAACATAAAATTTTATTACCCCCTATGCCTGAACGAAAACTCATGTACAGTGTAATTGACATATAATGTTTTGCGATGGGGCATTAAATCAAGCTCAATAGTAAAATAAAATTTATTAAGGTAATTTCGTTGCATTATTTATTCTTTCCATGGTTTTACGGGTATCGCAAATCCGACCTTTGATTCACGAAACAGAAACATGAAAAATTACGAAAACTACATTCTTTTTGTACATTCTGTTTAAGAATCGAAATTATATATTGCCCTCGGTTGCTTGCGGTTTGGGAAAGCATAATCCGAGATGTGCGACACAAACGTTTGTCCCTTTAAGACGAATCATATTAAATTCTGAATATGCATTTGGTCTCAATGATTCGACTTCTTGGTACTCAATTGACAAAACTATCGTATGTAGCGACGGTTGGCTTTCAAAACTTTCAGAAAATACAACGTAGATATTAGTTTTGTAGGATACCGTCGTGATCTTAGAGTAACAATGGACATGAAAAAGTACAAATACTAATTTTGTCACTAAATTATAATGTGTGTGATGTGTGGTCTGAACATGAATGTTATTTTGGAATTTTCATTTTCAACTCTAGCTAGACCCAACCATTACATTATTAAACAGATTCGTAACTCTGTTCCTTAAATTTTGCTTTCTGAAGAACGCAACATATTTTACTATTCCAGGGTTGTTCTAATCGGTTCCAGAGAAGATAATGATGTGAACTATAAATACATACACACATATATACAAATTTTCTCTTATAACGACCTTTATAAGCAATTGGCTGGGATGTAACGACGATCCTCTATAACGACGCATTTTTCTTGCTCCTTCAAAGTCGGAAGATATCTTCTGCATTTCTATTTGTACACGTGAGTTGTGTGACACAATTTATAAAAGCCTGAGGTTGAATGAAGCTTCTCATCCATTCGCTCTCTGGCTGTCGCGCGCAAAGGCAACCGTGGCCGTTGCCCGTCGCCCGCGGGCGCTGGGCGCCGTCGCCCGGGGCGATCGCCCGCCGCCCCGGGCGTCGGTCCGCGCGACGTCGCGCAGCCAACTGCGAGCGACGCGTACGCGAGCGCGCGCGACGCGAGCGGCGCTTTGAAGTGCGCGCTTAAAAATACACGCGCCGACGGACGGGCGCGGGCGCCGAGGGAGGCAGGTGGGCGGTGGGCGGTGGGCGCGCGGGCGAAAAACGATGGCCCCCGGGGCGCCCGCGGGCGCCGACCCTGTGTGTTGCCCTCGCCGCCCACCACTCGACGCCCTAGTTGTTCGCGGGTGCGATCGCCAGGGCACAGTGCTCGCGCGGTGGCCAGGTGCCGATGTGGTTGATTTCTGGTTTTGTTGTATGGAAAGATAATATAAGTTATGTCATTTAATTTGCAGTTAGCTAGAATCTCTGATAGCCTTATGAACTTTATTTTGCAGTCCTGACATAATAATTGAGACCATTGTATCTCATAAAAACGACGAAATTTCAACTGGTTGTCAGTATGTTTTCAAATGCATTGATCATACAAGCATTTGTGGTAAATTGAATCCCTCTGAAATAAACTAGGGCAGCCAAAGAACTAGCTTTCTAAAACTGAAAAAACTAGTACTGCAATAGAATAGCACGGAATTTCTCGTTTTAATTAATTTTCTAATTTCTTTGGTCTGCACTATTTTTTTGGACTTGCCATATACTTTTGGCAGATGCCATCTGTAGCCTCTAAACCTGTATACCATCTTGATTAATATATTTTACTCTATGTCCCTGGGGCTACATGTAAAGTACCCCCTGTTGAAGAATGTTTTTCTAAATCGCAAAGCTTTGAGTCTAGTAAAATCAACCGAGAAAAATGCATTTTTAAAACAATCGTACGTGTGGTTTAGGCGCTAGTGGTATTGTCATGCGGTAGGACAAAGGACAGACACACTGACGGCCGTTTAAAAAAGTTGTATCAGGACAGCCCAAAAGATCCGTTTCCGTTGAAATCTCAAAATAAATTGTTTGCATGATTATATAACTTCCTCTTGGTGCGTTACTCTGTATATACGTACGTATACGAGAAAGTAAGAAAATGAAAAGATATTCTTACACCAAAACATATAAAAGCTAATTTAGTCTGACGGAACAATGATTATATAATGAAGTTAAATAAATCACAGCTTAATCTTCTATAACCAGAAAGGAAATTATTTCAGGCATGTTTATGAGAAAAATAGCATTTGTCGGAATCAAAACATAGCAATTACTCAGTAAGAGTTCATCGATGATACGTTTATCAACTACAATCAATGATCACCTGATTGTCTAGAACCGACAAGGAAATTATTTCATATCTCTATTCTATTTTATATTTTATTTTTTCTTGTTGGTATTCGCATTCAGCAACCAATGATGTACGTTCTTGGGTATGATTTTTGAATGCAGATGAATTAAGCTAGTTCAGCCATTTTGAGACAGATTGTATTGCTAATTGAACACTTTCTTCCGTATACTCTCGAGATTCAAGATTCTACAAGAGTTAAAAGTCTCAAAAAATCATTATATATCTTATCAATTTCACGCGGGATTACCAAAATAATGTTGGTTCTCCTGTGCTTTATTACTTACGATAAGACTGCAAACATTAATTTCGACTGCCTAAACGTTGCATTGAACTTTTAAAAATAATTCATCGCATATGCGGTTATTTTATTTAACCATGTTCATAAGAAAATGTTTAAATGAACTCTAAGAAATGCAAGTGAACAAGCTTCGCAAACTTCCGTTGTCTCATTGGAAGAACTTCCGTTCAAAGGAAATCTTAATGAACCATGTTCGAAAAACCCTGTAGCTCATTCGTCTATTTTCAAAACTTTTGTCGTACCTTTCCCAAAGCAACATCGGATCCCCAGAAACAAAGTAGAAGTCCTCCCCATCTCCATCAAAATGCGAATCTCAGCCGAGCTGCCAGAAGGCAGCCCACCGCAGGGGGGGATGGCTGTTGGGCGGGGCGCGGAGGCGGAGGGGCGGGGCAAAGGCGAGCCAGTCGCCTCGGGGCGAGAAGATGCGGGCGAGGGCTGAGTGAGGAAGAGGGAGAGGGGGAGACGGGAGAACGGGGGGCGAGCGCGGGTGGCTGCGGAGGTCGAAAAGGGCGAGTTTGGTGGGCTGGCGGGAGGGTAAGCAGAAATCTTGGGCCCGCAGTCGCGCCGCCGGCCGTCTTGTAATGCGGGGCTGCAGCGACGCGGTAACAAGGCGCAGGGCGGGCCTAATGACTGCGTGTTCTTGGCCCGGACACGCTGCCTCATTAGGCACCCTGCATCGCCCGACCTGGCCGCGCCGCCCCGCCCCGCCCCGCCGCCCCGCCGCCCCGCCGCCCCGCCGCCCCGCCGCCCCGCCGCCCCGCCGCCCCCGCCGCCCCGCCGCCCCCGCCGCCCCGCCGCCCACGCCGCCCCCACCGCCCCCGCGCCCACGCCACCCCGCCGCCCACGCCGCCCACGCCGCCCCACTCCCGGCGGCCCGCAAAACGCCGATGAAGCTTACCAGGAACCGTTTTCTGCATGCCGGCTGCCGGAATAAGCCTGCGTATGAATATATTTCGGAACTTGCGATTCTGTCAGGAGTCGAAGTAACGTCTTTTAATACAGAGTTTTAGCAAATAAAACGTCTCGAAGTCGAGGACAACGAACATGCTGACATATATTTACGTTGAAAATCCTAAGCAAGCTTTAACAAAGCGTTGCCTGCTAGATGTAACTGTTACTTGTAGTATTCTTTATACGTAACACTTTATACGTTAGTTGTAGTATTCTTCAAACGTCTTTTCCAATTATGTTCTTGTGGGAAGTTTATGTAAAGATGTTGCATACATGAGTTCGCTCCTTGATTTTTACGCAATCCAGTACGCGCAGATGTTCAGCTGCTACATGAAATCTCCTACATTGTGTCAGAATGTGACTAGCTTGACACTTGTGTATAAGACGTTGCCTAACAATGAAGGGAAAATTGTACGTGTAACTCCTTCATATGAATTCCTTCACTTTATGTTCGTTGGCAAAAGGTGTTCATTTTCGACCCCTCTGCATGTCATCTGGGGTTGAAACATTTATTTTAAAACAACCGTATAATCGAAATAACGGAATTTGTTACTTACCTTGCAATATTATCTGAATCTGAATTTCCACTTCAGTGGAGTCCTCAAAAGGGCTTTTGCTCTTTAGTAACTGTCGTACTACATAAATAATGTCAATTTTTCCTCCAACCGCCATTCCAAAACGGTCTAACTTTTGTGAATATTTAGGAATATTATTATAATTAGCGTATAATCAGAGATTGTAAATATTGTTGATTGTTTCATGAATTGAAATGGACATTAATCGCCGCTGTCTGTCTTACACATATGACGTGAACAACGACTTAATATTTTCAGTAATTTTTTAAACTTTTGAATTTCAATTTCAATTTCCAATTTGGTGGAGTATAATAATAAATGTTACCCGATATTAATAATGTATTGAGTGTAATAAATAGCGAGAAGTGTTAAATGTGTAAGGATTGACTACAAAATTTGAGTGTAGGACAGTATTCGATTTTGTTATGGAATGTTAAACGTAATGAACCTGTTTTTAGTATTAGCAAATCGTGTCAACAATGCAAAGTCAACTTAAAACAATTATATATTGTGTTATGTAAATGTTTTAAGAGGTCTTGTGAAAAGGAAATGCGTGTACATAAGTCATTTTAGTATGTGCTCTCAGTGAATGAATCATAATTCCAAAGTGTTAAGATTCGTTTTGACAGAATTCTACACCTCTGTATAAAGTCAGTGTACTCGTAATACATTTTTGGAAAACAATCTTACAAACTCATTAAAAACTTATGCAAATTGCTTCAGAGTGTAGAATTTAAACTACATATTATAATAATGAGCTCTATTTAGATGAGTATATAAATATCAACTAATGGTATTATTTGTCACAACTGATTATGTATTTCTTAAATTTTAATTTGTAAACATTTTTAACAAGTTTTTATACCACCAAAATAATTAGTTCTTTTTTATCATTTTTATTTTGTTCAATGTATCTAAATTATTTTTGTCAATAGGTATACAATTATTTTTATAAAGAACGCACGAGGGAATTTTTACGTTCTTTCCAGTGACTTTTTATGTGAGAGTGTACATCAGACTTCAGTGTTTCCTAAAATAACTACTCAACAAAAAATAATACAATCTTGTACGTCAGGGTACTTCACCAACATGTTGAAGTGTATTAAAGCATAAATGAATTTACGACCAAGAATGTCCTGCTAAAACTGAGGGAGGAAATAAATCGGGAGGAAACAGCGGATTACATATTGCCATACAAATGAAAATATTTAATGAAATTTGAATTCTAATATAATTAAAATGAAAAGAATTAAAAAAAAACGAGAAGGAAATTTAAAAAAAAAAATAATAATACGAATGGAAGTTTAAAGATACATGTGTTACATGTAGTGTAATATATTACGACAAAAAATTGTAACTCAGGAAATAATACCTTGGAGGTAAACTCGTGCAGACGTAGCGAAAAACAGAGCGCCCAAAACGATGACGATTATTTGACACGACACGGGTCACTGAGGACGCGCCGTACTTTCCCTGCAGTGCTATGGCCCCACCGTAGTAACGGCGAGCCTTTTACTTCGCAGTTGAAAACTTCAGTTCTCCTTTCCCCGACCCGTCCCCCGGCCCCGCCCTGTCCCTCCGCTGTCTTCCCGGGCGATGCGCTCCATTTCCCCTCCCTTCCCCCAGCCTTTTCCCCTCCTGGGCGAGTCGCTCGCGGCCACGGCTCCAATTTCGCCCAACCCAAGGAGTAAGCGGAATGTTTCCAAGAGGAGATATTAGCGAGGGTTTAGAGTGGCTTTACCGGGTGACTAAGCTCGACGCGGTCCCCTGTGTCTTTAGAAAAGTTGGCTTCTTCCTTGATGGGCGAGAGATGGCGAAAAGGAGGGTTGAATCTCTTTAAGAGATGGTTCGTAGGTTCTGAAGAGGTCTGTCGTCTCCACTTAAATAATAGTATTCTGCGAAATTTCTTTGTTGTTCGTATTATATTTTAAGATCCACTGTGACCTTACTTAAGGTAAGGTACGAGAAAGGTAAGTTGGGTGTCACTTTGAAAACTTCTAATGATTTTTGTATATAATCGAGATATGAGTATGTTATTCATATTTGTATAATTAATATTTATGGAGGGATAATTAATTAAAAATGTTTTCGTAAATAGAATGGAAAAAAGAGTATTATATTTATTATTATTATTATTATTATTATATCATCATCATATTATTAGGTTTTATATTAATGCTATTGGTTCAGCTCTGAAGTATTATATGCAACAGATACATTCTGTATGGTATTGTCAAAAATATATCAAGCCAAATGCAACGTATATTGATTGAACTTCCAAAACCCTTTTCCAAAGCGATGCGTAATTTTACAGCCCGTCTTTGCGCACTCTTCGTTATCTGCAACAGTCAATTCGATCGGCCAATAGATGGTGTAAAGAACCGTTATTTATCTTTCACTGACGTCACTCGCATCGACGAACAATGGATGAGCAAATAACGAACCGTTCATTGTAGCGCAGTGTCGGTCGAGCCATTTAATACACTGCGATCGTGTCGATAGCAGACAATATCCACGTCCAAATAAGGGCGCTTCATTGCGTATCTGGTTAGAGGCTTTTTTGTGAATACATCTCGTGCATGCAACTACCACCTGTTAGAGTGTGGGTGTATGAAAAATATTGCAGTTTTCGACGGTGAAGTTATGCACGATAATTCCAATGATAATTATAAATGTACTAGCTCTGTATATCCTGACTCTACTTCAGTATTTGCTTCAATACTGAATGTATTCGTGTCAGTTTAGTGAGAACTAAGCTTGAAGTTTCTTATTGTGCAATTATATTCGTCTATTAAATTGTGCAATTGTATATGATTTACTCCTTCCAGTGTCACCTAATAAAGCTTTCTATGCTGTCTCTATGTTTCGTGAATGGTGTTACTTACCACAATGTTCTATGTTACTCTTGATCTCTCTGTTCTCATATAATACTCGTGTCTCACATATCCATTAATCTTGACACTAGCGATTGATTCTTTTTTTTTTATTTTGCCACAATAATTCACCATCCCTTTCTTATCGGTTTGTTTGAAATATCCTTTATAAGCTGAAATGGAAGACAGTTTTTCCAGTCAGTTTACAGCATAATCTATACTAAAACTTATTTTCCACTTTTAACTTCTTCGTAAAATCGTTATTGTTGTTCTCTACTCGGTCTTCTAATTCCATTTACTGATAATGCGTATTTATTTTCTTTCAATATTCTCTCCTAATACATTTTTTCCATCACTTCATTCCTTTCCTTTCGTCTCTGGGTATTGCCCCAATTGTTCTCCCAATTCATACCTCCATCTGCGCTCTCTTCGTTCGCTCCTGTTTTAACCATCCTCTCTCGTGCTCACTGTTTGTGCGTGGCTCGCCGTTCGTTCTCTCACCTTCGTCCCGTGGGGTCCTACGCCCCCCTCCCGCCCCTCGCCCCCCCCCCACAGCCCTCGCCGCTGCCAGTAGCCTGCGCGGCGTCACACGGCGCGAGGTAATTACGCGGCTAATGAAAGGCTTCTGCCGGAATCTTTTGTCCCCGCGCGTTTGTTTGGTGGCAAATAACTTCCGCCGAAACGTTTGATCAAGTGAATGCTAGAATATTTGCGGGGATAATTAATTCACTGCGGGCGTTGTTTACTAATGACTGGCTAATGACGGCGCTATTTCGAGCGACGCGTGTCGGTGTCGCCCGTCGTCCCCACCTCACCCCCAAGTCTCTCCGCCCCCTCTCCGATCCGTCGCTCCCCGCCCCCCGCTCTCCGTCCCCCGCCTCCCCCCCCCCCCGCCGCTCTCTCGTCCCCCTACTCTCCACCCTGCCGATCTCCGCCTCAACGCTCTCCGTCCCGCCGCTCTCCCCCCACCGTCGTTCACCCCTCTCTATTGCTCTTAACTCCACCGCTCTCCGCCACGCCGCTTCCCCACCCCGCTTTTCACTCTGTCCCACTGCTCTTTCCAGTCGGCGCTCTCCTCCCTGCCTCTCACAGGCCCGACGCTCCTACCCACCGCTTCCAGCCCCTCTCTCCCGGCCACTCAACGTTTTACTTTTTCCCTCTCCCTCGCACACGCTCCCAGCTACCGCTCTGTGGACGCAGTATAGAGAAGCAGTGGAAGAGTCGGGTTGGTGGGAACTGAGGAACGGATGGGAGACCAGGAAGCGGTGTGGCTCGAGCTCAAAGTAACTGAACCCTACCGCCTGGGGCTCGTGTGGACGAAAGCCCACTGCCCTCACCTCTGCACGCCCGCCCCCTACCCATCCGAACCCTCTACAATCCCCGTTTTTTACCTTTTCCTCTTACGCACCAGAACGAACGGCACTGCGAGCCTTTTCGGATCGGTTTCGTCTTGACGTGTATTTTCATTTTTCCGCCGAGCCGCTTCTTTATTTTAGCCCTCTCCATCTCCTCGCGATGTTGCGTTTACTTGCGTAGTCTCTTCTGGAGTCGGTGCTGATCTAGTAAAACGAAGATACAACGTTGCTTGTAAAAATAGTAGGTGCCAGGTTTATACAGACGGGACTTGTTTCTTTTTTGTTTCTGGCTGAAAAAAATACGTGCCTCGGGTAGAGCGTAATGAGAAGAAGAAACATTGTGTGTTGCGGTTCATACTTGCATGATTTTTACTTGCGCCACATGAACTTGATACTAACGAGTTCGTATACTATTCTGTTGTGCGTGTTTTCCCTATTTTTTGTTATTCGGTGATGATGAAATGTGCAAATATCATTTTAAACAGTGTTTAATTAAATGCTATTTTCTTTATTGTCAAGCTACATCTACATTGAAAACACTCCACCAACATATATTATAATGTTGTTGATGTATCTCAAATACGTCAAAGTTGTGGAAGATGGCAACCAAATGGAACAAAGGAGCATTATCCAGGAAATAATAGGTCAGTAACAAATTCTACATAGAAGGTCAAATTTCCATTTTTATTTATATTTCTTGCGTTCATAGAAACGAATTTACTTCGGCAAGACCGTAGAGTTTGCAGAGAATTTGGATATTATGTGTCCCTGAGAGATTCCAGTCTCCAGTTAGCTTTCTCTTTCATATTCGCCATCAGAGAACGCCTCTACAGCGTTTCCATTGATGTGTATCATTTACTTAGTAGGCAAGTTGACACAGAATGTGGGAGCTGATTAAGAAGTGAATGTAAATTTGCTCATTTACGCGGCGTTCATATAAGAACCGGAAGTAAGACTTGGTCATTTAATATTCTCTACCGTTCGGAAATCCATGCACCTAAGCTAGGAGCGAGTACCGTGTAAAAAATGTACCAATAATAAATTTGACATGTACCGACAGCGTTTCATTGTTTTCTTCTTTACTTTCATTCTTGTGGAACTTTTGATAGAGATTTGAATTCCGAAAAGAGAAGGTACGAAAACGCACTAGCGAGACCACCACGATTCCTCTTAGAATTGGAGCTGCTTTAGAAAATATTTAATGCGATCATTTTGAAATATTAAAAGAAATAGTTTAATTGAATTTATGATACAAAGTAATTTATATATTACTTTCAGCTTGAATTTGAATGTATAAATCCTTTAAACTTAAGCGTTTAAATGATATTTTTATAAATATTTCTACTCGTACTTATTTTTATAGTAAAAATAATCAAACTCTTGAGAACTTTAACCGATATAAAATAAAAAAATATTCATCGCTTTATAATTATTATGAATTATTATATTACTATCATTAAACACATAAATATTGTAGTTTTGGGGCATCGTTTAAAACAGACATGGTCATCGTGTAAAACAAACCTGGTCGCGGGCAAGGTAACAAGCTTACTAGAGCTTGGGGGCTGGTTCCAGAGAAATTGGCGCGAGATTGAAATGTAAGGGTTGTACAAATTCCTCCGGAGTGGCGATACGTCATTGGATTGTTATAGGAGTGTTTGGAAGAAGTTACATGACAGTTATTGCCACATATTTCGCTATATTTAGTGTCATTTTTGGTTTAAGGCAAAGAAATGATCCATGGAAATTAAATAATACATCAGTCGGATTTCAAATTCTCAATTAAAAGTAAAATTTCAAAAAAATTGAATCAAAAGTATTTTGATTTTGTATTCTTCTTTACTTAAGAGTGATATAAAAGCATGGACTTTCTATGTTCAAGTTAGAAGGTTTAACAGGTTAATATTTTAGACTATGAAAAGCGCTGTCCGTCCGTAAGCGAGGATTGCTTACTTACAGAAACTTTTCGAATTATTTCTAAACACAATAAATAACTGAATAATTTAATAACGCAACACAATAGAAAAACAAGGAAAGAATTCGCCTTTCAAATATATTCTTGTCACCTAGCAAAGATAGAAGGGAGAATTTAGTAGAAAATAAACAGGAAATTGTAATCAGTAGTGATAATAAGCATAATAATGATAATATAAGCATAATACAACTCTCGATTATTTGATGGAAACAATCTGGCAAGCATATTTTTGTACGAAGCCAGTATTCACTCGCCTCTCGCCGCTTCAACTGCCCTTCCTGGTTGTTAAGAGTAAATGAGTGCGAAGTCAGGGAAAGTTGCCCATGCATGTATAAGACCGCCGGGCTCCCTCAGGCGGGCAAGTAGCTCGTGCCAGCACGGTTATACGTGCCTTGTTTAAAATATTTTTAAGCCTTCCTTGTTCGGGGGGTGTCATGCCCCCAATTCACACCTGTAGCGCGTCCAACTAGTGGAAAAGAATGCAACCCAGAATCACGATTCGTGTTCGAATTGTCGGTGCGACCTTGGCGTTTCCATCCGTGCGCTTCGGAAGGCCATGGCAAATTGCGAGCTGAAATACTCTCGCTCTCATATGTACGTGCGCAGGTATGCGTGCAAGTGGGAAATCCACGGATGCAACTGCATCGCCTCTGACCGCGAGGTCCTAGGTTCGAGTCCTGACGGCGGCAAGATTTTCGATACTAGCTTTCCAGCTAGGTCGAATCCAGTCGCTGTCTGGAGGAGAATTCTAGCGGCCGGCTGCTCTGATCGGTAGTTTTCCATGGTTTCTCCGATCAACACCAGGCGAATGCCGGAGCCAGTACCCTACCAAACGGGCCACGGACCGCGCGCGATCTTTCTTTCCTCTTCCTTGTTCTATCCTCTCCCCTTACACACACACACATACTTACACTAACATGCACTACACTACCGCATATTCCGGGAGACCGGTCGGGAGCTTAGAGCTTCTCCCGGCTGGGGCGGTGCCCCGCTGGTGGGAGAGTCCTGGTTAGGGGGAAACCCCACTAGCCGACGGTAGATCGGCGCCGGATCTCGCCATCCAGCGGGGGAAAATCACCGCCATCTCCCGAGAAAAAACATGTACTACACTAACGGGACTAATGACCAAAGCAGTTGACGTTCCCGGAAACATGAAAAAAACAAACCAAACCAATCCACGGGTGCGATTCCCTTCAATGGAGAATTGTATGACACAAGTGAGCTGGGTACAATTCAACGACTCTCTGAAGAACAATTCTCACGGCCAGCTACCCTGATCGATAATTTTCCATGGTTTCTTTGATCGATATCAGACAAATGCCGTTATCTGTCGGGAGCGTTGAGCTTGTCCCTCCTGAGGCGGTGCATCGCTGGAAGATATACCTGGAGGACGGAGAACTTTTGAAGCCCAACCTGCGTAGATGACTCAGGGATGAATTAGTATGAATGCTGTGCTACTGACGAGATGTCCCAGGATTCGAGTTTCGACGGTGCCAGGACTTTTTCCCTAGCTACTTAGCGAGGTCGAGTTCAGCCGAGCAGCGCGGAGAATTCTTGCGACCGGCTGCTCTGTCAAGTAGTTTTCCATGGTTTCTCTGATGAACACCAGGTGAATGCCGGAGAAGTACCCTAACAAACGAGCACGCGCAATTTTCCTTTTCTTCTTATCATATCCTCGCCCATTACTACCACACTTACACTTACATGCACTGTACTACCACATATGCCGGGAGACCAGTCGACTGCTTAGAGCTTTTTCCGGCTGAGGGAGTGCCCCATTGATGGGGCAACTCCGCGTTGAGGAAAAACGCCCGCAACCCGACGTGTAGGTCTACGTCGGATCTCGGTATCCATCAACCGACACATACTGCGATGAAAACATACACCACACTTACAAGACTGAGGACTGATTAATTGATAGATTTGTTCGTGTTTCCGGGCACGTCAACTGCTTTGATCATTAGTCCCGTTAGTGTAATGCAAGTTTTTTTCTCGGGATGGCGGTGATCTTCCCCCGCCGCATGACGAGATCCGGCGCCGACCTACCGTCGGCTAATGGGGTTTCCCCCTAACCAGGACTCTCCCACCAGCGGGGCACCGCCCCAGTCGGGACAAGCTCTAAGCTCCAGACCGGTCTCCCGGAATATGTGGTGGTGTAGTGCATGTTAGTGTAAGTGTGCGTGTAAGAGGAGAGGATAGGACAAGGAATAGGAAGGATAGATGGCGCGCGGTCCGTGGCCCGTTTGGTAGGGTACTGCTCCGGCATTCGCCTGGTGTTCATCGGAGAAACCACGGAAAACTACCGACCAGAGATGCCAGCGCTAGAATTCTCCTCTGGATAGCGACTGAATTCGACCTAGCTAAAAAGCCAGTGTCAAAAATCCTGCCGCTCTCAGGACTCGAACCTAGGACGTCCCGGTTAGAGGCGCTGCAGTGACATCAGTTGATGCACTGAGCTACCGCTACCGGTAAGACTAATGACCTTAGCCGTTGTTGCGCCCAGAATTACTAATCAATTAATGAATTCGCCATCAAGTCCGTGTGTAGGTCGACGCCGAATCTCACATTCCGGCGGGCAATGTGAGATCTCACACTCCGCTTCCCGCCGATATATTACGGCACCAATAACCTCAGTCGTCGGCGCGGCCGGCATCAACAAACACTCGCCTCTCTCGCTGGCGCCCGCCTGCGAGTGCCAGGCGACCAACGCGTCCGCCGCCCCGGCCGGAGGAGGGGGGGGGCCCCCAAAGCCCACATCAGCGCTGCGCCGCACCGCGCCGCGCCACAAAGCGAAAACATCGGGGGTGGTTGACCTGCTAAACGCCCTGCGCCGGACCGCACCGCCCTCAAAGGCTGCGACGCAGAAATAGCACATGGCGCGCGAGTGGCACGTTCAGTTATTCCTCTCGCCGGTTCTGGAGTACGTTAGCTCTCCCTGGATAATACAATACTTACTGACTAAAGTAAGAATATTGTAATGGTAGTCACCGCACAATCTTATTATACTGGGTACTGCTTTGTGGTTTTAATACCGGTTACTGATGGTTATTTTTTCTGAAGTATTGTAATGGAATCATTTATTCTCAAAACAATGGGAATAAAATTTATTATTACTATTTATCTGGAGTGACATCAGGAGTTCAAGGTTATTTAGCTTTACATATTTAGAAACGTACGAAAAATTCGGCAGGTTTCAAGAAGGAATGCCCTTTGAGCTTTTGCAACAATTTCGTAAGGTAACCAATTTTTGTCAAACAGTCCTTTCGATTTATGTTTAAAAAATCAGTTGCTGTTCTGACAATTGTTATATTCCAACGGAGATAAATTGGTGTATTTCTTTTTGTTCTATTGAGAGAGGAATTTAATTAAAACTTTGTGTTTCTTCTTTAATGATATCCGGGATGTTCATCGTCAATGATGAATATTTCCCTTCCCTGTAATTTAAGTAGAAGAATGGCTATTTATTGCAAGAAGTTCTTTCATCAGTATTTATTGGAAAGTCGTTATACATTTTGAACTGATTACTATCTGTGGCGGAATAGCCTTTGAATTCGTAATAACCGATGATTTCCTCTTATGTTCAAAGTCCATGTTTGGTTGCCATTTGTAGTGTCTGTATGAACACACTACAGGAATGCCATCGGCGGTGTTGTGGGCACCGCCGATAGAGGGAGCAGCGAGCGCGCCCCGTCGCCACCCGGCGACCGGGACCAGGAAGGGGCGGAGCAGCTACCCCTCCCCGGCGGGGAGGGGGACACGGAGAGGAGGGCCGCAGCGCCGGAGGCCTCGGCCACTCCGAACTGAGACTCGTGACTGTGAAGATTGGGACTTGGACTGTTATAACGAACCGGCGAATGAATGTTCTTTTTGTAATTCGGGACTCTGGCACACTTGATTATGGTGATTCTGTAGGAAGTTGTAGTGTAAATAAAATTGTTGTTACAGTTTGTCTAACTTTTTGATTTGGTATACAACACCATTGCGTGCTGTATATTTGCTGGCAGGTTGTGCCAGTGCAGACAATGTGTGTTGGCCAAATTTGTGCACCCAATGATCAGATCATTATGGTTGTCACTGATGATCGATGACATTCTCTACATTCGACATCGACATCCAGTATTTGTATATTTTTTATAGTAATTAGTTGAAATAACTTGGTTATGAAGTTCTTTAAGGATGCCTTCAGTCTCTCCATAAAGAACCTCATCCGTGAGCCCTGCACTGAAGTGTCGTAGTCCACATTCAAGAGAATTTGTTAATCTACCACGAGGAGATATGGACATCCGCACCTGGAATCTTTCTTTAAAGGACATGAACAATAATATACGTTGTTGCTGAGATTTAAAGAAGTATAGACTTTTTCACTTAGTAGACAGGTCATTCATAATATTTTGGACAATTTGACCATATTGCATTTCCTGGTTGACGGTGAGAACACCATGAGAGGCCTCCGCGATTTACATAAACAGCCTTGAGATTGTGCTGTGGAGAGTTGTCAACTACCTTGTCAATGCGCAGAATTGTCAACTTCTATGGCCAAAATTGTACACAAAATCGTTTCAGTCGAGAATCGAATATGCGAACTTGTAAACATTTGGCTGGGATGCTACCATTTACGCAACAATTGACTCCGCAACATCTACTCAGAGGCATACTCATAATAACGTTCTTGCGATTGGGACGTCAGAAATGGTATTGGCGGGAAACCGGTCAATGCCAGCCGTAATTTTCTTCGGGTTTCAAGTGAAGGTAAATAATGATGTATTCCTGCCCGACCAAGGTAATGGATCTCACGGGTAACTTATTTTCCACCAAATGTCAAGGGATCCCAATATATCACTCAGTCTGTATTATTCCGGGCGACAATCGCAACTGTATGTACGAAGACCCATGGTCAACTCGGATATGCAAGGCGGTATGTCTACTAAGGAGATGTTTAGTTGTATCGCGTAATTAGATGTTACAATTGAACTCACAACTACGCACCATGTCTCTCAATAGCGTCATAAACTTCCTCTAGGAGTCTGATCCTTCTTTATCACATACTATATATTACTCTCCACTCGAACGTACGTTCACTCACCCCAGCCACCTCGTGTTGGGTAATGTCATATTCATCCTATTTAAGTTCGAAGTATGCTTCGAAGCTGTTCCTTATTCAGACTTTATCTACCCATTTTGGTTAATGGAAACATTAACAGCTTAATTATCTAATTATACTTATTCTCTCTTTATTGTTACACATACACTACATGATCTAAACCGTTCCATCAAGCCGTTTAACGTAAAGCAATAGCTTATATTGTGAGCTCTAGCTGTTAAATATCTTGGGCAAATGGTTTAGATCGCTGGACACTAGTTAAAGCGAAGTTTAATGCGTCATAAAAAGCTTTCGCGCAGATGGTGACTCTCAGAAAGTCGATTAGAGACATCCAAGATTATTATTAATACTCGTTCATCCACGAAGCATTGCATCAGGACAGACTTCAACAATTTCAGGTATTGTCAGATATTGCATCGAAAATCGAACCAATGTAATATAAATTACGATGTTATTTTATTAGCGGTACAACCGAGATGGATTCACAAAATTCACAGAATGGAGAATCAAGAATGATTTATTTTCTTCACTTACGAAAGTTTTCGATGTTAAGAAAACTCCGTGAATACTCCATGAATATCTCTCGTAGAACGTATGATGAGTAGAGTGAAGGGCACATCGAAAAGGGTCTATGTATCAAGTAAAAAACTTTATCTACATTTAAACTCGTTTCTGTCCGGAAATGAATCTCCAATAATGTGCACAGCAATATCGACAATACTGTCATATCATTAACTTCAGCTCTTATTCTTTCCATATAATAAAAAAATATTCAATGGATGGTGAGAAATGTAGCCTAAATAAAGTCAAATAGCAACTTTTGCATAATTTAATAATGGATCAGGGACCGTAAGCGATCTTTCTTATCCTTTTTTACCTTGTTACCATTCACAATGACCAACAATAGGCTGGCCCCCTCTTTCTATTGGGAACTGTCCCTGCGACGGGGGATGTAGTGCAGTAGCCACTGCTCATATTTCACTTCTGGGAACCTAGTTTCTGATCCCAGCCGTCACATATGGAATTTGTGGTGGACAAAAGAGGTCGCTGCATGTTTCTTGGGAACCTCCTCATACCATCATTGCTCCATCATTACTCATATTACATCGGCATTAACCCTCAAAACAAATCCATCCAAGCCATTCATCCCAGGTATGGGTCGAAAGGTTCAGTTATTGTTGATTATAATAAAAAAGATTATCTCGTAAGGAAGACTCAACCCGGCATTCTACAAGATATCAGACTACAATGTATCCTAACGCTCTAAAATCATTCGGGGAGAAGAGACATACATGAGCTATGGAAGAACGAACTCCGGTTGATCTATTAATACCGTTGACGTCGCCATTAACATTGGAGCCAGTATAGTCACCGGCAGCACCAACATCATCCGAAGCTGTGACAGAAGGGAAGCAGGCGTTACTCACGTGTCGTGGTCGCCAACGCAGCGACGGCTGTGGACGGCGCGGTGGGACGGAGGGGCGACACCGCCCCAAACGACGAAGGACGGGAAGGGGGACCCAGGACGAGCGGAGGAGGTAGGGGACGACGAAGGAGGCGGCGAGGCGCTCGAGTAATTGGAACGCTTTCATCTCTAGCAAATAGCGAGTGGAGATGCCTCGCAGACGGTGATGGAAGAGTGATGGCTGGCAAAACTTGGCGCAACAAATTACTGCTTAATGTGTTACTCGGAGCATTAGCCGCGCGGGACCCAGGTGGCAGAGCGCCGAACGCAAGGGCGAAACACGGCGGGGGTGGAGCAGGGTGGGGCGAGACGGCACGAGGTAAGCTTGCCGGAGCGGAGAGAGTGATAGGGTGCGGAGCTGGGAACATCAGAAAGGCCAACGCTCTGCAGATGCGATAATGAGCCCCCAAAACCGAGCAGATTTTTTGTACAGTTTTCCTGTTGAATCTTGGTTTAAACTACAATGGGATTGCTCAATTGATGATATTGTAATTTCGGGAGAGTCAACTGCGATGGTGATAAGTCCCATAAGTGCAGTGCTTATATGTATATCCCGAGAGCTGGCGGTGTTCATCTCACTACATCAGATCCGGCACCTATATCACGGCTTGCGCCAATGTTCCTTCCAGGTATCTCCCTCGCGGGTCACCGCCCCAGCCTGAACAAGCTCTAGCTCCCGACTGGTTTCCTGACATATGTGGTAATGTAGTGTATGTAAGTGTAAGTGTGTGTAAAGAAAAAGGATTGAACGAGACAGAGGAACGAAAGATAGAAAGCGGAAAGCGGTCTGTTTATTTAGAAACGGATCCGGCATTCATCTGGTTTTGAGAGAAACTATCGAAAAGTACCAATGAGAGCAGCTGCACTCAAGAATTCGCCTTCAGACACCGGCTGAATTCAAGCTATCTGGCCCGTGTTGAAATTCTTCACCGTCGGCCGGTTGCTCTGATCGGTTGTTTTCCGTGGTTTCTCCGATCAACACCAGGAGAATGCCGGTGTAGTACCCTAACAAACGGGCCACGGACCGCGCGCCATCTGTCCTTCCTCTTCTTTGTCTTCTCCTCTCCCCTTACACACACACTTACACTAACATGCACTACACTACCACATATTCCAGGAGACCGGTCGGGAGCTTAGTTCTTGTCCCGGCTGGGGCGGTGTGTCGCTGGTGGGAGAGTCCTGGTTAGGGGGAAACCCCACTATCCGACGGTAGGTCGGCGCCGGATCTCGCCATCAAGCAGGGGAAGATCACCGCCGTCTCCCGAAAAAACACATGCACTACACTAACGGGAATAATGACCAAAGCAGTTGACGTGCCCGGAAAAACGAAAAAATCAATCAATCAATCAATTCACCGTCGGGACTGGAACCCTAGAACCTCTTGGTCAGAGGCGATCCTGGGATACCCTGAGACACCCCAGTCGGTAATCAACGATAGGATTTATTGAAGCGTTTCCCAAACTGTTAGGTCTGGTTTGGAAATAAATTCAAACATCTATTTTATAACCCGAACGCCATAAGTATTCAAATACATGTACGTATCTCGAAAATCGTCCATCCGAAAACCTGGAATATGAATTTGCAAATTTTTTATATTTACACAATGGTGAAGCTGGGACGGATCAGCATGATGAATTTGGAAGAGTAGGAATAAGGTAGAAAGGAATAATATTCACACACGTCATAAACGTGTCTCATTTTAGGAATATTATTTTTATCACATATGATAAATATTAATTTAAATTGTGGTTATAGTTAGAAAATAGTGTTTCACTCTAATTGGTTATTAATCAATTCAATTGTTAAAATATGTCAATACACCTGGTGTATTTGTAAGTTAAATTCCATTGTCCCTAATATTTCGGATTCGATAGCAGTCAGTAAACGCTATTATAAATATTTAAATACTGTGTACAATACAAAGTCTTCACAAGGCTTAGGTTTATAAATAAAAATGTACAAATCTAGCAGTTGAGAGAAAGAAAGTATGCCATGTACTTGTTTGTGGACAATGAAATGGAAATACAGTTTAGTGTGGATTCGGAAAGAAAACTCCAAAATTAAAATATATCTGTAATGTTTTACTAAACCTGCACTATTAGACCAAGAAATCGTATCCGTGGACACGACAGAAAAATATAAAAAATCATTGTTTATATCGTGAAATATTGAAGTATGAATTTGCGATGCAAGCTCCAAGAGTGTGTTGAAATGTAGATGCAACTTCACAATGAGCGGCATTGTGCAGAAGCAAATGCCTCCAATACCCAAGATGGTGCAATTTACGCCAGATTGATTTGTATCTGTAAAACTGTTAATTTTAGAGAAAATGTTAATATCTTCATTCAGAGAATGAACATTTTACGTATTCAAATCACGATTATATACGATATATACGATGTAATTATTCAAATGTGAGTTTGTTGTCTAATTTGGAAGGAACTAACCGAAAATTGGGTTAATGGCTTGTTTTTCAATTTGGTAGCAATCTAATTGAGATTTAGTATAGTTGAAATATTTTGTATTGTGTACATTTTTTTCGTCTTCCATAAGATGCGATCTTCACAAATCGTCAATGTGAGAAGCATGGTACTAATAAAGTATCTGTACACTAAGTAAAGGTGGCGACGCATTACATTAAAAAAATCATGTGATTTCAATTTTCTACTCCGCTAGTTCTAAATAAAAAAACTTGTAAATGTTGTGTTTTTTCTATACTCGGGTACATAATTGTAGGTAAATATAGTCTATTAAGAATTAAAATTAAATAATACAAAAATAAGAAAAGGTTGTCGCAACCCTTCTTGTCGAATGTTCTTTCGGGATACGGCCAACACCCACCCCAGTACACGATATTGGATAACCGAATCCGAACGCTCCCGAAAGTGTTGTCTTGAAGAGAAAATTCATTCAGTGGATTATTAACAGAAATGTATATATTGGCGAGCGTCCATTGTATAACACACCGTTCCATTCTTAAAGATTTATATTATAACACAATTTTGTAGAAAGTTTGCTGCAAAGGGGACTATCATCACTAACGTATGTGCTACATATAACAAAATGATCATATAAAACGATAAACATACAGCGAGGTGGCAACTCTGTCGACGAATCTTTTCTTTCCGAGTGATTCAAGCCGTGGACAGCAAAATGCAAACAGCGGTTTCCGGGTACTAGTATTTTACGACCTGTGTCATCGCCTGAATATCGTGAGCCACTTCACTGGCGTTATAATTAGCTGTCACCACAGCTGCATGAAGCGACATTCGAGGCGGTGGCGCTGGGGCATGTGGTTCGCACGGCCACCGCGAGATCGCAGCGCTAAAACTCAATAACCTTTAAAAATTCTTAAAAGAATTGTTAAATATCAGAAAACAAATCATCAGTCCCCCACCAAGAGCCGACGAACCGTCGAATTACGCTTCATTTGCATCGATTGGTGGACTGGTGTTCTAACGCTGGAAGTGGTCTGTGAGTGAGGGAGGCAAGGGCGCAGATTACTCTAGTATTGTAGTATAAAGATTTACAATGTTTGCAAACTTGATTTTTTTAATGCATGAATTTTAATGACTTTTTAGTATTTCGTTCAGTGAAGAGGATCGCGCTCTCTCAAACTGCCAGTTTCTAAAACAACGATAATTTCCTATTGAAATACTTCTTTGCCAGATTCAAATACTACTTTGCTTCTTTGTATTTTCGTAAGAAAATACCTGTATGTCAGTAGAATCATACAGGTATTTGGGGGAAGTCACTGTGATTTTTTCCGCTGAGATGGCTCAGAGGAAACAACTATTTATATGGAAGAGTTTCTGATTGGGTGGTTCTAGGTTTCGAGTCCCGGGGTTGGCGGATTTTCAACACATGTTCTGTCTAGGTCGAGTTCTGCCGTTGACTGGGAAAGAATTCTAGAGGTCGGGTTTCCTGAACGATAGTTTTCTGTAACCAAACATGAATTAATGTATTAGTTTGAGAAACCTCAAAGAATTACATATTCGTTGGAAGGGCATTTGGTTGAAATATTGGAAATAGAATGCATCACACAGCAATGAAACTGTTGTATACAAATTGGGACATTCCTCTTGATGAAACTATCACTTTTTTTTAAAATACCAATTTTTGGGCATCTTGGTGAACTGATGACAAACATTCAGCTAATTGTAAATGTAAAACCATTGATATTTGATTGGCATTTCGTACAAATCAAAAGTTCATTACTTTTATTCTTATATCCTTATTCATTACTCAAAGCCCTCGTGGGATGTTAGTAATATCCTATTTGTTATTTCCATTAAACTGAGTTTTAATAAAAAGTGATTGATCGATGTATTCGTCATTTCAAGAGGGTACCTCATCTCATCAACTTCCTATGTATTTGCAATCAGTCATCTTGCGTAGCTTTCAAAGTATGTTGATGATGATTGATAATGATAAATTACAGCAATCTTTTATATAAATTATTGTCTTGATGAGCTTTATGTAAAACATTTCTGTTTCACTTGCCACTTTCTTTAAAACGCATTCACCATCGTACTTTCAAATATTATATACCTAATAACTTAATTAATATCTAAAAAATCATTTAATTTAATTTATTAAATATTATGTATTCATACAATAATTTATTTTTTATATTTCAGAACTATATATCATGTTGATAGGGATATTGTAATAATTAAATCCATAAACGCTGGTAATCGTTAAACTGAGTCTGAATTTAACTAGTAATAAATAAGGGAACAAATAAATTAATACTTCCTCCTTTTTGTTTTTTTAGTAAATTGTTCTTCTGATTTTGTACTGGTATAAAAGAGTTTTCGTATAGTACCCCTAACCTATTTTGATTTAGACCTAGGTGTTCGAAACTTCGGTATTATTGCACTGGTTCCGAATTTTCGGTAAAAGCGATGCTTTAAAATTCAGACGTAGATTTGAAGAATTGTTACAGCTGAAAATGTTTTTACTTCACTTGACACATGAATTTTCTACCCTACAATTTTATTTTTTGTTGATTTCGTAATTAAGCAATGAAATTGGTCTTCATTGTGCAACCAATGTGTGCGAAAAAATTGAGGTATACCGCAATGACAAATTACTATTCTACCATGCGTACACTTTTATCTATTTCCTTTGTTTTCTGTCTTTCTAATCCACTTCTCTCCATTTTTGTATTATTTTTCGCTTATACTTTCACTCACATACGGTAACTACAATCTCTGAACTACGATTTTTGTAGTATTGAATAAGAGACAGTCTATAATTAAATAATTGTAATGACACTTCGTTTTGGTAAGTTTATACTATGTGTTGCGTTTCAGGCCCTGTACAAATTAGCTGTTCTCCTGCAGGTTTGATAGATTATTCGCGTGATACACAGTAACTTGTACATTTATCTTCTTTGATGACGAAATTTTCAAGGTCTTTTCAATGAAAGTTGAAGTATGTCAAGTTCTCTAGATCGTCTTGTCACGAACCACGTGGTTTCGAATCTTCGGAGAAATTCCGGATCCGAATTCTAAACGCTCACAGGCGAGAGTGAACTACTAGATTGTTTCCCGGCGCGCCAACTTTTCTAGGCGTTATTCCCGCAGGTGTAGTGCATGTTACATGCAGGGAGGTGGCGATGTTCCTCCCCCGCCGGACAATGAAATCCGGCGCCGACATACAGTCAGGTCTGTGAGGTTCCCCTTCTATGTATCTCCACCAGGTTGGCACACAAAACCTAAGCTCCGGACCGATATTACATGTGCTACTGAACTGCACATAAGAGTCTGATGTGTGTGTGTAAGAGGAATGAAGGGATAAGGATGAGGAAGCAAAGAACGCACGCTGTCCATGGTGCATTTGCTAAGGTGCTGCTCCGATATTGCCTAGGAGTTGTTGGGAGAAATTACATGAAACGACCGATCAAAGCAGCCGGCAGCAAAACTTCTCCCCCAGACGATAGTTCCATTCGAGCTATGTAGCTAGTTTCGAAAATCCGCCACCGCCGGGACTCGAACCCTAGGATCTCCCGGTTTGAAACCCTATAACAGCTGATGCTGCGACACATCTCAGCCGGCGCGAGCGTGTAGTAATGCGTGGAAAGGACCGCTCAGCTACGTCCTCCGTAGAGGGCGGACTGTCACCTGTGCGTACACCGCCAAAGCCACGCGCCGCGAGTCGCTTCGCGTCGCCCAGAGATTAAACCTCAGCCGCGCGCTCAGTGGGACGCGCGCCCATTGTAAGGGGAGTTTATCGTTTCCACTCCGTCCTCCATTCGCGGCCTCTACGCGTCCACCCTCGAGTGCGTTTGCGCATTTTCGAACCCCCCTCCCCTCTTGCCCACTCCAGCTCAAACCTTGCTGCCGCTAACCCAGGGTTGGAGAGCGTTGAGGCGTGTATTGTATTAGTTTGTGGCTGACGTACGTTCATGAAAACGCGACTTCAGAATCTCTTCAGATCCTTCGCTCTACATAAAACGTCTGTTTATAATTTTATCAAACTCAAAATAATCAACCAAATTAAATACAGACATATGTTACTTTTTTAACGTATATAAACATTTAAAATGTTCTCAATGTTTGAAACCTTTTGAAAATGTAATATATGTCTTTATTTAAATTGGTTGACTATTTTATGTTTGATAATATAGTGTGATACGCTAAATTATAGGGCGTTAATTCGTCTGGCAGGTAGTTAAATGAACAGGAGGGAAAAGGTAGGAAGATGTTATTAAATGTATTAGCTCGTTCTCTATACACTAGTGAAGAATATTCATTTTAAAAACAGTTTCTTTATGAATTGTTTGACTAAAGAATACAAAAGCGTTTCTTTTGATCAATATGTAAGTATTAGTTAAATTAGAATCAACATGAGAAACACAAAACTTTTGACGTTTCTATGTTGAAGTGAGTTCTAAGGTGCCTTCTATGACGAAAAATTGAATACTCACTGCAGCCAAAGAACCATAACATTTGTCGAATGATTTATCCTCTAGTTTCTGTGGCAAATCTAATACTCTGTTTATCAATCTTTATCCTTTGTAACAATGGTGCTAACTATCCAATAAGTATTTGTATGTGTTATATTATTCAGAACATATGCAGATATTTGTGTAGCAGCAACTTTGATCGGAGATTACGCGCGATCTTGTATTTTAATTGTATAAAATTAAAACCTTGGGTGTAGAATTTAATAAATTTGAAGATTTAATTGAATACATGTTTTCCTTACGATAATTCAGTTTGAAAATGGAAATAAGTATGTATGCAAAGTTGTGTAGGTATAATTGAAGGCACCCGAGTTTGTTGCTTCTATATCCTTATCTCTGAGAACAAAGCGTTGGATGCTTTTTTTAGAAACGAATTAACGTCATTTTTAAAGAATTTAAAATAAGTATTTCGTATACATAACCGCAATTAAACGATACAGATGCTGTGAAATTTAAAAAACTTACATAATTGAGAAATTAACCTCATATTAACTAACATGAAAGTTACAGCGGTAGTGGTCATCTTAACGATGAAAAAAATATTTGAACTTACTCAGTAAGCAAATCGAGCTGTCTCTTTCTCTTTACTGGGGACCCGTTGCAATGTTCTGACAGCCGGTGAATGACGTAAAATAGTTTCACCTGCAGCCTCTCAAGGTGGTATATTAATGTGACGCGCGGATACAATACACAAAACCGATGTGGCGGTCCTAGCAACGTCTCACTAAACTTCATATTTATGGTCAATCTTAAACGAAACGTATTCTCAAAAATTGAATGAGAAAGCTGTTAGCCTTCAATCCCTGTAATATGCATCCGCTATTGGGAAAAGAGATCTGCTGCATGGCCCCCTACCGGCCAAACACTTCGGCTTAAACGGTCAGTGCCCTCCTCGTCCTTGTTCTTGTCCTCGTCCTCGCTCCCGGACGCGCAATAATGTGCGGAAAAAGACCCGTCCTTCTCACATTCGCCGTGGGCGGGATCGGCTGTCACCTGAACGTGCGCACCCAACGCCTCGCCTCCTCCTTCCCCCGCGCACACTCTCCAGCGAGAGATTACATTGCCCGCCTCGTGCGCGCCGGCGACCTGGCCAGCGACACGCGCGACGCGGACCGCGCGAGGGTGCGTATGGCTTGTCAATTCCCCCCCCCCCCGCGCGTCCTCGCCTCCCGGCGTGGCGCTCCCCGCCTCCTTCTTTCTCCCTCTCTCCCTCTCCGTTTCTCTCTCCCGCTCAGCAGCCCGTCCCGCCCCGCGCCGCACTTCTTCCCCACAAAATTGCATTCAATTTGAACTGCGGAGCGTGAAGACAGGGAGGTGGCGCGGGCGCCGGAGCGGGCGCGCGGTTCTCCAATTGAGAATCATTTGCTGTAAATTGGTTACGTCGATTTTTGGCTGCTCTCGTCGGCGGAGTGCGCGCTCGCGCCTCCACCCGCACAGCTGCGCCTCTCCCCCGCCTCCTCCCCCGCCCCGTCGCCCGCTCCCCTCGGCAGCCTTGGACTGCCACCGTGTCGTCGCTCTACTCCGCACCTGCCCCCCGCCCCCTCCCCCCCTACCCTGCACCATCTCGTCACACTTTGCCCCACCCTGCCCGCCTTGCTCCATTCCGCCCCACTCCACCTCGCCACCACCCCGTCCCCCCTGGAATGCCCCCCCCATTCCGCCCGTTCCGCCCCGTCCTGCCCCTCGTCTGCATTTCGCCTCACCCCGCCGCCCCGCCCGAACCCCCGTCCCTGCCACACCTAAGCCCCTTTCGCCACACCCTTCCCGTCCCGCCCCACTTTGCCCCATCCGCCCACCGCAACCCCGCACCGTCACTGCCACGAAACTTCACATACTCGTCTCCGGCCCGTGTCCGCCCCGTTACCGCCCCGTTACTGCCCCGTTCCTGCTCCTTTCCCTCCCCGCCCTCGCCCCGCCCTCGCCCCGCCCTCGCCCCGCCCTCGCCCCGCCCTCGCCCCGCCCTCGCCCCGCCCTCGCCCCGCCCTCGCCCCGCCCTCGCCCCGCCCCGCCCGCCCCCGTTCTCCGCCTCGCGCGTCCCGACGTGCTGCACCTCGCAGCCGATTCCGCTCCGCGCGGTGTCTTTGCGGCTTCCAGCCATCCGCTACGCCTCGCGCCCGTGCTCTGCAGCTGCGTTTCCCGGAGTAATTTGAATGTGAGCTTGGTTCCATGAGGCTTTCTCTGTTATCGCCAGTGTTTTTCTGCCGGGGCTCCACACTGCCGCGCCTGGTTCTCTTGTGTTACGCTGCGAATACCCTCCCGCGTTCTTGGTGCCTTACTCAAGCTCCTGTGGGTCGTTTCATGTTGCTGCATTCTCGCTTACCCTTCTGTTGGTCGATTTCTTAGTTGAGGTTTCTTTCTCTATCCCACCCTATAGACACTCACTACGTTTTTCACGTTCCTATTCCTCATTCCTCTTCCTTTTTCTTATATGTGTTTGCAATCTGTGTTATGTGTGATGAATTCACTCATTAATTTGCGTGTTGCCTTTTTTACTCTTAGTGTTTTTTAGAACCCAAGGTGGCTTTAGAACAGAGAGTAAATATTCAATGTTACGCTCAAACAAATACTTTCATATGCAAGTGATATTTCATTACATTGTTATCTTATGCATACTCCGTTGCGTTTTTTCTGGGTGTATGATCGTACAATATCATGCACAGCAAATATTCTTCAGTTTTGCCTGAAGCATGTTGTTTCCACACTTCCATTAAAAAATCCACTTACATTTCTGTGATTTTCTCTAAAGACTCGTTTCAATTTTTCACTATTTATCTCATTTTCGATGTCGACCTTGTACATAATCTATCATTATGATTATAGATCAATAATGGTCATAGGTCCATTGATATTGAAGTTGACAATGTTGTCTGATAATTTTTTTCCCTCGACGTCTACCCAAAACTTTCAACACAACCCTTTACATTACTAATCACTTACGATAAATACTCAACATGAATGATAGAATACGTTAATTGGGTGTAAAAAAAGTGCATTGAAGAATCCCAAAAAACATAATAAACACAATTGATTGATTGTTAGGGATTCCGGACGTGTCAACTACTGAGGTCAATAGTACCGTAAGTGTAGTGCATGGTTTTTTTCCTCGTGGGTGGCGGTGATCTTCCCCCCTGGATGGTGAGATCCGGCTCGACCTACCGTTGACAAGCGGGTTTCCCCAACCAGGTATCTCGCACCAGCGGTACAATGCCCCAGTCGGTACAAGTTCTAATTCCCCGACCGATCTCGCGGCATGTGTGGTAGTATAGTGCATGTTAGTGTAAGAGTGAGAGGATAAGACAAGGAAGAGGAAGGAAAGATCGTGCGTGGTCCGTAGCCCGTTTGTTAGGGTCCTGCTCCGGTATTCGCCTAGAGTTGATCGGAGAAACCACGGAAAATCACCGACCAGAGCAGCTGGCCTCTAGAATCCTTTTCCAGACAGCGAATGAATTCGACCTAGGTGAAAAGCTAGTGTCGAAAATCCTGCCGCTGTCGGTACCCGAACGTAGGGCCTCCCGGTCAGAGGCACTGCAGTGACCATTTGATGCACTGAGCCACCGCTTCCGGTATGAATACGAGTTTGTCATGTTTCCTCTTCGATGTGTACTCTCATTAGCAATACTAAACATACCGAACTTTTCAAGCTTCTAGCGTGCCTATTTCGACGTCTCCTGAAAAATCAGGAAGGGAATTTCAGCCTGTGATAACTTTATAAGGAAATGTTTTTTCTGTGCCATTAGAAATTATTTCATATTGACAAAGAAGTTTTGGTTTCAATTTCGGTCATATTGCATAAATTTTAGCCTAATACATTTTATTTTGAGCTTTCTGAGTGAAATTTCTGAGTGAAATTTCTGAGTGAGCATTCTATTGAAAATCTGATTTTGCATCAATGGATGCAACATCTATTTTATTGTTATATTGTGAATAACTTCGCAATATGCCACGCATGATGTTCTTTCCGACTGGACACCGCACTGTGGTTAATACTTTTAGGTTAATGTGTGCGTGTTTAACTGAATACTTACTGAACTAATTGTAATACAACAAAGACAAAAGTAATTCTTTGATTACGAATTGTAATACGGATTGTACAATAATTATTTATTATTTTACATTATGTTCTGTCAAAATTATCTAGTACTGACACTGCACTCTATTGTAATGTTGCATGGAAACGTAAAATGTGATTAGCTACTATAAACTAATTACTAGGGGTGGATTTTGATGACATCGCCAAAAATGATCAATAAAATGCTCTTATAATGCTTTAAAAATGTACTAAAACTAAAAAAATGTAAAATATCTTATCAAAACCAGTTCGGATTAACACCTTAAGCTGTTGGATACGTTACTGATATAATGGAGACTTTTTCAATTCGTTCGAGTGAACTCAGCTTGCAAACTTTTGGTTTAGACTGTTCTTTATCACGAAATCTGTCTTTAGTTATTCCGACATCGGCTGAACCAGCAATGGCGCTGATATACGTCACAAGAATTACATACTCACAACGGCTGTAAAAACAATTTCTGACCTAACATATCGAATTGGCTACTGAGTAATTCTGTGAAGAACATTTGTTTCATCTCGTAAATATTATTTGAAGCAAGTGCTATTAAAAATTACATTAAAATCGATGAAATTAGCAAAAACACATTAAAAATACTTATTAGTCGAAATGCAAAATTATGACCTATAAAAATGGGTCATTTCCTTCTGTCGTAACATAAAATGCATTTCTATACTAAACGGCATTGTTCCAAAGTTAAAAGAAAACAATGACATTTCATTACATTCCTCCCCTGCTAATTACCTATTAACAGACGCTCTTGTAAAAAATTAGGTCAGCGTTATAGTATCTGTCTCTATGAGTGCGCGTATGTAACTACATTCAACCAAAATGTTGTAAATAGAATTTTGGCATTCTCCCGGTGGGGCTTATTTGCGGCGTGAAGGCCGCTCCCTACGAGCGGGGGAAATGGCGCGGAAGAGCGTGAGCGGCGGCCTCACCTCCTCTCCGCGACCGATCGCACGCTTCGTCGGTGCCGACTGACAGTTGGGAAAACAGGCGGCGCTGAAGCGACGGCGGGCGGCCGGCAGCGGCAGCGGCGGCGGCGGCGGGGGCGGCGGCGGCCCATCACGGAAATGAGCGAGAGGCGTGCGCCGCGGAACATTTTTGGGATTGGCTTTCCAAGCGGCCTTTTCTTCGGCCGTTAAGGACATTGTTTCTCCGAAGTGCCTCTCCACGGCGAGAGGTATCGATCAGGCATCGACCTCCCTGTTCTGCCTCTCGACGCGCGTCGCGCTCGTCGTCAGCAGTGGCCGCGGCGGGAGTGGGGGCGGCGGAGGCGTCACTGGCACCGCAGCTATTACAACCACGTCCGCCACCACCGCCATCTCCAATTCATCGACACCGCTTGTAGCATTGACGCTACTGCCATTATAGTCACATACATTGCCAACCTCACCTCTGTTGACACCAGACTTAACCGTCATTACTGACATCGGAGTCTTAATCTGCCACACCGTCGCCCGAGACACAGTCGCCCAACGCACCGCGCCCCCCCCCCCCCCCCGACACGCCGTCGCCCCGACACACCGTCACCCCTGACACACCCTCTCCCCCTGACACACCGTCGCCCCGACACCAATCATGATCATTTGCCTGTCACCTCCCGTTTACTTAACAACCTCCTGAAATTATTTCCAAAACATCTTTAATGTGCCGTTATAATTGTCACAGGGAATCATGCAGCTATCATCGTCTCCGCCACTTACTTTTTGTAACAGTTCCATAACTTACCTTCATATAGACATAACGTCTTCAAACTACTGGTCCAATGCCACGAAAGACTATCGATTAATATTTATTTATTTGTTATGATTCTGATTTATTCTTACTCTTCTTGATGGTTATTCTTCGTTTTCATTCATTTAATCAAGACGGTTGTACGTTAACAGTTTTATTGCATCCAACACTTGAGTTAATATATTTTTATATTATTTTTATTTTTATATTATATTTATAGTTTTATATTATTTTTATATAGTATATTTTTAATGCAAAATATAAAAAGATTGTGTTCATTAACTAAAAAATTTACTTTGTTTCCAAAGGAAGTTCAAATGAACAGCCTTTCATGTTAGTAAAAAAAGGAATGTGTTTTAAATAAGCATTTAGCAATTAAATGAACGTTGGGGAAATAGCAGACTCACTCGTGCAAAGAGTCTTTTGAAATTGTAATTGTTTGAATGCCACGCCTGGAGTCTATCGAATCGTGAAATTCGACATCTTGAGTCAAACATGATGAAATTCTTACCAATTAATTTTCAATTAACCTTTTTTCCTAAAATTCAAAGAATGTTTGAAATTGTGAATAGAATGTGGCTTCTCCCTTCTCTTCTTTTCAAAATATTTTTAAATGTTCGTGTTTATAATAATACATATTTTGCCCTTTACCGTTTCAAAATTGTTCTTAAATTTATTCACATTGCCTGCCTTCTCACAGCAGGCGGGATTGGAACCTTGGTCTCACATGTAGAAAACCTAATCAACTCCGTAGAGAACTACATCTACCATCCATCAAGCACCACGTTGCTCATCTCTCGAACAACATCTATTCAAATATATCCTCCATAAATCAAATAGCCCATTACCACTTAGCCACATACAACGATTTCCCGACCCGAATCCGTAATAGACATCCGGTACATGCTTTCTTGCTAATCTTTTCCGATGTAAACTGAGCGTATGTGTTCAATGAGCATCCTACATCTGAGTAGTAGATAGATTAGATTTAATTTTAGATTAAGTTAGCTCTAAGCCAGTCGAAAAACATGTGAAAGAGTAATTATACTGAACCATGTAACAATTAATTGAACAATAAATATATATAAAAAACCTGGATTGGAATTGTAAATTCCAGTTCACGTAGCCACTTTCTCGGTGTGACATCGTTAGTCAGAGTGGACGCAGGGAGCACGCGAGATGTGTGCTCCCTGCACACTCTGTGTCACCCTAGTCTGACCATCTCGGATTGCTCCAGTAGGGCTCTGGATTCGTTGTCAGTGATCCCACTCAGGTAAAATTAAAAAGAGACTTGTCCCGGAAAACGTGAGTGTCATATGGTTCCGCCACCAATCAGGAAAGCTGTTGAACTTCGAGGTGGCAAAGCCGCTCAACACGGGTTAAGGGTAGATGTTCTAAATGGCGTTATGGTGTTTCCAGATATCAGTGTGACGGTGCCGTATGCCAACGGAAGTGGTGAGAATATTGCTCAATGCTGGATGTCCACCCTAGCGTCTAAAAAATCCTCCTGGGACTTAACAGACAGATAGTAGGATGCTGACGAACAATAGAGCCTGCCACTAGTTATTTAAATATTCGTAATGGGTTGTTTGCCGGAACGTGAATTCGACCGACCACGGATACACTCTAATGAGACTCTTAAAAGCATTGCGTCAACAGGCGAGAGCTCTGAAGAGTGCTGATACAGGTCCATGTTTTTCTGAATCCAATTCAGAAAATTTAAAATTTACCTTCTCTGGCTCGCAAAACAAAACGTTTTCATTCTCTCGAAGCGTAGAACATGAAGTGGCTGTGGGATATGCCAACGTTTGTAGGTTCTAAATAAACATAATTGTTACAAATCGTAGTTGGTAAAATATAGCAATGAGGAGCGCAATGGCTAGAAGCGTTCCTCAGCTAAATATCTACATTGAAACTGCCGGATTTCGAAATTATTTCACAATTTATTAACTGAATAAATCAGTACCTTGGGTACGCTGAAAGACTGATTCGTGCTGTGAAAATTATCCAATTAATTTTATAATTTTCTGGATTTTTAGATTATCCCTAATTAATAGTCTTTAATTTCCCCAATGAACCGACCTGGATGGCCGAGGTGGCTAAGGGCGAGTACCGGCTCAGCGCTTCGGTCCGAAGGGTCGCGGGTTCGAGTCCCGCCTTGGGCATGGTTGTTTGTCCCTTGTCTTTGTATGTATGTGTTGTCGCGGAGGTCCTCGCGTTCTACTGACCCCAGATCAGAGGAGCCCGCAAGTGTGTTGGTGCCTAGTGTATGGTCGAATATGCGTCCCATCGTGGCGTAAAGGGTAACCGTCTGTCGGCTGGATAAAAACCCTAGAAAGAAAAAGAATCTTTGCCATTATTGCGAAATTATTTAATGGCAAAATAAAATGTGAATATTTTAATGGAATAAAATTAATTGAAAGGAATCTATTTTGAGGTGGGTTGCATGCATCTAAGCTCTGTTAACAGCCCGTCAGAAATGAGTAATTACTTGATAATTCTCTGAAATTCTTTGGTTTTCAAATGAAAACACATTCAAAAGTATTTGGATAACAAATAACGATGCAAATATAATATATTTACGGACAATTGACACTATTCGTAAAAGAACAGAACTAAAATTGGCCTATTTCGCGTGGTTATATTTTTACCAATATTTATATGTTAATAACCAATAAACAAATAAACACGTGTATCATCTACACTCGGTATCTAATTGGTGCAGTAATAAGTGGCTAATTACATTAATTATGATTATTGATGATTCAAACATTTTAAATACAACTGCTTCCTACAAAACATGTTTTAGGTTGACTGTTGGTTTTGAAATAGTTAGTCCGTTGATAACATAAATTAAAGTGCTTATAGACGATTGTAATGCACCAAAATAATTTCTGATATTTACATGTGACTATTTTAGTATCTGGTTACATAATAATAATAATAATAATAATAATAATAATAATAATAATAATGATAATGATAATAATAATAATAATAATAATAATAATAATAATAATAATAATAATAATAATAATAATAATAATAATAATAATAATAATAATATATAATATTTGATAAATGTAAAGAACATACAGAACCTTGGAACAATTGAGAGTGTTATAACACTTGCATGTAATGTTCCTTGATGTTTTTAGACAATTGATTTAGTGGGCACTATTGTATCTTAATTCCATTATTTATCTTGTTTAAATAGTAAGTGACAAACCACGTTCCGGGAACCTGAGTTTCGTCGCACCTTCAAGAATTTAATGTTCCATGAAACATGAAATATTGCTGTCTGGTTAAATTTTAAAATTACTTTAAATCATCTAATTCATTTTATTTTTAACTATTAAACATGTATCATTTTGATACAACTAATTATGTAATACTGTACGAGGAATGAGAAATGATGCTTACCTGATGACTTTACATTTTGCCATGATTATGGATATAAATTTGCCATATTATCTTGTTGGCCGAAATACGTTTGGGATTTAGTATGCTATGATAGCATTCTTACAGGGTAAGCCACGTAACTTTGCACAGCCTGTAATTTTTGAACGGTCGAAGTTATTGCAATACAATTTTCACGACAAATCATGAGGGAATTGGGCTAATTGATACATATATTCGTTTCGATTTTATCACTTGTATTTTAAAAGATATTGCGGTATTTTTTTCTCAAATGGAACCATCCATATATTTTCAGTCTCTCATTAGCGTGAAAAGACGAATCCAATGTGTATATACCCATTGTCATATGTTAGATAAGCGTTTTGTGAGTAATTTTGTTCTTTTTGCTTCTCGAGTTTAAGGTTTATTTTAAAATGTAACAATACACCAAGCAAGGACCCGCAGCGCTCTCCCTGCTAACACGTGCTCGGGACGTTACAATATCCGTTAAATACGAGTTGCAATAAAATTGCAGTTTTCGCTCAACAATGCGGAATCATGGGGCACGTAATATGCCGTAGAGGTATTGTTTGAAATAGTTTTCGAGAAAATTAATCATCTTTGAATTTTTAAATAGAACTATATAGTTTTCTCGTCAGCAGTAGATAGATAATGAAAAGAGGAATCCATTGATGTATCGTATGTTAATATTTTGGTATAAATTTTAGTATAAAAGTAGGCTTTTTGGCATGTGATTTTAAGTTAAACGAACATTATTTCCTTCAGTAACACTTTCAGCTGTTGCCTTTGGGGAAGGTGACCTTCGTTTCGCGGTGTTGTCCTTAACAGACTCGGTGCCGTAAAGACTATCTTTTCCAAAAGTAGCAGTTACAAGGGAAAATATTGGTCCATTTATAGCAAAATCACATGTAAGAAAGTCTATTTTTAATCTAAATTATCTAACAAAATACCAACATATGAGACATCATTGGATTCCTCTTTTCATGATCCATTCATTGCTGGCGAGACAAATATATCATTCCATTTAAAGAAGCAAATATTAAATTTCTCAAGAACTAAAAATATTACGAACAATGTCTATACAGAATATTACTTGCCCCATGATTCCGCATTGTTCAGCGAAATCTACATTTCGATATCGCAAACCGTTTAGAAGTTATGTGAGTGGCTCAGTGTGGAACATCCTGTGTATATACAATATAAATAAATAAATATACACATTTTAAAAAATAATAATTTAAAAAAATAGTTCAATACCTTAAAAAAATATTCTACCATAAAGCTAATAGCTACACAAAATTAGACGCGTCCTGAGGCGTTTGGTGAAAATTTCGTCTCAATATCTTCAAGATTCGTTTGTGGATTTCATATTCGTAACTCGTTTCGAGATTATTCTAGGTGGTCGTTTTCATTTACTAATCTTCAGTAGATAGCTTCATTGAACAGATGTGATACACAACGAAAGTTGTAGATGTATGGATGACAGTTATATTTACAAATTGATAGTAACACGTAAGTGCCAAGAGCACCGTTCAATTATTACACGCTCGCTCGCGTAACCGTTATAGCTTGTGCCGCACTGAAGATTTGTGCATTGCACTTAGACTTTAATTTACAATTTATTGTTAATTAAGTTGTTTAATACTGATGAATACGACCGTTGTGATGAAACATGTAAACTCGTTTTAGACCGGATGTTCCCTTTTTGTTTGCAAAAGTACAATGTGGATTACCGAATTGACCCTAAAGCTTGGTACACGTGATTCCACTAGTAGTTAGTGGAATGAGCGTCTCGCTGACCCGTGGCCCGGAACGCATTGTGATTGTGCAAGGATGACATATTCGACATTATATACGACCGTCATTAATAGTGCCTCACGCATGCCCGCTCGAGGCCTCACTGTTTTGCTTTCTTGCATGCATGTTCTACTAGCGAGGGGACGCATGGCTTCTTAAAATTGTGTAATACTTCGCAGTCTTGGATAAAAACTCCTCTTTGGCCTATGGCGCACCATAGAGGACTCTTCGACCGGACCTTGAAAGTTATTGTTGACGATGTTTGTCAGGATTTCTCATCATTTAAAGTAGAAAAAAAGTTCGTTGGTTGTGATTAAAAAAAGGTACAGCTATTGTTTCAAACGTCCTCTCCATTTGATACGGTATTTGATTTCAAATATATGTAGACTGAAGAACTCGAATAAATATAAGGCAGGCCAAAATCATGAAAAACGATCAGGATATTTTGAACTCAAATAATAAAACAAAAGCAATGTGGAATATAATAAAACATACTACCAAATCAACTAGAAAACCCGTAGAGAATGTTGTTTTAAAATATAACGATATAAATGTGAACGATCCGGCAACGGTGGCTAATCTCTTTAACCAATACTTTTCGAGAATTGCTGCCGATCTCACTAAGGGTCTTCAGGCACAAAATTCAAAAACAGATAGTTCACCCAAAATTTTAGACACAATGTTCGTTTCCGAAACTTCTTCCTATGAAATTCTCAAAATAATCGGTAAACTAAAAAATAAATTCTCGTCCGGTTTAGATGAATTCCCGGATTCTTTGTTAAAAACTTGTGCGTATGCCATTATACACCCGTTAACCCACATATTTAATGCATCTCTATGCACTGGAACGTTTCCAGATATTTTCAAAACAGCTAAAATTAAGCCGCTTTTCAAAAAAGGCAACAAAAATGAAATTCAAAATTATCGGCCCATTTCTCTTCTATCAGTCTTTTCAAAAATATTAGAGAGACTTTTCTACGTACGAATGGAAACCTTTCTCACTAAACACGACGCGCTTTCAGATTGCCAACATGGATTTAGAAAATCAAAATCAACGGAAACAGCCATATTTTCTTTTCTTAAAGATGTCGCCTCATCATTGGATCAAAACGAGGCACCTATTGGATTATTTTCAGATCTCTCAAAAGCTTTTGACGTCATTGATCATGACATTTTACTTTCCAAATTACCTTCATATGGAATTCGTGGTATTGCTCTAGATTGGTTATGTTCGTACCTTAAACAACGATCTCAGAGAGTTGAAATACCTTACTGGAATGATGGAACATTACGTACGCACCTTTCCGACTCTTTGCCCGTTGCATGTGGAGTTCCTCAAGGATCGATTTTAGGCCCTATTCTGTTCCTACTTTACGTAAACGATATGCCCTCGACGATTCGAAACGGAAGAACGGTTCTCTTTGCGGATGATACGAACATCCTTTGCAATAAAGAAACAGTAAATAGTACAATATCAGATGTTTCAAATTGGTTCCGAAATAACAAAAACAAAATTTTTAGGTCTCTCAATTCAGTCAAACCTTAAATGGAACGTTCATTTAAATGAATTGAACACAAAATTAAGTTCATTATGCTACGCGTTCAGAATTCTTGCAAATTCAGTCAGCCTTCATACTGCTCGTTGTGTATACTTCGCGAATGTTCATTCCCGCCTGAGATATGGCATAATATTCTGGGGAAATACATCTTATAGCTCCCAGACTTTTAGATTACAAAAACGAATTGTACGAATAATAACCAAATCCCACCCACGTGATTCATGTAAGCCTCTCTTCATTAATCTAGGAATTCTACCATTACCGTGTCTTCTTATTTACGAATCAGTGGTTTTGTAAAAAATGACTTGCTCAAGGGCAGGAATATATTTTCAGAAAATGCCGAAGTCTATTACTATAACACTCGACGTAGAAATCATATTCAAATTCATGTACATTATTTTACAACACTTTCCAGAGACATTAAACGATTAAATTCAATAGAAAAGTTTAAATCCCAAGTGAAATCGTTTCTGCTGCATAACTGTTTCTATACAATTAGAGACTATACTGAGCATCACAAGAAAAGTAACATTAATTTTAACAATGATACATAATGCATTATTTACCATTTGGACTGTATAAATGAGTATAAACAACCTGTAACAACTATTGTACTACAACTTCCGGGTCAATGACCCCCATCTCGATCAGGTTTTTCGTCCAGTTTCCCTGATCCATTGAGCAAATGCTGAGATGGTCCCTTGTTTTGCTTCTGGACATAAATGTAACTTCATTTTCTGTGCACGTCTTCTAGAATTCAATGGGAAATACAATTATTCAAATTATCGTTTCCATGTTGTCGCGGCAGGAATTAATAAGAGCGAAAATTTATTGCTTATTTATCCTTGAAAAAAATTTTTATTACATGGGAGTTTTTTTGTTTTTTTTTTCTCCGTTTCAAAATTCAAAATTTTATTGCTTATTTATCCTTGAAAATAGATTTTATTACATGGGAGTTTTTTTGTTGTTTTTTTCGTTTCAAAATTCAAAATTTATTGCTTATTTATTTTTTAAAATAGATTTTACTACATGGAGTTTTGTTTTTTTCTCCTTTCAAAATTCAAAATTTAAGTAGTATATGACTTAGTGCAGGGATCACAGAATTTTGAAAATGTGCACACAATTCACTTTTCCCCATAGCACGTCATACGCAGTTTTTAACTGTTTTTTTTACGTAAAATAAATAAATAAATAAATAAATATATTCCATAATATAGCTTCATGAGTAGCAAGTAGTTAGCAGCATTGGTTTCTCAGATACACTAATTATGGTGATTGGTCATTTCTTCATTATTGCCAACTTTCTGCGAGTATGTTTATGCATCTATGTTTCCAAACAGTACATGTTAGTAATGCGTTATTTCCATAGAGTAAATGTAAAATATTTTTACAACTTACTTTAATGAATAGAAATTTCTAAACTGAGTGATTTTAATTCAATGTCGAAGAGTTTTAAAAAAATTGCAAACTCGCACATCTGAAAGTACTTTGTTAATTCAAGTCTCCTAGAGGCGAAGACACTCTGTTGGACTCCATGGCGTTAGAATACGTTGTTTTCTGAATTATATGCGGGTTTACTTGATTAATTTTGCTTCGGTTGGAAATGATGTGCCACATTACATCTGCAACACTAGACGTTAACGAGAAAACTCATCATTGAAGTCTCACTAAAAAGGCGCATACTACACTATATTATTTTACGCGTTCTAGTATTGCCGCGAAATAAGGCTACATGTTCCATAGGTGACAGTTCGCATAATTATCCATGCACTGCCACAGGTGGCACTTGCAACTTGCATTCTCACGCCTATGATAGTGTAGGTAAACAGGTTCATAAGCACGCACGCGCTGTTCTGAGAAGTATGTGGTCGGCCGGGCAGACAGACGAACTCAACCCCAAAGCGAGGTGGGTAGATGCCTCCGCCGCCGCTGCGGACCCTCCGGGGCCAGAAGTGAGGAGAAGCGAGGCCGACGGCAGAAAATGGACGGAACGGTGGCGGACCGTTGCCAAGGGATTAGCGAGAAGTTCGGAGAGATTAGCGCTCTGTGGCCGGGAGAGCGGGCCGGCGCGGCGGCGGTGGTGGCGAAGGGGCGGAGGGGGTGGCGCGGGTGGCGGGGGAGGTGGGGGCGGCGCGAGGAGGCGGCCGGGCGGGAGGGCGGTGGCTGCCGCGACCGTGCAGCGCGAAAATGAATCCTCAGACCTTGCCAATAAGCGGAATAAGCGGATTCGCTTGTCATTCGCTCGCGCCTAACTAAGCAAATACGCTGTGAAACATCAACGATTTTTCTTCTCCTGTGGGGAACGTTCAGGAAAGTACCTTTGGTTTGAAAAGGAGTTTATAATGTAGTGAAATTTTTACTCTTGGTACATCAAAGACTAATTTATTATTATTATTATTATTATTATTATTATTATTATTATTATTATTATTATTATTATTATTATATTAATTACTAATATTAAATAATAATAATAATAATAATAATAATAATAATAATAATAATAATAATAATAATAATATTTTTTCACTTTCTGCACTATGTGCAGGAACATTCACCTGACCATTGTTGGTAAAGGCTCGGTCGATCTCGCAGAGACAAGACATGAACGAATGTTTCTCTTTAGACATTTCAATCAATTGTTTCCCAATCAGTAGTACATTCCAGGAATTCTCTTACTATTCTGCAGCTGTCCAGTATTACTGCTTTCTGCATTTGATCTATACATGAAAATGCTAATGCCTTATTATTATTATTATTATTATTATTATTATTATTATTATTACTGTTATTATTACTATTATTATTACTATTATTATTATTACTATTATTAGTATTAGTATTAGTATTAGTATTATTAGTATTACTATTATTATTAGTATTATTATTATCTTATGTATTGTATTCTTATTATGCCTTACTTTCCCGTACCATGTGACTGAATAAGTAGGAATTACAGATGGATAGAATTTAATGACTTCTTTAAATAAACTTGGAATAAATTATTCTATAGAGTGTGCATTTGCTGTTTTAGGCAAGAAGTACTGTCGGTGTGTTCCATGATAAATATTTTGCAATATATGGCTCAGTATTGTGAATTTTTAGATCCCTTGTTTTTTGATCCCTATTTTACTGCTGGCGCTTTTGATTTGAGTGTTTCTGGGAACAGGAAAGTAAGTACCGTAAAAACGCGCGAATGAAACCTCACGTATGGTGACTCATTTATTCTCTTCTTTTTACTCAGCGATTATTAATCGCTTGTTTGTAAGTAATAGAGAAAAAATATTATTTCATGCATGGATGAATCGTTTTAGTCATAATTATTCATAATATATTGCTCTTAAAATTTGTTATTTATTTTCATCTTTACTAATATACTTTCTTCTTTCTTTATTTATTTTATGTATTTATTTATTTAATTATTGTTAAAACAGTAAGAAATGTAAATGACGTAGGCAGGGAGAAGAATCTGCATACTGTCCAGAAGAAAAACTGCGGAGTTCATTATTTTCTCAAATCGGAGAAACTTATGGGAAACTCGATGGAATGACCCGATGACATTTACTTGTTATACAAGCAAGTCATTATTGACAATTTCTTTACACAGTGACTTTGCATCCTTGCAAAAATGATACGGCTCTTTTGTGTGCTTTGATTTTTGATTTCTTTCATGACTATTTGAAAATATTTTTCCTAAAAAACGTTTCCATTTACATGTATTTAAGTTTCTTAACACTATTCCGTTTCGCAAGAAAACAGTAAATACGTGAGTTAACTTATGTATAATGGTGTATAATCTTCAAGAATCTGGAAATTCATCTACATTTCAGCCTAATTTTTTAATTAATAAATTGAATATTCTGATGACTTCATAAAAAGTATCGTAAAGAAACATCACGACAGATATTTTGAGAGAAATGTCTTATAATGTAGAATTCATTTTTATGCTCATATAGGTATAACAGAACAACCGAATTTCTCAAAGAGCGTTGGTTGAAGACATCACCTATCGATCGTTCATCTGTCTATCCTTACTTTTTAAATAACATTCGCTATAAATTTTATATTTTATTAAATAACAATTAACAGTTCTACTAGCAAATACAGCATTCTCCAGTTTTGTTGAAAATTGAATTAAAGGTGTAAACTGTAAGAAAGTTGTGTGGTCCAAAATAGCGATGAGAGTAGATTTTCACAACCGACATTCTGACTGCTTAAATAAGGTTGGAAATGTTCGTCCAGAGCTAATACGGCAATATGGAGGCAGCGTTTTACATCCAATTTTACTTTTCCCATGCTTTTCTTGTTATAACTCAAATATCTTTATTGGCAAATTTCAAATTCCTAATCAGCACTCTCCGCCTAGGCAAGGCAAGCCCTGAAGTGTACTAATCCATTCCATATCGCACATTGCACCACGATCAAGAACAATATTGTAAGTGAGCAGAATTTGTTAGGCAGGAATTTTTAAGAATATGTAAAAGTTAGTTTTGGAGCATTTCTTCTTTAACGTGTTAGTAAAGTCAGTAAACACAACGCAATATGAACTTATTATTGTTTGAAAGTCTCGTATAATATTGTACATTTTGCTTTTACTTTTCCGTCTGGTCATAGTACAATAATTTATTTCTGATGCAACGAAGAGAGAACCCCATTATGGTGTATTATCGTAAAATCTTGTATTTCAAGAGAATTCATAACCCTAAATACGGCCGCTGAACACTCACATGGCAGTGTTTACTACGCAGGCACATTACTCGGTATTTAAAGAGACGCCCGAGATGATTCAAACTGCGTGGAGCAAAAGAAACCGGACGAAACGTCGGCGAGGCGAAATAATGAAACGCGATGAAATTACAGAATGCGATGAAATGAAATGGAGTTTCTGGTTGCGAGGGATCAGGTGCGGGACTTGGCATCTCTTCGGCTCGTCGAGTGAGAGGACAGGGCGAGGGAGAAGTGGAAGAGAGGCAGCGCTCGAGACGAGGAATTTGGTGGAACGTCAGAGCTCGAAGGGCGATGGGTGTAACATGTGAGCATGGAGGGGGAGGAAGGAGCGAGTACGACGCAGGCATGGAGTGGGAGGGGAAGAGCGTGAATGTATGAGAAGAGGCAAACGAGCTCAGAATATTGGATCGAACGTGAGTCAACCTGAGAGCAGTAAGATACGTGCGTGCGAGTGATTGATTATTGCGGGCACGTCAACTGCTATGGTAATTACTCCCGTTACTGTAGTGAATACTTTACTGCGCGATGTGGAGGTGTTCCTTCTTACTAAATGGTGAGTTCCGGCGCCGACTTTCACATCTACTTGCGTTGGATTCCTCTTCAGGTATCTCCCTCCCCAGCGAGTCAACACCTCGATTAGCTTGGCTATCCGGGAGACGCCGCGTCCAGGGCACAGGTGCCAACGTTTCGGTCGCCATTCTGCGACCTTCCTCAGGGCGTAGTACTGCGCGGAGGTGGGCTGCGCACGGGTTTATATGCCGTTTCTCTCCGTCCGCTGATAGGCCGGATGATCAGCCAATGCGGAGAGAGTGCAGAGGCCAATCAGGGATAGGGCTCCCCGGGCGGGGTGGGGGAGGCGCCCCGCGCGTGATCGGACGGCATGGAGCAGGGGGCCCCGTGCCGGGTCTCGGTCAGGTGAAAAAGATGTTTCCAGGCATCATGCAGACGTAGGCCTTTATCAGCGTTTATGTTTTGGGGATGTTTAATAATTTCTATTGCCTCTTTTACTCTTCTCGTTCCCCAGCGGTCTTCTCTGGCTAGGAGGAGGTGTCATCAAATAAATGGCATGGCCAGTTTCCCATGCGTGGAGGGCTACGGCTGACTTTTCAGTGTTGTTGTACTTATAGTGGCGGATATGCTCTCGGAGCCGTTCCTCTATGGTCCGTCCTGTCTCGCCGATGTAACTGCTGCCGCAGCTGCATGGGATCTCATATACCCCTGATGACATGAGAGGCGGTATGGGATCTTTCACACGCACGAGGTTTTGTCCGAGTTTTGTAGGAGCTTTGTAGGCGGTCTTGATGTCGAAGCGGCTCAAAAGCTTTCCAATTTTATCAGTGACCCCTCGTATATACGGTAGAATGGCCGTCCTGCGATTGGAATCATCATCATTAGATGTGGTGGTATCAGCAGTGCTAGAGGTGGTCGTTGCCTGCCGTACAGCTTGGTTGGCAGCGTTGGCACTATATCCATTAGCTCGAAATGTGTTTTTTAAGAGCTCTATTTCGGAGTCTAACGATTCCTTGTCACATACCCTAGTTGCTCTGATGGCGAGAGTTTTCAGGACCCCTCGTTTCGTTGCCGGGTGATGGTGAGAGCCGGCGTGCAAGTAGCGGTTGGTGTGAGTAGGTTTCCGGTAAACACTGTGTCCCAGTCTTCCATTGGCTTTACGACTCACCAGCACGTCCAGGAAAGGCAGTTTTCCGTCTTTTTCTATCTCCATGGTGAACTTGATCTTGCGATGTGTTGTTGAGGTGCTGGAGGAAATCAGCTAGTGTGAGGACCGTGGGGCCACACTACTAGCGTGTCGTCCACGTACCGGAGCCAAAGTGTAGGTTTCAGCGGGGCATTCTCTAGTGCTTCCGTTTCAAAGGCTTCCATGAATAGGTTCGCCACCACCGGCGAGAGAGGGGAGCCCATGGCCGCCCCTTCCGCTTGGCCATAGAGTTGTCCCCGGTACTGGAAGAAAGTAGACGTGAGGCAGAACTCGGCTAAGTCAGCCCATTCCGTAGTGAGCCCCCGGGTGGAAAGTTTTTTCCGTATGACGGTAGTCGCCTCATCCACAGGTACCATAGTGAACAAAGACGTGACATCGAAGCTGACGAGGATGTCCGTGTCATTTAAGCGTTGCTCCTTGAGAATGTCAATAAGGTGGGCCGAATTCTTGACAGATGACTTGATGTCGTCGGTCAAGGGCTGAAGTTTGTCGGCCACATAGCGGGCAAGGGGGTGGGTGGGGGAGTTGATAGCGCTCACGATGGGGCGCAGCGGCACGTCAGGCTTGTGAATCTTGGGAAGACCATAGAGTCTGGGAATCCAGCTGTTGCCACGTTTTAGCGTGGGTTTAATTTCAGGTTCTATAGCGGCCGAGTTTTTTATCCGTGCCGCGACCTCTTCTCTCAGCTTCCGTACGGGATTGCTTCGTAGGACAGTATAGGTCTGATCTGCCAATAACGTTTCCACTCTAGAGTGGTAGTCGACGGTGTTCATGACCACCGTAGCATTACCTTTGTCCGCAGGTAATACAACGATGTCCTCGCGCGTCCGTAGTTCTCGCAGCGCTACACGTTCCTCGCGTGGCAAGTTATTTCGTGGCAATTTAGCATGGGCTAAGAAGCGAGCCGATTCTCTGCGGATGTAGTCGGCCTGGTCCGCAGGCAGTTTGAAGACCGCGTTTTCCACCGCTGCCACGATATCCGCGTTAGGGACACGTTCGGGTACGGGCGCGAAATTGAGGCCCTTGCTCAATACAGACACAGTGGCGTCGTTGAGCTCTTTGTCCGTAAGGTTGACGACCGTACTAGTTGCGTCCACCCCGAAAACCTCAGGATGTTGTTTCGCCTTCAGTTTGTCGAATTTGCGAATTTGCTTGCTTCTGGCTAATTCAAGTACCCGTTCCGCGGAATCCGCCGAAACCGTATCAAGTGCGGTCCAATCAGATCTACTAAGACTGCCTGCCAGCATTAAGTGAATTTTGAACAAATTTCGCTCGATGTTAGAAAGTTGCATCCTGGTATGGCGGATCCTCTCGCGTAGGAGAGCGAAGCCCGTTCTACGGAGAATACGTAGTGCCGCCTGAGTCTGAGTCTGGTGACGGATTTCGAGAAAGGATGGAAGCACGTCCTCATCTCTGCACCGCTGGAGGAAAGCGAGCTGGCTCAGCTTCCGTTAGCACCTGTGCCCTGGACGCGGCGTCTCCCGGATAGCCAAGCTAATCATGACTCCGGCCGCGGAAGCCTACGCTCTGAGTCAACACCTCATCTAGGACAAGTTGTAAACTACCGACTGGTCTCCTGATATGTGTGGTAGTGTAGTGCACCTAAGGAGGGACAATAGGGCAAGGATGAGGAAGGAAAGATCGCGTGATATCCGTGAGCCGTTTTTAGGACACTGCTTTGGTATTCGCCAGGTACTTATCCTATACACCACGTATGTAATTCGCGGTGCCCTGATATTGATCAGAGAAAACTACCGATCTGAGAAGCCGGGCGCTAGAATGTTTTTTCCAGACACGCTTAATTCGTCCTAGCTATGGAGTATGCTAGTATGGCTAATCTGCCACCATTGGGACTCAAACCCTAAGACCTCTCAATCAGGGTTCCTGCAAATCAACGACAAAACTGTCTCAGATATGTCAGACGGTGTATGCGAGTGAGCGTGCGAGTTAGGGTACGGAATTACATACATGGTGAAACACTGTGCCCACGGTAAGATCATTAAACTATAGATACATCTCCCATGCCCTGAAGTTCTGATTGACGGCTGTCGCCCAAGACTATCAATAGAACCGTTGGCTACTGCTGAAAAAGTTATCGTCATTGACTGTGATGTCGCCTTGCAGTCCATAATGGTGACGGTTGATTTTAGGCGAACATTATTGCCTCACAAGCATAGGATGTCATTAACTTGGCATCACTTGGCTGTTGCAGATCCCCAACAAGCCATACTCGCAAACATTCCCAGGTTCTGAGACCGGCAGCAATCGAGACATCGAGGATCCCGGAATGGCTGACCGTGTGGGTACCCCAGATATTAATAGCACTGAACCCCTTACCGACATTGGTAAAATGAATTGACGTGACAAAAAACGAATATTTTCAAGGATAATTACTCCGTGTGACGTATGGCACTACAAAAAGAGAATTACTACTTGTTCAATGCCTAATGACGCCTCGGAACAATTCTTTACACATTCATGTCGAAATGAGCGACGGTTTCTACATACCGAGACAATCCTCAAGGATACGTTTCACGTGTGACGGGGATTCGGCTCTCAAATTTACTAAACAATCATGTAGGATTATGCGCGTTTCTAGTCAAGTTTATAAATTTCGTATCTACAGTTTAAAATAACGCGTTCTTCAATATACTTGTAAAGTATTGGTAATGTGAGTGACACCAGACTCAATGTTTATGCTAGATTTTATCTTCTTGGGCCCATGTAATATTCTTCTTAATCCGTGTTGAAATGTTGGACGAAAAAGTAGGTTGGACGAAAAAGTTGTGGACTGGGTTCTTGACGATCCTTCATGTTGCGCTTCCCTTCCTCTTACTCTACACTTGGATCACCTATTATTATTTCATTTTACCCTATTCATTATATTGTCCACCAAGAATTCTCGCTTCTGATAAGGCCGTCGGGTACTTTGTGCATCATTAGATTATTTTGTGGTGCGTATGATCTTCATAAGCACCTCAAAGTTAGTCCATACACCTCCGAAATTCGTACCAGCCCAATGGAATTTGCACGTCTCGTGATTAACTGTACATACTTTACACGAGAAAAACGTCTATAGATAGATTTTGTATTAATAATAATATTTTGGTTGTTAACAAATTACTTATTTAATACATTCAAATTTAATATGAAGGATTACAGTAGCATTTCAGGCGGCTTATACCTGGTACACTCTATTGAATAAAACAAAGCAAAAAAAAATATTTATAGAGGAGAAAAGATTAGTGATGAAAATATTGAGTATTATTTTATTAAAGATGATATATTTCTCGATGAAAAACGATGTGTTTCAGTAGTGAATAGTCTTCAATTGTCTAAAACGTAAAAAAATGTAACTTAATATGTATTATTATCCTTATATATTCCGTATATTTTCCTGATCCATTCACAAGGATTAAGGAAACTGCTTGTATTAAACAGTTACCATAATACTGATTATCCCCCAGTGTCACAACCTCGTCTAATAATGTTTCTTTCCAGCACAGGTTTACCCACATACGTGATCCAAATTTGTTTAACCATGAACTCGTATCCTAAAAATATTCAGGATCTTATGAGTTTATTTTCTTCGTGTCCTACGCGTTGGATTGAAGTCACAAACGCCCTTCTTTGTGACTCCATTTTGTTTATCCTGTTTATCTCTCCGAGTAAAATTGCCGAAGCATTATCCTTATAAAAGGGCCAAGGACCTCCCGTGATCGTTCCTTCCTCTTTCTTGCCCTCTCGTCAACCAGTACACACACTTTCACTTAGTATATGTCAATACACTACCGCCTCCGGCCGGGAGCTTGAATTTCGGCTGGAGCTGTGCTCTTCTGGGTGGGGAGGAGCAAAACCGCGCAAACCGACGTGTACGTCGGCGCGCAATTTTACGTTTTAGCAGGGTTGGGACACTTCCACCTCCCGAGTAATAAAATACGGTACACTTACTGAAATAATCACCATAGAAGTTGACGTCGCATGAAACACTGCGTTCTCATATACACACTTGAAACTCTGACGTAGGAGAATTGTATAATGCACAGGAAAACTTTGTTGTATTGTATTTTCGATTACTCTGCAGACTTGCAAAATTATTACAGGTTTTCTTCTACGTTCGAGAGAGCGGTATACTGTTCCGCGGGTAGTGTTTACAGGCATGGATTTGTAGAGACAGGTTTAGTAACGGGACGTGAAAGTAGCGTTGTTGTTTAAATAGAAATTTAGCAAAAAAAAAAAAAAGAGTTTGAGTTGTAAATGTAAAAACGGAATAACGAAAGTTTATTTTTGCGCAGTGATCTCTCTGTTCGTAAGGAAAATATTGTCAATTTTTTGTACTTGTAAATGAAATTTTACTCAGTACTCTTTGCCTAAACACAAATAATTAGTTAGTTTATCTTTATCTTTACATTAAGAGTAAATGATAACAAAGGCTATTAATTGCATTCAACTGTTCTTAGAATTGCACAAAACGTTACTGGGTACTTTTCAGTTTTGCTACTATTGTAGATCCTTATCGTATTATCTTAAAATATTTTTTTAGTCCTGTCCACCATTATAGCAGATTTATTTCAATGTCATCAACATGCTTATTTAAAAACAAAACACTGGCAGAAAGTTTAGAACAGAAGAGCTGCTGAAGGTCAGAGAATGGTAAAAAATATTTCGGGTAGATTAGAATCAAGAAGAAAGAAGTAGTAATAAACGAGGAAAATCAAGAAATTTGGCAAAATGAACAAGTGTCATAGATGCATAAGAAAAGTATGAATGGAACAGAAGGGGTCAATGATGGATAGGTTTGTTTGTAAAAAAGGATCATGGCATTGGAAGAAGCTTATTAAAGGACGATGACTCGTCTTCCTAAACAACGCAAGGGCAGATGTTTAATAGCGTAACAAATTGAAAGACTTGCGAAACGACAAAAAAGAATACAAGTGGAAAGACATAATGGGTTGTAATTGAAAGAAAGCGGGGCTGAGAGGGAAGTCTGGTAGCGACTAAAAACACGATCCAAAAGTAAATTGTTTAGAGAAGAAACGCCCTGCTTTCCACACTGCGGGACGAACGGAGGCAAGAGGTCAGGGAGAAGGCGGCGGCGGGGGGAGTAGACGGAGCAACGGGGTTTGCCCGTGGCGGCGAAGCACCGGGAACGGCCTACCGCTCTGCGCCGGGTCAGCGCTATCACCCCCCCGCCTCCGCCCCCTCCGCTTTTGGCCGCCGCCGGCGTTCTGTCGCACCCGCGGCAACCCCCTTCCCCGCCGACCCATCGCTTTCCCCTCCACGGCCCGCCCGCGCAGCGCTCAGCCCCGCGTGGCCATGCCCTGTCCGCCCCACCCTCCCCCTCCCTCCCCCCCCCTTACCATCCCGGCCCCCCCTGCCAGGCCCCCTTCCCTTTTCCCCCTCCCATCCCACCCGCTCCGCTTCACTCCTACTACGTCCCGTTCTTCTAGACTCCACAATACTCCTCCATGCTCCTCTTTGTTCTCCTCGTCTCACTACGCCCCACACCGCTCTTTTCCACCCCGCTTCTCTTCCACCTCGCCACCCCCCCTCGAATTTCTCCGCCTCGTGTATCCCCGCTCCGCTCCTCCGGCCGTCTTCCGTTAGGCCTCACTCCACAACCTCATCACTTTCGATTCTGCGAAGATCTCAGATGGAGGTAACGTAGGTTTTCCGCTGTACTTACCTCAGCCTTTGAAGTACATTTTTACCGTAGTAACCATGCGGTCTAATTCTGACAGGATAGTGGCTACTTCTCTTTGCTTCTACATTTCTATCCTTTTTATCTTTATTTTTATCCCGCCTCTTTGTTCGTGCGACATTGACTTTACGTTTCTATAACTGCTGTCTTCACCGTGAACCGTTTGCTTCCTAATTGTATCATGCTGAAGTTTTCTACCTAATGTATTGCGTCTACCTGCAGTACATGATTGAATGTCATTTTCCCTGCCTCAGTATCGTATTCCCCAGTTATATTACGTCTTCGCTTCCACCCTATTTTTATTAAGTTCAAAAATATGTTAAACTATTCGTCGTATACATTCTTTATCCAGCAATAACTTTGGCAAATGTTCTCCGATTTGAATGTCTTTTCTTTCCCGTAAAGGATATAATCTTCCATTTGTACGCGTAGGATTTTGTTCGTTATGGATTCTCTTCTGTCGATCTGACAATCTTAAAAGATCGACAGGTTCAGAACATAATGCCCCACCAATTCGATACAGATCTTCTAATTTTAAGGAGTACTTTACTATATTTTCAAAGTTAATATTCCACTTTCAGAATGTATTCAAAATTAGTTCCGTTTCTTAAGACAAATGTTACCCTCTGTACGAGTACGAAGTGAAGCAGCAACAGACCATGATTTTTTTATGTGGTTAAATACTTTAAGAAATGCAAAATCATGATACTGTAATAACCTGAAAATAGGAATACACGTAACCGAAACATTGTTTATATACCAAAGAATAAAGAAAACAATAATCATTCCTGATATGGTGGTTCCCCGTTGTTTAATTGCCAAATCAATAGAATTTGATCGAGTAATAATTAATTAAAGAACAAATTCTTTTTTGAATAGTATAGTATTTACGTGATTTACCATTTCATATGTTAAAATTTCAGTGCTTCTTTTTTTCCAGTGCTTCTTTACACGTTTTAACATAAACGTCAGTTACAATGTCTGTAAGCACTCAGCATGCATCCTTTACTTCGCTTTAGAATTTCTGTCTGTTGTTTTTGGTGTGTACGCCCATTTGCGTTATTGTCGTAATCCCATTAGTCGTTCTGTGAGTAAATATAAACGGAACCTCTATGTGTTTTTGGTAATTAATCATTTAGTTTTTTCGTACATTACCTGCCTGCGTATTTATATCGCCGTCTTGGGGTCTACCCTAGTTTCACCTTCCAACTCTTCGCCATTTTCATCAAATGAATTATTGAATAATTTAAATGCCTTCTGATATTTATATTTTCTTTCTTAACGCACCACATAATAACACACGTAAATGAAGTGTTACAAGTTGTACTTTATTTCCCCGTTCATTTTTTGTATTATCTGTAATTTGAATTGAGATTCATTGAAAAATTTGCAAAAGCATACTGAGGTAAATAATTGTTTAAAATATGTAGCATAGTTAATTGCTCTTAATTCTTGCAACATAATAAGTAAATGGTTGGAATTTTGGGACAATGTCGACTTTAATGTACTGCACATTGATTAGACATGTAATTTATCAACATTTATTGCGCCTATGTTTTGATCGTAATTCGAAGTTTGTGTTCTGCCAAGTAATATATATTCACTACAATGTCAACCTTCCATTATTATTCACGCATCAGGTTTAGTTCTAGCAAGAACGGCCAGGTGTTTCCCTAGTAATTTTCTTCGTTGATTAGGCAGTCCAAAATGTAGGGAAGATAGATATATGGGATCACTTGAAACACACCTGCCAGAAATACGAAACCTTCATCAATCGACCCTACTGCAAGTGATATTAATTTTGTACAAATACCATGTCTGAGAAATTCTTCGGCTGAAAACCAGTGTATTTAAAGAAGCTGAATGGTGAGAAAAAAACTAGAAATCGATTTGTACCTGAGTGTGCAGATGTCACCAATTATTCTGTTCTATTTTCTCTTTCCAATTATTCGAGGATGTATTATGAAGTCCTACAGTATTTTCATGCCATCGTGGTGAAATGCTCATGAAAATTCGTGAAAATTTCACAATCAAATGTCACAAATCAAACGTACTCTGATACTTTTTTTTTTTTTCAAAATTTGAAACATAACAACTTCACATTCGCTTACGTATATTGAAATAATACCATAAGTGTTTTAATAAACTCTGCTTGAACATTTTATTAATTCGAAAAAGAACAATCGTTTAGAGTTTTAAAAAAAGTAAATTAATCTTCTGAGTAGAAGAAAAACTAGATTTTAAACTTAATTATCAAACGTACGTGTACGAGAACTCAATCCGGCTGAGATATATCATAAACAACATTTCTTACCTTTGCAGAGTCGTTGTCTAAGAAGACCTAAAATTTGAGTCCTGACGGTCGCGAATTTTTGAAACTATACTTGGGTTTCTGTAACCTGCCTGATGACAGCTGATCAGCTGTTACGGTTTCGTTCAATCGGGAGCTTAAACGTCATCAGAGTGAGGCTACCGTGATGACGTTTTAGCTCTCGATTGGATGACACCGGAAGAGCCCTTCGCAGACCAGCCCTGAAGAAGACCACGAAAAGGTGGTCGAAACGTCGGCAACACAGCCTTCGACGCGGCGTCACCCGGACGGCCAAAATCATCGACACCGGAACAGTTGATGAAGTGTCATCGGCCAGGTTAGAAAAACTCAAGTATAGCTTCTTAACGGGCGTGTTATGTTAGCGGTTAGCTACTTTAATCGCTTACACCAGTATATTCTAAGAAACGTGCCCCAGACCACTCACGATCTTTCTTTCCGCTGCAATAACACTTATGTTGGGAAACCACTTGGTAGCTTAGAACTTGTCCGAACTGGAGTTGTGCCCTGCTGAGGGAGATGCCTGGAGAAAAATTCTCTCCAGCTGACGTATAGTTTGGCGCCAGGTCTCAACACAATCAGTGAGCGAGGAACTTCGCCTCTTCCAAGGTTATAACTAGCACTACACTCACGGCATTAAAGACCGAAGTAGTTCACACGCCCGGAAACACTAAATATTTGCAAACGAGAGCACAGTGTCGGCCGCTCCATTGCTACACGAAACCGTAGAGAGTTGATAGGTCAATTCAGTCGATGTCTGGAGGTGAATTATAACATCCGGCTGCTCTTTTCGGTAGTTTTCCCCGATTTCTTCGATTCTACCAGGCGAATGTTGGAGCAGTATTGTATCAAATGGGCCACGGAACACGCGCGATCTATCCTTCTTCTTCCTTGTTCTATCCTCATCCTTTACTTACATTCACACTTACACTTACACGTACTACACAACTACACATGTCGGGAGACCAGTCGGGAACTTTGAGCTTGTCCATGTAGGGGCAGTGCCATGTTAGTAGGAGGTACCTAGGGGTTACGTAAAAGTCCCGGAGGCTGGCGAGTAGGTCGGCATCGGAAATCGCCATCCCGCGAGGGAAGATCACCGCTATCTTCAGCGATAAAAATACATGCACTACACTTACTGGTCTAATGGCCTTAGTAGTTGGGCCCGGAAACTAATCAATCTATCGCTACAAGATGGTAGCGTGGTTGGTTGCGCAGGAGTTGGGGTTCTGGACTGAAGTGACTTCTGCGAAGGGCTCGGCGAATACATTGGCAAGCACGGCGCGCAAAGTCTGGACGAGTGGCTTGGCTTCCCAGAAACGTTAATACAACTGGCCTCCGCCCACGTTCTCACGGGCCAGCGCACGTTCGCATTTGAGCTCTTTACATCGCTGCGGCACCAAAAGTATTCCGCGTTTACTCCTCTTATAAAAGCGGGTTTTCTCTTCCTACCAGTTTCTACATTTTTACGGTCTTTATAATTGAGGTGCTTGTCCATTCTTGTTTGCTGCTTCGTCGCACGATACGACAGAATCTTCGAAAACTGGTCAAAATAGGCATTTTTAGTTTGTGAGAAACTAGCATTGTAGGAGGGAAGTTTGACGGTAGGCGGGATGATATCAAACCTGCAGTGAGAATTGCAGAACTTTAGTTCTGCAATAGTAGAGACGAATCTTATCTGAAGATAATAACAGTATTCAGTTAATTCAAAATTTCAAGATTGGTTACTCCTAAGGGAGTGTGAAGTGTAGAAAGGAGAATAGACTATCGACTAAAAAAATTTTTAATTTCACAATACAAAACTCAACGAAAATTTGTTGGATACGTTTTCTCAAAAAATAGATTTAGTGAAATTAATGCTATATACTTCACGCGCCTTTTTTGTGAGTTACGGCTTCCATTTTGAAAACTGCTTAAAAATAAATTTCGTAATATTTATACACTTTAATTTTGTTTATTTTTATTGTAAAACACTTTTTGCAGAACTCGACGGAGCTTTGTCTTTATTTGTCATTTCTTTTCTTGGTTTGTCATGAAATATAGTTCATTAAATATGCATGATTTTTAAAACAGTATTTTACATTATTTGATTTAAGAATGATTTGTTCTAGCTGTTCAGCTTAACTCATTAGATATCAGTTTTTTCAGAATCCCTATATACAATTCTAAAGTCATGTGTTTTTTTTTTTCGACTATAGAAATTCTATCACAGACTGCCTTCTTGCAAAACCGCATGTCCTCCAAAAGTGCACCACACACCCATATATCTCCTATATATTTTTCTTGCAACCATCTCTCATCGCTTTCAAATTTCAACAAACTCTCTTTTAAGCGTTAGTTTTGCAATTTCATTCCATCCTTGATTGCATATGGTTCTGCGTTGTTGCTGTATATCCTTCTTTCAACCTCTCTACCTACCCTGTGCAAATCGCATCAAAAACCTCGCTTACCCCGTTTACCTTCGCCCAATCTTCACCTTCCAAAGCTCCACCTCCAAGCTCCTCTGCTGCCGCTTCTTTCGTTTCGCATCTCCAGCCACCCTCTCCGCTGCCAACGCGCCAGCCACAACCACCCGCACCGACTGCGAAACGCAATTCGCTCTTAGGCAAAGCCGGGCTTAGGCGTGGACCGCCTCATCTCTGCGTTGCTCGACCCTTGACGCACCTCCCCGTTCCTCCTCGTCCCTCCCCTTCCTTTCTGCTCCTCTCTGCCCCCTTCCTCTCCGCTCCTCCCCGTTCCACCCCGCTCCTTGCGCTCGTGCCCGCTCCTCTCCCCCTCCCTTCCCTCCTTGCTCCCTTCCCTCTCCCACTCTTTCCCACTTCACGACACTCCTGGCCTCTTCCTCTACTTCCCTTTCTTCCTCTCCCGCGTCCTCGTTTTCTCCCTCGTATTTCCCTCTTTTTCCTTCTTTTCTCCACTTCTCCCTTTCTCCCTTTTTTTTTTTTTTTCCCTACTGATCGCTGCCTCGTGTGTGCGTTCTCTTCCTTCTCTTTCCGCTTTCTTCCCCTCTTTCCATGTTCCTCTCTTCCCCGTTCACCCATCGTTCGAAACCCCGAGCACCTGTCTCGATCCCCGCACCGCCGCGTCCGCACATCCCCGCACGCCCGACCCCCCCCCCGCCCCCTCCGACCGCGTCCGCCCCCACCCACGCTCCGGCCGCGGCTTCGCGTGCCCCGGCGCTCTGCGGGAAACAAATAACCATCAGCAAGAAAATCCCCAGCCGCGTTTTCAGCAAATGTCATTCCGCGCGCACCGCCCCTCTTAGCCACGCGCTCTTTTTCTTTATTTACCTTTTGTGAAACATTTCCATATCAAGCCCCCGAAACAGCGCCGGCCTGCCCGCGGTATTTAGTGTTTATCTTGTCAGCTTACGGAACCCTCCTTGTTTCCCGCGGCGTGCGTTTTCATTTCTTCGCGTAGGGCCGTGTTGCTTCGACGACCATCGCCCTTCTTCAGGCCGTCTGCCTTCGTGATTCCACTCTCGTCTGTCCGATTTGATGTATTGTAAGTGCTCTTTCGACAATGACAGCTCCTCTGTTCATTTCTCTTCATTTTTAGGTTGAATATAAATGAGAAATTTCTGAAATGTGGGCAGGCTTCTCCAGGAAAACACTTCAAAGGTCAATGAAAATAAAAAAGAAGAAAATTTCTTTTTAAAGACGAAGGAAATATTCTTATTGAGTGTTAAGAGAGGGAATAAGTACTTCATAAAAAAGATATTTAAAGATCAATAATTAACGTTACATTGACGCTATGATTTGGGAGTTTGTTTCTCTATTATTATAAAGATGATGTCCATACTGTTGCAAGACCATGATATCAAGAACCACATTTCAGGATCAATGCATGCAAACAATACATTTCAAAACAAGGTCATTTCCGTTCGAGAACTTAAATCGAAGGGTGGAGACAAGTTATCACCTTCATCGAAAGACGCTTTACGACGAATAATTTCGTCTTGCGAATGGCAACTACATCTGATTATGTTCCCACAAATCGGAAGTGCGGAATAAAACAGTTTAATAATGGTTCTTAAACTATAAACCTGGCAATATATTTAGAAAATTATAAAAGTACATTAAAGCTACTTTATTTCTGTATTTTTATAAAAATATAATCTTGATGAAGGAGAGTACACATTTCACTTCGCATATGATTAATGCAACACGTATTTCAAGTCAGCAAGATGTTTATTTATCACATAGGTATCTCAGTCGAACGCCAGCAAGCGGATATTTTTTGGAAGGGGTAAATGAAAATCGCCCATTTTGTGTATATCAACGATTTAAGTTTATTATCTTTCTGTACGAATTAGAAGTCTTTCAGGGAATTAACAAAATTAATAAAAACATCTAACAAAAATAATAAGTATGATAAACAGATACGGATTCACAGAGATAATGTACTTAATGGAAATTAGTGTTAATAACACTACAATGTAATTTCATATGCAAAACAGAGAAATAATGCTTGGTTTTCAAATAAACTGATTGAAATTGAGTAGTTTTCTCCAAATTCTATTTTCGTAAATCCTACGATTATGCATATTATTTTTATTACCCAAGTAAATATACTATGTCTAGTTGCAAAAGATAATAATTAAATATAATTGTACACTAACAAATTAACATAACAATGGTGAATTGGTGAAGATATTCAGTTATTTGATTGTGGGAAGTCCCAGTTCAAAGTTTGGTGGGATACTTATTCGGTCGGAATATTTATTAGGAAATCTTTAATTGAGCTACGTAGTGGAATTTTTGACCATTCGATGGAAATATGTTGTCTAGGTGCTTGAGGTCTAGATAATTTCAGTGGTTTTCCATAAATTAAAGACAGAACTGATCGTTTAAATTTTTATTTAAGATTGTCTAAAACTGAATAGCTCTGCGTTTTACAAACAATCCAGGTCACTGCTGCCTGTTACAGTTTTTGCTTTCTCTATAATTTTGTACCTTGCATGGGGAAGTATATTTCCCCGTGACAGAATTGTTGAATAATGCGGTAATTCGTTTTTCTTTTTCCTGATATTTATTTCAGTAGATGCGTGGTGATCAGGAACATCTTTGGTTGATGGTACATTAACGATCTTATGATTTCTTTTGGAGTAAGGTAGATGGATTGGTCATTTGATTCTAAGAATTAGATAGTTTTCCATTTATTCGTGTTGATTCGTATCTGAAAATGAGTATGTGTGGAAGACAAAACGTTTTCCAACTTGCATATTTTCTCTGAGGGTATTTCTTCCTTTACATTCTTTCATTTCTAAGTGGTGAACTTCAAGTGCTCGAATGATTAATTTCTCGGTAAATAGTGAGTAGTTAATATCTACTGCAGGGAAAATATTAGATATTAGTCTTTTACAAGACTACTTATTTATTTCGTAGCTCTGTTGTAGTTAATGCGATTTGCTAGGTATTAGTTTCCCATGTTTTCGTTTCTCAATTATTTTATTTAGCAACAATGTTGAAAATTCAAAGCAGCTTTTCTCGTAGTATGGTTGAAAGGCAGCGCACCAAACCGATCCTTGAATAATTTGAATAATATGTTAGTTCCTGCAATTATATTTTAAGCAGTTTTCAATGAAAAGCTGGTATTAGTTTTGATGTTCATATTAGCAATAAGAACTATGGAAAGAAGTAAGAATGTTCCCATGGAAAGTGTGTAGAAACGCTGAAAAAACACTTCAAACAAGAGGTACTGAGCTCTGAAAACGGGCAGTTAAGAAGTAATTGAAACTGATCGCTTTGCTCACACAGCTTGGTCGCAGCAGTTTGGAAGCCTATTGTGAATTAGTGGGAGAGCAGCACTCCCCTCCGTGGTAACCTTTTCTAAAGATTCGCGCACCTCGTCCCCCTTCATGCGTCCCGCACTCGTCCGCTCCCCCTCCCCCCTCCCCCACTGCCCATCGCCTGTCGCGTGGCAGGTCGGGCCACAGGCGTGCGCTGGTCTTTGTAGGGGATATAATTTTCATAATTACTTAAAACTCTCATTTATCAGCCAGTGGAAGCCGACTTCGCTTCAAATAAGCTTCTCGAGTTTCGAAACGCTGCACTTTCCCTTTTTCTTATTTTCCTCATCATTCAACGCCGCGCCTTCCCGCTCCCTCCGACCCTCTCCTCCCACGACCCTCCCCTTCCCCTCAACGCCTCCCGACCGTTCTCACCCCCAGCGCTGCCACCGGCGCTTCCGGAAAGTTCGTGCTTATGTTGCTGCTCCTGCCGCTGCTGGTAGCGCCACTACTTCAATATCTACTTCCGACCCCGACCCCGACCCCGCCTCCGCCGAATCTACCTCCGCCTCCCGTACCTTGTTTGCCACCTGCGCCTCACCAACCGACCGCCACCGCCAACTCGGTTGCAAGCTTCCATAGACCACCGGCTTCCAGTGTCTGCACTACAGGCCGCAACAAATTCCACGTTGGCCACCGGTTTTTCTCACTCACGACATTCACATTTGTGCTGTGGCCTTTGAATACTTATCACATTTGAATCGCTTAGTGCAGAAACTACTCATGTCCATTATTTACAAATTTTGAGATGTATTGATCACACGATATATTTTGATACATAGGAAGGAAACGTCGAAACATCGAAAATCATCTCTTAAGACAATTTTAAATATATTTTGTCTAATAAACTCCTTCCATGTTCCGAATGGCTACGCCGCAATAAGTACTCATACGTTATTTGAAAAAATACTTTCTATGCAAAATGTGCATGGCAGGAGCATATAACACTTCCAGAAACGAGTAAATTGTTTCTTGTTTACAAATGGAAATAAATATATTTGTTCAGAAAGAAAAATTAACTCAGTAATAAAAAAGCACCTATTTTACACAATTCAATTGATTAATTTTTGTTTGTAAACAAATATATTCATTTCTTTTGTAAATAATAAACAATTTACATGGTTCTGGAGTGTTTATATATTTTTGAAATGCAAATTTTTGTATATAAACCTTTTTTCAAATCAAATTTGAGTGCTTACTGCAGCACAACCATTCGAAATATCGAAGGAGTTTATTTGACAAAATATGCTTAAAATTGATGTTTTCATTATGCAAAGCCCTCATATCCGCCGTGAACGTGTGTGTGTTACATCTGGCTAAAGTTTTCGTCTCGTGCAGAATCGGGTGTAAAATAATTCAGTTTTATTTCCTTCTCTTAAAAATCGTTAAGAGTGGGATTGGATATCCGCACCAAGCAATTCAATTGGTATCAGGAGAAACTTTTCCCTGATTTTACATTTTTTGGATTTACGCCACTAGTTGTAGTATTAGCCTGATTGCGATGCTCAGCCTTTTTCGCCCAACTACTAATCCCTTTTGCAACTCACATCCGTGTTTTTTCTGCTCCTAAATGTTAATTCTGGCTGTATCAATCCTTCCACCTACATGTCTTCTGCAGCCTTCCCTGGGAACATTTCAAACGCTATTTCCTCCCTCCTCGCCTTCCCTTCATTACCACCCCCGCACCTTTGCCAAATTCCTCCTAGCCATAGTTCTCGTTTCACAATAATACACTTTCCATTGCCTTTCCCTCCACCACAACAGTTCCTTCCCCAAAGGCCCCATGAACCAAAACCATCGCCTCCCTTGTTATTGCGATTTCAGACTTCACCACCTCCGCAAAAGACAAATGCTTCGGAGTTTATATCGCACCCATCACCGACATAGCTGAAGCCGCGATTCGCCCCCGCCGCCCCCGCCGCCCCCGCCGCCCCGCCGCCCCGCCGCCCCGCCCCCCCCGCCGCCCCGCCACCCCCGCCGACCCCACCGCCACCACCGCTCCCGCCGCCCACGCCGCCCCGCCGCCCCGCCGCCCCGCCGCCCCGCCGCCCCCGCCGCCCCCAATGTAGTTCCAGAGTTGCCGCAGCGACGCGCGTGGCATCTTTGAAGCGTGGATGAGCACGAGGAGGTAGTGGAAGTGGAAGACGGCGCTGGGCTTCTCCCCGTCTCCTCCTCCCTCCCTTTCCAGCTCCTTCCTTTGCGTCTTCGCGCGTTCTTCCGCCTCTCCCACTCTTGCACCCGCACAACTCTACTCCGTTGGCTGAAGTATTAGGTTTCCCCGCGGAGCGTACAACTTACGGAGCGCGCCACAAGGTGATTGGTTCAAATTAAAATAGCAGCGGAGGTGCCCTAAAGCCTGAATACTGTTTTTGAAGCTGGTTTGGAGGGAATGACAGAGGGTGTGAATAAAAAGAGTGACGTGAAGTTTATTACTTTGTTATCTGAGGGTTATTCAAATTACGTCGACAGATAAGGAAAGAGACTTCCAAAGAAAGAGGATAAGAGAGATTTATATGGTTGAATAAAATTAATTTTTTCTTCTTTGAAATTCAGAAAATTCGAAAAACGGGATATAGATAAAATAACACCATATTTATATTGTTAAACGATGCCCTCATCTTATTATAATTTTCTCTCTATTCCCTGAGACCGTTTGGAAAAATGAAAGGTATGCAATTGAAAAAATCCATTTTACTGCTTGAAATAGTACGTCTCTTTCAACATCGTGGGTGAACAATCTACTGGATCATTTTGAAAATTGTTATGCTAATTATATGTGCTCTTAATTACTCACTATCTAATTGGCAATAAAACAAAATACCAGTTATTATGACTGCTCCTACATTTGCTGTCATTTATATAATATAACTGTTCGTAAGAATAAAATTATGGAACATGCAGAAAATATATATTGAACACTTCCTTGTCTTAGTATAAGGTTGAACATTGCCCAATTTTGATTTTAAACAGATTAAAGTGAATATATTTTCCGATTTTCATGTCAAGCAACTTTTTCAGCCTGGAATTCTGAATATTGCGTGCGAGGGGCGTCCTTTCCTAATCGATGAAACGAATTAACGGAAATGTGTTTTCCTCCAGACACCGTCCTGAATTTTTTGATGTCCCGTTTTTTCGCTTGTCTGTCCTGTGCACCAACAGAAATTGAATGAAGTCAACACTTTTAAAATGTCGAACCGAATAGATGGATCTTTTTGTGTGTGATCTATATTGGGCTGTTTTGACGCAGTTCATTTACGTCGATGGTGAGTGTTAAATCTATCCCCTTTCAAAAATAAACCTGTGCCGTCAGATACCTAAGTGGAAAATAATCATAACTATGGCACTTTTTAACAAATATTTGCCAGTATCAATTTGCACAAACTTGAAATACATTATAAAATTTAATGTTATTTCTTTCTCTCTATTTCCTTGTTCCTATTTTATGAAAGTTATGAGCTTCATAAGTAAAGCTCGAATAAAGTAAGCAGTAAATCCGTACATTCAATGAACACAAACAATAAATCCACACATTCAATGATTGTAAAATGGTCTAAGTTTTTATCAGAAATTTGTTATAAAATCGCAGCGTATAAAGCCGTATTATTGAAATAAACAGGAAATACGTATTCCTCTTTACATAATAATTTTATTTAATGTTAACACTTAAAACATATCATACATTTCTCCAAATATACTGAACCCACTAATATGATGAAAAGATTCGATTTCACACTAAAAAGATAAAATCTCATACACTTTGAATTTAGTACACATCCATACAGGGAAAACCCCTGAAAACTGATGACACATCGACCACCGCTTGATAGGTATTTCGTATATTGTAGCATATTGTTATTAATTCGTTAATAAAAAGTTTATTCCCATTCAGTTGAATAGCGTGTATTTGTATGGTGTTTAGGTATCAGTACGATTTCAGTCCCTAAAGCAGCGTGTTGATATTCAAACTGAAAACGATATTGAATCATGAGAATTTTACTACTAAAGCTTGGATGCATCCAAATTCGACGACCTGTTTTGAGCCAATTGAAATTCTGCGAATGATTTGCGCTTAATACACAAATAACCCACAAATGAAAGCTACATCGAAATGAAAAGTAAGCTGAATATTAAAAGGCATACTGCACCTATTTTTTTTCTATTGTGCACATGTGCTATTCACTGGTAACTACATGCGCACTCGTTCCATTTCACAGTGTAGTGCACTGTCCCTTTAGTCCTAACCGGGTTCGTCCTGCGGTCATTGTTCATATCTAGGCTCGCACTATTGCCCATAACCTACCTCACGCCCTGCTTCTCGTATTGTCCGGCGGTGTATTGTGTGCTTTGCCATTCATACGTCCCGGAGCGCTTCCCTTCAATGAACTAAATGAGGTGCTGGGAAGGGGTTCATTCCGATAGATAACAAAGGTCCCTCGTTGTACTACGTTGTACAAACCGACGTTAATGGGGTACACTCTTTTTGGGAGCCCTCGTTTCAGTGTATTGTCCAGCATTTCGCTTCCGTCTAGTGGGCTCGCCAATTCACGGTCCCCCATAGTCATGAGCGCGTGGTGGAAAATATGGAGAGCTGTAGGAATTCAAAAGAGCTAATTCAACCTTTTTTTGCAGATTTCATGGGGTAATTCGTTATCGTGCTAATTTATCTTTATGTTCTTACGAATTGCATTTTATTGTTTTAATATTCGTGACACAGATGCCATATTTTACTTCTAGTTCAAATTGTCAATTAAGTGATGGACGGTAATATTTCTGTACAGGTGTCCAACGTTCTATCATTGCAAAACATTGCGAGAAGTATTCTCACCGCCTCCAATAATATATTTAAGTTGTTGATATTATTATTATTATTATTATTATTATTATTATTATTATTATTATTATTATTATTAATACTATTGTTAGTAGTTATACATCACATACTTACTCTCATTATTTATAAGATCAGGAATTTTTGGACATTTATGGAGTTCAACGAAAATAGAACCTGTATGTGCCATTGCTTTAAGCGTACATAAGCGCTCTCGTTCAGAAAAAAATAAGAGAAAATTCCGAGCGTTTTTGCGAAAATGTTATTACAATTGCCTATATTTGAAATAAAATGACGACCAAACTCCAAATATTTTTAAAAAATGTAGTTTTCTTTATTTGATATAAATCTATCTTTGAAGAACAGATTTTATAAAGGAAACACTATCCATCTTGAATATTGTAGTTGCAGGAAGACGGTTGAACGGAAAACAGTTAAACTCCTCAAAAATCATTTCTAAGGTATTAAAAATTGAAATCAAAATGAAAAAATTGTCATCAAAAATTGCTTGTTTCAAAAGTGGTAATTTTCTAAAAACGGATTATAGAAAAAATGCTACATCCCAGCAAGAAGGTGCACTGTCCTTGTATATTTACAACACACTAATTTGCCAATAAAACATTGTAACCCCTGTAATTTCTTATGGTAATTGTGGAATTCTGAAGGAATAAATAGGGACAATCAATGTTTTCTCTTAGATAAAACCACAAAATGTTTACTTTTCACATATGTCAGAGCATATGTTTTATTGTGTTAGTTTACAAGTTGTATTGTGTTAGTCACAAAAATAAACGAAACGGTAACTTCAGATTCGCAATCTCCAAACCTCAAATACCAAATATACCGTTCTATTTTGTTTTATTGGATAAGTGTAAAAGAAAATGTGATTGCATTTACACAAATATGCGTTGCAATTAATAATAAATTGTTCAACTTGAAGGTGGCATTGAACCGTCGTTTTGTTTTTTACCATGACAACAATTGGAAGGTGCTGCCCGTGCGAAAGTACTGTGCATGCCCCTTCTTTACTCCCTTACGCCGTTCTCGGAGTTCTGAAGCCGATTCGCTTGTCCTGTCTTTCTTTCCGAATGATATAAATAAATTTCCCGATTAAAATTTTCCTGAGATAATTTTACAATAATTTTTGTACTTATACAATTAACTATGTAAAATATTAATGATTTAATTATTGTAAAAGAAATGTGAGAATAGTGAGTTTTTGGCTGAAAAATTAGAGTAACTGAGGGGTAATACAAAAACAACAAAATTTCCAAAAATGAACGGTCGGGAGACCTGGCCTCATAGTTATTAGCAGACGATATCTTCTGCTGATCTGGGGAATTTAAGTCTACAGAAAACAAAATGATGTTTCAATTAGAGGAGGAGGCACTGACTCTAAGGAGTTGGATATTCAAGCCAAGATAGATAAGACTGTCCATGGCGGCAAGAGCTCCCCAATTAACATGAAGAAACAATGATTTAATCGGTGCTTGTAGAGCAGACCTCGGATTGCGCGATCGTGCCAACAATGCCCCGGCACTTGTTGACTAATAGGCTTTGGTCGGCTCGTTTATCAGTTGAAACAACCCACTCAGTTTGCTTTTTGGCATACGCTGGGAGTTCGTCTTAAGCAAGCAGTCAACCTTAGTATGTCAATATTTGGGCAGAGCTGTAAAAGTATTTTCTTGCTTAAATGCTTCAAAAACTAAATTTCAAAGCGTTTTCGAAAGGCAAACTTCCACAATTTTCTGCGCTTGGTGTGTTGACAATAGTTTTCTCCGGACATCGACAATACTCTTTGTAGTACACAAAAGAGTCGATAAATTATACGTAAACTATATCATTAGGTTACATATCCTTGCGTAATATAAAGTACACATTTTTTCCTTTCCTGTTAACCCGTAATCCTATTAGTGCTAGAACATCACTCGTAACAGAGCGGCATTCATTCTACAAAGCAGAAATGCCCCAGCGTATCACTTTTTTCCTTGCCAACGCCAAGGTTGGCGGCGTTGCTCGGAAGTGGCGACGAGCGGTCGCTTCCATGCTCGAGGCAGTCGGCATATGTTGGCGGTGACCGGTGGCGAATCCGGAGCGCAAACTCTGCAAATAGACGGATAGTGGGAACGCAATGGTTTGGCTCTGACCGAGAGGTATGGCTCTGACCGAAACTAGGACTAGTTTCGAGTTCTGACCGCGGCAGGATTTTCGATACTAGGTCGAATTCAGCTAGGTCGAATTCAGTCGCTGTCTGGAGGCGAATGCCGGAGCAGTACCCTACCAAACGGGCCACGGACCGCGCGCGATCTGTCCTTCCTCTTCCTTGTCCTATCCTCTCCCCTTACACACACTTACATTAACATGCACTACACTACCACATATTCCGGGAGACCGGTCGGGAGCGCTAGAGCTTGTCTCGACTGAGGCGGTGCCCCGCTGGTGGGAGAGTCCTGGTTAGGGGGAAACCCCACTAGCCGACGGTAGGTCGGCGCCGGATCTCACCATCCAGCGGGAGACGATCACCGCATCTCCCGCGAAAAAACATGCACTACACTAACGGGACTAATGACCAAAGCAGTTTACGCGCCCGGAAACACGAACAAATCAATCAAATCAATCAAAAGCAATTGTTTGGACGTGAGAACGTACAACATTCTCACGTAAAAACGTAATAAAATCCATTTAGTACGTTTAATAATCTCATAAATACTTTTTTGTATGGATATTGAATGGCAAGTGTTCTGCCCTACCAATGCAAAAATTATGATTTGCATACTGTTTAGTATTATCAAAATCTTCACTTGAGTAACGTCCATGGCAATTACAGATTACGGATTTCGGATTTACAATTACAGATTTCTGCAGATTATTTCACTTATGTTGTGATAGGGTAACTACTTGCGTCACTGGAATCTGTGCAGAAAAATGGCCTGGTGAAAAATAGTAGCACCTAAGACCTTGATTCGGGGTTAGCTTACCAACTTGAAAAGTCCGCATTCATTGCATTGTAATGTCTAATAGTTTTAGTAGAAAATGAATATAGTGAGCCGTATCATACCAGACGACATTCTATTTTAGTTATCCAGTCAACGAACAAGGACATCCAAGTTCGACTACCTACACAGGAGATATTCATAGCTCGCGCGGCCGCAACCACGGATAATCCGTTTATTTTCCTCGGCCGCGCGAAGAGACCAGACTCAGCCGCCAGCGGACTATGGTCTCAAAACGCCACTCACACAAACAGCGGCCTCCCTTTCCTTGAAGTCTCGGTCCAGGGCTCGGGCCGAAATGTTTCTGGCGGCGGCAGCGCGGCCGTTCCGAGGCGGAGGCGGAGGCGGAGGCGGAGGTGGAGGCGGGCGCCTCCAGCAGCGTGCGCGGGCGGCGAGCGGGCGGGGCGGGGCGGGGTGGGGGAAGGGGACAAAGCGCGACTTGTGGCGGGCGCACAAAGCCTCCACTTACGCCGAGAGGAACAGCTGTCCGGAGAGCAGTTCACACTCGGCTGTCGCGGGACAAGATGAGGTGACTCATCGTCGCAAGGCTGCTTGCCCGAAAATAGAGTGCTCCTGTGTCGGTGGGCGGTCGCGGCGCGGGATCGCGTCCGTGATTATGTTTGTGTGGATGTGTCTGAGAACGCTTGTTCTGCCCGCGGCGCGGAGGAAGTGTGATTCTATCGTTCATTCACTCCCGCCGCCTCCGCCGCTCCCCCGCCACTCCGCTGCCTTCGTCGTCCCCCGCCGCCCCGCCGCCCCGCCGCCCCGCCGCCCCGCCACCCCGCCGCCCCAGCAGCCCCGCCGCACCACCACCCTGCTGCCGGCCGCCGTCCACCCGCCGCCCTCACCCCCGCAGCCCTGACACCCCGCCGCACCAAGCCCCGCCGCCCTGCCGTTCCGCCGCCAGGCCCCGCGCCGCCACCCCACCTCCCCGCCGCTCTGCCCCCGCCGTTCTGCCCCCGCCGCTCTGCCCCCACCGCCCCGCCCCCAGACCGCCGCCTGTTTGTCCCCCCGCCCCCAAGACACCCCCTCCACCAGACCCCTCCCACCCCTCAGACGTTGCCACGCCGCCTCCGCCACCCCGCAGGCCGCCCTCGACGCCGCCCCCGACCCCTGCTGTATCCACGCGCTTTCCAGCACTGATGGAAATATTCGTATTTTCCCCATTTCCTATTAACCATTGCTTTTACTTCTCTTGTGTTTTCGTTTTCTGTCATAATTGTTCTCTTTTTCTTTCAGGTATATTTTCATATTTCTTAAAACTGCTTATTATTTGACATTTATATTCGTACCTTCTCTTTCCTTTTTGCTTTCTTTCATCACATAATTTTTCTATATTTCTACGCCTCTCGCCATTTTTATTTGCTTTTTCTGCCTTTTCATATCCCCATTGACATTTTTTCATTTCCTTTCATGCGCGTGTTTCGTCTATCAACCAAAAAAATGCTTGGAAACCAAATTTGCCTTCATGGGTATCATGCGTTTAATATGCAGATTTGCACGGTTTCTCTTGGAAGTTAGGAACCACTATTCTTTTAGATATTTTTCTCTCCTTTATTTACTCGTGCTGAAATCGTTATTACCATTGAAGATTCCTGAATGTTAAATATTAATCCTTTCATTTGTTGATTGATTGATGATATCAGACAGTCATCTGCTAGGGTCATTAATTTCGTAAGTGTAGTGCATGTTTTTGCCTTTAGAGGTGGTATCTCGAGGTAAACACATGCCCTACACTTACGAAATGTGGTACACATGCACTGCCTTACCTCGAAAGGTGATACTGGTCCGTCATTCGACGAGTATTGATCGCAGAAACCACAGAAAACTACCGATCAAAGAAGCCGGCCGCTAGGATTCTCCTCCAGACAGTGACTGAATTCGACCTAGCTATCTAGCTAGTGCCACCGTTGGGACTCGCACTTGGGACCTCCCAGTCAGTGACACCCGGTACTGACATCAGCTGATGCGCTGAACCACCTCACTTGGCCTTTCATTTATCTGTTTACTATTTTTTAAGATAGTATAAGAAATTTCTGTTTATAAATTCGAACTCGTAAATTCCCATGTCAATATTTACAAGAGATTTTTTTTTTAAATGTAGTATATTTGTGAACACATATTTGCCCTTCGTTTTGAGACATCCCCGTTTGCGCAGGTTTCGTTTGCTACATGAAATGTCCTTGACTGCGATAGAACGTGACCTGCCTAACACTTGTACACTACACGTTGCCTAGCAATCAGGGGCAAATGTCACATGCGCAACTCTCTGAAATATATTCCATTTCATTTTCATTGATGAAATAATGGTCATTTTCTATTTCTGTTCATTCCTTAGAAGCTCTTAACATTTATTCAGACACATCTGAGTACGCCTTGTAATGTCTCTGGTCGTAGGTAACATGGAGTTATGACAGATGGTGGATCAAATAGGAGAAGAGGAAACTTTCTTCCACATTTATTTTGAACATAACGGAAAGCAAAACGAAGGATACTTGTTACTTTTATTGCATATAATAGTTGTGCTAGTGCTGAAGTTTTAGTACTTCAGCTCATGAAGCATCTAGCCACTACTGGAATAAGTGTAACAAATAACACAAGAATGTTTGGGCTGTGTTGTAGTACCACTAGTTTAAATGATTTTTGGAACATGGTTTAGTGATTTGGAGAAAACACAAAATTCAGCGGTACACTCGTCTTTTATTTCATTGGTTTTAAATACATTTTAGATAAAATTTAAATTCTCTTCTAATACATGTTTTAATGCGTGCTTATATGTCTCTGCGTATAGGTCTTTCCTGATGACAATTTATCATTTGCAAAACCCCCAAGCATTCACAGGTGTGTCTGTAAAAATCCGTAGACCAAATATTGAAGTCAACAACTACAAACGTTTACATTGTCCGTTGATGTATATTCGGAATATGAGCAACTTCTTCGGCAATGATTAGTATACTGTGGAAATAGGGTAATCTGATGATTATTGTTCCTAAAGGAACTCGTAAATTGCATTTGTGATTTTCGACCTAAGTACTCTTCATGCATTTAGAATTATTGTTTAACATATGTAAATATTTGACTCAATAATATTATTGAAAAAATTAGTAAAATTCTCCAACGTCAAATTTAAGCTTAAGAGAACCTTTTTTTGCAAAAAATACAAGTCAACTGCATCTTCAAATCAATACAAATTATAAGGGAGATATCTATATCTATATAGAGATATAAATTTGAAGCAAATGTAATAATAATTTTAAAATATTTTCAAGCGTGTTTATTGTCAAGGGGAGGGGCTACACCCCCGTGCCCCCCTTTCCTCCATGCTTGGAGTGGCCTTCAGAGCTCTTGAGCCACGTACTCACCTGCCCTGCGATCCGACCACAGTAATATCTCCCGGCATAATGCGGTCCTCGAGAGTCCAGCCGCCTCCCACTCGCGTGACCCGGGGAGCTCCTTGAGCCACTCCACGGGCATTACCGCCCTCGGGCTCCATGCACTGCCTCAAGCGCGTATCTCCAAGAGGTTCGCGGGACCACTCCAGACAAGTGGTTCGCGGGAGGTAACTCGAGCCCCCGCTCGGACATGCTGGAGCTTTGCGGTGAAATGTACGGTTTGAGAGGAAAGCATGGCGATGGACGGTTTGAATATTTCATTAAACGTAAAATTGTAATTACTTTACAACACACTTCGTTTACCTTCAACTTGATACACGGTGAGAATGCGTCTATTTGCGGAATGTAGCCAGAAAATTTGGGCAAGTCAGAAGAGAAACTTATTTTCATTAATAAGCATGGCGCAAGGAATATTAGTATTGGTCTAGTTTGTTGCACTTAACAGCTTTCAAGATAGCAATTCTCAAAGTATGATGGGCTCACTATAATACTCATCTGTTGAGGTTATATAATTTTATATCCTATTTACCGGGATTATTGGATGAGTGGTCACGGCACCATCACGGTATACCAAATAAAGGGTAACTTCATTCACAGGTCTGGGTTTTTCTCACAGCTGTGTACTATGAAATTTAGTGGAAGTTCATGAATTTTGGGAGTCCTGACGGCGGCAGGATTTTCGACACTAGCTTTTCAGCTATGTCGAATTTAGTCGCTGTCTGAAGGAGAATTCTAGTGGCCGGCAACTCTGATCGGTAATTTTTCGTGGTTTCTCCGATCAACACGAGGCAAATGCCGGAGCAGTACCCTAACGAACGGGGCACGGATCACGCGCGATATGTCCTTCCTCTTCCTTGTCCTATCCTCTCATACACACACACACTTACACTAACATGCACTACACTACCACATATTCCGGGAGACCGGTCGGGAACTTAGAGTTTGTAGAGTTTGTCCCAACTGGGGTGGTGCCCAGCTGGTGGGCCGGAAACCCCGCTAGCTGACGGTGGCGCCAGATCTCGCCATCTAGCGGTGAAGATCATCGCCATATTCGGAGAAAAACTTGGACTACACTAACGGGAATAATGACCAAAGCCGTTGATATGCCAGAAAACACGAAAAAATCAATCAACTCAAATTCATGAATTTTGGAAATGAAAATGTGACATAATAGTCACAATGAAGTGCAGATAATTGTATATCCAAATGAGATATAGAATTATCTGCGTAGAAAAAACATATTCAAGTACTAATATATAGATGGTAAATGCATATGTCTATTAAATATGAGAATAAAACAATTGTTAAAAAAAATTAAAATCACGGAGCACTACCATACGCGGTCTCTACCAAAAAGTTAACACATTTTACGTGATATGAGGAAAACATTTTTACTCGTTAGCTCAAAGATCATAATATTGACTTTCCACCTCACCTGAAGTTATTTTCGTCGTATCACTCCCCTTCATGAAACAAACACATACGTCTCCACATCCACGCTCTCTCATTCCTCGAAACCCGTCCACGCGCCTCTGTACCCCTCGTCTAACCGCTCGCAGGCTAACAGGTTCACACATGCACATGTAAACATATTCACATGCACGTAAACTCATATGTGCTGCTCAACCGTATCATTCCATCTCGTCCACGACTTTTGTCGGCGCCTGCCTCTCTCTCTCTCTCTCTCTCTCTCTCTCTCTCTCTCTCTCTCACTCACTCTTCCTCCCTGTTTCTCCGCATTTTTTTCGTTTACGCTCTACCGCACACCCGTCTGCGTCCGTCCATCCTTCCATCCATCCAGACGTCCGTCTGGCCGTCTACTGGCTGGTCCGGCCACGCCGCTCGTCCGACCGCGGGTCGCTGCTCCTCGGTTGCATGGGCCTATTCCGACCGCCACTCGCTCCCTCGCCCGCACACCCCTCCGCTCCCTAACACCCCCACCCCCGCGCCTGCATCGCTTCGCTCTCGCGATACGCCGCTTGGATCCACCGGGATTGCGCGCATTGCGGCACGCCGCTCAGAAATCTGTCCGTTTTTTTTGTTTTTTTTTTCGGGATTGCGCGAACAGCTGCGGGGGAGAGAAGGGAGCGGGGCGTGAGGCGGGGGGGGGCGGCTGCCGCGGTAACGCGGGTGGGGCGTGGAGGTGGGGGCAGTAGCGCGGTGGCGCAGAAACAACGTCAAAGAAAAGACAAAGCTTTGTAACGGATAATTAGCTGTAGCAAGCGCGCTCGGGCACCAGTCGGACCCCTCACCGCCGTCGCCAGCGCCAACGCTCTACGGTGCGGCGAGGGCCGGGCCAGGGAACAGGGGGGGGGGGCGTCGGGAGTGGGCGGGAGCGGGTGCGGGGCTGTTGACGTGCGGGAACTGCTAGAGGAAGCCGCGAGTTTTTTTTCCCCGGTTTCGGAGGAGGTTGAAAGGAAACGCTCGCAGGAAGGGGTGTGCCGCGGAGGGAGGGCTGTGGGTGGCGGGGGAGGATAGGACAGGGCGGGGTGGGTGGATGGGGCCGCGAGGGCTCGGGAAGGGTTCGGAGCGGGAGGGGACGGGGGTGCAGGCGTCCTGAATGCCGGCTACGAGCGGGTTGAGGGTTGCGGACGCATCTGCATATGAAAGACACAGTCTCGACTACGGTGCGCGCCTCTGGGACGGAGCGGGGCGGGGCGAGGATGGGGACGGCGGGGATGGCAGGGACGGTGCCCACGACCAGGAAGGCGCGAGGACGACGGCGACGCCTCGCTTGCTGGGCGAGTGGGCGGCCAGAACTGCTCCTAAATACATCGGGGTGGCACGGAAGCTGGGTCTGAAGCGCGGGGCTGAAGTGATTTGTTATGAAGCGCTGTTATAAATGCAACACATCACGGGTTTGACTGCGGGCCGGGAGATATTCGTGTCTTTCGTCTTCGAGAGTGTTTCGTAGTCCTCCTTGGTGACCTGTTGTCTGCATATCAGAACCCTCTTCCACGTGACCCTCCATAAGACGTGGCTCGTTTAGAAATGCAGAATTCATCATCCTGAAAGTGTTCGAAGAGTGATGCTCCCTTGCACTTTCCCGTGAACTTTCACTATTGATTGTCTATTCAATCTACTATTAATTTGATTATTATTAGTTCATGCAATATTTGTGCTTTCTTATTTGTGCCGAATATTGAGGGAAGTTTGTTGCTGCTGCTCGTCGGAATAAGTCTTCCTTTAATCCTACAAAACTGCATGTTTCATTTTTCACAGAAAGTTACTGTTCAACATTCCTTTCGTCTTATTTATATTTATTGATTTGTGACTAGGTCATTGTTACGAATTCATGATCTTTGCCTGATATAATTTATTATAAATTATTATAATGCGTAAATCTTCACAACAATGTAGCTAATATTTTTTTGCCTACAAAATTTGATCAGAACTATTATCAAACGTCATGCAAGAAATGTGTTTTCAATGTCAAATGCAATCTGATTTGTCTATTTGTATATCACTATTGGTTATGAACCACATTAAATGTATACAGTTCAGAAATTAAATAAATTTGACAGAAATACACCTTTTTGTTACGCTACATGAAATGATATGAAGTAACTGTATTCACTGCTGGATATTAAGAATCCACATATTCACAAAATTGTCATTACAGTCATATTTACAACCTAATTTCTACTAATATCTCTCATCATAATATATAATGAATTAAAATTATTCGTTCTACACCTAATTGTTTACTTACTTGTTCACTTAAATATTTTACTTTTCTAAATCCCTTAAAGTGCTCTCGAGTGTGACAATGTGCGATTCTCTACTGCAAGTAATATTTTACGTACAACGTCAGTAGCAAAAACAGTTTGTCGGGAAATGTTCATTTTCCACGGATGATTATTTAATCCCATAGAAGTCAGCGGCAGTATGTACCAAAGCAATATCAAACCATACGGATTCTTAAGTAAATATCAACTGATATTTTTGTCTTCTATGCTGGTTTTATTCTACTACAGCTTCTCTCAAAATCCTATTCACGATTCCGGAAATCGACTCGGGAGAGAGGAGTGGACGAACCAAGATCAGGGATGCCACCACTTCCGCCGTGACGCATTCGTTATCGAGACGTGCAAAGAACACGGAACAAACGCCAATCTTTCCTGCACATTCGCTCTCGAAGCAGAAAACAAAATCGGCCGCAGGGCTATGTGTATGTGTTTGTGTGTGTGTGTGTGTGCCAGTGGGGAGAGGGGGGTAAATTCGAAGACGCGGCGCCAACACGCTGCGCATCCCAATGGCTAAGGGGACTTCGAACTCCACAGCGTCGACTCTACTTCCGTTTCCGCTGGCGCCTTCTCGCAGTGCGCACTAGTGCAATTCCAGAGAACGAAATGAAAAAATATCTAGATAGAATGGAGCTAATTTGGTTGTTCGAGAATAATAAAAGTAAAACTTCCGTCACCGAAGTAATCTTGAGGGACTTGAGAGAACCAGGTCTGTTGATGGATCAATTTGTTGCTCACCTATAGCACAAAAATATAAAAGCAATTATTTCAAATGCGCTTTAAGCACTTCCCATTTTGGTTGAACACGTGATAGCATGTATTTGTACATATGTATAGCTCATGGGTATTGATCTAACGGTAGTCAATGATTATTTGTAACTTGTTGAACTAACGGTAGTAAATTGATTATTAACCGGAGCATTGTCAAGGGGGTAATAATGCCATCGATGATTGATGTTTTTTATTGGTTTCAATTTCTTTAGGAAACTTAAAATCATTGATATTGTTTAGGATGTGTTTTTTGTTCAAAATGTGATATATTATTCATAATAATTTGGGTAAATACGTCTTTGGCCGTAAGTTAAAAAACCGGAACTTTTAAACGTAACTTATTGAGAGTAAATTTTGCCAAAGCAGTATTTAAGTCTTATAACAATATATTTTAATATATTTCTACTATATGAAGATAATTCTCTAATTTTTATTTGACATAAAAATGTAATAGATTTTGTCGCTAATATTAATTACAAATATTTTTGAGCAAACGTTTTCTGTAACTTTCAATTGCACAACAAGAACTGCACTTATTTAACGAATAAACATGTATATTCGTCGATGAGCCAATGTATTCAATAGCAAAATTGTTTAATACTTTAATAGAATCAAAATTTAAACAGTAGACTTTGGGGGCTCCTTTTGGTAATGCCCCGGACCATTTATAGCGTAGTATTCCTAGGGTTAATTCACGCACAATTAGCCTGAGGTTTTACTTTTTTATAGTAATTAAGATTTTACTTTTTTATATTTTTATAAACTTGGATACTAACCAGCGCCATGTTTCTTGCTGATTATAGGACAATGAATTTTAGGGCGTTCTACAAACTTTACTTATTCATTTTCATTCTTACGAAATAGTGGGAAATTTCGTATTTACTAAATTATTACAAAATTTCGTATTCAGGCAATTATTAGAAAATTTGGTGATTACGAAAAATTGTAGGTTGTAAATACAAACATTAGATTCCAATCTAATCTTCTACATTCTTCATTAGGAATAAAATTCTGACTAAAATGATGCGAAAAATCGAATTAGTGTGTGCCCACTACACTCGCAGATTCGATCACTGTAAGCTCAACTGTCGTCATCGTTGTCGTCGTGGCCGGCGCCCTCGCCGGTGCCACCGCCGCCGCCTCCGCCCCCGCCGCCGCAAACGTCTCCACCGCCGCCGTCGCCGCCTACGCCGGAAAACAAGATCTCGGGAAGTAATAAATACGTCCCCACGGAAATTGGCCGCAGTTGCCGCGAAAATGGCGAGGACAAATAAGGGGGACATGGGGCCGAGATGCGAGGAGGAGGGGGGACCGAGAACAGAGGACGGAGGACGGCAGACCGGCGGGGCAGAGCAGAGGGTGCCTTTATGTTCGGGTTCATGACGCAAGAGAAGTAAAAGTTAATATCGGCTTTGGCGGGCCAGGGCATGGGGCGTGGCTGGGAGACGGGGAGGTTGCGTAGAGGGGGCGCGCCTTCCCTCTGTGGACTCGATGGTGCCTCCCCAGCGCCCCCCGGTTCCCCCTTCCCTGGCATCCCTTCCTGGACCTCCTCCTTCGTCGGCGATTGTCGTCTTCTAGGGCGTCCTCTTTGCTTTCGTTTGTTCTCCTACGACGCTAGGCCCTTACCGGCAATCGTCGTTTTCGGAGACGACCCTTGCTCCCCTCGTCTAATTCACTATTAGCGATCGCGTCGCAAGTGTCTTTCGAAGTCTACAGGAGAGGCTGGCGGGTTTCCTTTGGGTGTTTACTTCAATGCGCGGGAATGAGAGTAACAAAAAGGTGTGATATTGGAACACTCTATGTTGGCATTCCGGGTATCATTGCAATGAATTAGGAGTATAAGAAGAATAAGTAGAAACACGTATATCGCCAACAGCGTTTTTACAGTGAAATTACTAGAATTGATACAATTGCTTTTGTTTCTTTTAGATTGGAACGTTAATATATCCTTATCTACTTTATGAATCAGTTATGTTATTATCTGTTGTTATTTTATAGAAAATTATATTTAAAATTATTTCAATAATATGTTTTACATGGATATTTTTTCAGGATTACATATTTATGTACGAGGTATATTTCAATTTCATATTTGGATAGTAAAGAAACATAACACCCGCAATATAAATTATTTTCCAGTCAGCTTACGTAACAGAATTTGCTTTTTTGCTTCTCCGTCAATCTGGACTTAAATCTCTTTTAGCCTACTTAAGATCCGCCACGTGCAAAGTATTAGGAATATGAATCTTTCATATTCTCTTGATCCTACCAGTAACATATTCCAGAACAGAATATGCTTGTTTTACGCTTCGCATATTTATTGGATGAATAATCCAAATGTTTTGACTGTCTTTACATTGTGTATTCAATATGTAAATAAGAGATCAATATGCATGAGCAAATTTAGATTCCATTTAATGTTGTTAAAGTAGAAAAATTGTTCATCCATACCATGGTCATTTCTTCTCATTTTCGGGAGGGTTAAACAATATTTGTGTTGAACAAGATTAGCGGAAATCCTACATTCTGTATATTTCCACACTATAAATATCTTATCCGTGTTCATCCCTTCCTATATTCCTTGTTTCATTCCTTTCTTCATCCATTCATTCAATCATTCATTCTTTTCTCGGGTGCGTACCTTAATTAGCACTTCATATGTTTACTCGTATTTTTAACACTTCATTTTTATCGTTCACTAACAGTAAAAGTGGCGATTTATTTCTGATAAACAATTCCAAAATATTTTGTTCACAATGTAGGCGTTGAGTTGTATAATAATTGAGTGTTAGATTGGAGTTAATTCTATATTCATTCATGTAATTTAATTGAGCACATTGAGTCCTATAAATTATCTCTCATATCAACATATTTAATTTTCACACTGATTTCACTCGTGCAAAGACATTATTATTATTATTATTTTATTATTATTATTATTATTATTATTATTATTATTATTATTATTGGAGAATTCTCCCCAGAAATGGAAGACGTTAAGCAAGTAACTCGATAAATTTTTCTTTGAGTTCTTCTTGTTGATACAATAGGCTTTCATTCTTTCCGAGAAGGCTCGTTTACGTTCTTCTGACCATTTTGGTCTGTACTGTTTTTGTTTAGGTTGCTCTAACGTAACTTCCCATTTGTCTACTTTGTGTCTGAAGGCGTCTCTTTCTAAAATGTCTGCTGGTCATATGTTTGCGTTGTTGAGGTCCTTTCGAATTTAATCTAGCCATGGTGTGGAATTTTTACGTGACGTTATATAATTTAGTATCTTTTTTGTCAGTCGATTTTTTTGGTAGTCTGTTGAGATGACCAAAGAATTTCATTCGCCTTTTCCTAATATCAATTTCGATGTTTGAAAACTGTTTGTTGTTTAAATTGTTTGCAGCCTGTGACCGTCTTGGGTATTTCGTCCTCCTAGAATTTTCCTAATGATCTTTCTCTTTCCTTTTTGGATTTGTTCAAGTTCGTGTTTTCTTTTAAGGTTCGGTGTTTCACTTGTGTAGAGGATTGTTGGTTTTAGGACTGTGTTGTAGTGCCGAAATTTTGTCCCCCTTGACATGCATTTTTTGTTGTAGAGATTTTGCACATAATAGCGTTAACACTATATATTTTCCTGCTTGAATAAGTGTCTGAATATTGAAATAGCCAATATACGTGTGTGCTTTTCGTGAACGTTTACCGAAGCATTTAGACTTGCTCTCTCGTAAAAGTCCAAACTCCCCAGAATCCGACTGCTTGGTTGCCACTTTGGAGTGGGTGGATCGTCCACCTGGGGTAATTTTGTCTTTACTTGTACGAGTCATATTTGCTTGTCATCAATTGTCTAGCTTTTGCTAGTGGTGTAGAACCAGGGATTGTGAGTTCCTGGATCAGTTTTGGTGCGCCCTGAGTATTTTATTTCCTCAGTACCCGCCATATCTGGTGAGCATTCCCCTATCCGCCATCTGCGGAAGCCCGATGGGAGACTTTACTCCACACGGGATTATTACTATTATTATTATTATTATTATTATTATTATTATTATTATGCATGTTTGAGGCCATAAGGCAGATATATCAAGGTCGCGGGTAAGGTTTCGGGTAAGTTTACTAGAGTTCGTAGGCACTACCACAAAAACAATTAAGAATTAGTTAAGAAAGATAAGCTTTTTAAAGCTTTTCGATATATTACTGCCGTTTGATAGCTTTACTATGCAATTCGTTTTTAAATGGCAACATAATTAAAGAGAACATAATTAAAGAAAACTACTTATTAACACAACTAGTTCCACTTTTTTATTTTTGACATTCAAGAGTAATTTATTATACCGTATATTGTTACATATAGTATTTTTTATTACAGGCGTTTCGGCTAACCCTTTAGCCATCTTCAGACCTGGTCTTAGTTGTACACTTTAACAATTTGTAGTTCATAATTTTTAGTACATTTTACAATAAAAATCTGTTGACAGAAGGTTACTTATAAAATACAGTTGGAATATTACTATACTAGAATATTTACATTCTATACATTATTAACATAGCGTGCGTACTATATTATTTATATTAAAAAAACTATATGTAACAATATACGCTATAATAAATTACTCTTGAATGTCAAAAATTAAAAGTGGAACTGGTTGTGTTAATAATAATAATAATAATAATAATAATAATAATAATAATAATAATAATAATTGAAAGACATTCATTGAAGAAAAAGGAAATTAGTTTTTAAAGAGAACATGTTTATTTGAATTTCCTACAGATAAAACGTAACATTAAAATTATCAATCAAGTAAGGTATGGACATTTTCAACAATTCAGAATAGACAACCCAAGAATAAGCTACCGAATGTCTCATTTGCAGTAGTATTAATTTGTTACTCTCTAATTAAATTGGTTTTGTGAAGTAACAGGCATTTTAAATGTTTGAGTGTAGACGTCCCTTTAAAATTGAATTGTATTTGAAACGTATTTTCATGATCCTATATTTTTGTTCGATTCGACTAAAAAACTGTGGTGCTTGTGGGCAGTAGTTCTCGGAGCTTTGTCCCGTGTATTATCGGTCTCGATATACTACCCTCCACCCTCACAAATATTCCCCATTCTTCCGTTGCCATTGCGGTTCACTAAATCCGTACGCTCCCATCGCCTCCAGCTCACGCCCACTCATATCTCCCACCGACGACCACGTCATTACCCGTGGCCCGCATAGCAGCCCTCTCTCGGCCGTTGGGATCCGCGCCCTGCCCCTGTCGACCGCCACCTGCCGGACACTTCGGATTAGGAGGGCTGCGGTATGCAGGCGCGGACGCAGCGGTGGCTGGCGCTGGAACCACTGGCGCAGCGAACGGGAACACGAGCGCCTGCAGTGCTCCGGTACCATGGGGATCACTGCGAAAGAAAGGAACACCGCACGCCACCCTATCTTCGTTCTCAACGGTCCATACGCTAAAAGCGCTCTTTCTCTGGTCACCAACGCACGATCGAGCTGTGGTGCTAGATTGCAGCAGGTGGTGCTAGATTGAGTTGAGCCAGTCTGTGGGAAAATACTTGCGGCTGGCTGCTCTCATCGGTAGTTTTCCGTGGTTTCTCCGATCAACAACAGGCGAATGCCAGAGCAGTACGACAACAAACGGGCCACCGACTGCGCGCGATCTTTCTTTCCTCTCCTCACCCCTTACTCATGCACACTTACATTCACGTCTACCGCACTATGACACTTGGTCGGGAGACCAGTCGGCAGCTTAGAGCTTGTCTCGGCTGGACGGTGCCGGACCAAGCTCATTGGCATTGGTGCCAGCTAGAGCTGGTGGAAGATACGTGGTTGGGGAGAACCTCCGCAAGCCGACGTAGGTCGGCGCAGGAACAGTTTCCTCCAGAGATGAAAATCATCCACTACACTTCCGGAACTAATTACCTTAGCAGTAGTCGAGCCCGAAATCACTAATCAATCAGTCAAGAAATGTCCTCGCCATGCCACGCTCCGATCCCGAGCCGACGTAGGCGGCGCAGGAACAGTTTCCTCCAGAGATGAAAATCATCCACTACACTTCCGGAACTAATTACCTTAGCAGTAGTCGAGCCCGAAATCACTAATCAATCAGTCAAGAAATGTCCTCGCCATGCCACGCTCCGATCCCAGGCCCTGTCGGGCACCAAGCTCCCCTCCTCCCCTTCCCGCCCGACCGCGGTCGAGCCGCCACTGCCCCGGCCACTTCGGATTAGAATCCGATCACAAAATAATTTTCCTTTCCACATTTTCCCTAAAAAAATTCGCTGATTTAGATCCCGACTAGAGGAGCCCCAAGGGTAACCTCAACCATTGTATTAGTTTAAAGCGTTGATTTGATTTTTTCGTGTTTCCGGGCACGTCTACTGCTTTGGTCATTACTCCCGTTAGTGTAGTAAATGTTTTTTCTCGGGATATGCGCGGTAATCTTTTCCGATGGATGGCGAGATCCGGCGCCGACCTACCGTCGGCTAGTGGGGTTTCCCCCTAACCAGGACTCTCCCACCAGCGGGGTGCCGCCCCAGCCGGGACAAGCTCTAAGCTCCCGACCGGAATATGTGTTAGTGTAACGCATGTTAGTGTAAGTGTGTGTGTGTGTTTAAGGGGAGAGGTTAGGACAAGGAAGAGGAAGGACAGATCGCGCGCGGTCCGTGGCCCGTTTGGTAGGGTACTGCCCCGGGATTCGCCTGGTGTTGATTGGAGAAACCACGGAAAACTACCGATCAGAGTATCCGATCTCTAGAATTCTCCTCCGGATAGCGACTGAATTTGACCTAGCTGAAAAGCTAATGTCGAAAATCCTGCCGCCATCAGGACTCGAACCTAGGACCTCCCGGTCGCAGCGAACGGGGACACGAGCGCCTGCAGTGCTCCAGTTCAGTGGGGGATCACTGTAAATAAAAGTAACTCCGCATGTCGCCCTCTCTTCAACGTTAGCGGTCCATACGCTAAAAGCGCTCTTCGTGCGGTCAGGGACGCACGATCGAGCTGTGATTCTCAACAGGAAGCGTCAGATTTCTTAGCACCGTGTAGCAAGGGATCGAGTTTGCTTGTGCCACACAGACCGAAGTATCGTCGGTAGATACAGTTTTATACTAAATTTCTTAGAATTCTTATAAACAATATTAGAACATTAGTGGTGCCACTGGAGAACATACTTTCTCGCATGATTTGTAACGGCAACGTCGCATTATAAAACTACTTGCAGCAAAAAAGTGTGTCCAACTAGCAAATAGTTTTTCTCCGCGCTGAGATTCGTATTCATTCGTACTTTCTTAGAAGTTAACACACCAGGCTCGTTACCCCTACACCAACAGCGGCACGGCTAAACTCAATCACCCCGACGCATAACAAATTGGATCATTTGCATTTGCAAATTCCAAAACTTCAGGTATTTTCATTAACAGTATTTTAAGATTTTATTTAAAAGGACAGATATCATTATGGAACTAGTGGTGAAACTAGTAGAACTAAAACAGCACTACTTTATCGCCCATATTTTCACGTAAAATTTCGCGAAAGGTACTCAAATTTTCGAAAAATTGTACACGACCTTATTTCAAAATCTCTCTTTAAGGAACAGATTTCATTAAGGGAAATTAATTTCATTAAGAGATTTATTTTAGTAGTAGGCAGCCACCTGAAACTGAACTTTTGCAATTTTTTAACATTTTTGCAATTTTGTGGACTATGGCATTTTTTTGAAAAATTAGAGTTTTTAACGAACGTAAGATCTGCATCATTCTCGTAAACGAACTTCACACTATCCAACAACAAAATTTAATAAAAATGATGGCGCTATATTTTTGAAAATTTTGAGAATGTCCCAAGGGCTTCATGTAAAGTATCCCCCAAAATTAAAATATCGACTTCAAATTCAAGACATCATCAGACAGTATCACCAGCCACATGCATTGAAGAATATCAATTTTGGAGAAAATCGGTTGAACGGTTTAGCCGTTAGCGTTTTTCATGTATGCGTAATGAAAAAAGGATTTATTAATTTTTTTCAATATGATGCACTAATCGTTAGTGATCACCGCAGACTCACAGGCAAAGCACAAAGATCCAATTTCGCATTGTCAAGAAGCCACAGAACGTGGTGTCTGACTTCACAACATATTATAGGAAGTATTTTACTACATATTATAGAAGCACGATTTATCAACTTTTTTGTTTCAAGGACAGAGAATACAAGTTTTTCTGTCAAAAATCACCGTTTTCCGTTGCATCATTTCAATGCTTTCTCTTTACTATGTAAGTTCGTAGACAGAGAATGTTAAAAATCAGACGATCACATTAAAAAAAGTTGTTGCTACTGACTAATGCTTGGGTTTTAAAAACTTGTTCATTAATTAACCCCGAACATGGATTGTATTGTTAGGCATTTTGGAATTTGGCACCACGTTGGCGCCAAACGCTATCACTATTTTTTACTCCATGTTCGCCACCAGAAACCTATACAATAACGGTCTCAGTCATATATTTTACATGTGTTGTTCCCGAGCTGAATAAATATGGGATCAGTAATTAGGCCGGTAATTGTTAATTATGATTATGATAAATGGTTTGATTTTGGAAGGCCAAGGTTCTTCTAAACGCAACAAGCTTTTCATGAATGTTCTGTTTCTTTCCTGACAATCCTCCTTCGCATCAGATTTCATCTCGCAAACTTGGATTTATGAATCAATGCGAACAAAATTCACTCAGTTCCATCTTTCTAGGTGAAATCAGCAGTCAGAAGGGAATCTTTGAATTAAAAGTTGTTTGTTTTTATTTTATGAATCATAATTCACGTCAATAGATGTATTCTCTTACAATATATACATTATAATATATTTTCTGGTATTGTTATGTTTTAAACGCGTCATCCTTGCATCAGAATAATATTACTTTTGTTACATGTAAAGTCTGACAGTCAGTTTTAAAAGTAATTTAGCAATCTATCTAAAATAAAGAGATCAAAACTTTGATTGAGAAAAAAGTAAGTATTGCTGTCATGTCATAAACACTGAAATGAAAGATTTGCGCGAGATAAATGGAGAAATACAAGAATAATATATCATTCTCTATCAACAGTGATTTAATCACACATTGCCGGTCATTACATTCTATTCGGATGTTTGTCCAACAGCATATCATTGGAATAAATCCACGATGAGCTTTATTAACACTTCTTTGCCTATTTTGCTCGATACCATCAATTTATGTCATTGCTATTTTTGCTTTCGTTATGGATGTTTGTATAACGCGTCATGTACATTAATTCGGGATTTCATAATGAAATTCAGGGCATAATTTTCGCATCGGCATCTTGTTTTTTATTATTGCCAGTGATGTGTTTACGAGGTCTTCATTCATTATCGTGCATCATACAATTTACAATATATCTCTAGTATTTTTTCCATTTGCTGTTCAAATAATCGATGAAAAACAAAAATAGAGAATGGTCATATCTCTCTTTAGGATTTGGACCACGTATCACAGTTAAGCATAAATTGGAGATGCATTTTAAGTTTCTACTACTGCCGGTTTGAGAAATTACTCAATATTGGACAATTACGTTATGAAGCGATTTCATTCTTGTCCACAATATAATATAAAATATACAAATGTGATATTTCAACACATTTTATGGTTCCCCAAAAAAATGGATATTTAATTACGTGAGAGCGAGTTAGGTAGTTAATCCACCAGAACTCATGTTTTCGTCAGTCCTATCCAAGTGTTAATAACTCGAGACTTCTTCAGACACTCAGCTCCATTCCGTCTCATTCTTGTATCCGGCAACCAGCGATTTTCCCAACCCTCTTCCACCGTGTTTTGCCATATCTCACTTACAACCTTTCGTTATTTAACTCGCTTCCCGCCATGATCTGCCACCCGTCCTCCTCTTCTTTTGCCCTGAATCTGCAACCCTCTCTCGAGATGTTCGCCAAGTAGCTTCGCCCCACCGTTCTCTCTCCCCGCCACGCCAATCCACTCTCTACTTCACTCCTCACCACTCTCTATCAAATTACGCCAACCTCCGCCATGCCACGCTCCGCCACACGACGCCAGCCCACCACGCATCGCCCCAGTAGCCCCCCCTTCACGGCCAGTCATGCACCACCCACGCCTCCAATCCATGCCACGCACCGCCATTTCCTGCCAAGCCACGCCCTCCTCAGGCCAGTCACGCCCCACCCACCCCCAACCCGCCACGCCCCCACCCCCCCTCCAACCCGCCGGCCAACTTTTCTGCCAAGCCCGCCTCCCCTTCACGGCCAGTCACGCCTCCCCCGCCTCCAATTCACGCCACGCACCAACATTTTCTGCCAAGCCGCGCCACTCCCCTCAAGGCCACTCACGCCCCACCCACCCCGCAACACTGTGCCTCGCACCGCTACTCTCCATCACGCCACGCTTCTATCACTCCCAGCCACGCCCCGGGTTTCTCCTCCCCCACCGCGGCACACGTCCCCCCCTTCCGCTTTCCCCTCCTCGCCGCGTGGCGAGACCGCTGGCTGCGTTCCTCCCCCGACTCCTCATCCTCTCGCCCCTTCACTCCTCGCACCACGCGTTTCCTCGCTCCTCCCCACGCTTTTATCCTGACCGCGGTCCAACTTTTGTAAAAAGCGCGCCGGGATTATTTTAAGGGAATCCATACCCCGTATAAAAAAGCTTTCGTAGCGCGGTCCCTCGGCTGCCGAGGCGGCACGCTCTGAGGTGGGGAGGGGTAGGAAGAGCAGCCCTGCCTCTGTCTGCCCCTTCCTTCATTTCGTGGACGGGCGGTCGGCAAAAGCGACGCGTGCTTCCTGTTTAAGTGACTCGCGACACGTGGAGAAGAACCGTGCTTGAAGAAGAGCTTCATGTCACTCCGTTTAGAATGTACCATGGCAATTAGTGGGGTGCAGCGTGGACTCTAAAATAATTAGTTTGCTTTCTTCAGTCTGAATCATCTCTCACCGCGAGAGGGGTGGCTGAGGGAATCGACTGTTATTATTGCAGTGCCCTTAAGTGTGAGATCCTAGTTTGGAATCACGACGGAGCCAGGATTCGAGACACAAGCTAGCTCGTATCTAGGTCAAGGTCAGTCGCTCTCTAGAAGAACGGTTGCTCTGATCGGTAGCTTTCCGTGGTATCTCCGATCAACAACAGGCGAATGTCGGAGTAGTACCCTAACAAACGGCCCACGGACCGCGCACTTCCTTTTCCTTGTCCTATCCTCGCCCCATACACACACTCTTACACTTATATGCACTACACTGCCAGACAGGCCGGGAAAACTGTGGGCGACTTAGAGCGTGTCCCGGCTGGGGTGATGCCCAGCTGGTGGGATATACCTCGTTGGAGTAAACCCAGCCAGCTGACGATAGGTCGGCGCCGGATTTCACCATCCAGCGGGGGGGAGATAACTGCTACCTCTTGAGGAAAAGTGCACTACATTTACGGGAATAATGACCCTAGCCATTGATGCGCCCGGACGTACTAATCAATTTCAATCAACCCTTACCGAGTGTTCGTATATCCAAATATTCTTGTATATTTCTTTTAACCGTTTCACTTTTCCGAAATTCTAATCATGGCAGAAATGGAGATCCAGGGATGTGTCTTATCTAGAGGGAGGGTATTTTCCGTCGTGATTTGTTTACGAGCTTTTATCCTGAATGGTGGGTAGATGCATTAACATCCTATTTATATCTGATGCTCAAATTAATTATAGTTCTCGTAGATGCAAAGAAGGAAATTAATTTATTTAAAATGAACTAAACAATGTTAAAAATAGTTTTTGTATCTTCTATTTGGCCTACAGATAATAAGCCCAAATGAGTTTTTAAGATTATTTTACAAAAATGTATTGTTTACTTAGGTTTGTCAATTTATTAAATGCTGAAGATAAACTAATCACTTACTTATAAACAGATATAAGGATGAATGGTTTTTCTCAAAACTTCAAACAATTCTCTAAATATGCGTACTTTCTATGACTACCAGACGTAATCATTTAACAGCAAAAATACTCTTTTAAAAGGTATCTTTTTTACTATCTTTTTTAGTGGAGTATTTTATTGTACTCTTCATAATTCTTATCAAGCATGTTTAACTTAGATCCGATATATTTCGTGAAAATTATTTCAATACCTAACTTTTCAAATAAATACTTAACTTTTCCACGTATACGAACTCTGATTGTTAGTTGTTGGCGATTCGTTCTTTGTGTTAGTAGCGTTCAAAATCGAGAGTACTATATTTGATACAAGTTAAAACACCTACCATAGACATACCAGATTTTGATGTGACCTGCTCACAATGCTAATCTGGAAATATATTTTAATCATATGAAGACCCAGTGGACTACAAACAAAAACTGACACTAGAATGAGTTAGAAACTTTTTGACACACATCAATTTTGTTGTCTAACTATTTTATATACAGTACTTCCGGGATCCAGAATTTAATTTTCAGATTCAAAGTTTTTCCAAATACTAGTACTTTTTTATAAATTTATTTAGTAAAGATTAAAGGGTACTTCCTTTCAGGGTAATATCTTTAATTTCTGTAATAAATAATATTATTTATAAGAAATCTACCCTTTATTTTTGCTTGGTTGGCAAAAGTACTTCAGAAAAAAAGGTTTCTTGACCATTAAATTTTTAATTTCATAAATGTTTTTAAATGTTGGATAATGATGTGAATCTGTGATAAAAAATAATAAAAACTAAGTTCTCTGCTGAATTCACAAATGATTGATTGCTGAAAGTTTTCAGCTTGATATCACTCAAACATTAAATAAAACTTTAAATATATAACTTATTGTCGACTTTCTGGAATTCTGCTCCGCTGCCAACACGTGGTGTCGCTTTCCAGTGGTAACGTTGGCCATCCAACTTCCCCGCGGCTGTGAAAAGATTGAGGCCTATGCGGCCTACAAGAGCTGTCGCTACCTATGCGCGTTTGATGCACGCGCATAGGCAGCAGCGGCGCGAGCTTACCCGAACGACGTCCGGTCCCCAGCTCTACGCGTCCGCACAGATCGGTCTCTCCTTCCATTAACCTCTTGATGCCACGGCAGCACCCTCTTCCTTTCTACTCCGAACTCTGAAGTGAACACAATGGCGGATCGCATAATAGATCGCCTTTAGCGATCATAATGCCGCTATGTTATTGCCCATTCTTATGCATACGAAAATAATGAACTTTTCAGTTCTCTACATGTTCTGGTATCTCTCCTGCTTCACTCTTTACACTTCCAATTCTTCCTACGCTATCACAGTTTAAACCGGCGTATGCGCTCGCGCCTTGCCACGTACAATTGTACAAAATAGAACTATACGTATTTACTTTTATAATATGGCTAATGGTGCACATTTTTGTGGCAGAACGCAATGGCTAAATTAATTTCTCGCCCCGCCTCGTCCAACTACGACATAATATTCCACACATTTTTACGGGAAAAATATTCTTTTTGAATAAATCTAATGATATTTTTTTACGGCGCAGGTTTTTCCTTACTAATCGAGACATAGTAAACTATGACACTTCCTTTCCCGTCGAAAATCAGTTCAACAGACGAGCATGAAACTCATAAACAGCAAAATCGTACAAAAATCTTCACCACAATCAACGAAACCCAGTTCAAATAAACATCTACGTCCTGTTGATAAACGGTATTATCTTGATTACTCGAGAAGGTATTTACAAACGCGGATTACGCCCGATGTATTTACCTAATTGAATACATGATGTACTCAAACGCCACTTTACTGTCTTCATTCGTTCACGACTCGTGACTACACTTCGTCAGCTGTCCCCATCGCTCGCTCTCTCTCTCTCTCTCTCTCTCTCTCTCTCTCTCTCTCTCTCTCTCTCTCTCTCTCTTCTCTCTTCCTCTCTCTCTCTCTCTCTTCTCTCTCTCTTCTCTCTCTCTCCCTCCTCTCTCTCTCTCTCTCTCTCTCTCTCTCTATATATATATATATATATATATATATATATATACACACACACACATACATATACACACACTAAGCATACAGATAACATTATATCTGTACAATTTTGACAAATTCTACTTACCATTCTTAATCACAAATACTTCAAACATTTTCAAAATTTAGGTTCACTTCACATAAATGTAAACATTATGGGGTTAACACAGGCGTGAACATATAAGATGGCCCTACAGACAACAATATTTATGGAATTGCGATAGAGAAGCTTTTAATTTGTTCCAATTTGCCGTAATTTGCAATGTGACATGTGCTATAAGCACATCATGATCAGTAGACGGTGTTATCTGTTCTGAAACCGAATTACCTTTGTTGATGTAGTGTTCAATTCTAAGAAAATTGGCCGTTTGACACCTCCGAACGTAATAAAGAATGTTTGCCTGTTTCTGTTTCAATATTTTTTCACGTGTCTATCATATTATATTTCATTTAGTATTATCCCAAAACACTGATAGAAGAAGAATGACTCATATCGGTTCCCTGTTATTAAAGTTGACATCGAGAGTGTTATTGCGAAAGAATTCCTATTATGTGGTAAGGTTTTATTTGAGGTCCTCACCTCAAAAATCTTTTGTTCTCTTGCTGTAGAACCTCTCACAATACGTATCAGTAACATGTTTTTACGCTAAGACGTTGGGCAACTGCTTCTTTCGTCGGAGAAAGCAGACATCCATTAGTTGCCATGGTTACCAGGAGTCATCGTAAGGTCGGAGGAGGTATCAGGTAAACCTCTTCCTTCGCGAAGCCCTTCAAACTCTCCGTAGTGCCAGCATTACAGAATGAGTCGGACTTTGAAAACGAGTGAATGCCTGCTGTTTGTGTAGGTTTCCCTCGGTTCCATGGAACTTCGCAGAAGTTTATTTGGGCAAGATCAATGACGCTCTCTTCGAAGTCAATATTTACCACTTTTCCTTTGGATCAGTTTCTCACGGAGTGACGTGAAACTCATTGAAAACAGTTTGAAAGTGAAATATTTTCTTGTATCGTTCCCCTCAGTCAATATCACTTAGGACCTAATGTGGTATTTTCCTTAGAAAAGTATACAACATGAAAAGATAAATTCGGTATCGTTAATAGATGAACAAAACAAACGCAAATGACATTTACACTAATATCAAATGCAGATTCCCAGCTGATTGTGTATTTTAATATACTTTTGATAGCTTTGCAAAGGATTTTACAAAACATGGGTGCCTGAGAGGAACAATAAAAATACTACTGTACAACAGGTTCATGTTGTCAACAATTTGATTGTAACATTGATTTATTGGGTTTTAATATTGTGATTGATCAGAACATAACATTTCCAAATACAACCTTTTGAGTTGAAAGCGTCAGTATTTTTAAAAGTTTTCTCCTTCTTTTGGCATAGTCATGATCATAGTATTTTCAACAGCGTTGCTTTAAACCTGCTATCTGTCAACTATGTGTTTTAGATTTGTCGTACATCTGTATATTACCTAATGGGAGTACGTAATCATTTTTTAAAAATGACTTCTTTTGTGTTGGTGTAGGTTTATCTTCTATAGCAGGGTTGTTCAACTCGGGGCCCGCGGGCCGCATTCGGCCCGTTGTGCCATTTATGAATGTCGATAATGAAAATATGGCCTGCAACCATATTAAAGGTTATAGTTGTGGCCCTTGAGGTCTTGCAAGTTTGACACCCCTGCTCTACACAATGGAACCTAAAATTAACTTAATTCGCCAGAGGAAGCTTCTGCATACGTCAGTGACATCGCATAAGCATCTACATGAACTAATAGTAATTCAAAACTAATACTTTCTCGTATTATTGGTAACGGTTAAGTACTATTATGATATTGCAACTTATATCTATTAATCCTTCTCCATCACTTGAAACAATGGAACCTAACATTAACTTAATTCGCCAGAGGACGCTTCTGTATACGTCTGTGACATCACATAAGCATCTACATGAACTAATAGTAATTCAAAACTAATACTTTCTCGTATTATTGCTAACGGTTAAGTACTATTATGATATTGCAACTTATATTCTATTAATACCTTCTCCATCATTTGAAAAACTCCTAATCAAACGGAGCGTCTATTGGAGACGTTATTCAGAAAGTTTTAAATGATTTTTATTGTCACGACTTCGCTAAGAATTGCGAGAAAAATACTCATGTTTACAAAGAAATACATTATACAACAATTTAAAGACCTAATTAAGACTAGATTTCATAAAAATAAGTCTTTTATAACCTAGATGTAGGGCGACGGCGAAGAATGATGAACTTTTACGTTTTTCAAAAATTGAGATTTTAATGAAAATCGTATCTGCGTCATTTTTATAAAAGCTCTTTGCTCTATTCCAGAAAAAAGAAAAAATGGGGACATTTCTGCAAAAAAAATTGAAAATAGCTTAAGAACTTTATGTAACGACTTATAAACATTAAAATATTTGTTTCAAACCGAAGAGGCCGCGACATCAGCCAGAAGTATCAGTTTTGTTGAAAATTTTTATTATTTCTTAGTTTGTACCGTTAGATTGTGCACCGTTTAGGCACTAGTGTTCACAGACAGACGAGCACTTGAGAGAAAACCACCTTTTTGGTATCAAAATTTCTCAAAACCTGGGATTTGACTATACCACGAATTCCAGAAAATAATTTACTACATAAAGCAGCAATTCTCTTTTAGTTTCTTAAGGATCCAGAAAACGGGGTTTCCGTCGAAAGTCTGTATTTTCCCTGCAGAATTACATAGCTTTATCCTTCTAAAAAATACATAAAATCCATAACTTTTATAAAGAAGAAATGCTACATACATACATGATTTATACATACATACGTATATAAATACATTTTAGAAAAAATGCAACTTTTGGCTAAACTACTCTTACGTGGGTAGATGTATACGATTTAAATATAAAATGTTGATTTTCGCATTTATGGTTTTACTTTTTTTAAATTGTGGATTAAGACAAATATTGAAACATGTTGTAAGTTACCATGTTCTGACAACCTCAGAGCACTTAATCAGAAACTGATATTTTGATTTCTTACTAATTACACTTACTTCGCAGTTAGAAAACTGCACGCCCACCTTCTTCTTGATAAACAACACGCCAGCTTATCATAGTTTTATTTAAGTTAGTATGACTTATTGATTTCTGATTTTTAAAATGGCAATAAAACTGCAAGTGATTATATGACAAAACAGTGTTTTTGATGTTTTCATGTTCTGATCAAATATCACAAAAGCAATTGATTGCCTTTGTAGAATTAACTTAATCCCTCCAGTAAAAAATGCATTCTAATACCATACTGTTTGTTGGGGTATAACAATAAAATCGTGGGAATTCTGTATACGATGTGATGCAGTGATTTTGACGAATACTACAATGAAATCAAACTCTTAATACTACAAAGATTTATTAGCATATTAAGAAGCTTCTTATTATCTCATTAATCAAATTTATTGCTCAAACTTGGCAGCATTATCTGATGAAATACAAATTGCATTTTACATTGCCTACGCAAATGGAGTCCTGTGTTTGAAGTCAAAATAATTGTAAATATGTAGTAAGAATTACATTATTACTTTTTAAAACTGATAAGTAGTTTATTATCGCGAATGCAGTTACAATGTAGATAAAATAATTGTCTCCCCAGAAATCAGCGTGCATTTACGGTCAAAATACTCACAAGGAATATTTTTTCTTTCCTTCAACGAATTTCAAAGTAGTCTATGTATTAATTTGAACTATACACGTTCATATATTGCCATAAACCTTATGAAAACTTTGAAGAAGTTCGAAAATACTTAGTAACTATTTGTGTAACCAAGCGTTTCACAACCATATAACTACATTGATATGACACACCATAAGATTTTCAAATTGTTATCAAAACCCTTATTTGGCATTCAGGTTAATCATTTCATCGTTTGTTGAGCTGGAGCATTTAAATTATTTGGAATTTCTGTATGTGAAAACGTTTGAAATATATCATTAAGAGGTTATTCCAAAAACTGGCAATATTGTTTCCACTAATTCACTGATTGCACAGCCACGAACGTGTGAAAGTTTTCCGAACGGTACACCAAAACATTGCACCCCACAGCATTGCACAGGTATGCAAAAAAAAAGCTTGAATAAAATCAATCACGTTTGCTCATTTTAAAAAATACAATGCGAAATGATGTGCAAAATTATTAACATAAATTCAAACACAGCTCGGGAAATACAAAACACCTGTGATTTTTTTGTAGATTCCCATGCAAAATAAAATACGTACATCCACTGAATTTCATTAAATTGCCAGACAGTAAACGAAGAGTGAAATTTTGCTTCAACTTAGCTGCAGACACTCAATAAAGCTCCCCAAATTTTTACAAAGAAGGTGAAATAGTAATATGCATCGGTAAATAATTTCATTGGTAGCATGGAATCAAATGACGGCACTAGCATGAAATTTGGTTGAGAACAGTAGAAACAGTATATTCTTTGAATATAAAAACACTTGTTCCCTTCGGATTCAGATAAGTTCATTTAAGTAGAGTCAAACTATTTATGTAGTTCTATTCCTCTTAAATTATACAGCAGGATTGTGGCGTATATATAAATTCATTTTTTTATTAGATTAATGAGAAGGGGCGCATATCACCAAACATTCACAAAGCGGACTCTCTAATCTTTGTTTACTAATGACGATGCGAAATAATTTTAAAAATCCAAGGACGTGTCATTGGTTGACAGTGATTATAAAAAATAGACAGGCTCAATGTTCCAGTTCCGATGATAAAGCTTGTTCTTTAACACATTTCTAATTGAAATGAAGATAGCTTTGTATGCGAATTCCGTGAAGTAATTACTGTAAACACATTTCCTTTAATTCATATTCGGCAGAATTGCAACAGTGCGCAGCACCTCAATACTGGAAATGTGTACAGACATCTCTCCCAATCCTGTTCTGTATTCCATTCCTGCATTTCAAAGTTTTCCAACGCACGTTTGATGAAAGTTCTCTAGCACAACGTATGTACACAAAGCCAAATTCGTAGCTATTAATTCAAACATGATCCCTGGCATTGTTATTCAGAACGCACTTTTGATGAAACCTCAGTGTCATAACTTTTTAATTAGGGTACTATATACACTGCCTTTCTCGGTGGCTCGTTGGTTAGCGTTCCCGCTTTCCATGGCGCAACCCCGGGTTTGATTCCTGGTCTAGGCAAATTATACCTGTGCGCTTTCCTTACAAATGTCCCAGTATCTACTGCTGTGCGACGATGAGAAAACCCACCCTAAAGTTATGAAGGTCAGTATATAAGGTGAAGGGATGTCTTCGTGCTAACCACACGAAACCCTTTATCCCAAGGTCGAGAGGTAGGTCACCACTGGTCGGCCAAGGCCCGTAGCAGGCCCTCGAGCCATGGAACAGGAACTGGATACACTGAAGAAGTATTGGATTGGTCAATGCTTGAACTAGCGTGACCCTCCCTCTCAAACGCTTCACATGCATTTTTTGACAGTTTTTAGATTAAAATGACCTCACACATTTTCACACCTTAACACATTTTGAGAAAGAAATGAAACGTTGCGTCGCAAAACCAAAGACTAATTTTTAAAGAAATCAAGTTAAACGTCTTTATACAAATCAAAACACTTCGTTTTTGTGGAAGGAAGCATCAGTTCATCCTCGAGCTATCCATTAATCAGTTTATCCTCGAGCTATGGCAGAAACGTATAATTCTTTCCATTAATATTTTGTATTTTTACTTACTCGATCCGAATTTCTCGTTCTTCCGCCCACGTGTGTTACATTGAATAGAAGAAGGGAGAAATTCAATATCCCTTCAACTTTCTCTTTGTGCTGGGGAGATTGTTTAATGATCACATTCATTCTATTAGTGGTAATGGATTATGCGATCACCGCAACGCACCCACAAAGCTTTGGGAATCTGGAAGAACCACATTTGAAATGCGAATAATTTATACGTTTTAAAATGAACTGTAAACCTGCGGAAGATGAAAGAGACTTTTAGCTCAATTTTCCGGCCGAACTATTAGTGTGTCTTCGCCGTGAAATTCACCAGTCACAGAAATACAGTTATAGTTAACAAATAAACTAAAGTGTATGTATAGATTTTTCATAACAAATTTGAATAATGCGTTGCCGGAAAGTAATTTAAATTTAAGATGAATATGCCCCTGATTCTGATTTTAAAAAATATTTACTGAAAATAAAATTACTCCAAATTTAAGAGTTGTACGTTGTAAATTGGGTATTTTACATTTTATTTGTTATGACTGCTTTTGTGATTACCATGCCATACCAATTCAATTGATTTTTTACTTGATTTTCTTAATGTTTAGGTATTTTTGCACAAAAGTTCTCTCGTGACATTTTTGTTTTCATTGCTATGCATAGTGAACGAAAGTAGTCGATGAATTTGTAGCTGTTGAAGCAGAATTCTTGCTCGTGGCCATTGTTCATAGGATTGCCTGTCCTCGCCCCGAGTTCGATGCTCCAATGCGTCACACCGCGCCGTCCCGGCCGTCCGCTGGCTTCACAGGCTCTCCGCCTGACAGTCTAATCTGCCCATCATACGCCACCCGCGCAGCTGGCCTTCCTGCAACCTCGCGCTAGCCTTTTCCAACGCCCTCTCTCCTCTTTGTCTTCCTCTCGCTCTCGCCTCTTTTCTTTCTGCTTCTCTTTTAAATAACTACTTTCCCAACTTTTCCTATCGATTTCCCCGTCTATATCCCTCTGCCTTTCCCCGCCCTCGAAACTCACACGAATATTCTGTTCTGTTCTAGTCCTCGACCGCTACTTTCTATTACAACATTTTTCATAATTCTATCATTCAATTTGCTCCTGAGTAAAAGTGCGGATAGTTAATCAATTGAATGTAGAACTAATATGTATTAGATATTTTGTCTAATTTTTGACAAAAAGTTATTTATGAGGATTTTTTATGAATATAGTTGCGTAACAAGTCCGAAAACATCTCACGAACATGTTGCATACATTTCTTTTTTAACACACCGTATGCAAAAGACATTTCGCGCACGCTTCGTAATGTCACGTAAATTATTAGTTAAAATAAAAAGTAGCAACTTTGCAAACGTAAAACAATCACGGAAACACCTGTTTCGGGCACGGTGCGTTAAAAATAAAATATCAGGGCTGAATTGCCACTTGCCCTCACTGAGAATCTGCTGAACTCTCACAACCAGCTCCTCGCACCTACCGCCTGCACCAACCGCCTACACCAACCGTCTGCACCAACCGCCCGCACCAACCGCCCGCACCAACCGCCCGCACCAACTGCCCCCACCAAACGCCCCCGCCAAACGCCCCCGCCAAACGCCCCCGCCAAACGCCCCAGCCAAACACCCCACCTTTCCGCAGCAGCGTCCCGCAACATCCTCCATCACTCACTCTCTCTCTCTCCCTCTCTCTCACACACACACATACACATACACACACGACTGGCGCGCACCACTTAATCGCTCGATCTGCCAGCCGTCCTCCCCAATCGCCCGGCCGGTCGCGAATCGGCCCGCGCCGATCTGCGCTGGCAGATCACTGGAACCGACGAGACAGCCTCATCCGCCCGCTCCCCGACCGTCCCCAGCCGCCTGACCGCGACGCAGCCGCGCTCAAAAATTCATGACAAGTATTATTGGAGCTGTTGGCGCGGGCGGCAGGGGCGGTGACACCGGCTCGGACGCTTTGTACCGCGCGGCCGCCGCGCTCCCTCTGATCCGGTGCCGTGCGAGGCTGCGCTCCTGCCCTGGGCCGCGCGCCGCGCTCTCCACGAATAATTGAAAATATTGAGCCAGCTCGCTTTTATATTTATTATGAACTTCTGAATGGGACGTTGATAGCCGCACGCTCAGCTCTCCCCGGGAATTCAGCACGCAAATAGTGATAAATGCGCAATATTAAACATTCTTTTTGGCGGTGCGGCTCGGTTATTACAAGCGTCGCGGTGGCCGGCGGCGGCGGCGGCGGCGGCAGCGCGACCCTCGCTCCCTTCCCGTGCCTCGTGCTCTCCCCGCCCCCTCCTCCTGCGACCGATCGAGTCTCATACCTACACCCACTACACCGTTCACTCCGTTTGTTACTTTCTCCTCATTCTCTCACTCCGTCTCTCTGCCTCTGTTCCCTCTCTCCCACTCTACCTTCCCTCTCCTCTCTCTCTCTCCCGTCCGTGTCCTCCCCCCTATCCCTTACTCTCTCCCACTCGCCGACTGTGTCTATCCTCTATCCCTCTTTCGGTCTGTCTTTTGTCTCCCTGTCTTAATTGTCGTAACTTTCTGTAATTTTTTATGATATAGCATGATACCTTATCACCTGCGCCTGTCTCTCCGTATCTCATAAGTACACGTGCATCGCGTCCTCCTTCCGGCGACTAATCACAATTACTTTCATACCGCTTGTAACTACTTTTAGAGTTATTTTCTTCAATATTAAAATCCAACGTTTCAAATACAAGAAAATTCCGTAAAATATTCGGAAATTCAAGATGATTTAATACAATCATTGGTGTGCTTGGTGTGGTGCTGAAACCGTAGAGAAAAGAACTTCGTAGTCTATGCCGAAACCCTCACTAAACGCTCTCTCTCTCTCTCTCTCTCTCTCTCTCTCTCTCTCTCTCCTCTCTCTCCCCCTCTCTCCACCCTCTCCCCTCTCTTCTTCACTCCCTCTCTCTTTCTGTCACATACTGTTTGTTTGTTCATTATTCTAACCGATTTCGTCATTTATGCAAGAAATTGCAATATAGCACATCACTACAATGTCATATCCTCGGTCTTTCCTCCATATACATGATTTCTACTGCACTTTCATTTTTGCACTCCCTACACCCTCCAATACGATCCTTGTTTAACTTTGCCGTGCTGATCCATTTTTTTTCTTTAAAACCTTTCTCTAGTACATCCTCCATCCTCATATCTCTGTAGCTTTGCATTCCTAGCCCCAACTACCCATTCTTCCCCTTCTCCAGTTGGATCACTCCCTGTGTGAAGCCCCACTCCACCCTCTCGAACGCGCCGCCACCGGATCGCGACCGGGGTTCATCGCCCGCGCGGGGAGGATCGCGCTCGCTGCCCGCCCCTCGCGCCGACCTTCTGCCCCTCGCTGATCGCGTCCTCGCCCTCGCCCTCGTCCCGCCACCCCCACTCTGCGCCCCGCCCACGATCCCTCCCCGCCACCGCTGGCCCGCCCCCGTCGCTCCCCGCCCCGCTCCCTGCCCCCTCCGCCCCGCCCCCCCCCCGCCCCGACAGCCTGCCCCCCGCACCGCCACCACCCCCCGGCCCCGCCCCCCGCCCCGTCGGTCATTAGCCGCTCACTCATTACACGGCACCCTCCGCGCCCGTGCCGCACGTTGACCTCCGCCCATCGGCTCGGTTTGCTGCCGACGCGCCTGGACGCAGCAAGCAGGTTGGCGCGTGCGGTGGTGATACGGATAGCGTAGGAGTCTGTTGTACCCACGTTCGCGCGTTCAAATCTGTAGTTGTGGTTTTTTAAGGGCGAAAAAATCCTTCGTACATGTTCCTTCGGAGGGGAAGGAAATCCGACGCCCATTTTTTTATTCACTGCAAGTAAAAGATCCTGAGGCCTAAAGAAGCTTCTGGACGAATTATAGTCACCAGTTTCGTCTCCTGGGCATTGCTTTCTTTCCCTGCCAGATGGCACAAGAAGCGTAGAGGAATTTGCGTGGTCTGCCGCAAGCGCAGGCTCACTGACCAGATTCTCGCCGCGTTAACTAAGAAATCATAGACTTGAATTGAACTGCACCGCGTGATCGACAACCGAAATGCCACCAATCTCATCGTCGAGGCTCACGTCTCTCTCGCTGCAAGGGAGCTCTGTTAAATTTATTATCAATTCTGCAATGAAGTGTTGGAACTTGGTGGCATGGAATGCCTTAATTTTACACTCATTAAGTTTAAATCGGTTCATAAATTAAGTTCAGCGCAACGATCCGCTGTCGTCTGTGAATTCATTTATTAGGCAGCTGGCATGACGTTCATGTATTACACCATTCGTGATGCAGCGTCTTTGATTGATTGATTTTTTCGTGCTTCCGGGCGCGTCAACTGCTCTGGTCATTAGTCCCGTTAGTGTAGTGCATGTTTTTTCCTCGGGATATGGCAGTAATCTTCCCCCGCTGAATGGCGAGATCTGGCGCTGACCTACCGTCGCCTAGTGGGGTTTCCCCCTAACCAGGACTCTCCCACCAGAGGGGCTCCGCCCCAGCCGGCACATGCTCTAAGCTCCCTACCGGTCTCCCGGAATATGTGGTAGTGTAGTGCATGTTAGTGTAAGTGTGTGTGTAAGGAGAGAGGATAGGACAAGGAATGGGAAGGATAGATCGCGCGCGGTCCGTGGCCCGTTTGGTAGGGTACTGCTCCGGCATTCGCCTGGTGCTGATCGGAGAAACCACGGAAAACTACCGATTAGAGGAGCAGGCCGCTAGAATTCTCTACCAGACAGCGACTGAATTCGACCTAGCTGAAAAGCTAGTGTCGAAAATCCTTCCGCCGTCAGGACTCTACCTAGGATCTCCCGGTCAGAGGCGCTGCTGTGACATCAGGTGATGCACTGAGCTACCGCTCCCGGTTGCAGCATCTTCTGCAATTATCATGGTACATTAAAGTGCATCAAAACCTGTAGGAAAAGAATAAGAAATAGAAAGAAACAGAACGAGGAAAATAATTAAAAGAAAAATGAGAATAAAGATAATAACGGTAAGAAGAAACAGGAAAATAATGGAATTTGATGGAGAGGGAGAAAGAGAGGTAAGAGAAGGAGATTTATTTTATCTCAAAAACAGTTAAAAGCTGTTTGTGACTTGCTGTGGGGAGAAGTGACTGTGCACATTTTCATAATTCTCTGATCCCTACCCTAACCCCCTGATACTCGTTGAATTTTGAATACAGAAAGAAATGTGCGATTTTTGCAAGCATTGTTCACAAAATGTCGGATATAATGTTCCGATGTAATAAAATCTGTTTTCAAGGGTATATCAGAATAAGAAGAAAGAGAAGTAGTAAAATAAAGAAAAGGAAGAGAAGATATTGGAGGAGGATAAACAGAAAAAAAACAAGAAGAAAAAGTGACTTGCCTTAGAAAAAAACTGAGACTTCTTTATTCACTTAAGGAATCACTTATTGTGCACATTTTTGTATCTTTCTTATGAAGCACCAGTACAGTGAGGACCTCACAGCTAGCTAACTTTCAACAAAGTAGTATACAAATATTACATAACTAGTAGCATGCTGCTAGTTATGCATTGGCCATTTTTTAAAAGTTTGAGCAAATTTAAAAGTAAAATATTTTCTTAGATGTGGTGCTTATGTATTACTTCACTGAATAATACTTTCATTTGCAATTTCTTAAAATGATAATCCGTACTTATCAGTATGCGTTTTCTGAAACTTTGTCTAAATTTTGTGCATGCAATCCAGTTGCCTCTTGTTTATTGACGTTTCTCGTGGGTGGTGATTATTGTATGATTCTGTCGTTTATTAATACAGGGATCAATATTTACATCAATGTTTCCGGAGATAAATATTACTTATTAACTTTAAGTTTGCGACAATTGTTTCTACATTTGTTGGCTTACGGTCGTCTCAACCTTGCAACTTATGCATACCTGTATGCCGAGTAGAGAGCCACTCTACAAGGAGCAAATTACACGGTTTTATTTCTGTTGTTTTCAAAACACAGATTCGAACACTAAAACATTACCGAATATTACTATTAATATGTGGTAATGTATATATAATTTATATGCATGTTAATATATATTAATTATATTGTCCTCTGCACTCATACGTTTTGCTGTATAAATTATTTTGTAGTTCTTAGTGAGCACAGATTCATTTCCATTTTTCATACTTGCATGAGATGCAAATCAAGAAAGTAGTACTTGATGTAAACAGACACTAGTGATTCCATCAGAATCGTCAGATTTAAAAGTGAAAAAGTAAATATTTTACTGTGTTTGAAGAAAAAAATCGTTTAAATATTTCCGTGAAGTACCAGTGGCATAACTTTATGAACATGAGATGCAGATTGTTACAGATGTAAAATTAACGAACGATGTTAAGAGATTTCACACACATTCGAACAATTTCAGAAAAAAAATTGTACTTTCTGCGTTTTCTCCCGCCCATTGAAACAAATACCAATTTATGAAGACTCGATCGGAAAGACGTAAAAGATTTTATCAATTTGTCCACTCAACTCTCCTTTGAAATGTTGATCTAAAAGTCTCATCAAACACGTAGAATTTTATAATTGTTTTCATGAAACTAAATGAATCAGAAAATCACACGCGTATACAATATAAAATGTTTTAATTTATTAATAATTCATGTAGTATCAGGAATTAGTTCCAAATAAAAATAATTACTCGTGTTAAATTGTATTTTAAATATGCAAAACGATTTTTTCTGACTCATTTCCATTAAGAACTAGATTCTTGTTTTCTAGTTTCTTATTGTCATTTAGTCACATTTGGTACTGTTGGAAATGAACATTGCCGGATACGTGTAACAAAGGAAACAATGAACAATGAATAATGAGAAGTCTTCGATTGTATTGTTGTTCTGACACTCCACACATCATTTAAATTACTACCACAAATTACTGTTTTGTCCGTTTGATTTTCATGAAAACGGGTAAAATGCATCCAATCTTCTTTTGAAAACACAGTAGAACATCCCTGTCTTAAACAGCTAAAAGTGATGAAATTCTAAGTTATCGCATATTCCGATACGTATATGTATGTGTGTATACATGTGTGTTTGTTCCAATGTAACATTGGAACATGTGGAGCACTTTCAATCATTTTTTCACAAATACGTTTCAGTGTCCGAAAATAAGCAACAGCATTTTTAAATTAAAAATATTACTCCAATTTGTTTAAACCAAAATTCAGTTTAAAGCAACACCGCAGCGTATTTAGGTATTCGGTATCGTGGAACTGTGCTAGGAGCAAGGGCTGGTCTTAGCCAGGGGAGGCATGGTGTGGCGAGACGGAGCGGGAGGAACTGAGAGAGAAGGGGCGGAGTGGACGTGGAGACGAGAAAGGGTGGAGTTTTGTGGAGATAGAGACGGTTGATTGAATGACTGTTAGTGATTCCGGGCGCGACTGCTAAAGTCATTAGTCCCGTAAGAGAAGTCCATGTTTCTCCTCGGGAAGTGGCAGTAATCTTCTCCCGCTGGATGGTGAGATCCGGCGCCCTCCTACCGACGGTTAGCGAGGTTTTCTCCAACCAGCTATCTCCCACCAGCAGGGCACCGCCGCCGACCGGCCTCCCGGCATGTGTGGTAGTGGAATGCATATTGGTGATTGTAAGAAAGGGGTGAGGATACGACAAGGAAGAGGAAGGAAAGATCGCGCGCGGTCCGTGGCCGTTTATTAGGGTGCTGCTTCGCCTGATGTTGATCTGAGAAGCCATAGAAAACTACCGATCAGAGCAGCCGGCCGCTAGAATTATCTTCCAGATAGCGACTGAATTCGACCTTGCTGTCATGCTAGTGTCGAAAATCATGCCACATTTGGGAGTGGAACCCCAGGACCTCCCGGTCACAGGCATTGCAGTGACATCAGTTGATACCATGAACCATCTCTCCCAATAGAAGGGGCGGAACGGAGCGGAAATGATTAGGGGGAGTGGGTCGGGGCGGGGCGTGGCGGGGCGGAATGGGGCGGGGCGGGGCGGGGCGGGGCGGGGCGGGGAGAGGCAAGGCGAGGCGAGGCGAGGCGAGGCGAAGCGAAGGGGGCGTGACAAAGATGTAAATAAAATTACTTCAATTTCATACCATAGAAGTGATTCCTTTTCTTGTGTAATAAATCAATGTGATAAATACACAGGCTGTGTAAAGTTAGCTCAGCTTTTTCTGCATAAAAACTCAGGCTGTAATTTTCTAAACGAATTCGTCAATAAACAGAAACTTTTAACTTAATCTGACCATATTAGTCACCAAATCATTTATAGATAGTGGTATTTGTATAACGTGAAAATCGTTTGTTAGCAGTAAAAATCGTGTTAATACTGTTATCTGCGATGTCTTTTATTGTCAAAGCGTAGAGATCATAAATAACACGCAAATCTCTCTTGAAGGAAGAAAATAAGTAAATCTCTTCTCTCATTTTGGAGCGGGAGAAATGGACGCTGACGTTAAAATTTTCCATTTCTCCGTTTTCTGAAATCTCTCTAGCCGGTGAAACCGCCATCGTTTGGGTAATGGACATCCCTGTCAACGGAGTAATACTCCAAGGGCTTTAACTGTTGCATATTAATGTCGGGGCGCGGCGTCGGAGCGCGGAGTCAGGAAGCTGGGGTGGGAGGGGTTGGAGGGGAGGAGAAGGGGATGGACAGGGAGGGCATCGAATTGTCCGAAAGCAAACATCTCTCGCGTGACTGACAGGGAGCGCGCTGTTCCCGCGGCGCCGTCCGCCCATTGCCCCGCCCCCTCCCCTCCCCCTCCCCCTCCCTCCTCCGCCCACCTGAGCGCTTCATCGATGAGACCCGGAGCAAATAGAGCCAAGCAGTGTAGGTCAATACGTGCGGTCTCGCTGACGGCGCCCCCCTCTCCGCCTGTCCACCTCCGCAGACATGACCTCTGTCTCCGGGGCTACTGGTGGAACTCTCCGCTCTCTACGCCCGCACTGCCGTCACTGCTCTCAACGCTCCCATATCCATCGACGCCCTCGCCCCCTTTCCACCGTCCCCAACGCCTTCACTACCTACACAGCCCACACCACCCTTAACAGTTCAATGCCCTCAACTTCCTCACAAACTTCAACCCCTCACCGACCTCACCGTTCTTGCCATCCTGAATGCCCTGGCCACCTCTCCCAACGTCATCGCCGTCTATTGATTGATTTTTTCGTGTTTCCGGGCGCGTCAACTGCTTTGGTCATTAGTCCCGTTAGTGTACTGCATGTTTTTTCGCTGGAGATGGAGGAACTTCCCGCGCTGGATGGCGAGATCCGGCGCCGACCTACCGTCGGCTGGTGGGGTTGCCCACTAACTAGGACTCTCCCACCAGCGGGGCACCGCCCCAGCCGGGATAAGCTCTAAGCTCCCGACCGATCTCCCGGAATATGTGGTAGTGTAGTGCATGTTAGTGTAAGTGAGTGTGTAAGGGGAGAGGATAGGACAAGGAAGAGGAAGGACAGATCGCGCGCGGTCTGTGGCCCGTTTGTTAGGGTACTGCTCCGGCATTCGCCTGGTGTTGATCGGAGAAACCACGGAAAACTACCGATCAGAGCAACCGGCCGCTAGAATTCTCCTCCAGACAGCGACTCAATTCGACCTAGCTGGAAAGCTAGTGTTGAAAATGCTGCCTCCGTCAGGACTCGTCATCGCCGTCTACAACGCTCACAACTGTACTTGCTGTTCTCATCGTCACCATTCTCGACGTCGCCCTTCTTGCGGTCGACGTCCTCACTGCTCTCATTATCCTCGCCATCCTCACTGCGAACATAGCTCTCTCAGTCAATCCTCAGTGTCAACACTTTTCGTGCAGTTCCCGTTGCCACCGTTTTCACTTGCAACATTTCTCTGACAATCTTGTTGTTGGACACTGTTGTTGTTTCCATAACCAGCACAATTATCTTCGTTTCCGAAATCGCAATTATTACCTCTGTCAAAGTTTTAGATACGAAAGTGTGTCGGACATTGCTAAAAAGTGAATACTAATGAATACTATAATTTCGTAAACCGCTATTCACTGTATTGTTACTTCACCTTGCTAAATACGCATAGTGGGCGTTAATTATCTTCAGAATGCAATGTTCAGAAATTGCAAAACGGAAAATCCTTCATAAAATACAACCGGCAATTTCTGTAGACCTTCCTGCCCGTTTGAGAACGCCTGTTTATATCTATATCTCTGTTCTTTGTGTAACTCTCAGGAAGGCTCAGGAAACGAAATCACAAAATATATTGTTGTTAATCGTGATGAGAGGTCTGGAAATGTATCCTTTGACCGAATGTTTAGGAGAGTCTTCTCAAATACTAATCTGAGTATCAAACGTGAATTTAACTCCCACTAGATTCCCTTGGAATTCCAAATTGCTCCCATATTCGCCGGCAGCGATCGAAGGTCGCGATCCCAGAAATTTTATCCGCTCTCGCGTGTTCGAGAGAACGTGAGATTTGATTACGTTTCGTAGGATTGTAGGAGTTTTACATTTGCTGAGTTATATACTGGGGATTAATTTATGGCGGAAGCACTTTTCTTTCCTCTATCTATCGACCGAAATCGAACAGGTAGCGCTCGCATCGTTATATGTCTGATGAATTCGTTCAACCAAATAGATAGTCACTCCTAACCAAGTATCGCCCTCCGAAGTAACCTACAGCTCCCTTCACGTTATCAATAGATGATATTAGAATAGTGAGTAGGAATAAACCTGATAGATTATAATAGAAGTTAAAACAAGATTGTGTCCCATATGTGTACAAAACCCATTAAGCATTTGATAGCCTCGAAATATTGTTTTCTTTAATAATATCTGTGTTGGTGACGCATTTACATTACTGGGAAAATATCTTAATGGTATCTGTTAAGTTTATACATGTGATCGATCGTATACAAATTATTTATTTATTGTAGATAAAATAATTTTATAAAATTGCTAACTCGCAAAGCTCAAACCGGTATTTACTCTGTTAAAGTTTCGAAAAATAGACTTATGTGCTGAAATATGCAAAGTAAATATATATTCTATCTGTACAGGTACCTGTAATTGCTTATTCAGCTCAAGTCCTTGAATCCACTGATGAAACCCAAGGCATATAGATCCAAGCGGCCGAGCAACAGAGGTCAACACTTGCGGTCTCTTTGACTGGCCGTCTCCGCCGCCACTGTCACGTCCTCAACTTCTGATCTGTTGGCGGAGAGGTCAGGGCCTCCGTTATCTACTCAGTCACTATTGTAAAGCGGGGTTTCTTGTCTTAAGAGGAGTCGCTTTTCTTCACCTTTACTCGTTGCCTTTAGACCGTCGCTGACCGGGAGGGCCTCAACTTCGAGTCCCGATAGTGGAGGATTTCTAACACTATCTTCATAGCTAAGTCTAATTTAACTACTGTCTGGAGGAGGATTCTTGCGTCCGGCGACATCCAGAATTGTGTGATCTGTAGTTTCCGTGGGTTCTGGTACCAATACTAGCTGTATGCTGGATCCGTACGCTAACAGAGGGGACAAGGAACTCGTGCGATGTTCCCTTGCTTTTTTTTTTCTTCCCTCAATTCCCCTTGCAAACATACACACACACACACACACATATACTTATATGCGCTACAAAACCACACATACAAGTACATGGAGTCCAGTGTTATGCTTAGATCTTTCGCCGACTAGAGCAATGCTCCACTGGAGAGATATATGGCGAGGGAAATACGTAAACGTCGTATAGATCGCCGCTACATCTCAGGTTCCAGCGGACTGACGTAGGTGGCTCAGGACATCAACTGATGTCACTGCAGTGCATCTGGCCAGGAGGTGCTAGGGTTCGAGTCCCGACGGTGACAGGATTTTTGACAATAAGAATCTTAGAGTTTAGACTGCTGTCTGGAGAAGAATTCTAGAGGCCGGCTGCTCTGATCGGTGGTTTTCCGTTGTTTCTTCAATTAACACCAGGCAATTTCCGGAGCAGTACCGAAATAAACGGGCCACGAACCGCGCGCGATCTTGCCTTCCTCTTCCTTGTCCTATCCTTACACCGTACTTACGCATACTTACACTTGCATGCACTACACAACCACACAGGACGGGAGACCAATCGGGAGATTAGAACTTTTCCCCGACTGTCCCGCTGTTGGCAAGTACCTGGTTAGGTAAAAGCCCTGGAAGCCGGATATCTCCATCCAGCGTGGGAAAATCACAGCCACCTGTCGCGATGGAAAACATGCGCTACACTTGCGAGACTAATGGCCTTAGCAGTTGACGCGCCCGGAACCACTAATCAATCAAACAAACAAACGTTCCAACGGATGGGGACACCGGAACCTCTGGGAATACTATAATATTTACTAGAGTTACGGCACTATTCATCTCACTGGCTTTAATCATCGCCAGCCTAAGGAAGGTCCTTATAAATAAAGCAGCGCAATACCCTTCCGTGGTCCGCTTGCTCAGTAGTCAATTGCTGCATTGATTATGGAAAGCACACGTGTCAATTGTCAGTGTAGTAATCACCCAGATCTGCTCGCTGCGATACTGCGAACACAGCGTCGATTTAGAGCGTTGACACGCATATCCGGTTTTACAATAGTCATACCATCGCAGCGTCTTCCGGGAGCAGTTCAACACCCTCATCAGTATTATCGACTGTTCTCAATACCCAGGGGAAGCTACGCTTGGCGGTTTTGTTATGGATCAAACGCCGTACTACCAGTAAAGATATCTTCTCTGACAACACTTGCTGCCTCTGCTTTCGACCTATAGGTTTTTTTCAGAGTTCATAATCACAGAGTTAAAAATTACACAATCATTTTACTCTTACTACTTTTTTAAATTTTTCAATATTCACGTACTCAGAATAATTTATAATTTCGAAAAGATTTATTTTCAGTGGTGATTTGAAAGTACACAGCTGGAAAACTGAACAACCAATAAGAGGGTATATTAAACTTCTGCATTATTGTTTGTTTGTGATTTGCTTCAGGTTCATTTTTAGACTGGCCTGGCCTTACTGTTTTTTTAGACATTTTCATTTCACCCAGGCTCTTATCAGCAATTGTCGATGCTTGAACTCTGAAAATGTGTTCATTTGCCCACACATGGCATGATGTATTCATCCCAAGAATGAACAATCGAATATCTTAAATATGTTTTAGAACTTAAATGTTTAGAAGCTTGTATATATAATATATTTGTTGCATGCTCTTTCAACCAGGATCAATCTAATCGTATTATTATTTTATATTATTGATTGTTAGTGCGGTACCAATGTGCACAATTTTCTGAAATTGAATATTTTATTAAAGAAATATTAATATATGCGACAATTTGATATAATGAACTTACCTCAAATATTGTCGAGTATACAGCACGTTGTATTTCTAACAGAATAAGATACCTCAGAAACTCCTTGTGAGACGCAGCAGAATATTAAGTGAATCGTAGTAGATTTGTTTGGAGCTTCCTACTTACAAAATTTCTTCAGTTTCCACATTAGAACCCAAAATGAATTACAATTAGACATTGGCCTGTATCTCCAATTGCGTGGAAGGGTTATACTCGCTCAGGATCTCACGACCTTGACGTGCAGTTGCAGGATTGTATGCTTTCTAAATCTCTTGAAAATACGCATAGAAGCTGCAAGAACGCGGAAAGAGTTGTAGAATGTTAATTCGAGATATCTTGATATTTGTAAGTCTAGACGATGGTAAATTGTACTGCGCAGTTTCTAAATCGAAATTGACTTTCCTTATCATTACAGTAGATTTTTTCCTCTCCACATTATTTTTATAAATATTCATTTATTTAGTCATGGAATACTGTATTATATTCTGCTATTCTATAATACTGAATGCCTCAATGTTACAGATTAGACTGAGATGAAAATTCTTCCCTTAAATATTTTACTGCGAACAGTTTGTTCACTATGCAGAATGTGACGAAAAGATATGTATTATTGAATAAAGAGATTTTTATGTATTGGAATGTGAATATCAGCACACCTGTTGATTAGGAAAAATAGCCTAGAAACGTGTGCAATAAATGAAATGTATCTATGAAATAAATTTATCACAAACTTTCCAGTTACTTTCATCCTTCATTGCTCTTCACAAGAGAATCCAGAGGAAACAATAATTAATTTAAAGGCAACTTGATTTGCACTCGGAATGAACTAATGTATAAGAGATCTTATTGTAAGTGAATTGCTGAGGCGTTGACGGAACACATTTCAGCAATCCGTAAAGTACCTTTTTCATTAAAATGATATTTTAAGTAAAAGGGTTTACGTAGATACCTCACGCACGCAACATACCTCAATTCAACCCGATCTGCATTGGATGCAAAGGTGTAAACTAATTGATCGCCCCCCCTTCCCACGCACGCTCCATTAACGAGGCGCGAGCAAATAGATCCAAGCATCGTAAGTCAATAGTGCGGTCTCGCTGACTGGGCTTCTCCTCGACCGCAGCCGGAGCGCCTGTCTCCAGGGGCATTGACGGGTGTGGGGCGTGGAGGACGACCGCTCGTGGGTGTTGCAGCCCCGGCCCCCGACGGACGGAGCGCCCACGTCGGGGCAGGACACGTGCGAGCGTTTCGGGGCGTTAGGTTCACGGGTACAAGGTTTCATACGAAGTCGGACCAATCTAACAGGAGGTTTTACTGCGCAGAACGTCTAACGCGGGAGAAAGTCTACGAGACAGAAGGCCCAGTAACTAAAGGGTTTTAAAATTCGAAGTTCCGAATACACAGGTATAATAAGTATTCAGAAGATCTTATAGATATCTCGAGTCGAATTGTTAAGTTTATATTTCTTAATTGTTAAGTAAATTCTGCCTGAAAACAAATGGCTTAAATTCCTACAATATCAATGAAGTTCCAACCGAGAGCTACATAATTCCAAAATAGTGAATACCTGCACTCACCGAGCCACATATTAAAATTCCAGACCTCTCCCAGGAGTTACACTACAAAATATTTCATCAGCTTTTTCTTATTATACACGTCATATATTTAGTAAATTATAGCTTATCATTCCTTTTGTTCATTTTAAACATAACGTACTGACATGTGGATATGTGGATAATGTGGATGATATTTTTATGATGTACAAATTTTATTAGACATTTTTGAGATGGGACCAAATTTTTGTAGAGAATCTTTAGAATTGAAACAAATTTTATTGCACTTTTAATACTCTAGCTAAAGTTTTATTAAACATATTTTCGACAACTTCCCGCCGATGGATTTTAAGAAAATACATCTTATGCTATAAATCTAATAACCTTAGGTCTAACGACTTCTAACCCGTGCTACAGTCGCGCTACCAAAATGGCCATCGTAATTAAATAGTTACCAGGTTGGCAGTTAATATGAATAAATGATGTTTAAGCGATCCAAAGAAATGGCTGCCACAAGAATCGAACTCGGTGTAGGCCCAATTGTTGTACCAGTAGTACAGGGTTTAGGCTTACACCGGAACATCAGGTTTGATTTCTGGGCGGGACAGTCAATTCTTTAAACAACTTAAACATAATTTAATCCAACATTAGCGAAGTTGGTTGAAATCTTTATCGTGGCTGCCAGTTCCGATGCAGGAAGCGTATTGCTACGGAATTGTACAAGCTAACCATGACCAATATGCTAGTTGATATGAATGCTAAAAGAAAGAACTCTTCATTATTAATAATTCTGAATCAGGATTGTTAATTAAGTGTATTGTAATTATCCAGTTGTCACTTCTATTTAGTATTAGTATAGGAAAATGCTCAGTGCGCTGTTCTGTTTGTGACACGTAGAAAAAAACCTGGCTTGATGCATGGGAAAATATAATTCTCCGACAATTCCCGTTCTAATCGGATCTCATACTCGATCAGCCCGGGACTGATACATTTAATGGATAAATATGACTTTGAGTCCGTTGTTGTGTCGGTCTCTGGAGGCAAAAACTGGAGTCAAAAAACAGTTGGTAGCGTTTGATGCCCATGAGGTGCCAAATCTGAAAATGCGCAATAACACAGACCGTGTCGGGCGGAGAGCTTATTATATTTGTGTATGTATAGTGTGCATGAAGCGAGCCTCTCATATGCATGATTCTCAAGGGTATTTGTTTTAGCCGAACAAAAATTTCTACTCGCGTCCTAGTTATTTTTTATTTATTTCCTATTATAAATCATTTATAAATAAAAAAAATGTGATAGGAAATGTATATTTGGTGAACTTACGGATCTGAGAACACCGTTTTAAATCGTTTCTGTTCAGAAACTTTTCAAACGTCATGTTAAATGTGAATAAGAAGAAGAGTATTCAATGAAAATATAGTTGTAAATGACAACATTAAAGGTTGTTCTCACACTAATTATACTTATGTTGTGTGATTATCATGATTTGAATTTTGTACAAATACTTTCTACAAACTGTGTTAACACGTGAGTGAAATTTTAGAAAATTACAATTAATTTTTGAGAAGAGTCATAAGGATGGTAAGGTAATCATGATGAGGAATAATATGACAGCACTTGATTAGTCGTAGCGGCTCGTTTATTGATCTGAATTTTAAGAAACGTTTATTCACCCCTTCAATACTACAATGAAAGCGCACACAATTCTCTGCTTAATTTTTCATGTGCCTTCTAACTTGTTGAAGAGCTTCTTCATATCGAGTAGAGATAAGGACAAATGCCTACTGTCAAAGCAGGACTCTTGTAAAACTTTAGATAAAAAAAAAGCAAGTTCCTCTAGAAGCTCAACAACCCCAGTCTCTGGCAGCCAAACCCCGTTCATAGGCTTTGTGCCTTATGTCTCTCCCTCTTCGCGATGTAACTACCCGTGGCCTCCGAAAACAAATCTTGTTGCCTCCGGCGACCAACTCCGGGACTGCTGCAGCAGGGTCAGCCGCAACCGGGGTCTGTCGACCTCTTCCGTCCTCCCCGCCTCCGCCTACACACAGGGGACTAGGGAGAGGGCCCCGCCTCCGCCCCCGCCTCCGCACGCGCTCCCTCCACGTTCGCTCCCCGCCCCGCGCCCTTCCCCGCGCCGGCAACGCCAAATCGGCCGACTTCCTTTTGTATTTTTAATACGCCGGTCGGGATTTCCCGCAGCGTTTCGGGCCGCGCATTGGCAGCTGATATTACGTATCGTATTGGTTTTATTAAAATGAGATTTACTGTAAGCGGACTCCGGGCCGCCCCCGTGCGGGCAGCTGATGGGGCATCCTCCCCCCCACCGCAGTGGCTCCGCGCGCTTCCCCGTTGTTTGGATGAGCGCTGGGCTGTCTCCCTTCCTCGCACTCTTCCTACCTCTCCTCTTTGTTATGTTCTCTCTATTCTCTCCTCTCCCTCTCTCCTCTGTTCTCTCCTCTAAGTACTGTTTCCTCTGTCCTTTCCTCTCTCTCTCTCTTCTCGTCGCTTAGTTACGCGTACTTCTTTCACTTTCCCTCTTTTCTATCTTCTTTGTCTTATATGTTTCCGTGATTTGGTCCTGGTTTTTCTTTCCTTTTCTTTCCAACTTCTGTTCTTTGGCCTCATTCCTCTTTTGTATGGTTGCTCTGTTTTTTCGCCTTTTCCTTTTGCCTCTTTTTCTGTCGTTTTCCCAAACCCTTCAGCCATTACCGTTATTCTCCCGCGTCAACATCTTTTTCAATAACTTTTCTCACTCTTTTTAGCTTTATCGCGGCCTGTTATTCTCGACTTGGTGTTTTATTCTCTTTTGTCTCACACACCACAACTTTTCTGTTGTATCTAACCCTCATTCTGCATTATTTTTCCCATGTTCCGCACAATTACAACTCATCAATGACATGGTGCTTTAATCCATAAGTGGTTGTAAAATGAGCTATCATTACATCAAAACAAAGCGTCTTACCGCATGGTTGGATGAGGCTAAAAGGCAACATGCCGAGTGAAGTTAACGAGCGGCGGCGTTTCCGTGGTGTTGCAGGTGCAGAGCGCTCCTCCTTGTCGGGCGTGAACTCGTACCGCACGGGCTCCGACACCGAGGAAGCCACCACCACCGACAACCCGACGACGCCGTTCCCCACGCCGCCGCCCACGTGCGCGTCGCCCACCATGTTCCACCACCCGCTGAGCGGCGCCCCGCAGAGCCCCAACCCGTCGGCGGGCCACCGCCAGGCTTCGCCCTACCCCATGGAGTCCACCAACCTGGGGTCGGGCGGGTCGACGCCCGTCGCCGCCAGCCCGCGCTTCCCGCCGTCGCACGCGCCGCCCTCGCGCCACCACCACCACCACCACCACCATCACCACGCGGGCGGCGGGGGCGGGGCGGGCGGCGGCAGCAGCCACTTCTCGGGCGGGTCGAAGAAGGCGTCGCTGTCGCGCGGGGACGCCGCCGCCGCGGCCGCCGCCGCCGCCGCCGCGGGCGCCTCCGCCGCCGGCACGCTCAGCAGCCGCGGCCGCGCCGCCGGCGCCGCCAGCCGCCGCCTCGCCGCGCAGCAGGCCGCCCAAGCGCAGGCGCAGGCCCAGGCCAGCGCCGCCTCGGCCATGTCCTCCTCGGCCACCGCCTCCTCCGTGTCGTCCGCCTCCGACAACGACTCCGACCTGGTGCCGTACCCCGACGACGTGCCCAAGGACCCGCGCCGCCTGCATCTGGATAACGGTAAGCTGGCGCTGCCCGCGGAACTCGTACCTCACTGCATACGTCCGCTTGACAGGGAGAGGATGCATTGCGGAGACACGCCACCACTTGAGCCACTGCTTCTGGACATGTGGAATGTTACAGTCTGTGCGGTGGGGAATTCAATGGGCCATTGAGAAATACTCATAAGCCGCAACTTTGAGGTTTTCAATTCGGCCAAACCTTTATTAGTATCTCTGAGCAAGCCTATTTCTTTTCAGTATCATTCGTGCCCATTTTTTATCCATATGACACATTGATTGTCTTGGCCCTACATTGATTTGAATATGTTCGCCGAACATTAAATGATCTGTACCTCAAAACTGAGTGTGGCTAATGATTATCACTCACTGAGCACTTAAGTTGTTAGAGTTCTCAAGAATGTCCGTAAATGATTCTTCTTTGAAAGTGTTCAACTTTTACTAAGTCTAACGAAAGATATCACGAAACGTCTGCCTTTCTAATGAATTTTCGACATACGTAAAGTCAACATCATAACAAAACCCTCTGAAAAACATATGAGAAATTTACGGCACCCTTATCGCGATTAAGACGCGTTTGAAAACTTGTATATGAATTCTGCAGAAAAGCTGTTCACAATTGTGAATATGATTACCGTGCATATTAGCGTATATTTTGAAATTCGACAATACACGCATTGCCATAAGCAATTATAACCTAATAGTAAAAAACACTCTTCTTACGTATATATGTTGATAGAGAAAGACAGAGGAAAACATGAACAATAACAGTTGTACTGATATATGTTTGCATTGTGGCGATTCTCATCTCCCTTTGGTTTCATGTTATTACAATTTACAAAATTAAAAAAAAAACATGAATTTAACCTGAAAAATAATTTTAAAAGTATTATGTCTAAATCAAATTTAGTACTTTCGAAACTTTTGTTTTGCTATAGTATGTAGTACAGTTAAGTAATTGATAAAACCTTGAGGTAATTTAAAAAACTTCCTTTAAAACATATTACAGTAAGAAAGTTGCATTTTCTTTGTAAAAAATTACTGTGTAAGTACAAAGAAACAGTGCATAAAATTCTATAAAAAATTGTTGCTGAACTCAACGGTGTCATTATTTCACCATATATATCTTTTAGCAGAATTCGATTGTTCTAATTTTCCCAACCTGAATACTTAACTACGCCATTAGTACGAGTCTTGAGAGCTCTATCTTCTTGAAATGAAAAATTTTAATGTCTATGAAATAATTACTTGCTTTCTTGGTTTTCTCAATAGCATACATACAAGTATTTCGCTTTTATAATGCACTCTTTCCAGATAAGGTGATTATTCAGATCCTGGGAGATTATTTTATGGTAATTTTATATTTCAGTATAATGTAAAACATTACAATAGTAAAATAAATGGGAATGGCGAATAATATCAAAAACAAATTTTATTTTTTCGACCTTATACGCAACAGATTGATTACCACTTATCAAATATATTTTTGAGATATAATCTCTTTCGTACTCATACTTATTTGTTCAGCAGTTACCCCCTTGAAAAACACATCCTATTTATTATTAAATGGCATAGTTGAAATGCCACGTTAAAAATATACACTGCGTTGAAAAGTTTAAAGCTTATTTTCAAAATGTTTTGCCTAGAAAAATGAGAGAGAAAGAAGGTAAAATAAATTAATAACATTTCTTGTTAATAGAAATATCGCTGAAGTTTATACTGACATCAAACGTAAATTTTAATTGTCAGTGTGTCAAATCTCACATCAATGGTCACTAATACTTTGACGTTATTAAATAATTCTTATCTTTGGGTAACCTGACATATTAATAAAGGATTTAGAATTACTGGTTACATATTTGATGTTAAAATAGATTTTCAATAGTTACCAAATAAGCTATTGTCATAAATAATTTTTAATTAAATATAATTGGAAACTAATTAAAGCAATATAGATAGTAGTAAATGAAATAAATATTTGAAGTAAAATTCTACAGAACGATAGCAAAGGTATTTGCTTTTTGTGCTTTAGAAGTGGGTCGTTCTTTATTCTTGTAATTACATGTAGTACGTGCAATTGCATTAACACGAGAAACCGAAATCAATAATTTTCTCAATAATATGTGGACTGTGTGAGTTTCTTACTAGTTATTGTTAAACCCTGACGGGGTGCATTGAAATTGTTGATATCACTATTTATAGATTTCTCAATCTTACGAAAGAGATCTGGCGTGTAATTGGTCTGGGTCACTCCGTTCAATTTTAACCATTTGTATCCCCCACGAAATGACAGCCTGTGTACCTACTCCAACCTATAAAATATGTATTTATTTATCGTCTAAAAACAGTAAAAACTATGTGACAGCTCAGGTGAAGGAAAACTGCGCACGTTTCCTTTCAATATATACTCCGATTTAATTACAGTAACTTCCCACCTTTGATCATAAGAACGGTGTTTTCAAATTGGGAGCTTCGTTACGATTTCATTTTTGTATTGAAATTCCTGATGGGAAACCGCATCCCAACAGATGCAGAATACAATCTCTAACCTCTTTCTTACTATACATGGCTGAATGATGAATGAGCTACCAATAATCGTGATTGAGATCATTTGAAAACTAGAAAAATTATAAAGCTCTTACGAGTGACAAATAGCACAACTGCAACGTCAGACAAACCACAGATGTATTTGATAGTCTTGCTGAGAAAATAATAACGCCTCCAGCCTTACTCCTTCCGCAACCAGCCAAAAGAGAGCTCAACAAAACGTGATTTTGATGATTTCATTAGTACTAACAGTAATTATTATTATTATTATTATTATTATTATTATTATTATTATTATTATTATTATTATTATTATTATTATTATTGTTATTATATTTTTACTATTAGTATACCCATCTTGCCGACGTCTATTACCAGTCTTACAAACTGTACTACGGTAGTATTGGAACAGATAAATTTATTGCCACCAGCTGATTTAACTTATGGATGATACCAGACTGCTCGATACACTATAAATAGAATCAGAAAAAATGTCAAAATGTACCCATTGTTCAATCAAATTTTTAAAAAAGGAGTGTGAGACAATCAGTTCCTTCATAGTCATAATGGCAACTGGTGTGTTCAACGAAAATGAAAGATATAACTGAAAAGGACAGGTATCTACACAAGTATTACAATTTCGAATCAACAAATATTTCTAATTTTGGGGACTTGTAATATTGTTTGCAAATAATCCAATTATATTGCTAGCATTGGTTGAGTTATCCCAGAACTGAGCTCTTACATGATAAACTTGGCGGTGAATAATAAATAATAATAATAATAATAATAATGATGATGATGATGATGATAATAATAATAATAATAATAATAATAATAATAATAATAGTTATTTCTATTAATTATATATTATTATAGCTGTATTAATTAATGTTAACACGGATTATCGTGTACAGTGTGTATTATGCTTTGGCAGAAACACTCTTCACGCATGAATGAACCCGTTAACTCCAAGCAGAGTAATGAAAAATGTACTGAAGTACACATGTCGGAAAACGGACGTTGACAACCGTTTTATTTTAAGCATAAAGGTCAGTCCCCCTTCACTCATTATGGCTTTTCAAATGAAAACTGACCGCAATGCACCCTAATAATATGTTATGTTTCACTACAACCAGCAATACTGCATTTAATGTCTCTAACTTTAACAGCAATAACAACAATAACTTTTGCACTGCCAGCTTCGAAAATATAAAATTTTTTCATAGGTTATTGACCCTGATGTCCGAATTGGAAGGACCGCGCCGGTCGCTGCACCGCGCCGTTTTGCGGCGTAGCAATAATCATCCCGATAATGATGATGATAATAACAAAATAAATAATAAATAATAATCATAATTACTGGCCTGAGGTAGGAAACGAGAAGTGCTATTATGTCAAAGCCACGTCAGCGTTCGCAATGCAATACAATACAATATAATTTGTAATTTCATTACATCATGTCCTAATTAAAATATCGAATGCAATATATTAAGAAGGATACAAAATTAAACGTGCATATCTTTCTCCACAAAAAACTCCATACGAAACACACAACTAAATGAATTTTCTACAACATCGTTTGGTAAAATTTATTATTTATAAATGTTAGGTGAGACGATGGATTATTGTTTTCTAATAGCTCGTGATTACATAGTGTCTGACTTTTTTAATGGGTTATTTCAATCAGTCTACCTGATTTGTATGACGATATAAATTAAGCAAGGCTAGACTTATTCATATGAGAATTTCACATTTCACTTTTTGAAAATTAGTCGTTTAATCGCGGTTTCTTTCAGTGAACTTCCCCTGCGCTTATTACAATGTAATTAAAATTTTCTTTGGAGGCTTTACAGATATTACTGCATCAGGGCAGCCGACGTGTATAATTGTCGTCAGAGCAGTGGTCACCATCTACCGAGAAATTAACCCGGATCGAAAACCGGCGGGACTTCGGAATTCGAATGTAGCACCCCCTCCCCGTCACTACATTATCTAGGCAGCCGGTTTTAATTTAATTTTATTTATTTATATATAAATTATATTGATATATTTAAGCTAATAAAATTTATTTACGCACATGTTTTTATTTGACTATCGTAAAGTATGATTAAATTATTTCAATATGATATGTTTTTGCGTGTCACTATATGTATTCGGGAACTTGCGGGAGCATTTGATATTTATTATAATGCGTATACAATTGTTTATTTGCCGACTTGTACGCACGGAAGTAATTTCCCGAAAACCTTGAGTGACTGTCAAAAGCCAACATTAAAATAATTTATTATGACTCGTACCTGATACAGTAAAGAAACGTGAGATGTTCCTAAATCTCATTTCTGTAAATGCGATAACAAATATAAGTATTTTGAAATTGCGATTGAACCGAGGTTACAGAAGCAAACGATTGGAAATAGGGGATTCTGAGAAAAGGGCAAAAGGAGTGGCTGAAGGGCCGGCCGCCAGATCGATGCACCGGCCCCCGCCGCCTCCTCCAAGACGTGTGTCTCGCTTGTAATTCGTCCCGCGCGTGACGCGCCATCCATCAATGGACGGCGGCGGCCGCCCCTCGGGAGATTGATGGGCGCGCCGCGCTAATAAGGGCGCCACCACGGCGCCGCGCCGCCCGCCGCCCGCCGCCCGCCGCCCGCCGCCCGCCGCCCGCCGCCCGCCGCCCGCCGCCCGCCGCCCGCCGCCCGCCGCCCGCCGCCGCCGCCCGCCGCCGCCGCCGCCGCCCGCCGCCCGCCGCCCGCCGCCCGCCGCCCGCCGCCCGCCGCCCGCCGCCCGCCGCCCGCCGCCCGCCGCCCGCCGCCCGCCGCCCGCCGCCCGCCGCCCGCCGCCCGCCGCCCGCCGCCCGCCGCCCGCCGCCGCCGCCGGGCCTGCACTGCCCACCGCGCCACACTTCACCATTCCCCTCCTCGCCGCAATCCTCACCACCGCGCTCCGTCTCGCGAGGCTCCGTCACACACCGCTCCATCACGCTCCCATTAACCACACTGTGCTTCGTTCCGCCACGCTTCGTTACGGCACGCTCCGCTACGTCACACTCCGCCACGCTACGCTTCACCATTCCCACCCCCGGCCGCCACCCGCCCCCCCCCCCGCTTCGCCACTCTACGACTTGCTAAGCTCTCCACTCCTCCCCGCCCCCCCTTCGAAACCACACCGATCGTTCCGCCACCAGCTTCCCACCCCCCACCGCGCTACGTCCGCTAGGCTCCATCACACACAGCTCCATCACGCCCGAAAAACCCACCCCGTTCGTTCCGCCACCCTGCCCCACACTCAGCTACGCCACGCTTCGCCACGCCACGCATCGACCGCACCGCGTCTCGCCCTGCCACGCCCCGCTCCGGCGACAACGCTCCGCTTCGCCGCGCACCGCTCTGCCCCGCCCCGCCCTGATTTGTTCAGACATGTCACGCCTTGCTTCTCCACCCCCATAGCAAGCTTCTCCTCACCAATCTCCGTCATGCCACACTCCGCCTCATCATATCACGTTCCGGCACTATCCATTGCATTACGATCCACTCCACAATACTCCGAATCACTACGCCCCGCTCGTGTTTCTGCCCTGCAGTCTTACATTCGTTCTCCAACAATTTGCTGCAACTCCGTCACCACGGCTCGCTGAAGTGTGCAATTCCACCCATACCAGCATTCCACCATTCCACCATGACACGCTGCAAATCCTTATCCCGCTGCCACAAGAGCACTCCTCCACGCTGTCACCTCACCATTCCCCCCCCCCCCCGGAAATTATTGCTTCATTCCAATTTGCCACTCTGTGTTATTCCCTCCATCTCGCATTCACGTCATCCCCTCCATTTCCCTCTTACGACATCCTGCTACTGCACCCCGCCACTGCATCCCACTACGGCATTTCGTCATGGCACACCGTCTCCGCTCTCAGCATCCTCTCCCCATCCCCATCCCCGCCTCGCTCCACTTCTTCCCCGCTCCCCCCTTCTCCTCCTCCTGCCCCCTCCCCGCCCATCCCCCTTGTCATGCCACCGCCTCAGCACTGCACCATCCCGTCACGCCATCCTGGCCACAATGTCATCTGCCGCCCCGGCAGCAGGTTGTCACGTCGCCACGCTGTCACGCCGCTTTTCTACCTGGGGACCACGTTTCCATGATGCGCTACAACCACACGCCAACTAATCTTATTTCTCCCCTAGTTCCGTAGGTCGACCGGTCGTCACGTCCCATGCCGCCTTACGCACAGGCGGAGCTGATCCGGTCATTGCTCCTTGGTTTTCCCTCTGCGACTATCTTTACAACTTTACCAGCACTAAAGTTTTTAACGCTAACAAGTTTTTACTTTCATGAAGAGAAATATTCTTCTGAATTAATTTACAGTTAAAATCAGTTCAGAATTATGTAACAGAAAATACTTCATTCTCATAGTAAAGTCATCTATTAATTCTTTGTTCATTAATTCTTCGTTCATAAATATTGCTTTATTTATTTATTTATTTATTTATTTATTTATTTATTTATTTATTTATTTATTTATTTATTTATTTATTTATTTATTTATTTACTTATTTATTTATTTATTTATTTATTTATTTATTTATTTATTTTACGTCAAAAACACTTAAAACTGTGCATGACGTGTTATGGGGAGAAGTGAGTTGTGTGCACATTTTCAAAATTCTATGATCCCTACACTAAGTCTTATACTACTTGAATTTTGAATGAAGGAAGAGGGGGAAAAATAGATGCTAATTTCATTTTTAAATGAACTAATCTGATTTTTTAAATTCCCTCATGACGACGTTTTAATAAATTTCACAGTTCCTTTGCATTATTTTGTTCTCTACTAGCCAAAATTTGTTCATTCGAAAGAGTGAAAATTACAATGCCCATAACTTTATTAGTGTTCTTCGACCAATTTTCCCAATTTTTAATACTTTCTTCATCACCTTACGTCTTGCGCGATTCGTCTCGAACTATTACTTCATCAAACAGATGTTTAGATTTAATTTACGCACTGACCTTTGTTCCCCATAAATCGTAGTTACGCTCTGCAGCAATTCAATTCTTGCAAAAGATGAAGCCATCTGTTCTGTCATTATTCTTATGATGATTTCGTTTAATATAACCACGCTATGCTACCAGATTCTTACTTGTTATCTGCAGTATTCGTACTAATTACGGATAACACGAGTTATACATTTTAACATAGAGCATTTATTTCATCAACCAGTTAGGAATCCAATAAAACAGTGAAAATCCTCGTGCATAGTTACTCCAGTATAAATGCATTTGTGTTGCGATACAAATACCAAATCATGATGTATACAATATACGTAATAAATTAATTTGCAACAACTCTACATAATGGGTATTAAAACACTCGTGTGAAGTTTACGATACTCCCTCTTCCTCGCTTGTATCGTAATATCACACTCCTGTATTAATTCCCATCATTACATCATCGTTTCATAATGTACAATTTTTTCATTCACAGTCGAGTTCATTGGCTACTTTCCACACATTTTGAATGCTATTTGCACACACCTGAGAAACCTTATAAGTACCACTTCTATACTTATATTCATTAAATTATTATGAAATGGATTTACAATATAATCTACTTTTACAATGAAAACAAAAAGGGTATTCTGAACAGTAGGAATGGAATGGAATAAATTGAATGACGCGCTTGTTCTTGTATTGACGAAAATGAAAAAATGAGTTTAACTTTCAACTACTTAAAATTTAATGTATCTTTATATAATATAACAATTTTATTATATCCATGAAGCTATGCCGTATACTCTCATATGGGTGTTAGATGAAATGTTAACTCACAAGATAATATTCATCTTTCAACTACATTTTAGTACGTCGATAGACTGATTACGTCCCTGAGATTCTACTGACATAAACATTGACATTGAAGTATATAAATATTCACACTCTTTTTTCACTCGAGAGATAGTATATAATCCATAGCAGGAAGCACGATCATTGCTTTATTAAGAATGCTTCGTTAAAATACGAATATTATTTTGAATTCATATATGTACTAGATACATTGGAAAATTTTTTAAAGGAAAGAAAAAACTTTTTATGTGACCAAACAAGAATATATCTCAGCATTTGCTCTCTCGAATGCTGGAAAACTGGTCAAAAGACCGTTTGAGATGAGAATAATTGACCAAGTTCGTTAAAATATTCTAAATTATGTAAAGGGCGTGCGGAGCCTTTTACAATGAAGGCTTTATTAATTCCCTTGCATTAATTATTTTTAATTGTGAGTGCCAATATGAATCCTTCAAGCTTTCTTTCAATCTTTTATGTTTAAATTGCATCGTTCATCGCATTGATAAGGCTGTGGATTTCACTTCCCAGAAATTAATATCCCACGTTATGCAGGTCTGTGATCCCGCTCCCATTTACGTTCATTCCTCAATGGGAGACCAGCTCATCTGTCACATTACCCACGATACTTTTGCGATAATACTTGTTTCCAGTAACGGCTAATCAGCAAATTGTACATTTCTTTCGGAAACTATGAGTTCAAATAATTTCAATAATAAGCCATTCAGAATTTCACAGTGGATGTACCGCGGAGGTTTCTCTCGTCTCAAACTTTGTCCAATGCAGTTCAATTGAAAATCAATTCACCTAAAATAAACCTTTCTAGTATATATCTAGAAAGTATATATCTATATTTGTTTAAACAAATATCTATTGAAGCGATCGCTCAATTATATACTTTGTTTTTAGTACTTTTTTCATTCCGAAATTACCTGAAACACAATTCTCACATTTCACTGGCAATCGAACGCAATTAAAGTACACAACAACTTTACCAAGTACGGTTACCCAAGTACCACATTCTAGGCATGCTTTAATAATTCTTATCAATCTTAAATTAAAGTCTAAAACATTCATTTAAATATCTAATAATTTTCATTCACGTGTGAAGAAAATCTCTAATTAGAAGGAACGTAACTAGAACTCGAAATTCTCCGTTGGTACTATTAGGAGACATAGCGCGAGCTCTCCCAGACTAAAACGTAATTAAAGATGGTATTTAGAAAGGGACATATCTCTGCTTCCGTTTGTTTTCTACTTTTATGTATCATTACTTTTATGTTTACACGTTTCTTAATTATAATGTCGAATATTATGTTCAAAATTTGCATTTCTATTATCTTAAACCGAAAACCATTGATTCGGATCTTGAACTATAATGTAGAACGTAACTATTCTCTCTTCGTGAAAAATGGTTTTGTGGACGATGCGTAACTTTGTACACGCCCTTTCATTTTTTAGACTTGAGATTGAAGAGGACCAGTTCAATAAACTAATTGGTGTTGAAATAAAAATAAGTATGTAGTAAGATCAGAAAATTATTACAAATATGTTACATTGCGATAGAAAAATAAAACCATTTTCGTTTTGTAGAAACTTTTGTAAGTTTTTCCCAGAAAGAAAGAAATTGGAATGTTTTCCGTCTGATGAACATTATTTTGATATAATGGTAAGTACAAGAAACATTGCAAATCACTTTTCTCAAATTACAAAATTAACAAAGTTAAACAGATCTTTTGTAGTGTGTGAAATTAGCGTACGGTATTTCTGTCAAGACATTTTCGGCCCACTCACGATTTTTACGTTTTCTTCATTTCAAAAGTATGGTGTCCAATTAAAGAGAAAGTCTCTTATAGCAAATTCAAGTTAATGCATCTTTTATAGCCAAACCTTATGTAACGTACTGAATTGCTGGAAAGCTAATGGGATTACTAAGAACTGCTCTTGAAGTGCGCGTGTTAACTCGAAAGAAACTGTCGACTACTAAATATAGTCTTAAGACCTCTCATAAAAATGAGAACAGTTGCTGTTTATTATGCCCAGATTAACAGAAATCTTTTCTGGGATTCCGGAATACAGCATTCATGGTAAAATTACACGTTTTATCAGCACTGGTCGAAGTCATTCGTTCGTGTTCATGATTTTAGAGAAATTTTGTTTAATTTTGTTTCTTATGTTGGTTTTATTTCGTGAATCGTGAATCCTAAGCAATAACGGAAGCCGAAAAACAGATTTACATGCATATATTCATATCTTTCTTAATTTAATTGAAAGTATTTAATTCTAAATAGTAATTTACTCGTGATTATTTGATGGTTTAATAACATTCGGGGCTAATTGTTAAAAAATATGTTTCTCTTCCACTAAAGTACGGACACAATTCTGATAAATAATTGTTCCCTTTTGTTTATGATTATGCACCAAATATCGTCGTGTAAAATATGGGTACGTACTTCCCAACATTTTCTCGACTAATGCAATTTCAGTGATTTCAAATTCTGGCCTGATATGACATTCACATTAAAATCTATCGCTATCGTTAGTAGTGCCCTGATTACAGTTTAATACAAAGAAATCATAAAGGAAAGTGTACTTTTGGTTCGGCTCTAGTTTTGATGAGCGTTTCAGTTTCGTAGCATATGAAAGGTAAGATGTTTAATTGTTTCGTCTCTGAAATGTAAACGTAGTGCCTCTTAACCCTGAACCAATTAAAATTTTTTACATCCTAAAAAAACGAACAAATAGGTGTACACGTAAAGACGTAAATAATAAAGAAGTGAAGAATGATATGAAATTATAAAATAATTTATTTAATATACCAATTAAAAAGCTCCTACAGATGGAATCAGTAAAATCCATGATTCAAAAAGTCCTTCATAACTTGAAAGCTCTTCACACACGTGCTTTATTTGTTTCCAGGAAGTAAAACAAGAGGAAAGATAAAGGAATCATGTTGGTTATCCATGTCAATTTGTTTAATTTCCTTGGAAATTCGCCCAACTTTTGCAAAAAATTAAAACTATTTTCCACTCTAAGAATTAATAACTTTAAAATTCGAATAACTGCTGCTATCAAAGGACAATACCACGCTTTGAACACCTGTTTTTAGCATTGAACAGCTTAAAAAGCAAGCAGACAAATTGTGAGAGCTAGCATTCTGAGACAAATTGAAGCCCAGTGACCAAATGAAGTCTTTAATATCAAAGAGTTAAATGGGTTTCAATATGCTATAATGACTTCACCCCTACAGAATCGATTTTGTAATCATCATCACATTTATATCGATCCTTCCGAACTTAGTAGCATGTGGAAGGATGAACATCGGAGAAGTTTGTTTTCTCATTATGGCCAGCTCATATTTTCCTTGTCTTCTTTCGAGTTAAAAGCGAAAGCGAGCTCAATGTATTATATTGTATTTCAACGCTTTTCCTGAATTATCTAGAAAGGAATGTCACCATTTCATGTAGATATTTTAAAAATATTTTGTATTTGCTGTGACTTACAAACAATGGTAATCATTTGAAATTGTAACTAAAGTAAAAGTAATCTACACATACTGTTCCAAGGCAAAACAAGGGACCTTCTTAGGAATTGTTCCATAAAAACAGTGTCGGTAAACGAATAAACAATATCATTAGAAAATATTCCCAAATTAATCCTGAACTAGTAAATACTTCTTGGTTTATCTATCAGTGAAATTAATGTTTCTAAATAATTTACCACAAAAATGAAAAAGGGACACTTTAAAAACAGAAGAGTAATGCTTTCCGATTCAATTCCAATCAGAGGTTTCGAATTTTAAATGATTTTACGAAATAAATGCATTATACAAATTTAAAAATATGAAAATCCTAAAATTCTTTAATACGAAATAACAGAGTTCTCGCCAATTCCGTTAGTCAATATACATCACGCTGCGTTTGTGTAATGAAACTTTCATCATGGATGATGTGCAGTTTTGTCTACTTCCACTGATCAAATTTTAGTATTAATAACTTCATTACCAAACAAATATACAAAGTTAACTTTTTGCATTTTTCGAAAACAGAGTTTTCTGGAAATAGACCAAATACCTCTTTTATAATCTTCAAAAATTTGTGAACTTTTGCAATTTTCAGAAATTCCACCGAAACTGACCCGTGCGACATCTTTAGGCGTTCTGTATGCTATTCGAGGACAATGCTTAATCACAAAATATGAAGCTATTTTTTTTAATTTTGAAAATGGTGAGGCTTCATGTAAAGTATCCCTCAAAATCAAAATATCCTTTTTAAACTTGCACAGTCTCAGGTTCGTTCAGATCGATTGGAGAATATCAAATTTGTAGAAAATCATCCGAACGGTTTTTGTGCTAGCGTTGACCATAGAGACAGACGGACAGATGAACTTTTTGCCGTCAATCGATTTCGGGGATTCAGGGCTTTAGAGGAAGTAATTGGCTACATACAAAAAATCTAGTGGTGCTAAAAGAACACGTACTTTCTCATCCGAAAAATTGTACGTGATCGTATTTCAAAACCAAGTTTTAAGGAACAAATTTCATTAAGTGAAAAAGTCTCATCTTTAATATTTTAGTTGTAGGAAGACTCGGAAAAAAATTTGAACTTTTGCAATTTTCGAAAAATCAGCGTATTCAATGAACATGAGTCCTGCTTCATTATCTTAAACGTCCTTCACACTATCCAACAACAAAATTTAATCAAAATAGATGGAGCCATTTGTTTTTGAAAATTTGGAAAATGTCCCAGGAGCTTCATGTAAGGTATTTCCTAAAAATAAGATATCGGTTTCAAATTTAAGAGACCGTGACATCTGCCTGATCGATTGGGGAAAATCAGTTTTGGAGAAAATCGACTAAACGGTTTAGCCACTAGCGTTGTTCACAGACGGATAGACAGTCGTTTTGCTGTCATTCGATTTTTCGGTGTCAAGTACTCACAAAACATGGATTCGGGCTAAACCCAGTGATACAGTATATTTTCTAAATTTCGCAACTGGATTTATCCACTTTTATGTTATCAGGGCCCTGTAATAAAAGTTTTTCTGTCGAAAATTCGCCTTTTTTCGCGCAGCATTGCCTAACTTTCTCCCTTCTCCGTTGCGAAAAAGTAAAGGGAAGAAGATCCTTTCACTTTTGCAATTGTAACACATGCAGATATTTCAACAAAATTGACACATTGGGGCATATTTCAGCGTTATTTAAGCTACAACGTTTAATCAAAAATTTTAAGCAATTTTTTCAGAAAAGTTTGAAAATGTTGAAGATAGTGTAAAATATCCCCCAAAATCAAAATATGCGTTTCAAACACGCAGGGCCTTGAGAGGAGCCTATCTATTGGAGAATATCAATTTTGGAGAAAATCGTCTGAACGGTTTAGGCGCTAGCGTTGACCACAGACGGACAAACGGAGAGTCTGACGTTTTACCGTCAATCGATTTCGTGGATTGAACGTATTAGAGAAAATAATTGGTTACATACAAAGAAAGGAACAAGTTTTGTCCACTTTTTCGCTACTAGAGCCCGACGATAATAGTGTTTTTCAGTCGAATATTCGTCGATTTCCGCCGCACAATTGCAATACTATCTTTACTATGTATGCAGTAAGGCGAGAAAATAAAAAAATAATTAAAATCCTACTTTCTGAATCGCTGCTTTTGTTGTTTTATTGAATGTTCTCATTAATTTTATAGCTAGTTTTAAGAAACTAAAATAATATTTTTCTATTCAATATAATTGTATAACTTTGTTTCCAATATCGTTGTTGGAACCTGTAATTACAGATGTCATTCATGTAGTTAGTAAATTGCTCAGGCTAAGAACCACAATCTTGATCTTGTTTCTCGTTCGCATTCCCAATGACACTCAAAACGGGTGCTGAGATGAGATTTTTGTCTAGATAGTAAATATGGGTTTACTCACTCGCGGTCTTAATGAATTTAATTTGCGTTTTTGACCTAACAAATGATGATAATAGTACTCATACAAATTATTTTTATATTATTGTAAATAGTATAAAAATTAAAACCTAAAATTTTCATTTACCGATTTGAAGAATACCAATTAAATCACTCGTTGTAATCAAACTCTGTGAACTTTTAAGGTGAAACGCTAAAGAGCGTTTAGACATTTGTGGGTACAGAATGTGTAACTGCTTGGAACATTCAGGTTTACATATATTTGCCTTTTGAGGAGAAACTACCTTTCAAACGTACTTGAAAGTGGAATTATAAACATTTCCTTATGGGTAGTTATTTCCTTTGCTGGAGTTTCCTATACTCATTCTGGGAATACAGGAACTTTATTCGTCAAAAAGTGGGGGAGGTGACATAATATATGTCAGCAATTGCAACGGGATCCCAGAAACGGAGTCCGGACCGCCAGCTCCTCCCTCGCCGCTTTTTCGCGCCCGGGCGAAATGTTCGCGCATTCCCGCCCACTTAACCCGTTCGCACGTCCGGCACGCGGCAGAGAGGGAGGGAGAACGCGAGAGAAGTCAGCCCAGCCCAATTGCCGCTAACCCTCGACTGTACCTATAATAAACTTTAAGCTAAAACATTGGTAGTTTAACGGGACATTAGTTACCCTAACTCCCGTTATGTTGGGAGTTTCCTAATTGAATTCAATTAGGACCACACAACGAAAGCTCCGAACTCCTCTGCAAGGAGCGCTCCTCGCGTAGCAAGCAATTAAGTAAAACAGGATTAGCAGTAAAACGCACGCCACGGGAAAGTTGGCGAGCGGGCGAGGGGATGGGGCAGGGGTGGGCGAGCGGGCGGGTGGGCGAGCAGATGGCTGGGCGTGCGAGCGGCGTGTGGGCGTGTGCGCGGGCGGGCGGGCGGGCGGGCGGGCGGGCGGGCGGGCGGGCGGGCGGGCGGGCGGGCGGGCGCGCGGGCGGGCGGGCGGGCGGGCGGGCGAGACGGGCAGGGAGAGACGGGTTGACGCGGGCGGGGTGGGTCAGCTCGAGTGTGAGCAGAGTTGCCAGACGTCTGGGAATGCGTGGACAGTCCCGTGCGCAGAGGGAATACGAAAGACTTAATCGAGCCCAAACTGCACTAAAAAAAAAGTGTTAGAATATTCTTAATTATTTGCTTTTATTTTGTTTGCGTCTGACGCAAAAAGAACGAAAATAAGTTTTTTTACCGTCATTCCGAGGTAATTTATGAAGAGAAACCAAGCTGAAAATTTAGGGTGTTGTCATAACAAAAGTTTATATGGGGATGTCATTTTTATTTAATATTTAAGTGGCATTTAAAGTTCACATAGTGTAATCATAAGCATGTGTCAGAAGGCAAATAATTAATGTAAGACGTGATAACTAACAAAGCTTATGGAATTATCAAAACACACGACACAATTTACCACCTACTATATTTATAGTTTTTTTTTTCTTCGATTCGTTGCGATTTTAACCTTACTTTGACGAAACGCGTTTCTTCGCCTCTGGCCGAGCGTTGAGCAGGAAATAATCCTCCATTAATATCTATTATCAAGTGCCCTCTGTATTCCAGAGGGCGCTGTATTTTATGTCTTGTCTCGTCTAGTCAGTCTAGTCGAAGAGGACCGCCAGGTCCTTTCCGCGTATGCCACTCTTACTCCACGCGCCCCTGCGTCACTACCCTGCGGCCACAATTGGGAAAGATTTGGGAAAGGAGTAGGGTTTAGAACACTTCACAGGGGTTGGACTACCTCTTGTGAAGCAGACAAACTCGTTTTGTTGGAACAAATTTCACATGAGATTCGACGTTAATCGAACCCGGTCCTCACTGGTGTAAGACTAGCGACTTTGCTATTAACCACGAGCGAGCCTTGAAGTTATTTTTATCTATTTAATATTGGACAATGAAGGAAACGGAGCAGTGCATTTTTCTCTCGCAACCTAGAAAAAAACAAATTCCTGCCAAAATAGGATATTATTTTTCGATTTAAAATAATAATACTCAAATATTTTTGCATATATTCGTGAATATAGGTATTTAAAATTAATTCATGAATGAGCGCAAACTAGAAAACGTGCTTTAAGAGCGTAAATTTTGATTGATAAATACATTTATTCTGCAAATAGTTACAAAAACAGGTGGCAGAAGTTCATAATTAAAATAATATTGACAATAATAAATTAATAATAATACAATAATTTACTTTTTTATATTCTAAGTAGGTTTATTCAAGTCGCGGCAAGTGTATTATATTACCCAATAGATTATAAATACTTTATATGCTATTGATGATCTCTGGATTTTGCTTCACAATGCTAGAACCAAATTGGTTCCTGGTCCTGGATCAGCGAGTAGGAGAAATTTAGCAATGCGAAAACATAAGTACAAATATTGTTTCTCTTATACGCAAAAGGAAACAACTTACATTACTCGCAGCAAACTCCCTTCAAAATACCACCCTGAGGTTTCCATACAGCATTACCGATGATGAGGGGAACGTTGAATATTGTGGCTGTTTACGATTCATTTACGCGCAGCTCGTTCACTTCCAGCGGATCAGCATAGGCGACGCCCCCACGTTTGAAGGCCTCCATTAATGTGCAACACAACGATGAGGCGAGCGGAACGGGAGCGGTAGCTCAGTGCATCAATTGATGTCATTGCAGCGCCTCTGACCGGGAGGTCCTAGGTTCGAGTCCTGACGGCGGTAGGATTATCGACACTAGCTTTTCAGCTAGGTCGAATTCAGTCGCTGTCTGGAGGAGAATTTTAGCGGCCGGATGCTCTGATCGGTAGTTTTCTGTGGTTTCTCCGATCAGCACCAGGCGAATGCCGGAACAATACCCTACCAAACGGACCACGGACCGCGCGCGATATTTCCTTCCTCTTCCTTGTCCTATCCTCTCCCCCTTACACACACACACTAACATGCACTACACTACCACATACTCCGGGAGACCGGTCGGGAGCTTAGAGCTGTCTCGGTTGGGGAGGTGCCCCGCTGGTGGGAGAGGGGGAATCCCCACTAGCCGACGGTAGGTCGGCGCCGGATCTCGCCATCCAGCGGGGGAAGATCACCGCCATCCCCGAAAAAAACTGCACTACACTTACGGGACTAATGACCAAAGCAGTTGACGTGCCTGGAAACACGAAAAAATCAATCAATCAAACAATAAGGCGAGAGACCCGTGTCTCTCACCGGAAGGTTCAAGGTTCTAGTCCAAAGAGAGCTGGATTTTCGACGCTAGCTATATAGCTAGATCGAATTCGAGTACTATCTGGAGGAATATGCTGTGATCGGTGAATATCCATGTTTTCTTTTAATTCCAAAGCAGTACCCTAAGGAAAATCTCGAGCCGTGATTTCTGCTTCCTCAATCTTGTCCCCTCCTCTTACACCCACCCACACAAAGACATCCCACACACACTGCACTACGAGAAACAGAGCGAGCTCGGTCAAGAGAGTAGGACTTATCCCGGCTGGGGAAAAATATCTGAAGAAGAAAACCTCCACACACCGACGTTTAGGTCGGCACAGGATTGCACACATTCCATTGGGGAAGAGCACCGCCACCTTACTGGAAAAACGTATACTACACTCACAAAACTATTGTACAAAGTAATTGACGCGCCCGGAAACACGATATTCATTAGGGCAGCATTCTATAATTCTGTGCTTCTCTTATCCCCGCAAGACACTCGCAAGTACTTCCGCTTGAAAAATCCAGGCTTTTCACATCTATCAAAAGTTCTATTTTGCTTAAATCCCTTTTTAAGCTTAATTTTTAACATGCAAACTGTTACATGGGTTGTCAACTAGTCATCAGTGCACGCAAACCCGATTCATGTATCATTTCGTGGAGTGTCTACCAGAATTCAATGAATATTCTCTCAACTAGCCACATTTCTATTATATTCCAAGAAATAACGTAGAAGTCATAATTTATCGAATAACAATGAAGTTTTATCATTGTGATGATTAAAATAATTCTAGTGAATTCAAGAAATTCATATAAATGATATCTCCTTTAATCGAAGATTCTTTTATAGTCCCGTATATGGACAATTTCTAAAAAATAATTTCGTTTGAAATACTCATGTCGTGGAAATCCTCATGAGCATTATTTGTTAGAGGACATGCCATCATTAAACAAAACTGAAAAAATAACAAAATATAGAATATATTGGACACGGTACAAAATAATTGTTAAATCCAGACAGGAAGAATAATGTTTATTTTTCAGTTATTAGTGAAAATAAACGAATTGGCTGCTTTTTTCACATTAATTTCAGGATATGAAAAATATCATGAGTGTTTATTTCAAACATTTATATCATGTTAACGATTTCACGAGCGTGTTTATACGAATAACATACCTTTATTAAATTTGAAAATAAAAAGTAAAGACACAAAAAATTGTGTTAATGAGATCCATGTTAGTTTTCGCAACAACAAATAATTAACGAATCTTTAATATTTATTTCAGTTGAAAAATAATAGAAAAGGTACGGTTTAGTTCTAAAAGCTTTTGGTAATTTTCAGAATACGTGACACCTTCGAAAAATATAATTAAATTACTTTCCTCTACTTTTATAACACGCGTCACAAATATATAATTCCCATTCGTCAACATGTTTTTTAAGCGAGGTATTATTAATTTTCTTTTTAATTGACGACGATTTTTAATACATAAATATCTCTTAAGTCACATACAAACATTTCACTATATTTTTAAAAATGTTTTTTATTCTGAGGTTTTGATGTGCACAGTTAAGGTCTTTTTCATGTTTGTCATGCCTTTACCATAAAAAAATGACAAGGAAACTCCCCATGGCAGCTTCTTAAAAATTATTAACTAAATTCCACACTAAAAATTTAATATGATCCATTTGATTAATTTTTCCGTATAAGTATGCAGTCAGGAGCTTTTTATTTGGAGATTGTCATGTTTGTAGGAAAGGTATGATTAGCCTGAAGAAGTTCTCAACGACACAGGTTCAAACGTTGTTACAATAAAAAAAAAGCATGTTTTGAATTTTAAAATATGTAATAAAGATTTTATGTGTGATGTGTTAGATCCTTGTCAAGTGTGTTTGTTTTTAACACGTTCATTATTATTAATATACGTAGAGTAATATCAAATATGGTGGATTACTCTATTAATTTTTTCACCAAGAATGTAGTGTTCAATAAAGCAGTTACTCATAATTCTAGTCCTATGAATTCGAAATAAACGTGAATAAATTAAAATTGCTAAAACATAATTTAAATAAATACTAGAAAAATAATACCCTCCGATGATTAGTATTATACTGAAAATCATAATGCAGAAAGTTTTCGATCATCTTCAGTTGACGGCAAAAATTAGATTTTGCGTTTTTCCCTTTATATCCCTTTATTTCATACATTCATTTTTATTGATCCCAGTGTAATAAATTAGTAATGTAAAATAAACATGTCAGTAAGACAACATTGCGATGTGAAAAATGAAGAAATATCAAAAAGTAACACACTCGTATCAATGACTAAAAACTCGCATTGAGAAGTGTGTCGAATTTTTCACGTAAGGTTTTCTTTCTGTATATCTTATCGTAAGGCGAACTGTTCGTTACTTTTGGGAAGCAACTTACCCGTATGCAGTACTGTTCTTCTACTAAATACTTTTAACAGTTTAAATTAATGCATAGGCGTAATGAATTAAAATAAACATGCTGAGGTAATTCCGGGTTGCTCGGCTTTATTTAGCACTCAGAGTCCGTCCCATGTCCGTTGCTACCCTCGACCCCGACCAGCACTCTCTACCGAGCTCCACACACGTTGCTTCGCCTCCTTCCTCTTTCTCTCAACCCGCCACGCTCTCTACAGTAGTATATGGTAGAGTTTCCTCCAAATCCTGTGGCAAGTGTAGCACAACAGAAATCAAATTTTCACTGTATATTCACATGCTTATACGTTACATAGAAACTAATTCTGAAGAACGTTGTGTAGCAAATAGAAAGTATGTTTCTAGACTATTGATAGTACGATAACGCACTCCACGAGCAGGTCTATATAGCTTAGATGGCTGCTGTGGACACGGCTGTGTCCAGAAGAAATAATTGTGACTTCGAAGTACTCGTAATTCATGGGTGCTTTCCTCTTTGCGATTGCGGGATAGAATGCCATGACAAACACCGTCATATCACATTATATCATCCATCACTCAATAAGTCATAATTGCCTTGCGACTTACGGCTTCAGACACGTCGAATGGCCGAGCAACTATTAAAGAAAAAATATCCTAGGAGTAAAAAAACGGAATTGCCGGCATAAAGGGCCTGACGGAGCACGAAGGGGTCATAAAACGTCTAGTCTCCGCCACAAAAATGTCCGACATCTCTCGTGTTGTCCTTGGCTTCTCAATCCCCATCAGCAGATTCCCCGTCTCCCGCTCGTTGGTGCACTTACTGTTCTTCTCTACCCAAAAAAATCTCCCAGGAGAGAGATTCTAATTTCAAGTGTGCGATGTTACGCCCAGGACATAGAGCCGGGGGATGGGGTACACGCACGCCCCCCCCACACACATGAAGGTGCGTGGGGAGATATGGAGCCGGCGCGTCGGGTCGCGTCGGGCCGTTACGGAGCAAACGAGTAAACGTGCTCCTGGAGCGACGCCGGGGACCGGCGCGGCGTCGGCGTCGGGGATCGAAGGCGGCGTCGCTCGGGACGCGGGCAATCACCGGGAGTGGCAGGGGGGCGCGGGGGCCAAGCCGAAGTTACGACCCGGGAGGGAATGTCGTTAAGCAGCACTTATTCTTCGAACGAACGTGCAGCGCCCCTTGACACAGCGGCTAACGCGCGCGGCGAGGTGCGATTAGATCGCCGGCGTTTACGGGAGCAAGGAGTGGGAGAAAGTGAAACGACGGATTGCCAATTTGCGAAAGGCGATTATGAAATATTAGTATTCGGTGGAAATTGATACGTATATGATGTTTTTTTAGGCATTTCGCTCTAAATATAGATCAGGTTGAGTGTGGATGTATAAATGGTTGGAATTTTTAATCGTATTTTGAAGTTTTGTTGAGCTTTTCTGGGAATCGCAGATGTAATGTACAAATACGAGTAAGCAAACCCAAACGTTGTGTGTTCTAGTTCCATGTAGAACATGAGTGTTTTGATTTTGTAGTGAACCATGTGATGGAGTTGTCTTCTCATATATGGCTGGTATTTTTATAATTCATCGATGTATAGTGGAAGAGTGTGGTCAAGATTTGGAACCCAAGAAAACATGCGTAGAATATACTTACCCCTTATACGTCACATACAGTTATACCGTTTTATGACGATAGATAAGTTAAATTGTCTTCATCATTAAGCTCTTATTTTCAACCATTTTTCGTGGGCAAATCTCCCCTGACTTCTCCTGTCCGGGAAAAAGGGAGGGCAAAGAGATAGAACACCCCATCTCTCTATTCTCTCTCTCCCTACTTTTCTCACTTCTCTCCCCTCCTCTCTCTCTCTCTCTCTGTCTCTCTCTCTCTCTCTCTCTCTCTCTGTCTCTCTCTGGCGTGGTCAGAAATTAGTATGGCACGCGTCTCGTTTAAAAGTAATTACATGCAAGAAGGCAGAACTGTCATATTTTGTAATATTTTTAATTCAAACTTGAATATTAAGTTGCTCGACGTTTCTTACTCAAGATTTTCACAATCAGTTATTGATATAATTTGTTAATTAACGTTCCAAATGATACTTGTATGAAAGAATCAACATAGACAAAGATAAAAAATTTCCAGGTATTATAGGCGAGAAAGCGAGAAAAGCATATCTGATTATGAAATTAAATCTGTCGGTTTCGTAACCAGTTCTATATGTTGATTCTTTCATCCCTAAAAAATCAGCCATTTTACGCCTCTTGGCGTTAAATAAATGGGACTATCTTATGACATTTGTTATATTTTGTTAGAAAAATTCCCAAACCTTATTTTACAATATTCTACATTCATCTTTTTGATATTTGACATTTCCCTTCGTGACCCCGATTCTAATTATAAGAATATTGCCTCGTTTTCTTACGAACTTCAGAAGGAGTTGTCTTTGTTTCAAGTTCGTCCGCGTGGGTCTCCTTTTCAGCGAAAATAATAATCCAGTCAAATGCTGCGCCTCGCCAGCCGTCGGGGAGCACATTACTCTCTTTTCCTCCTTCCTTTCCTGTCGTCCTCCCTCTCTCCCGCGTGGGAAGGGGAGGTCGCTAGTGCGGAACATCCCCGGGGAATATAGGCTGCTACGAGACCGCAATACAAAGTGCTGAAGGGACACTAGGGACTGGGAAATCTCTGATGATTTAACGAGCGTAAAAGTGGTTCCCTCTCATGAAAACGCTGGATCTTCTTGTCCACTATTTGAATAAATCTGTATACAGATGATTCACCTAACATGTGACGGAAGTAAAAAGGCTTCTTGCGTACTTTCTTTAACGTGAATCCGTTTGGGTCAACCCATGTGGCTTAAAAATATTGAAACTAGTTGTTATTAACGTCGTCAGACTGATAAAGAATGAATAATGGACGCGGTTTGTTAGTAAACCGAGTCGTTATTTGTGATACAGCTCGTGTATCGTTCAATAATCTTCCTAATATCACCTTGTTATGAAAAAAATCTTATCAGTAAAAATACTTTTTCTTGGACTATAGTACTTCATATTTGGCTACGACTCTTTGTTATTGCTCGTAACGGATGGCAGACTGTTAAAGTCTTAGAGGGATGACGGCTGTTAATAGTGATTTCCGATCTTATATTTATTTGCTTTATGTCAATAAATAGTATAGTAATTCGAAAAAATAAAACACAATTCCAATTCTCTACATCATTACAAGAAGTAGTTTTCAATTATCCTTAAACGAAAATTACTTTTATATTGCTCTTGAGATGTTCAATACTTTTTCAAATCAAATGTCTCTATTCTCTAGACGTTACATTTATGATCCCGTGCACGTTTTCTTCTTAATGTTATATGAATGTTCTATGTTCATAATGATTTTGTTGTCTTTTTACAAATATCTTGAAGATAAAATATGTTATAACTATGTCTCATCAGAATGCAATATTTTCCGACATACGTGTATGTAAAACACGTGTGCAACAGTAGTAGTATATATAAGTTCGTACGTGAGCAAAAAAATCTCTTAAAATAAATGACATAATTTAACAACTTACCTTTTTTGTCTTTTTCGACATTTTATCTGGTTTATGAACGTTCTAAAATGTCGGTGCAAATGTGTCAGTGTGTTAGAACTAACTTTGCACTTCGTAAATGCAGCTATAAATCCATTTGATCCCTAAAGAGTACGGACCTTATGCCAGCGGGGCAGGAGCGGCTCTGCTTGTGGGCCAGACCTTAATAAATTTTGTATTGTGACAATAACGTGATTTCTACTCATTGTCGGTTTACATTTACGTTACCCCTATAATACAAACTTAATTTCTAACCAGATAAGTTTTATTCACATTATCACATTTCATATTTGATAATTTTATTCTATTATATTCGTAAAATGCAAAATAAAAAAGTGACATGATAGGTTGCATTGGGTTAAAGAGTTTCCTGGGCCACCGCTGGGAGCGCCCATGAGACTGTCATGTTCGATTATGTACGAGTAGGTAGTGCCATTATATAGTTTCCTGCACCACTGCCCGGAGCGTCTATGAGAGTAGTTAAAATGTTAATCTCCTGGGGAATAAAGAGGTGCTGCAGCAACACATTATTAACCATTTCAAAGCATCTCTAATGTTTTATATTAAAATAAGCTAATAAAATTAAATGAAATTATTCGGAGTCATACAAACTCCACGAATTCATCTAGGACAGTAAACTAATAACTTTGTCAAACAGATGTGCATGCAATACTCATCACACGCATTAATACATGTGTGATGAGTTTCCTTCATAAACACCGAGTGCATATGAAAGTACCATGAAAACGTATGAAGTTACTAACAATATAACGACAATTTTTGGAAAGGGGTTTTTAAGCACATGCTGATAATATACTGTAAATAAATTTTGAGGGAACTGAAGTGCTCCGTGCAACGACGGTGCGTGTCAAGTGTGAGATGTTTGAGTTTGTAAGAGACAGCTAACATAAAAGAATGGTAGCGAAATACTTGTTTCATTTGAATCCCTAGCATATATATCTGACTCAAGATATATATGCTAAGAATTTTTTTTTGTCTGTTGACAGAAAAAATAATTTCTCACAAATAATACGGCTTTTAATATCGTAAATGAAGGATTACTTGAATTATAATTAAATATTTACTCAGTTACAATAACATAGACCTCGTGTAGAACAACAATCATAATAAGTTCATATGTGTATATATGTTTAAGTTCCATTCTGTACTGTACAAGTTTGCTGTGTACCTGAACTGATGGTTAATGATATTTCGAGGGAAAGAGGTAGGAAAGGGGAAAAATATCCTGGTGAATAAAATCTTCACCTGCAGTGTGAATAACTTTAATTAAATGTTTACAATACTAATGAATATGCTTGATTTTATCTTACTCGTACGTATTGATTCTTCCGCTAATTTGAAATAGAGTATACGATATATCTTCAGAATACAGTTCTTCGTAACATCAAACAGACATTGGTACACAGTCGCAAATATTGTATACGGTAATATTGTTGAATTTGAAATACAATGCTTTCGAGAGAGTGAAACACAGACATAGAAACGCTGAACATAACACGTGTATAAGTAAATGGTGCATAAGCAAATAAGTGGCTTAAAGAAATTGTATTAAGTGAACTTGATTATAAATAAAAAACTTAAGTGAAAATCAAATATATTACTCGATTGACCTTTAAAATTTAAAATACGAAATCCCCAGTTATGGAACTCAATACTACAATAATTCTCAAACGTGGAGTGCTTAATATTCATCACATTCTCCCATTGACCCAGTTGTGTATTATTTGTTACGTAACGTTTTTGAAAAGCATTGTGAAGGGATTCTGGATTTATATTTGAAGAGCTTATTTGCAATGAGCTGTATCTTCATGAATATTTTTTTCAGGAACGAAAGTATTCATTTTCAGCCTTGTAGTTAAAGACATTGTTCAATGGTTCTTGAATATCGTTTAATATAGAAGATGAGCATTTTTTACCACTATTTGGCACATGATAGAGAAGCATCTTAAGGACACGATATCCCATACGATCGTACATTCATACGTAAAATTAGAAAATAAACTGAAACCGAGAGATCACATTGGAAATAAGCTCCTTAATTTACAACTCGGCCGTGTTATTATCCTGATTGATTTAAAGAGCAATGGTTAGATGATTTTTTTGTTTTCACTGGGACAATTTCAGAGTACAATTATATTTTCTTTCCTCTTCAGTCACTTACATTGTGTTTCATTGGGTTCAGAAGGTTAAAGATGCCTTTTAATGATTAATGATGTGTTTCGACATTACCTTTTTATCGCGTACAGCTAATTGCAAAGTGGTCGATATCAGCCTCCTGGGATCGATTTGAACTTCGTTAGGAGTCAACAAAAACTACTTTGGTTGACAACACCAAAAAAAGAGATGTCTTGCCTCTCACCTCTTATTAAATTATTTATTATTATTATTATTATTATTATTATTATTATTATTATTATTATTATTATTATTATTGGTTTCTTAGTTTAAAATATAACCGATTTCAGTAGCTTATACCAAATTAATTCCAAAGTTACTGTGTTTTATCGCGTCTATCCGGTGAAAAGTGTCCCATGAACGAAGAATCATATGTTTGCATGAAACAACCCGAATCACATATATCACATCAGCGCATGCATTGTCGATTCCAACGACGCAAAGCTCGTACGAGGAACAAAACAGTTGCTTGCACGAACATGATATGCATGTTTAAATATGATAGTTGGTTCATTTAATTTTTATCCCTTTTAGAAAACGAGCCTATGTTAAAGTTTAGGAGAACTTGGCTATGGAGATGAACATGTTTTAACTACTCTCGTGGGCATTTGTTGGTGGCGCAAGAAACCTACTCGTCATAACGTAACATGACTAATTTTGTATTTGACGATAACAAATGAAATTAAAATAAAATAAAATATTGTACATTACGATAAATATATATTGTCTACTCGGGAAAGATCCTTACTCCTTCACCTCTCGTGAGCTACGATTACCTTCCTCTCGTACTTGAATATCTTCATCGTCTTGTACAATAAATGACTGTTTCTTTTTGAAAACCAACTAAATGGACAAGGTTGAAGTAAATACGCAGGGGCTGCTACAAGTAGAGCAGAGTGGGGTAGCGCCGTGAGCGCGAGTGGCGTGCGTGGGTGTGTGATGTGTTCGCTTGTGGCAGGTCTGGCGTGGCCCGGCGTGTGGGCAGGTACGTAAGCACGCACCGGCCGCGCGTAGGCGTGTAGACAAGGCCCGAGTGGCGCGTAGTAGCAGCCGCCGCCGGCCCCGCGGCCGCATGAAGGGGGCCGGCGGCGGCGTAGTGGTACTGCTACTGCCGATGCTGCTGCTGCTGTTGCTGCTGTCGCTGCTACCGCTCTTGCCGTGGTAGCTGTTGATGCTGTTGATGTTTCTGATGCTGCTCATGTTGCTGATGCTGTTGCTTGTACGCGTTGCCTGCGCTCGTTGGCTGCGCCGCGCGGGGCGACGGGGTGGGAGTGGGAGTGGGAGTGGGAGTGGGAGAGGGAAGTTGGATGAGAGACGGGGGTGAGGTTCATCCTGGTGCTACCTTTGTGTGAGTGTAAGTGTAGTGCCGTTTCGCTTTTTTCTACACGTAGGAAAGTTGGGAGTTTATATGACTTTTACATATTACTGTTTTGTTGTACAGATCTGCAATTGCACATCTGGAAATCACGGGAAATGGTCCTATTAGATTCGATATTATACGAGTTTTTTTTTCAATTTTATTGCTCACATACGTTTTGGTAGAATCGACATTATTAGAACATCGCCATTGCATACAATTGGGCAAAAAATATCTATTGAAACTTAAATTTCATTGCATTCTCAGTCTCCAAAGTTTTCCATAAAATATATGCAAGAAAATTTTTTTATTGTAATCATAACATTTGGAACAAGTAGAAAGAGCAATGTGAGTTATAATATTTTCAATACTCAATTCTAAGGCTCACTTATCTCATCTATAAACGTAATAAGCATTTATTATTTTTGAATTAAAAAATGCATCACTTCGCATCCTCATGTTCTGCAGTAGTTAACGACCACGATACGGCCATTGATGAGGTTTACGTGATTACCTCAGTTCGACAGTAAATGTAACCGGAATTACCTTCATTGGATGGGACAAGACTCATGTCATCAGACGCACTTATCCGTTCAACCGCGTAATTTGGAATTAGTGGGCTATGGAAATAACTGCTGTTTGGTCAACGAAATAGTCGTTTGCGGTTCTGTCAGAGGTCATGATCATACAGTGGAGTGATGATTCTATCTCGTTTTCCAAGACTAGCTTAGGATTTTTATCACTTGAATTGTAGTCCATGACCCAAATCGAACATCGTCTTCCTTAAATCGTATTTGCTCTTAACTATGGACAGAGTTTAATGTTATAAAGTAAACAAACATATTCATTTTCACAAATATCGCGTTAGTCAGAAATTCTAAAGTTCAAAGTCCAACTTTAAAAAATGTATTTTGCCACAAGATTATGAAAGGGTAGAGAAACGTTCTTTTAGCCACCTTAGGTATAAAATTATTTATTTTCACTCTAAAATATTGAAAAATAATAATTGTAGTATACAAAAATTCACAATGGGTTTCTTGTGTTGGTGGATTGGTGAGAAGGAATAATTATAGGCTAAAATATACATGGATTACATCACCCACTTCATTATTTCTTCATATGAATAAAAAAAATGCACAATCCATCTATTTACATCTATTAAACGCATCCTTTATCTGAAGAAAATTGCTGCAGTGACCTTAAATGAGGACGTGGTTCCCAATCAAATGTGTAGCATTTGCGATGTAATTTTTTCTTTTCCTCACAAAATGTTGCATTAACTTTCACGATCGGTAACATGAGACTAAATGAACGAATTGGATTGAAGTAAGAGTCCCAACTCCCCTCCGAACCGGAGAAAGAAGCGAAGCGGCGCCGGCACGGGCGACGGGGCTGTGGGAGTGCGTGTGCGCTGGGGGAGGGTCGGGGCGGGGGCGGGCGGGCGGGACGGGTGACGGCTGACGCTGCGCGCTTTGCAGACCTGGCGGACGACTCCCCGCCGGAGCCGGCGCCGCCCGAGGTGCCCCCGCGCGGGCCGTCCCTGCACCACCCGCTGTCGGGGCTGAGCGCGGCGCTGGGGGCGGCCGGGCTGGCGGCCGGCCTGGGCTCCGCCCACGCCACGCTGCGCTCCGCTCGGCCACCGCCTCCTCGGCCGGCGGCGGCGGCGGCGGCGGGACCGGAGGAGGGCGGCCCGTGGGGTACGCGCTGAGCGCCGCCGCCGCGGCTGCCGCTGCCGACGCCGCGGCCGCCGCCGCCGCCGCTGCAGCAGAGGGCGTGGGCGACCCGGAGTATCTGGGCGCCAACACGCCCTCCGCCAACAACTGCATCTTCTTGTCGCAAGGTAGGTGCACCGTTCGTTCGCTCGCTGGCACTCGCGCCGTATGGAGACTTATGGTTCCCAAACGGACCAATGCTTCTGGACAGCAGTGCTGCTCAAATTTTTCAAAGGGGACCTCTTTCACAGGATGAAACGTTTAGTGAGATGAAATTTCCCCAATTAATGTATGTGAAATATTATCGGAATAAATTATTAAAGCATATTCTCATCCAAATATTATTTTAAATTTACGAAGTAATTCAATTCAAGAACTATGGGAAGAGTTCGATTTTGAGAAAATAAATGTGTTAAATTCATATGGAACATAGAGTGGGAAAAAACGTCTTTCTTCCTCTTCATATCATTCCGACGTATGAAATCGTTGTACGTTGCGAAGAATAATCCAATAAAAATGAATAGATATTTGTGATTTTATGTTCTTTGGGATTGTATTTGCACAAATTTGACATTCATACTTATAAATTTAGAATCCCTACTTTCTAGTAGGGTTGCAGATCTGCTATTACTCTGCACTATTACACTTTGAATAATCTAAAACGAGGTCCCGGAACCTTCGCTCTTGAATAAGGTACAAATATTGTAGATCACACTTCTCGTAATGCGTGTTGGAACCAGGCTTTTTCTTCAATTATTCTTTGCTATACGAACAGAAGTTTTTCTGCCGAAAATTCGCCTATTTCTGGCGCAATACTACATAACTTTCTTTGCTTACAAAGTTCCTTCGCTAGACGAGAATGTAAAAGGGTGACTGCATTTGATAAAGTTGTCCTCTTATTTTCCTGCCACTCGATATAAGAACAAATATACCATTTGTAATGATCTTTTGATGTCTGAGCAAAAAAAAGGCGAAGAAGGAAATTTATTCAAAGGCAAATTACGTGAAATCAGGAAACATGGCAATCAAGATAAAGGCAATTCTTACTAATTACGATGTATTACACCGATGCATAAGTACAGAAGAAAGATTTTTTCACACATTATACGAGGGCATTGAATGAGAATAGTGTAAAAATGAAAGAAACTTGCCAAAAAACTTACAAATTTTTCAAAATTTAGTTTCATAGCCAGTATTAGAAAAATTAAACACAGTCACATACATTGATGACTATCAAACTTCCTCTGATGAAACAGTTATGGATTTCACAAAAATCGTTATATTACATTTCACTTAAACGTTTCTACTTTATCAAACCTGGTTTCAAACAGTGAAAATTCTAGAAGTATTGAATAGAATGGGAACCATTTGTTTCATTGAACGTGCTTTGTTTTTTGCAAGATGTGTTTCGACAAGGATTATGTGTTGTTGTGAGAATGTTATTTTTTTTCACATGTTTTACTCTAGCTTTTTCTGGAAGAATTTTCGAGTAACACGAAGACCAAGTTTATTTACCGTTGTGATCGATGTAACGAATCTGCTGCTGAAGTTTGTACGACATTATCTTCTGTTTGTGAAATTACGAGGATATAATGTAATATATAACCTTTCAGCTTGGTGGAAGGAAAATACAGGGCACAACTCGAGCGCATTATGTCTAAATCCCATTGATCTTTGTGGGACAAATCCGACTTAAGCTTTCTCGTTATGTGGTATTCCATGTTAGTGAAATCCAATATTCAATGCAATTTACTTGTAGATACCACCTGAAATCCATATGTTTATCCGCTTATCATCTAGGAAGTAACAATTTCGTCGTTGCAGATTCTTAAACCAAGATTCCCCAAGTCTTTTCTCTTTCAATACAGCTGACATACTTTTTTGTTGTTGTTTTTTCTTTTAGTCCGATGTGTTCAGAATTTACCAACTGCATGTGCAGTGTCGTTCAGCAAGATGGTCCAACTTCTACTACGCTACTACTACTAGTAATAATATTTTTTTAAATGCAGTTATGTTTCTGTACAATCTCTCTCAGTCGATGTACAATTTATGTTTATGACACGTATTCTGAAAGGAACAATATCTATAATTTCAAAAATAAAATATTAGTTTGTAGGAATTGTTCACAGGAACAATTATACCGTTTGAAACTATCACCAATGAACGTACGTAATTTGTGCATCATCACATCTATTTGTCCAACGTAAACTCGGGCCATGCATAGTGTAACGACTCTGAATTAATTTCTCAAACACGATTTCAACATGGTTTAGCGCGTATTTAATCATGTTTAATGAGCCAATCGTGTGCAGTAAAATAGTACCTTTCCTTCTTGAACACCTTGGAGTTGGTGGCCAAAAGTTTTGATATTTTCATTCTAGTTATATGACTACTCGTCTGTTCAAAGTTACGGATTTCTCTCACGTTTCCCGTTGGAAACGTTTGTTAGAAGTTAATGTTTTCATACGTTTGAATATCTAAAAGTATTTATTTTTTTACTAATAAGTTATTTCTTGTAATTGCCTTCGATACGGCGCTCAAAATATTGTGGCGAACCACCATTACCACATCACCCCGCGCCAGGAAAACGCGCAAGGCAAGCGGCACGCAGCGTCTCAAAACATTCCGGCAGCGGCCTCCAAAAAACGCTGCCGAATGCAAGTCGGCCCAATATAAACGGGCCCGACAGAGCCAGAGGGCAGTAGAGTAGCAGTAGGAGACAGTGACAGAGAATGGCTGGCAGTAGCAGAAGTGACAGGCAGGGGAGTAGTAGCAGTAGTAGCAGTAGCAGTAGCAGAGAGTGGCGGAGAGTGACGAGCACTGACAGAGAGTGGCAAGCAGAGTGACGAGCAGTGACGAGCAGTGACGTGCGGAAGAACGGGCTCGTTCCTCCGACTACTGATCCAGACTCCGGACGAATCTCTCTCTCTCTCGGGATGATGACGACACGCTCCCAGGGTGCTGCCACTGCTGTTGCCGCCCCGCCGTAACGCCTGGTCCACGGGGAGATGGGGTAAGAGTCCGCTATCAGTAATCTCGACTCCCAAGCGCCTCCCTTCAACCCATCTTTCCCCGTCTCTCCTTTAGTTATTAATAAATGGTACATTGCTATTGGAAAACGTCTTCTGAGTAAGCCGCCCTCCCCCTTCTCCTCAACTTCCCGTAAGTCACCTAATCAATCGCAGTACTCAAAGTGACGAGTCACCTTAGGAATACGCTGAAGCCAGTCAGCTCCGAGGGTGGCTCATCACATCTGGTGGCAGCGGTTAGCGTCAGATTCACCCCTGGCGCAACGAATCCACGCTACATCGCTAAAAACGATTGCGTTGAATATTTTTCACGAGTACTGTGACTGATTTTCAAAATTTCTCTGAATAGTTGGGTTCTTCTTACTCCCTACGACTTTAATCGACAGCAGTCCAAAGTGCCACAATGCACACTTTTTCAGAACAAAACGTTAACTCCATTTCCATGCATTTGTACAGAAATTTTCGGCAAGAACCTTTTACTTCTCGTAGACAGTGGTGCTCAAGCATCTATCTTATTTGAAGAATTCATTCCCGACAACACTAAATTTGATGATGCACTCCATCGCAATTTACAATCTGTCACCGGTCACCCCTTTCAATCATTGGATCCTAACTACAAAAATTATCTTCCCATCTACTCCCTCCTTTTCGCTGTCGCACAATTTCACTATATCCAAACGACCACCCCATATTCAAACACACGGTATACTTGGCATTGATTTCTTACTTTCAAAACAAGCAATTCTTGACTTTAACACAGCTTGTTTACAAATAGGAACTGTGACGTTACCACTAAGAGACAATACGCTTCTCCTAAAGCTGCCTCCAGTGCACACGCCAACAGATGTTAAGGAACCATCCGAAAAGAAAACTCTTTTAAATTCTGCTGACTACCCCCAATCTCACATAACAACAAAAACACATTCATTCAACCGCTACGCAAATATTTCCCCACCACCACCTCCCCCTCCAAGTACGTTCAACTCGCCAAGGCCAGAACAGCCCTCCCCCCGCACCGCTAAGCAGAGCACCGACTCAGCGCCGCCGCACCGCTCCTCGCAGGCGTCTACTGGCGTCAGCAATTCCATTCCCACACAGCCGCTCGTCCTCGAGAATACGCTGCCTTCAAACAGCTTTCGGGATGACGCGTCGGCACACCTCCAGCCCACATCCAGTGACCCAGAAAAATCTTACCCTCCCGCGCGCCTTTCAGAAACAACGATTATCCCACCCCGTAGTGAACTTATTTGCAGGGCAAATATAGATTACATCCCCTCAACGTTAGCGGTTCTCGAGCCTCAAAACACGTACCTCCACGGCATTTTATCCGCGCGACTACTAGTGAAAATCATTAATAAAACGAACATACCTACGCGTTTAATTAATGTCACTTCCGCGCCCATACCGTTCCCCGGAACACAATTCCGGTACAATTCAGTCCGTCTGAAACATCGTTAGGTTATCCTTGCTGAGACAAGATGACAACCAATGATAAATTTAATTCTTCCTGAGAGAGGAATCACGATACCTTATATGAACTCGTGAACAATCAGAATACGGATAATAATGATAGTAATAGTGATAATAATAATGATGATAATAATGATGATAATAATGATGATAATAATGATGATAATAATGATGATGATAATAATGATGATAATAATGATATAATGATAAAAAAAATAATGATGATGATAATAATGATGATGATAATAATGATGATAATGATGATATTGATAAAAAAGAAAGGAATTTATATGATAACAATGATGAGAGCAATTGCAATAATTATAAGAATAGAAATAATAACAATAATATTAATAAGAAGAAATAGGAATAAGAATAGGAATAATTATAATAGGAATAAGAATAATGTAAGTGTGAATAAGAAAAAGGGATCAAATTGCGCATCCTTTAATCCTTAGAATAACAATCAGTGCAAAGAACACGGGAATCTCTACACGACTATAGATAACGATCGCAAAGAAAAAGGAAATATGAATATAGGCTCTGGAACAAACATTAATTACATAACTTCTGACTCATAAGCAAACTACGATCAATCGACGAAACCCAAAAATCACTAGAAAAACCCAACTATCCAGTCCCCTTAAAAAAAATCAAATTTTGCACTTCCTCATAACTACAATATGTGCCGCATATGTTTATACCTGTTACAAACTAATCAGGAAATTTTCCCAAAGAGTAATGGCCCCTTCCATGTCCCCCGAAGAAACCAGGAACCCACCAACGATATACACCACTTCCTCCCTGTCGAGACAAGAAGCAACGGCCTCCAGGAACTCTGAAACCCACTTCTCCCCGGGACAGACGGCCATGGGCATGGTCAGCAGCACAGCTCCAGACCAGATCATCTATTCCTGCCTCGACCGGATGGCCACAACCGCCACCAAAGACACCTGTGACATCTCGACGCCGTATCCTGGGTTCCTGAACCTGGCAAGTGAGTTCTTCCACCACCACATCGCCATCATCGTGACAAACTAGACAGACTCTCCAAAAAGAACAGTAAAACAGACAAGAAATGTAAATAATAGTCTTTTTGAATTTTAAGTAGGCAACTATGTGATCTGTGAATCACTCAAAAATTGTATAGCTATCATGTATAATTTATGTAAATAGTCTCTTGTGTATATACTACCCTTTTACCAATCCCAAGATAACCACTCCCACCCTGTCGAGACACTTCGGCTTAGCACGCTGATATCGAAAAACACAGCCATATGGCTATGTTTTTCTGGAAGGCATGGGAGCCATGTGGCGAACCACCATTACCACATCACCCCGCGCCAGGAAAACGCGCAAGGCAAGCGGCACGCAGCGTCTCAAAACATTCCGGCAGCGGCCTCCAAAAAACGCTGCCGAATGCAAGTCGGCCCAATATAAACGGGCCCGACAGAGCCAGAGGGCAGTAGAGTAGGAAGAGGAGAGAGCAGCACAGAGAGTAGTAGCAGTAGTAGCAGTAGCAGTAGCAGAGAGTGGGGAGAGTGACGAGCACTGACAGAGAGTGGCAAGCAGAGTGACGAGCAGTGACGAGCAGTGACGTGCGGAAGAACGGGCTCGTTCCTCCGACTACTGATCCAGACTCCGGACGAATCTCTCTCTCTCTCGGGATGATGACGACACGCTCCCAGGGTGCTGCCGCTGCTGTTGCCGCCCCCGCCGTAACGCCTGGTCCACGGGGAGATGGGGTAAGAGTCCGCTATCAGTAATCTCGACTCCCAAGCATCTCCCTTCAATCCGCCGTTCCCCGTCTCTCCTTTTAATCATTAATAAATGGTACATTGTCATTGGAAAACGCCTTTTGAGTAAGCCGCCCTCCCCCTTCCCCTCAACTTTTCCGTAAGTCACCTAATCAATCGCAGTACTCAAAGTGACGAGTCACCTTAGGAATACGCTGAAGCCAGTCAGCTCCGAGGGTGGCCCATCACAATATGATGCATAGCTTACCTGGATCGAGAATATCGCGATTACGAGAGAAACGTGGAAATAGTTGATTACACGTTCTCTTTATAGAGTGAACTATGAAGAGGAATTATGAGAGGGAAATATGAAATGAAAATCTGAATCAAGATACTATTTAGTGAATTAATGAAGAAGTAAAGCTGAATCATTAAATTTGGGTTAATATAAAAGTTTCCTTGTACCTTGGGTGTAATATGGTTCTAATGATCTCGGGGGACAAAGAGCTCTCGAGCCGAAGCCCTCGGGCTTTCTGTCGTAGCTCGATCATTAGAAATCTTATAACATCCTTGGTGCATAAATAACTATCATTCCAAACTTATAATATGAGTATAATTAAATTTGCGCTGCGCAGTTCTTCCGAATGTTACAGGATGTGATACAACCTCTCGCAATCTATTCTAGAGGGGGAAACAAAAGTAATGCCTCTTAGTTATTAGCCGAACGATTTTTAAAATTATGCTGATAGCTAAATTTCTTTGTTAAGAAATACACTATCCACTTTTCGACTTAGTTTCCGTTCCATTTTTACAACTCGTGACTTGTTAGGTTTAACCCATTCGAAAAATAATTCCTGTGGCTACTGTCGACCCTAGGATAGAAAGGCACTTTCACGTGTATGTCAGAGCGAATTATGTTTTCGTTAGGGTGCACTTCTATCAATGACACTGCAAGCAAAAACGTAGCTCTACGATCTGCCCACGTTTTATGAGCTCGAGGAGGTTGTTTTTTTGTGGGGAATATAGTTATTTGAATTGAATTGAATTTGCCTTATTCTACGTGGCGAGACTCTGGCCATGAGGCCTGCTCTTCCGTCTGACCACGCAAATTTCGTTACACTCCTTTCACCAATCATGGGAGAAAGAAGGTATTACTTGGGCGACGGAACAGGCGATTTGAATTTAGCTCAGAGGCATCATTTAGGCTTGAGGATCTTTTACATGCAGTAAATGTACTAACATGGGACAGCCGGCTTTACTTCCCCTCCGAAGGAAGGCGTACGAAGGATTTTTCGCCCTTAAAAATCCACGGCTTCGATCGGGTTTGAACCCGCAAACTTGGGTATAGCAGTCCGATACGCTAACCGCTACACCATTGCCGCCGCCAAGAAGAGAACTGTCCCATTAATCGTTCTCCTCGTACTTGCAATAGGGAGTCGATTACAATAAGAGTTCATATCTATAGCTCATTTGCCGTGGAAAATAGTTTCTATTACACTGGAAGGGAATATTCCTTGTAATTAAATTTTGCCTAAACTCACATTGCTGTCTTAATTCGTAATTTAACTTAATATCGCATAAGCGTGAGGGTCGGGATTCGGGAGTTCAATAAAACGTCTCATGATTGCACTTCTTCCCCATAAGTCATTCACAATTTAGACTGTTTTTATGTTATAAAAAATAAGAAACTGAATAAAATAAATAATTAAATAAATAAAAAAACAAATATACAAAGAAACAAAAAATCGCTAAGACGCCTCTTGTAGTATAAGGACGGGCATTGTCGTGTTACTTCTTGGTGTCGACAGGAAGTGTCAGAATTATTTTCAAACAGCAATCACAAATTGCATGATCACATGGCTATGAGATGGAAAAAGAATTTTGAAAAAATGTTAACAAATAAAGAAGTTGCTGTCATGGAAGATTCCCTTCAATCTGCTCTCATAGTTCTGTGGAACGAAAACATTAACACGTTGTAGGAAGAAACAAAGTCGTATGTGTAAGAAAGTTTTTTCAATATTCCACCTATCGAAAATGGTGAACCCATTGTATATTTTTTCATGAAAATAATACGGGAATGGGAGTTCCAAAGTAGCTTCTATATGTTATCTCTTTGAAAAATATGTCGACTTGTGTTTCTCGTTGATTAAGAAGGTTTAAATTGGTCCAATTCAGAAATGTGTTTGAAGAAATTTTAAGATAATTCACGAATTACGAATATTCAAGATGCACTGTTATCGCACTTTTCTGACGTTAATCTGGCCAGGATTCCTGATAACCGACGTGAGTTAGCAATTCTATATATATTCTTTTGTGCGTTTCGTTTGAAAACATTACAGAATAAGCTTCAATCATCTTAAAGTGTCCTATACATTAATTTTCTTTTTCTAAAAACAATATTCATCAATGAAGAGATTGTCCGTTTCGTGTGGAATCTCAACAACTATGTAAGAAAAAAGATAGGCCTAACATAAACCCTATAAAGTCACCATACGCAATCGCTGCTCCATCGTATTCATGAGCAAATAAATACTACCTCACAAGAAACTAATGTATAATAACTCCGCAAGGTACTAGTTACCGCTAGAAAGAACCGCGCGAATTGTTTTCCATATGCAATTGGCACATCGCCAGTTGACTTCGACATTACAGTTTGAGAGCCGGGGACCCGCGTCTCGATAGTCTGCAAGGTCAGGGCCACTTCTTTCGCCTTGCGCTTCAGAAGTAGGATGTTCGAGGAGCGCACTACCAGCACCGTAAGTAGTCCGCTCAATCGAATTATCTGCAATTGCGTCTCAGCGGGGAGCAGCAGGAAGCCTGCCCGACGTCTGGTCGCCCGCGCCGCCGGCCGGCCGACGGAGTGACACTGCACAGTGGGCCCAGAAGCGTGGAATGGCAGGTCATAAGTTTCTCTGCAAGTGTCTTGCTATCGGTTGCGATGGTGAAACCGGTTATTATTTGATTTACTTTTCCTCTGACACTCCTGCCGCTAGCGGAGGCGAAATCAGTTGGATCTCATTGTCTCTTGGGTCTTGTGCTCTCTAGACTCAACGTCATAGGCATGCGTGCGTTGCCTAAAAACAGCAAATGAAACCGACTGCATTTCTATACCCTCTTTTCCACAGAACTTTTGTATATTTATAAAAGACATTTTGCTAGTAAATAAAAAATATACTACAAAGATTATTAAATTATAACTTTCATGATTACCAATAACAAATATAAATGATTTTATTTTGAATACTTAGAGTTGCCAGACCTGACGCCTCTTCTTCAATGTTGTATAACAAATTTCCTAATTTACTGGGTTCGACAAATTACAAGAAACTTAAATTATTGCATAAAATACTCTAATTAATTATTCTATGTTTATTGTAATTTTTAAAATGCTAGATATACATAAAATAATAATGGTCTCTAATGACAATTGTTTCTAAAGTGATCTAAATCAAATATATGTATTTTTAAATCCTTAATTCTTAGTATAAAAAGGGGAAAATAAAGAATTGAAAAATACAGAAATAAAATATTTTATCACGTACGGCAATGGGACCCTTTGAAAAATGTTCAGGGGCTCCACGGCCTTCGTGGTCAATGCTTAACATACATGCATCTGTAGCAGATATCATTACGTTTTCGTTCTGTTAAGCAAAAGGTCAGTTGCTCCCAGCTCTCAACAGACCGTTGGGACCCATCGGGGGCAATGTGAGAAATTTAAATATCAAATTCGGAGGAATGAGAAATTCATGGATCAATGCACGCTACTGCTACTCACTCTGTGTATTTCATTCACATTACATGACACTCATAGATGCCTGCGAGCTCAGATTCAAAAGATTCATTAATATTCTCACCTGCACTGGCATTAAATAAGAGTAAAAAACAAAATATTATATTTTAATGTAAAACCGCTTTCGTGCCAACCTGTTGTGCCGAAGTTAGTGGTTTCTCTTTCCGGCCAAAACGATAGATTATTTCGATGTTATATTCAATAGAAAGTTTGTCATGTAAGAGATTTCATGGGAACTAATTGGGTTACCTCGGTGATATTTACTCAACATAATTGTCCAAAGAGCGAGGTCGTGTGCTATCTCCTAGCAATAAGGCCGTAAGTCAAATTTGGCTAATAAGGAAGCCTGCAGAACTGGGAAATGGCACTTGAGAGGCAAGAGGTTTCGACGATTTTTTTTTCAACGTGAGTCGTGGCTAGAGGGCCTTTCAAACACGAATATATGAACTCAGAAAGAAAGACGTCCTTCAAACAAAATTTCATTTAATTTCTCATTACCCATCTCTAAACGACCCCTCGTAGAAAGCCATTTCTATTGTTTGTCGCTCTGCTCACCAGGTTGTCAAGTTTGTACAATAAATAATAATAAATTACAAAAGTTCTTCCATTGGCCAAAATTAAACCAATCAATTTATTAATAATACGGCATAGCATAAGAATTCAAAATTATTTGTGCACATTTTGTCCTATAATTTTTTTAATAATTTAACTTGCGTGGGAGATAAACGTTCTTATTTAGAACGTATGGAAGAAAAGTTACACATTTTTTGTGTGGCCGTTTGTGAATTAATGAAATGCCTGTTTTGCAAATAATATATTTTTACTACTAAACATATCACAGAAATAGTTCAGAAAACAAAGATATGTTAGAGTAAAATAATTTGTATTTGGCTACAAAACGGTCGACAACGCTCAGAATTAAAGTGCTTCCCAACAAAATGACAATTTTCTTGTGCTCTGACGATATACAATATTATGTGGAGAGCACTATTCAGCCGTCTAGTTAGTTCCAAAATGAAATATGTGGTGTTGAGTGGCATTAAGAAATTTTGAGAACTAGAAAAGGGAGAACCGTTAACTAAATACCATTGAGTGCAAGTCATTATTTTTTTATTTTTTTAGTTTCGTGCTACCTTTTTGAATTTTTAGATGAAATAATAATTAATTTTGTACAAAATCGTACATAGATATAAGTAAAGAAGATGTGAAGATTGTAATTCTGTTACATATTTTACTCCCCTACAAGAGGAAATCAAAGAATTATGTGAAAAATGGTGAACTGTTTTAGAACCAAAACACAGGTAGTCTTACTAGCATACACAAAGAACTCGCATGTGCCTGAACACGAGTGGTGAGAGCAAGGAACAGTTTTATCAGTAATTCATATTATTTGAGATTTTGATATTAGGATTATGAAGTCATGAGCATGCACATCAACTTTGCAGTAACTAATAAAAATGCTACTCAATATTTATTTGAATATTCATTTCAGTGCTTCTATTCAACCGGTTTTTAACTTTCTCGTCATCATAGTTGATGCAATAACGCTACTGACATTTTGAAGATAGCTTGTGGAATAAAACTATTCTTGCATGGAAGTCCAACACGCAGTAAAACAAATAAATTTCCGTCTAATTTCTACGATAAAATCTTGTTATTTTTAGCCTCGTTCATGAAGTCGTCTGTCTCCCCTGTCTGGACTCTTTCAGAACGCTTTCCTCCAAGAGGCACTTCACGGGGAGCGTTCTGTCGGTGCACCTGGGCAGCCAATTTTCATGATGTCGCTCTCGAGCGAAGTTTATGTAACCGGCGGCTGAGCTGCGGGTCACGTGCGGCCGGGTCGCATGCTCTTCTGGAGTGTGTATAGGCCTCGAGGCATTTCGGCCAAGTGCTGTACGAGCTCGATGACCCTGCGGGTGGAGCTCCACGTCCCGACACGCCCCGCGCCTGCACCCAGCGCGCTCACGCGGTGGCCACGGCGACAGCGACAGCGGCATCAGCAGCAGCAGCTTGGTGTCGTGGGCCGACAGGCGGCGCCCGGCCGGCCGACGGGGGGATAACAGTGGCGTCGGAGAGGACGCGAGGAGGCGTGGAGGTGCTACGACGCGAGGACGCCGCCGGGGACGAGCAGTGGGGGGCGGCGGCGGCGGCCAACGAGGGCGCGTGTCCGACTGGAAGGTAAGGCCGCACCGCACCGCCGGCGTTGGTTCACGTTCGGCAAACGTAGCGTTGGTGCACCACGTTCCTTGGTAAACTTCCCGGCGTTGTTGTTAATCTCATCGTGTGCGACGGACTTGTCCTCGTCTTGCACTCTGTCCTTCCCGACCTCGCAGTCCAGGCTGCGCTCGTCAACTCGGTTGACCTGTCTGTTCTCCAGGATCATTTGCTATTTCCGCGCCAAGGTCGGGCTACTTCTCCACCGGTCTGTGTCCTTTCCGTCAAGTGTCGCGTCTTCCCGGTCGTTAATTGAAAATGTTCGTTGCCACCGCCACGGTTGCAACCAACGACCTTGCTGGTTGATGTATTTTGGAGGAAATTGAATCTGCTGAATCAGTTTCTTATTTTTTATTTTGTTGCTGTAATTTCACGGTCCGTTTTGTTTTTTGTTGTTTTTTTCGTGCTAGTACCATCATTTCCTCCATTTCAACATTACAACTATATTTTACCTCAGCGATCAGTGATGCATAAATAACCCTACGCCAACGACCACTGCCACCTTTCCATCAAGATTCTTATGTTGAATACAATTGGCATTCTGCATTTCCCTTCTATCCTTTGCTTCGTTTGCGTTAATGTGCGGTTTCAAAGGCTTAGCATTAGTGTCATGCTGCTCCTTCTGGAAAAAGTATAATGTTAAAGAATATTTTAAACAGAGATGAATATGCTTCAAAATGAAATATTATTTGCGAATTTATTAAAAATATTGAGAGATGTATTGATGTATTTCCCCTAGGACGTCTCCTCCTTCCTCAGTTAGAATATCATTTTCATCGTCAAATTACGAAGAAAAAACTTTCGAAGAGTTTGAAATTTTTCATTCTTATGTTGATCCATTATAACAACTGTTTCAAACAATATTTTTTATTTTATCAACATATTATCGATAAGGCGCCTAGTTTCCATAAAATACAGGATGTCCCACCAACTATGGACCACACCATATCTTCTAAACAGTTCAGGATGCAGTTTTTGCTGAACAATCCAGAATCTTGGGGCAAGTAACATGCAGTAGAAAAATAATCAATAATATTTTTAGTTTTCGAGAAATTTAATCATCTTCGATTTTTTAAATAGAACCATATATTTTTCTCACTAGTAATAGATTGACCATTAAAAGAGGATTAACATGATGTATTATATGCTAATATTTTTAGAGTAACTTTAGTATAAAATTAGACTTTCTGACATGAGATTTTGAATTAATCGTGAAGCTAATCGTGTAGCAGCCCTTGCAACTCTGGCCTTCGGGGAAGGTGGCCTTCGCGGCGTCAAGACTGTTGAGAGAGATTGAGAGGGGTGGCAGTGGGGGGATCAGAGGCATAACTAAAGCAATCCTTGGTGTTGACACAGACGTCACAGAAAAGAAATGCCAATTTTAACGATCATAATGGGAGATTTTTTCTATTTATCTTGATTTAACTTGTTTTCTACTGAAATTCGAAAACATCGATCTTTCCAAAAAACGATTTAAAAAATTGGTAGTGTAAGGAAGATGATAATGGTAAATATCATTTTCAAACTGAAGAAGAAGCCAACCACCGTCTCTTCGTTGGTAAATGTAATTTTTAATTAAAATGATCACTCGTCCACTTTGCAACCATACGACTGCTGTTCATAAATAGAAAAGATAACAGTGCACTATGTCTTCTGCCGTGGATTTTCAAGTTTATGGCAGCACGTGGAGCTGTGAAGTGCGAAACACTCTAATCAGTATCGCGACTGCAAATATGCATTTTTGTTAAAGTTTGGTAAATTTACACTGATAGAACTGGCAAGAGTAATTCAAAAATATGATTGCTTTTTTCTTATGGTATGTGTTTAAATATGAAATTCATTAACAGTAAATAAATAAGAAAATATCTATGTATCTATAATTTTATTAATTAATCGAGACATTACAATGAAAATCTTTAAACATCCGCTTCCCATGTTTTAAAATGATGGCTTGTTTCTGTACTGAGCTCGATTCTTGTAATTTTGAAAATGCTCTTTATTATTGTCGTTCTTCTGCTAGTTTTTTTAATTCGTTCTTTTCGATTATCGTTTGTTTTGGAATTTCAGAAGAAGATAAGTACAATTCATATGAACGAAAGGGAAAAAGCTCTTATTCTGATCGTTAATATTGATGTTTATTCATATGTTCTTCATGCCAAGACTATGAATAGCTGTAGTAACGCGTTAATCTTTCACGGCCACCCCTCTGACACTCCTCTCTCCACAAAGCAGTCTCGACGCCGCAAAGGCCACCTTTCCCCAACGGCGACTGTTGCAAATGCTCCTACAGGAAATGCCCGTAATCTCATGCCAGAAAATCTAATTTTATACTTAAATTACTATCAAAATATTAACATGTGATGCATTATTTTATGCCTTTTTTCATTATCTATCCATTGCTGGTGAGAAAAATGTAGAGTTCTATTTAAAAAATCAAAGATGATTAAATTTCTCGAAACCTAAAAATATTATAGACAATATCTACGGCGTGTTACTTGCCCCATGATTCCGCATTATTCAGCGAAAACTGCATTTCGATACCCTGAGCCGTTTTGAAGTTAAGAGAGTGGTTCATAGTTGGCGGGTCACCCGGTATACATAGTTTTAGATACAGTGAAAGACTTTCGAAGATTTTCTTTTTCCACCATGTTCCCAATTTTCGTACTTTAATTTTGCGATGCAAAAGGCGTAAAAATGTACAAATTCAGAAAAATACAGTAAATTTATTTGAATGAATAATATTTTTACAACAGAAATGAAGAACATGTCCACAAATATTTCCAGGAGGGTTTTAGAAATATACTGGTTTAAGTAAACAAAATAAATATAATGAAATAATAAAATTTGAACATTTGCAAGACAGTTAAGAAAGACTTACAATTTTTAGTAAAAATATCAGGACATGCACGTGTTAAGAGTTAGTTTTGGTTTAAAAATGACAATAAAATATACCATTGCATTACTCAGGACCTGCTGCAACAGGATGGCAACATATTAAAAATGTTCATCAAAATTTAGACAAATTAAGAAATGAAAGTAGTAAATCAAAATGTAGCCAAAGAGTTATTTTTTTCAAAACTGTATTTATTTGATTTTCTGATATTACACATTCAATTCTAATTGATAAGTAAAATTGCTGTAAATAATTATAATTTTGTAAATTTAATTTAAAGTTGACACTATTATTAATTTTCAATGCGCGCAGAGATTGAAAGAAAACTATGCTGCTTCCGTCCATTTCAGTCTTGTCTCTTGTTTTGTTAAGCGCGGTAAACATGGTACAGTTTTCGTGCAGATTCTCATACAGTTTCTATAGAGAAATTTCAAAATCCCAAACTAGAAGTAAAAAAGTCAAAAGTTGGTCTATACGTTTTCTGCACGAATCGCCACAGGCCGCCGCTAGGGGGTCTAAAAAGAAACAACTGCATTGCGCCGTCCGAGTACTGTCATTGGTGGTATTTCTGTGTATGCGTTCTGGTTATGATCTTTATTTGGTATTAATTAACCATGAGGAGCATAGAGAATAAAAATAGGAAGACAAGAATTGGGGAGAAGGAAGTTTATCACAATATACTACTTCTCACAATCGCAGTTTGACACATCTAACCACAAAATTGCCGAACACCGTTAGTGAATCAGTCTGCCGCTAGAGGCGCTTGAGTCAAAGTGTAGCCTTTCTGCATGAAAAATTATGAACATGTTCATATAGAAAGCGTGCAGTCTGGACTGCACGTTTTTTGTACATCCAATCTGCACGAAAACTGTACCGTGTATACCGATCTTTAAATATCTCTGGAAAAACGTTGAAACTCAGGAAAATACAGAATCGCCTTTTATATTTTGGAAGATAAATGCAAATACTTTTGTTGCATTATTCTGCCTCTTTCTAATACTGCCGTACCGGCTGAATTCTGCGTCACTGCTTATACACTGCTAACGTCATGCGACAGCAACTCTCCAAGAAGCCGCCCGCCATTAAATATTTGTTATTTACGCGTTGCGTTATGGAACAGCAATTGTTTTGATATTCGTCGTAGGTAAATAAATATTGTACTGCGTGTTCATATATACTATACTATGTTATTGCAATATTCGTGGGGATGTTTTTGTTAAAATATTTAATTTATCGCCATGAAATACGAGAGTATTTTATTTGTTCCGCAGCAATGTGCGTGCTAATTTTTGGAAAACCATTTGTGTGGTTTTGTCCAGCAATTTTTTAGCTCTTTCAGACCACTAATATGCTTTTCAAGGTTAATGATAATTTACTACAGTGTTGGTAGACTGTATATTTATTCAAGCTATAATGAAATTAAATAGAAAAATACATTCCACGCTTTTCCTCTCTTTTTATGTCTCTCTCTCTCTCTCTGTGTCTGTCTGTCTCTCTCTCTCTCGCTCTCTCTCTCTCTCTCTCTCTCTCTCCTTCCCTTTTAAGAAAATATATAACGAAATCAAGATGCTTTCGATTCAAAATGTTTAATTTCCCTCTCAGTTGACAATTTAAATTCTGACTGATGTATAAATACATTTTATCCACTTTGGTTAGGTAATGTGAAACATTATGCTATTATAATCAGTTTTGTAATTAAGTACTTTACCGCTCTAGTGTGGTAATGAACTTCATTACCACACTAGTGCGGTAATGGCATACGAGTAGGGTTATTCTGAGACGAGCACTATTCCATGGTCTACTATTGAGAATAACAATAATTATTCAAATAATTTATTTTGAAAATAACTTTGTTAACAATTTTTCAAATGATAACAATAATAATAACATGTTTTAATTACTTATTATATACATTAACAACAAATTTCTTGCAATTCGCAATTGTAATTCCTGACAATGTTGAAGCCTGACAATTCATATTAGTATTTGAAATACTATTTTCCCCCATAATTTTCATAGCTATTTGTTTCTTTTTTTCTACTGACGATTCCACATACCCTTCTGCAACAGAAGACGACTTCCATCCACCGTGCCTTTTCAGCATATCCATATTGTGATGAACCCATCCTGCCGCTACGGCAACACACGCATGCGCGCAATGCGCGCAGCTCGCGGTCTGGGTACCTCACAAAGGGGGGGGGGAAATACCGTCACACCGAAGTGCGTCGGTAATCAGCTGACAGGTGTACGCGTTAAATTTATCAATGAAGGGCGCCAAACGGGCACTTACCTGTCACCTGGCACCGGCATTTCGAGAACCTCAGGGGTAGGCACTCTTGAATGAGGGCATGCACTGGGTTTGCTACTACTACCACTACTTTACAATAATTACGAAGTTTTGTAACGTTAAGTGTCAATCACCTGAATGGCAAGAACACATTTATTGCTTTTGTTTCTATAATACAGTTTGGGTAAGGAAGCCTCTTAAACTAAATTATATGTTATTTACATTAAATGACACTTTTCCTATTTTTTAATGTCTTTGGAATAATTACAAAAATGAAAGTCTTTCGTTCACCTCTTTCGATGTTTGCACATCCGTAGTCGTCCTCGAAGCAGTCGCTGTCGCGAGCCGCACCACGGCAAGGCGCAGCCAACCGGAAGCAGCAGTGCGTGCGGTGCTAGTGCTCCTGGCTCCGATCGGTGGTTATTGGAGGAAGTCGTCTGACGCCACCCACTCCTCACCAGGCCAGCCTCAATGACTCGGCTGCACAATCATTCCTTCCGGAGGCGCCAGCCCGTTGAAATGGGAATAAATTCCTGATTGTCTTTTTATACTGGGCGGCCTGCACTACGTTGGTCGACCCCCAAGTCACTGCTCCCACTACCTCTCATCAACACCGCAGTCTCAATTCTGTCTCGTTCTCTCGCCTTCTATCCGTCTTCTCCCAAAAATCCGCCGCTCTCGAGCTTCCTGCGTCGCATCCCCACCCTTTTTCCAAGTTTCGCCCATCGCTCCTTCACGTGATTGGAATTTTGAATATTATTGGCCGAAATCTTAGTTTCCAGAATATTCGACGCGAGTCGGAAGCCGATAGGGTATTTTCAAATTAACCTCATTTTCTGGGCGCTTGATTGGTGGTCTTTGTTGTGCGTGTGTTTTGGCCAGTACACCGGAGATGAACAAAGCAGTCCTTTCTGCTGTCTTCGTGACGCTTATATGGGTCCTACGGGATAACTTCAACAGTAGCCGGGATCTCTATAATTTGCTTGTTCCGGTGCCTAGCCGTGCACGTGGACTGGCCGCCGTTTGCCTGAAGGGCTGTCCCCGAGAGACAATTGCACCCTAATCGTAAATCTTTTGAATCTCTTGGCACGCGTTCGCGCGTCTTGCGCTGAGCCGTGTCAAATCAGGGACCTTCCTAATCGGCGTGACAGAGGGGGAAGTTTTGGGTCCGGCGACTAGCAATGGCCTCATTGCAATATCAGCACCTGCATTTGCTAGTAATGAAGCGGACGATCGCCGAAAACTATGTCCTGTAAATCTTTCAGGGTTCTGCAAAACAAGATACTTTGCTATTAGCTTCGGAATGCCTCCAAAAGTATTTATTCCAACAGGTTGGCAAGTACATTTCCCATTTTCGTAAAATACAAAGAGACGATCGTGCTCGACACTTTCAGGCCGAAGGCGAAAATATTTACGAAATGTTTCTAAACAATTCAATTCTTTAATATTCCCTTCACGGATTACAAATTCTCTCGCAATTAAAGTCTTACTGTTTGGTATATTAATTAAATTACATGTTTGTCTGCCCTCTATATCACTTATTTTAAGATTCTTTAACTCATCTTAACGGCAAGCGCCAAATATACCAATTATTAAGGTCACCTTCATCAACAAATAATTATCATCGTCAGCTTCTATTAAAAATTTATGTATGTCTTCTTTTGCAAAGATCTTTGATTTTTTGTTCTTCACTTTGTCCTTCACTTTTCCTTTTTTAAAAATGCTAACAACTGGGTAAACTTACTTATATCAATTATCCTTAACTAATAATGTACCTACTCTTCAGCATAGAATAGTGGGTCCAAAGACTGCTCGGTTTTTCCTTTTCTGACTTGCCGGAAAAGTAAGCCATTAAAACTTTTTCTGATATGCAATGAACGTTTCTGTTTTCACACCAATCCTTAAAAATTGAGTACTCATGCTCATATTTCTTTTTTGATTTGTATGATTATAAAGAACTTTTAGCAGCATTTGCTGCTATTTCTATTTCTGAGTCTGAACTGCATTCGCTCATGTCGAAATGTGTACACCATGCGCGTTTCCATTGTTCTACTTGTTAAGAACTGTGTCGCCACTTAAAGGGGAAAAATATGAAAACGAAATGAAATTTTTAATCTTAAATCTAACAAATTTTCACAAAGTGGAAAAAACGTTGTACGATATTCGTGTCGTAACATCTGATTACAATACTCAATTGGTTACCAAACTCAGCCTAACGGCCTCGTTTGGCAATTTTCCAATCTCGTATTGTAATCAGATGTGGAATCAGATTGGAAGTATAATCGTCACACGAATAAATCATTCAACCATGGAACTGAGAATCATCTAAAGCTCTTTAGGCGAGTTAACCTGGTTGAATTATTCGATGTCTTCATATTTCATAGGTTTCCATTCAATCATGGATATGACCTAATTTCTGGGCTCTTCTATATCGTGTTCCTTCCAATAAATGTCTCATGTCATAAAGGTCTGAATCCAATAAACAAAACAAATATATTGGTAAGTTTTACATCAATGAAACGAAAGAAAGTTATTGAAAACTCAAAGACGATGGAGATATTAGTATCAAATAGGAAAATTGAAATATACGAGCGCTTCACAACTACAGCAACAACGACGTTATTAAATAAGCTTCAAATTAGTGCGGACAAGAAATGGAACCATTTTTGTGAGAAAAACAAGGCGACAATCCATCACAATTTAAAGAAATGATTACCTCGAAAAAAAGGGATGGTGATACTTCTTTACTGTTCTTTAGTGCTCGATCTGGTGCACAAAGTAGCGGTACCGAAGACAGCAGTGACACTGCCCAAGCTTGTCTCCGCAAGCAGCTCCGTCCCCGGTTCGGTTCCTTTCCTGGCGCCCATCTCCGCTCGCTCCCAGCTGACGCGTCCCAGCAGCATTCCCGACCCTCGCCCGTGGACGTTTGGGTTGCGAGACCCCGATCTCCCAGCGCCGCAGGCTACGTGCTCCCTCACTGCACCTCGCACCGTGTGTGGCCCAACAGCCGCCGCCACCACCGTATCCATCACCACCATCACCATCGCCGCTATCACCACCGTGTATGGCCCAACAGCCGCCACCGCTGCCACCGCCACCGCCATCGCCACGCCACTGCCACCGCCGCCCCCAACCGTCTCCATCACCACCATCGCCGCCGTCACTGCCGCCGCCACCACCGTGTATGGCCCAACAGCCGCCACCGCTGCCACCGCCATCGCCACTGCCACCGACGCCGCTGCCACCGACGCCCCAACCGTCTCCATCACCACCATGACCATCGCCGCTATTACCACCGTGTATGGTCCAACAGCCACCACCGCTGCCACCGCCATCGCCACTGCCACCGACGCCGCTGCCACCGACGCCCGCCCCCTTGCCCCCACGCCCCGCCACCCCGCCGCCATCGCCGCCGCCATCGCCGCCGCCACCGCCGCCACCCCCCCCCACCCTGCCGCCCGTCGCCGTTACCGCCCCCGCCGCGCCCCTTCCCCGCCCCCTCTGGGCCTTTGTTGCCCTTCACCCTCACGTACCCGCCCCTCCCCCCCCTTCCCCCCGCCGTCCCTGCCTTTTTCAACCCCCCTCCTCCCCTTGCCACAATTGCCCCACCTCCGCCACCGCTGCCGGCATGACTCGGGGAAGCCCGACGCATGACGCTTTGAACTCTGTGCTTCGCAGTCAAGGAAGCGCGCTGGCGGGTTGATGGTTTTGACGGACCTCAGAGAGGGGCGGAGGGTGAGGCGGTGGCGATGACGGCGGCGGCGGTGGGCGCGGGGTCGGGCCCATTGAAATACCCAAAACGAGCGCACAGAGGGGCGGACGGACATGGAAGCGGAGGTAGAGTTAGGCGGTCGTGGAGGAACGGGGAGAGTAATTTGTGATTCCTGGCGCGTCAACTACGTTGACCATTAACTCCGTAAGTGTAGTGCATGTTATATCACTGGAAGTAGCGATGTTCCCTGCTGAAACGAGAGATCCTGCGCCGACGTACATGTTGCGTTGCGTTTTGTGTTCTCTGCAAGTGTTTCGTAGAGGGAGACCACGCTACTTGCTGCTTTCAGCATCACCGACGCTTGTCGGAGATTTTCTTGTATCAGTTGATGGGGATGGGGCATGCGTAGATAGGATCCTTCGACCCCATGGTTCCCATACATAAAAGACTATTGGGAAGGACCTCGCGCGTCCGTGACCCGCTGACTAAGGTACTGCTCGAGCATCCGCGTAGAAACCACGGAAATGACCGATTAGAGCGACCCACAAAGCACGGAATTGCCATTCTAACCGGACAGGAATCAAAATTCTTGAAAACTTACAAAAATAGCCATTTTATTAGCCGCTAATCCTAACAAAAATACTTTCAACCCTTAATTTTGCATATTTTTTTCTTTTAATTTAAAAACTACTACAATTGTGAATTTAATAATAAGGATATTTTTTCAAAAAGTTGCCTTCTTTGATGTACACTTCGGTTTTCTTGTCTTAATTAGATTCATGAAATAAACAAACGTTAAAATAATATTTTACAACTTTTTAATGTCACTACCTCTTGCTACAATTCTGATGAAGTCAATTAAATTCTTTTGTAACCTTCATATTCTTTTATACTTTCTTGAATTTCACTGCTCTTTTAAAATTTTAGCTTCAAGAATTTAGAACTCTAATTGAATATTCAAAAGGAGATCTCAACGAGCAGAATCTGATAAAATGAGCAACATATCCATCCAATGTCGCGTCGTATTGAAGTGAGTGGGTGGCGAAATCGTCAATAATCTTTGCTGCGGAACCCTTGAGATTTTTCTGATAAAAAAACAATCGATAATTTGGACTGCACATTCTGAATTTTATTGTGATGCCAATTCTCTAAATCTGCTACAGTTGTTTTGCCGCCGACATGCTAGATTGAAGAAGCGCCGGAGTACAATTCTTCGGAACTTGAATATGCACGGAGATCTGTTCTTTTAAACAGCATTTTCAGTCAGACTTCGTCTTTTAGACAGGAAAAAATCTTCGATAAAAAATTTGAATGCCTGCTTGAATTATGTGGTGATTGATTATCAATATTTATTGATGGTTTTGTGTTCATTAATATTTAATAAAAAATTACGTTTGCTGTAACCATTCAGAATTGAACCTTAAAAATTCTTGTTCAATTCGTACACACGATGAAGACTTACCTTCAAATTTTGAGCACCCTTAACACTGTGTGTGTTTAATTGATTGCAGATCTTTTGGACCATGTGACAGTTATAGTTTTATCATGATATATTTGTACGCTTCATTATATTTCTTCCCAAGGTAATTTGCAATGCATAATTCAAAAAGGTATTTTGTTCTGATCTGTTGCACATGCTTTAATGACTGTTATACAAAGCAAAATACTGACCCCGCTTGCAGAAGTGACTATTGCCTACTGAAATTCCTGTTCTTTAAAGCTCGCCTAAACTCCTTATAGGGACCGGCCAAGTTGGCTCAGGGTATTAACTGATGTCACTGTACTGCCTTTGACTGGGAGGTCCTAGGGTTCGAGTCGCGACGCTGGCAGGATTTTCGACACTAACATGTCAGTTGTGTCGCGTTCAGCCGCTGTCTGGAGGAGAATTCTAATGGAAACGCTCCTGAATCTTGTAAAAACATTCTTTCCGCGCCAGGCAACCCGCCTACCGATTGCCATAATAATGAGCCGATATTACATCTTGTTGATGTCGTTGGGCGGTTTGTTGACATTGGCCTTGCGGTGGTAGCACGTGTTATCGCCACGCACCGATTAGAGCATCCGGTCTTTACAAGGTGTTTCAAGTTTACCTTCCGAACTCCGATGGAAAGGCGTGTCAGGTAAGATAAATCGTGTGTGATATCGTTTTCTCCCAAATTGTAGGCGTATTTCCGCCACTGAATGTACGTTACTCACTCCACAGCGACAAAACTGCCGATACGTACGACGATTGGGCGTCAGCCTCGCGCTGCAAAGGGGGAACTGGCGGTGTCAAAGCGATGACTGTGGGAATGCAAGTGACGCGCTCTCATTATTGTTTTATAATTCCGACCGCTTTATGGTGCGCTTGGCGTCTAAACTGCTAGACTTTGTGCGAGAAATCTATGCACACATCCGACGTCAGAGAAGGGAGACGGCTGCACTGAATGCCGTCTCAAAAACATTAGTTCCCTAGCTTTTGGAAATCACCCCCAAAACCAGGAATTTGTTTTGGATGCGTTAGTAATCTGTTACAACAAATTACTATCGCATCCAAAACAAATTCCTGGAACAGTACACTGCCTAGCTGACATTGGCTCTGCTGCTCATGCACAGTATCTGTTCGTGTGTGTCGCTCGCGCTTTAACGGTCGTCGAGTGAACAGATATCTCGCGAGAACTCAACCTAACGTAATCATTGGAATTATTGTTATCAAAATATCTCAGCATATTAATGTTGACAATGTATTCTATCAGTAACGTTTCATGAGTAAATACTCTGTATTCGAGTATAATATTTATTTTGTTAATCTGAAAAAGATTAACAAATTGCACAACAACAAACTATTTACAAATTTCGCATAAATGGCATCACCATGGATAACAGGGGCTCAACTCCGAAGCTCCAAAAGCAATTATGAATCTCTATGTGGAATTCTTATTGAGGCCGTGGCGTAGTGTGACCTACGCGACCGAATGGGTGTGCGAGCTTAGTTGCGAATTTGCAATTGTACTTTATGCATGACATCCCCGCCCATTGTTTCAATCTGACGTAGTGCCGAATTTTCTCAAGATGTAATTTCCAGCTTGATGATGTATGCATTAAGTATACTCGTGTGTTATCTAAATGTGAGTAAATGAGACACAACGCTGTGTCGCAGCATTGTAGCACAATAACCGTAGAGAATTTTTGTAGGTAGCGTGAAGTGTAAAAAAGACGATTGGTGCTGTATGAAAATTGTATGCGCAGAAGCACGATGAACTGAATATGTTCACCTACCACATAAAGATTCATGCTGGCTCTGCGAGCAGTACAAATTCAATTTTTGTAGACAAAAGAAGTTAGTACAACAACAATATATTGTCAGAAAATGCAGGGTTTTGGTGAAAATACGTATTATGATGGAAATACGTATTCCCATGATCCTTTGACGAGAAGGTTGTTTTTGGTTTGGCAGGATGCAGAATAACTGTCAACGCAACATACTTGGTGAAAACGAACTAAAACTTAATGTCAATACGATGATAAATTAGTAAGCATCTGCACTCAATATTGGTAATTGATTACATCATTACAGAATTTAAAATGAGGCCATTTTTCAACATGGCGCCATGCGATTCTATCTACTTATTTCCTATGACACGAGCTTTCCGATATCCTCAGATAAAAAGATTTTCAATTGAGCAGCATTCCATATATGCATTGATTTCTCACTTATATATGGGAGAAAAATCTTCGGCCGCTTAAAGAATATTTACGTGAACCAAACAGAAGGTAACAAGACGTGACAAGATCATAACAGTATCTGGGATGCACTGACACATCGAAAATCCAATTTCGAAGATAATGGGCGGCGGTATGGGGATACGCGTTGCCTTGTAACAAAAGATTGTGTTTCGACAATCCATCTCGGTGTTGTCCCATGCAGAACATGAATAACGTGCATAAGATTTGCCACATCATCAATAGTCACTGATCGATTATTCAGAATCAGGGCACGGCTCTACATATTTTGGAATCGGTAGTGATTGAGGCTAGACATGCTCTTTTCTCATCCTGTTTGCTTGTTTAACTGGTTTTTAATTGTTCAAATCAATGGTAAACTCTTCGCTAAGGAAAGACATTGTACCCCCATTGAGCTGATGGTCTTCTATGATTTCAGGTTTTGGTACATATTCAGATCATAAAACTGGATTATGAAAGCTGTCTTTTGTTGTACAAACATTAGTGTAGGCATATTTACGTCGCAACAACTCAAGCGAAACCCTAAGAACATAACTGAAAATTTTCAAAAACAATGTAAACAATGTTGCCTTATGAGAGCGTAGAATTCCGCGGACGGAGTCTGAATATTCTTGGCTGTCCGGGAGACGCCGCGTCCAAGGCACAGGTGCCGAGGTTTGGCCGCCATTCTGCGACCTCCGTCAGAGCGTAATCGCGAGTGGTGAGATTACGCCCTGAGGAAGGTCGCAGAATGGCGGCCGAAACGTCTGCACCTGTGCCTTGGACAAGGCGTCTCCCGGACAGCCAAGAGCATTTAATGTCCTCTTAAGACTGGTGAGCGCAGAAAGCTGTGCAGTCAACTTACAGAAGATTAGAAAGATAGTACAGATACATGATGACTTACCCTCATAGTTTTGGGTTCCACGTCAACGGCAACGGACGCTTTCAAGTTGCACGGGTCTACCTTCATCCACTATTACGGCGTGTCCGCACCCGGACGTTCTTCCCATGGGGGTTTCCCATGGGATGATTTTGACACGTTGGAACACTTGCTTGAACAGAGCACATGTGTAGCTGCTATTATTCGTGTATTATTCTTACTTACTGTTCATGTATTCCAACAAATAACTCATTACAGAAAAAAACTAGTGGTGCTAAAACAGCACATACTATCTCGCTCATACTTTTGCGCAAAATTACACGAAAAGTATTCAAATTTTCGACAAAGTTTGCATGATCTCACTTCAAAATCTATCCTTAAGGAAGATATTTCGTTAAGGGAAAAAACTTTATCTTTAATATTTTAGTTGTAGGAAGTCTCCGAAAACATTTTGAACGTTTGCAATTTTCGAAAAATCAGGTTTTCAACGAACATCGTATCTGCACTATTCTCGTTAACGTCCTTCTCACTATCTGACCACAAACCTTAATCAAAAACGATGGAGTTTTTTTTAATGTGCACAATGTCCCAGAGGCTTCATGTAAAGGTCCCCCATAGATTAAATTATTGGTTTTAAAATCAAGGGGACCTGACATCAGCCAGATCGATTGGGGAATATCAATTTTGAAGAAAATCGGCGGAACGATTTAGTTGCTAGCGTTGTTCACAAACAGGGTGACAGGCGTACAGACAGTTGACAAACGGGCGGAGAGACAGGCGTTTTGCCTTCATTCGATTTTTCGGCATGATGGATCCACAAAACGTATTCTAGGTACACCACGTGCTACAGGATATTTTTCTAAATTTAACAACTGAATGTATACACTTTTTCGTTACCGGGGCCCCTGTAATAAGAGATTTTCTGTCAAAAATTCCCCGTTTTTTTGCCCACCATTACATTACTTTCTCTCCACTTCGTAGCGAGAAAGTGAAATTAAGGCGCTTACTTTCATTAGGCAAACCTTGTCGCTTGCGATGGTGTGATACGAACTGGCCAAAGGAACAGCTGGCGCAGTTGGTCCACTCGGGCAGAGGGGGGATGTGAGTCGCGTGGGCGGTTGCGAAGAGCGAGCTGACACAATGGGCCGGCCCTTGGAAATGCTGTTAAGCAATCAGTGCAAGGATGGCGGATGATGCAACGAGGGACACGCTCTGCAATAGGATAATAGTCAGCACAAGTGACCTGCACAGGGAGAACGTGGCGGATATATTTTTTTTTTGCAAACTAAATCTTATATAAATGAAAATAAATCACCGAAATCTATGTAAGCACCTAACTTCCGAACGACTGCACCAAATTGGATAATTATTTTTTGTGGATCTTCGTTATTGTCAGGAAAAGGTTTGTATAAAAGATTTTTTTTTAAATTCAGCAAAAATTTTAAAAATCTCATAATGCGAAAAGTGAGTGAGTAAATGAGACAGAAGAATGTGAGAGATCGTCAATATATTAACAAAACATTGACAGATTGGCGTTCAGTTTTGTTCAGCCAGCAGTTGATAACTTCAAAAATATTGACAGGATGGATAGGTTGACATTAATTCATATATAATTACCGTTTCTTTCGCAACAAAACGGTATTTCGTATGTTTTGATTAGTGTAGAGGTTTTTCGTTTTGCTAGTGAGAGGGGGCGGCGTGGGAGAGGGTGGAAGGGGGTCTGAAGGGGGCGGCAGGAAAGGAGGGACTTGAGAGGTTGGTGTGGTCGGAGAGGGGCGTGAGAGTGACTGGAGGAGGAGGCCGGAGAGGGGACGGCGGAAGAGGGGGCGTCGTCGGAATTATTAGTAATCCGATTGATTTCCTTAGTCCGCGACTGTACACTACCCGTGTGAAGCCGAGGCGGGCATAAATAGTAAAATAGGATTTTCGAAAATATTCACGAACAAAGAAAAATGGCGGTACGAAGCTCGCCGAGTCAGCTAGTAAGAGATAATTTTTATGTTAGTGGGGACCTAAAGAGACCTTACAGCTTACAGAAAGTTTCTTAACAACTCCGCCTGTGACGAGTTAAGTTTTAACTGAGCCATCTAATGCATGACGGACATCATACATTATATTAGCAATAAAATGTATAAAAATAGCAAAAAATGAAATTGCTACGATAAATATGATAAAGCCGCCGAGAGAAGGAATAATGAAGCGGGTTCTGGGAGATGATACTACATGTCGGGGCCATCTGCTAGAAGTCCGCTTCTCCACATCTCCAGAATATTTTACTTCTGTGCCATCCTTTGTTAATTATTGCTTCAATGTCTAGCAGTCTGTGTAATTGACATGCTTCACACAATTTCCGTGTATTTTAGTTATAAAAAGTATCCCTTTATGAAACTTTTGATATATGATATGATATGATATGATATGATATGATATGATATGAAGAACATATCAATGTGTGATGAATACAGTTTTCTTGATCGAATGAGACTATTTGTGAATTATTTTGTTGGTTTTCATGGTTGAAGGTCAGAATGGGTAAGATTCAAATTTAACATCGCTTTTTTGTATTCACATCAGAATGTTAAAGCGTATGCCTTGAAATCTCCAAAAATATTAAATCGGTCTTAAACAATTGGTTGACGTCTATTGAAGTAAAACTATTTTCATTTTTTCTAGGATAAACATTTATATTGCTAAAATGTACAACACATCCTTTCTGGAAGCTTCCACTGTGATGTTTTAAAATATATCTCATCTAATTACTTCTCTATTTATCTTATTAAATATCTACATCTGGAGGCACACTTTAAAACACGCGGAAACAAATTCGCTCTACGGAATTTCCAAACAATATCTTACAGTCCCTGCCGCTTATCCTTAATGTTGTAGTTCTAGTAGGATAAATATAGAATGCGTTTGAATTTTTTGACAACGCCTACTCAACAGCGCAAATAAAAAGTAATTGATGGGAGGCGACAGATGAGTTGTCCATCATTGGTCTATTCAATTTTCAAATGCAATGTATTATCACAATTTGCAAAGAAAATTAAGTTTTTGAGTCAGATCACGGAGCATAAGAATTATACGGTTATTACAATATCTGTATGTATCTACTTATATATATAGTTAGCATTTTATGTTTGGATTAATTGGGCATTTTCCAGCTAGCGATTTTTACAGTCCTGGTTTCTCTTTTTTATTTATTATCCACTCGTAGGGATAAAGGAGACATGGCATGTGGGACGTATTCCCATCGTCGTACTTCCCTTCTTCGGCTTGCTTGACTTTTTTTCTTTTGTCACATAGATATAGAAAATGAGAAGTTTTTGTATTAGAAAGTTGGATCATTTTTTCTCCAGCAGAGAATCAAACCGGGACCGCCTGACAGGAAGCTAGCTCGCTGTCCATAAGCCATCCAAGGGGGTGTTACAATATTTAAAAATTTAGATTTCTCTGTGTCAAATGGCGACTTTACTATCGCAAACGCGTCGGCAATCGTTTATAACTCATAATATTTTATATAAAACATTATTATTATGATTATTATAATTATTATTATTAATTGTTTAAGTAAAATAGCAACTTATGTACATTTCTGGAATGTTTGTTTGTATAATAATCTCTTCCCGAGCAAGAGGAATCTTTAATTTGGCGAGTCGAATGGTGAGATTCGCGCTAGCTCGGGTCGTTCTAAATAAGCAACGCTACAGTATCGAAGCGCGTGGCACCATGTTTCCCCATGCGCGCCGCGTCCGTTCCCTTGACTGGCTGGCGCGCAGCGGTCGCACCGCGACAGTACCGACGCCGTCACGGCGCGACGCTGCGCGATGGGACGGGTCGGGACGGGACGGGTCGCGGCGGGACGCGTCCTCGCTTCTCCCCTCCCGCCGCAGTCCGCCCCCGGAGCGCGACGCACGCGTGCATTATTCTGCGCGGCGCAGTCATTCGGCCCGTTGAGGCACGTCCGCGGCGACGGGCTCGCTGGCCGCGGTCGCTGTACGTGCCGCGCGCCCCCCGTCCAGCCCGGCCCCGCCCTCGCTGCGACGCGACGTCTCCACGCGCCCGCGCCGATACAGCGCGCCTCCGTCCGCAAAGTTGTCGCGGTGGTCTCGGTCGCTTCGTTGTTCTCGGTGGCGCTGGTTCCACCGGTAGCTTTTGCCGGCAAGGTCAGTCGCGTCATTGTCGTCACCCCGGTTGTCATCCTCACACTCGTGTCTCGCGTTACTCACCCTCGTCACACTCATCAGCCGTCTCCCAAGTCTCCCTCCTTCCCCTCGTCCTCACGACCCCGACCTCTTTGTCGGCTCCCTCATCGTCTCATTCCTCTCCTTTGCCTCCCTCGTCTCCATTGTTTTTGCTGCCGCGGTCGCCGTACGTGCCGCGCGCGCTCGTCCAGCCCGGCCCCGCTCTTGCTGCAGATGCGAGGTCTCCACGCGCCCGCGCCGTAACGCCCGCGGCCGTCGCGTCATTGTCCTCACCCCGGTTGTCATCCTCACACTCGTGTCTCGCGTTACTTGCCCTCGTCACACTCATCAGCCGTCTCCCAAGTCTCCCTCCTTCCCCTCGTCCTCACGACCCCAACCTCTTTGTCGGCATCATCTCCCTCATGGCGCACGTCGCTCTCGTCTCATTCCTCTCTTTCGCCTCCCTCATCTCCATTGTTTTTGCTGGCCGCGGTCGCCGTACGTACCGAGCGCCCCCCGTCCAGCCTGGCCCCGCCCTCGCTGCGGATGCGAAGTCTCCACGCGCCCGCGCCGATACAGCGCGCCTCCGTCCGCAAAGTTGTCGCGGTGGTGTCGGTCGCTTCGTTGCTCTCGGTGGCGCGGGTTCCACTGGTCGCTTTTGCCGGCAAGGTCAGTCGCGTCATTGTCGTCACCACGGTCGTCCTCGTCACACTCGTGTTTCGCGTTACTTGCCCTCGTCCCACTCATCAGCCGTCTCCCAAGTCTTCCTCCATCCCCTCGTCGCCCTCGCGACTACCGTCCTCTTCGTCGCGTCGCCCTCATCTCTCTCATCGCGGACGTTGGTCGCGTCGCACTGGCCTCTTTCGCCTCCCTCGTCTCCGTTTTTGCTCGCGTCTCGCGTTACGCACACTCATCAGTCGTCTCCCAAGTCTCCGTCCTTCACCTAGTAACTATCGTTTCCCTCGTCGCCCTCGCGGCCTCCATCCTCTTCGTCGCCATCATCTCCCTCATGGCACTCGTCTCATTCCTCTTTTTCGCATCCCTCGTCTCCATTGTTTTTGATGGCCGCGGTCGCCATACGTGTCGCGCGCCCTTGTCCAGCCCGGCCCTGCCCTGGCTGCTGTGCCCCCCCCCCGCGGGTCGGTCCTTTCGTTGGTCTCGGTGGCGCTTGTCCCCCGGTCGCTTATGTCGGCAAGGTCAGCACCATCGCCTTCTTTACCCTGGTCGCCCTCGCCACACTTGTGTGTCGAGGTGACTCACTTACCGTCCTCACACTCATCACTCGTTTCCCACGTTCTCACCCTCGACTCCCAAGTCTTCCTCGTTTCGCTCGTCACCGTCGTGGTCCCGGTCCTCATCGCCATCTTCGTCCCCGTCTGTCCTTCGACTCGCCTTCCTCGTCTCCCTGATTTATTTCATCTCTCGGTTATCCTTCGTCTCATTGTCTCTTTCGCCCAGATTGTCCTCATCGGTCTCGTTGCTCTCGTCACTCTCGTCGCAGACATCACACCCGACGCATCCGTTTCCCTGTTCGGTTTTTCTCGACCCATCTCCGTCTTGCTCGTCTCGGTTACCCCAGTCGACCGATAACATATCGCTCGCCCATTTCATACCTGTCGACTACGATGACCCAGTCGTCCCAGTTTTTCGCTTCGTTGCCTTTCCCTCTTTGACTTCGTCCCCTCCACCTCTGTTACATTTTCCCATGCAGACCGTGTAACATTATCCCTGCCGTCCCATTATTCCGTCATCCAATTACCTAGTCACGTTTCCCCGGCGTCATTACCATACCTGGTACCTGATACTCCTGGCGTTCGGTATCCCATCGTCTCATTTGATCTCTACTACCGATATCTCTTATTTTCTCTGTTCAACCATCCCTTCAATCCTGTCATTGTTTCGCTCATCGTATTGATGACCTCTAAATGCAACATCCCTTTAATTGTTTATACCACTATATCATTAAGAATACTTCTCATTCGGTCTTCATTCCGCCGATATTTGTACATCTTTCAAAAAATTGTTCATGATTCAACTACTTTTTCAAGATTAGTAATTAATATACATCCTATGGTCAGGGTGTCGCTAGTAAGTATTTCACGGAAGCAACAATTACAATTCGGGTGGCCCTACACAAATTTTTAAAATTACTTTTAAAATTGTGAATTTCTTCACGAAAAGCCGACCGCTCTGCCTTTATGGGAATACTTCTTTGTAATGTGATGAGAACAATGGTGGTAATTACTTTGAATAAATTAATTAAAATATCCAAAATTTGGATTAGGGAGAGATATTTGAATAGCCTTCATGTCACTCCCCCCAGATTTACCACCGCAAATTGTATATTTCATTTTAAGTTGCATTTTCTTTAAATTTTCTTATTTTTATGCTGCACATCGTCCGCTAGTGTTTTGTTTTCTTCTCCAAAGTTCGCGAGACCTCTCCTTCCGTTTCTCTGCGCCAAACCGCGCTCCCCATTGAAGCCTGGCGCGTCGCACTGTGGCGGCCTCGCGCTTCACGCCTCGCCAGCCTGCCCTCGCGCCCCGCCTCGACCGCTTCCTATTAGGGCTGTGAGCGCGGTCTCTTGTAAAAGTGCTCGCGCGCGGGATTGAGTTTCGAGAGCGGGGACGTGCGCCGCAGTCGCGCCTGTGCCGCCCCCACTCCCACTCCCACACCCGCGCCCGCGCCACCTCTAATGGCTACTGCGATTCCCCGCTGCCAGCGAGAAAACAACCCACACCGATCTCTATGCTCGTAGCTTTCTCCCCTTCCCCGACGCCCCCCGACACCCCCGTCTCACCCGACAGACCGGACACTACGACTCCCCCGATACTCTCCGACACCTCATTACACTCCCGACTCCTCCCCATACTCATCGACTCACGCGCTCACCTCCGACACCGTACGACTCCTCCCTATACTCCCCTATTCCTCTCTCGACACCCCGAAGGCCCTCGACACCTTCCGACTTCTCCCGACTCCCCCACCCCACCCGACACCCCGACATCCCCTGACCCTACATCCTCGACGCCCCCCGACACACCACGACACCCCGCGACACCCAGCGACACAGCGACACCAGCGACACCCGCGACACCCCGCGACACCCCGCGACACCCCGCGACACCCCGCGACACCCCGCGCCCCGACATCCCGCGACACCCCGCGACACCCCGCGACACCCCGCGACACCCCGCGACACCCCGCGACACCCCGCGACACCCCGCGACACCTCCAGGCGCACCCAGGAGCCTTAGCAAGCCCCCAATTATCCCTGTTTTTCCCTTCTCGGAGATACCCGGCCCCCTGCATGCTCCCCAATGTGGCCCGATGTGCCCTCGACGCCCCCGATACCACCGATTCCACCGATATCCTCCTACACCCTCCAACCCCTCCTCCGACCCCAATCCGACGCTCTCCGACGTCCTCCGACGTCCCCTACACCCCCGACGCCTCCCGACGTATTTTCAAATGTCCCCCCCTCCGAAGGTCCCACCCTTTTCATTGCCCAGCAATTTCTCCTGCATTTTCTGTTCTTTTCTATTGCCTAAATTTTCTCAATTTCTGGATTTTCCAGCCCCTTGCAGTGTCATATTTCCTACTCAACGCAGTTCCTCCTTGCTGACTTGCCCACATTACACCCTCATTGCTAATATCTCTCCTAGTCCTTTAACTCGCTGCCGGCACTGCTACTTCCTCGCCGCCATGAGGAGTCGGGATTCCCTTTACACGTGCCTCTCCTTTTTCCCCCTTGCTCCGCGAGTTCCATGCTTCATCCCCGCCTCACCCCTTAGCAACTTGGTCTTCACTGTGCCTCCACCATCACCCGTCACCCTCCTTCCCCTCTTTCCGCGCCACCGGCGCCCGACCCGCCGCGTTTGTGTGCGTGCACTCGTTCCGCGCTTCCACTCTTCCCCTCGCGAAGCCCGAAAGGGTGATCCGTTCGCGGATTTTGTTTTATGCCAACGTTTTGTTGGTTTCCGATAATAACTGGTCTCATACCGTTTCGTAAATGCGACGGAAGAGACTTCTACCCCCGCGTCTCGGTTTGCGATGCATTACAAACCACGGCAGACGAGAGTTTGTGTTCCGTTTGCGGCTGACTTTTTCTCGACCGCGCGATCCGGCGGCAGTACTGTCCGTCGCCTCTGTGAACGAATGTTTTGTGATTTGTAGCCAAAATCAAAGGAAGATTGCTACTAATAGACAACTATGAATTCCTAAAACCAAATATTATAAATAAGTAAAAAAAAAACAATAAAAGTATCTGTGGTCCTTTTTTGGTTAGTTTGCAAATTTTCTCTGAAGTTTTTGCGGTGTATTTGACTGGATAGTTTTATGCAATTTAGTGCAAATGATAAAACATCTCTAAACACTTAAAAATAGCATGAAATGTACACAAAATATTAAAATTTACCTTAACAAATAAAGCTCAGATCAAAGTTCATTTCAATCATTGTTCCAAGGCCACAACACAAAAAAACTAATTTTGAGTAGTGAGGAAATAAAATAATAGTTTAGTTTAAGTTAATATTAACAGGATTCCTATGAAACCTTTAGTAATCATAATTAAGCGTGAGACATATGTTTCAACTGCCAGCGAAAATGTTACGCACGTTTATTCTTTCTTCGAGTTTTACCAATATTGTTTGTCATGAACAATTAAACTTTTTTATAATATTTGCATATCTTGAAGAAACTAGAACAAAACTGCAGATACAATAATTCTCAACTATATCAGTGATTAAGTAATGTAAATGACAAATAAAAGAGAGAAAATACTCTGATAATTTTGAATCATATATATGTAATGAATAAATGACCCAAGTGAAGATGTTTTGCTCATGTTTAATACATACCCGAGAACCAACCTTTCATATTATTAAACACAAAGTAAAATTTTCCATGAAGCACATCATTGTATATTATTTAGATAACTTCCTACACTTCATATTTCTGTTAAATCTACTTCATATGTTTGTACTCTTTGTAACAGTCCATGGCTTTTTGCTGCGAATTATGTTCGGCCTATTGAGTAGTCTTCGCGTCATGTGCTGTCCTCGCACGCTCATCGATAAGATAATGTTATCCGGAACATCGTTCCTTTCGGTAGAATTTATTTATACTCCAATGCGAACACCACACCGTCCCTTTGAAAATCATCACCTGAATTTCTGGCTTATTACATTCAGCCGCATCAGCCGCAATGGCGTTGGCCTCCTGTTTAGATACAGCATGTACGAGACTACGCAGCGATCACACTCGCCAGCTCTATTCATGTGGAAGACCCGTAATGAATTGAAGTGGCGTTCCGCAAAGGGAACCTGTGTTATCCTTACATCTCGCAATTCAAAGGGAGCAGTTAAACTCACTTTGCGGTTAACTGTGGGACACGCCCACCAGCCCTTGCCTTGGTCGCCTACTAGTGCTGCTGCGAAATTACTGTTTTGTGTACGTTGTCCTGGGTTTTCATGTCGTTTTACTCAATAATATGTTGAGTTTGCTTGTTATTTGTTATCAAGACAAGATTGTTAACTAATGAGTAACATTTTTTTAATAACTAACATAGAATATTAAGAGTAAAGTGCCAAATGTGGAATACTTTTTACATTTTAGACTATAACTTCACAAATGTGAAGATTACTGTAGATAATTACTTAAACTATTCATTTATAAACACATGTGGTTAATATTATTCACTTAAATCTATTAAAAGTTTACGATATTTCTTAATTAAAAAAGGTCTACAATATTCCGCATTAGGCGCACCCTGTTCCTCAAATGGAATAGTGAATTATTTTTGTTTTCTAAAAATGATAAACGCATTCACGACCAGCACAACGTCCCTTTTCGCAAGAATACGTGCTTAGTTTAATATAACAGACAATCCCTGCATACGAAATTTGTTTTTTGATTACCTGCTCATGGACATGAACCCTGATCTTAACACTTCTGATTCTGAGTTCAATAAGATGTGCTCCTGGACCATACACCTCTACAATACGGTATAGAATGTCAATATTAAAATGTTATAAACTTCAATGTAATATATACAGACAAAAGAACCAACTACATATATATATATATATATATATATATATATATATATATATATATATATATATTGAAACGCACCGCGTTTCTGCCTAAAGAAACGGCGATACATCAGGCAAGCACGCGGCAGAACGGTTGCCAGAGGGCGCTCGCTAGCCACAAGAGACGGTTACGGGTGGCGAGGTGTTGTCGGTTGGCCCAAGGCGTGGGAAACGACGCCGCGAGGAGTCAGTGTCTGGCTGGCCACCGGTAAGGAAGGACGTACCTGGGGCTGGTCCGCGTTCGAACAAAGTAAAATAGTGTCGCGAACGAACGAGCGTTGAAAAAGTGATTGACGGAGAATTTGTGCTAAATAACCATCATTAGTATATCGGACGTAGTGCCAGAGTGATAGCTATTATCTGGAGTAGTACAGATCGAGAGAACTTGTGTGCAGAGGAGTACACCACGAGACTAGTAGCCTGGTGAAATGGTGAGACACGTGCTCGCAACCGTACTTTGAATAATTAGTGGCGTTTATCAGCTCGCGGAAGGTGACATCTGGGTGAACAAGAAATCTGGGTGAACCGGAAAGGAGTTCAGCGAGGAGGCGCAGAGGTACCGTGGGAAGATTACGCTGGAGAACGTACTTCGGAAACGCAACGCATCGCATCGGCTGGTCACCAGTGGAGCGGACACAGGCAGACAGCGAAGGAGCGCGAGGCAACCCGAGAGTCCCCGAAGCCGTCGACGCTCGAGAGGGGAGGATTAAACGGTAAATATTTCCTCGATCGATGTAAGATCGAAAGAACTAACAGTGATTCTGGGTGAGGTAAAGAAAAGGATAAAGACCACCACAGATATTGTATTCAATAGTGATTTGTATAGAATAATAAATAGTTCATGTTTATTTTGTTCACGGAACAGTGGTGTTTGATTCCATTCACGAAAAAGAACACCTGTCCCTTACAAATAAATTTACTGCGAACAAGCCGGGCTACCCGGTACGTCACAATATATATATATATATATATATATATATATATATATATATATATATATATATACTAACACGCCCACCTACTACCTTCCAGCACGTGGGGAAAGCATTGTTGGAATGAATGCTTGTGAAGTGAGTTCAAAATTCTCAGGAAACAGGATCTTTTGAGTATGAGAAAGGTCTGAACCCTTGACACAATGAATCAGTTAAAATATGAATAAAATGAGCATATATTCAATGAAAAATTACAGTGGCACAATTATATAATAGGATTATGCACTTTAAATAGTTGGTCACAAAAAAAAACAGAAAACAAAGCAAAACAAAAAAAATGGCGTCTCCTGGACTGCCTGAACACACTTTCACCAATTACAATTCTCAATTTGCTTATTCCTCTTTCTAAATTTTTCTCTACCACATTATTTTACTCTTTCAACTCTAGTTTTTTCGTGCACGGCTTTTAAAATAAGTTTTTTACACTTGTTCTAAGGTATCCCGTTCACAGGTGCTAGCCTTGGGCTTCGCACTAACTATAACATTGTGAACTTTAAAGAGAAAAAAATCGTAACATACACGTTACTTAAATTTGACCCCTTTACATATCACAGAAATCAATTACTTTTAACACAATACAATAAACTATGACTTTTCCAAATAACATCACTTTACCACATATGAAAATCATGAATTATTTAAGTAAAATTGTACAAGGAATGGCCTCTTTGGGAGAATTTAATAACACGTGCAGTAAATGAATGAAACTGCCACTCACATCGTTCGAAATACTTCTCCCACCTATTCTGACCTTTCACCCACTTTTAACACGAATTATCGTGTATTTACTGCTATTCTCTTTCCCCAACTGATCACCGCATAAAAGTTGCCGGTTCTTTTACCTCAACAGCTCCGCATCGCTCGCCTGTAGGTGACTTTGTGGATTTTCTGCCGCTCACAGCTTCGCGTTGCAACCCGTCTTCACTGGCTGTCCCACGATATTACCAGTTTCCTTCCCTCGAGCTCTGGACTCCACCACGCCTCCAATTTCCACACCCTTCTCCTGTTCTCCGGACTCGTACGATTCTCGTTCCAGTCCAAATCTTTCTCACTTACGCTTCTCTCTTCCTGGGGTCGTCCTTCTTCTGCCGCGCCTCGTACAAGTTTGTTCGCGCTTCCAGCCTCGAATAATTAATATTGCTGAAGTTATGCTTTAAATGATCGGCCTACCTACCACACTTTGGACGTGTGTGGTCTCAGCGTGCAATATGAGATGCTGGATTTAGTTAATGTCCTTCTAAGCGAATTTTACAAATTTGAAATTATTTCGAAGTCAAACCATCTCACACACGTCACACTTGCTCTCTCAAATATTGTGAATGTTAATGCGAAGAATGTTCGTGCACTCCACTTCTCAATTACATCACATTCGTTGATACGCTTCTCAAGCTAACTTTTAACTATCAAGCTAAAATAAACTCCTATGCTATCAAGTTACAATCGCCTTCAGAACTCAGTCTAGTCGCCGTCGCTGCTGCAATCATAGAGAGCTCCTCCGAGACGCGCCGCGATACTCACGCCTGGGGATATTTTTGGAGGGGTGAATATTCTCCTCTTTTCGTGACCTCCCGGAAAAACATTATTCTCTAGTTCGGGCGTCAGAGTTCGAAAAGCTGTGGGTAGATGGCGCGTTTACAAGCCATCGCTCCGCCGCGTACCCTACTCCGCTCTGTTCGTGGGCTTCTTTTTGTAGCTGATGGTGGCGTTATGTGGTTGTCTAATCCCATGATGTCACGTGTCATGAAGTATTTCCTTAGATAGACGATCAGGGGCCTCTTCCAAGTAATTCCCCATTTTTTTCACCGGATATCATCTCATTGCAAGTCATTCGGTATTTCACATTACGAACGTATTCCACATTACGGGACATTACCTATATAAAACTAAATACAATCACAGAAAATTACACGTATGCACTTTTAGCACTGCACACTATTTGGCTTCGTTGGTTCTACCACAAAAATGATTGATTGTGTAAAACCTGAAGACCATATGGAAAAGTGACTTCCGCGTATCCAAGCAGACATTTGGAAATAAGAGGATAGTGAAAAGACGTCAGTGATTTGGTAAAATATATATTGATTTTGAATGTCGAGAAGGAACTATCAGTAATGATCAGTAGCAGTAATGTTTTATCTTGTCGTACTGGGAATATATCACAAACTGCCCGCTTCTTCCCCTCCATATTCGTTTAAATTAATTCCAACCAATAACTCGGCAGAGCTCGCCCTAGGTCTCTGAGACCCAGATCAAATAATTTATTGTTTCTTCGTTAGAAGATTGCGTGAGACAGATATGTTGTTCCATATAACTTCCTATTTTGTCTCTGGTTATATTTTTACGTTCTAAGCGATGACATTTTCCTTACAGGTTTGGACGAATAAACGTTTGAAGACGGGCAAAGTCCTGTGGACCCGCAGCGAAAATTGGTGCAACAAAATGTGAACAAACTTCTAATTCATTGTTTACTATTAAATCGAGGTTTAACCGAATCAATTTTGTAATTCCTTTATCACATTCTGAGTTTGTTTTAATTAACTGAAAAGTATATATTTTAATTAAATTGTAATGAAATTGCACCTCTGCCACCAAGAGAATTCATAGGATAAATTGAATACGTAATCCTTGAATCGGTGAAACTGAAAATGAAGACGATTTATAGAAATGGGAAGATTATACTGGCAATTAACAATAAAAAAGCAGTAAGAAGAGTAGAAGTGTGAAGAGTACGAAAGACGACGTAGTTGAAATGTATGCTATTCAGTTTCGGTAGAAATTCGAAACGTAAGCTATATTATGACGATGTGACTGGGTTTAATCTTTCGTAAAATTGAATCGAACCAACTACTTCGAAGTTTACATGCCACCATTTATCAAGAATCTGCATCATGAACGTATTAGAGGTGAGCTAAACACTTTGCAGTATGAATCAACATTTCAAATCATAGAAACAGAATTCCAGGAAAAGGTCTACTCGTTCGGTAATTAAACAAATTCCAGAAATAGAGTCAAGAAAAGGGTGTCAAGAATTTGATGAAAAAGACGGAAAACTGTAGAATTTTTGTTTTAAATGCAAAAACATTTGCTCTTATTTCTTTACCGGGAGCGGTAGCTCAGTGCATCAACTGATGTCACTGCAGCCCCTCTGACCGGGAGGTCGTAGGTTCGAGTCCTGACGGCGGTAGGATTTTCGACAATAGCTTTTCTGCTAGGTCGAATCCAGTCGCTGTCTGGAGGAGAATTCTTGCGGCCGGCTGCTCTGATCGGTAGTTTTCCGTGGTTTCTCCGATCAACACCAGGCGAATACTGGAACAGTATCCTAACAAACGGGCCACGGACCGCGCGCGATCTTTCCTTCCTCTTCTTTGTCCTCTCCTCTCCCCTTACACACACACTTACACTAACATGCCACATATTCCGGGAGACCGGTCTGGAGCTTAGAGCTTGTCCCGGCTGGGGCGGTGCCCTGCTGGTGGGAGAGTCCTGGTTAGGGGGAAATCCCACTAGTCGACGGTAAGTCTGCGCCGGATCTCGCCATCCAGCGGGGGAAGATCACCACCATCTCCCGAGAACAAACATGTACTACACTTACGGGACTAATGACCGAAGCAGTTGACGCGCCCGGAAGCACGATTTTTTTTGATTCTCTACTAGTTCCTGAGTAATGGTAGATAATTTCTCCATAATAAATGTTGTTAATTTCATTTGTTTATATTTTTAGCAATAGTTTAAGAATATATTCTAACTGGAAATTTGTACTGCCAAATTAATTTTGCATTCATTTACGAAAATATTAACTTCACTACAAGTAGTTATTTTACACACTAACAGGTGCATTGAAATTTTCTTCATTTACTATGTCTAGTAATTTTATATAAGGATGTAATTGAACCGACGTCTGTTTCATAATTGAAAATAGTTTAGTATCTGCAATAGATTTTTGTAAAAGAAAACTAATGATACAATACATGTTAATGTGTTCAGAGTAATGAAGCATAAAAAAGAGTAAAACATGTTCTGTCATAGTCTGTGGGAGTTGTGAAACGAATTCGCAAAACAAATACGAATATTACTGGATGCAACGATCTACGGCTGTAATGATCACAGTTGAGATAGCAGTGACAAGGCGAATGCTACATGTCCTATCTGCGACGACTTTACCTACCATGTAAAACCTTTACAGAAGTCAATGATAAGACCTCCCCAATATAAAAAAATTGTGCAAGGTCTACAACACATTGAGTTCTCCGAATTTCAGTACAGTTGATTGGAAACTACGTACAATTTGATCATGTGAATCGCTGGGAAATTATTGGGGTGGTGACGTGTGCCGTGCGCGCTAGAAGAAATTAGAAAACAAAAATCAGATGTATTCGTATTATCCACAGTTTCTTCTTTTAGGGAAGACAAAGGCATTATTATCAGCCGATTTATGAAGACAATGACTGACGGTTCATTAAATTTAATTTTTAAAATAAATATTATTTTTCTTTTTGGTGGTCGATATAGTTTCTATTTGTATCTATTGTACTTTGTCAGCAGAGAAGAGTTTATTTGCCACTTAAACTTGTGTATAAATTTTAATTGATTTATTTCATTTGGCAATGTGTTGTAAAGTAACGTATGTGTATTGTGTATGGATTTTTTCTGGTGAGCTTCTGATGCTAACACTTGAATATTCCTACGGCGTGTGTTGTCATTATAAATATCTGTTTTGCCTGAAAATATGCATCCACCCTTAAGCAATCAGTTTTGACAAAACTACATTTGTGAATAAATAGGCATGAGAATGGTAATATTTCAAGCTCATTGAAGTGAGAATGAGACTGCACGAAACAAAATTGTTCTTCCTTTTCTAATGAGACGAGAGAATTTCGTGTAGTGTAAGAGAGAGAGGCCTAAGATCAAATCGTGACAGATCCTTCTTAATTCGCAAAGAACCGGAAAGATGAGTAAATGTTCTTTCGTTCCAATACAGTATTTCTTCTCTTTATGGTACGAGGATATCCAATCTAAGGCAACATTTCATATGAAAGTAATTTTGCAAAGAAAATGTTATGATTATTTGCGTCAAAAGCTTTTGGAAGAACTAAATACATTACAATAAGTGCTTCATTTTGATAGATTGAAGGATTCTGTTTCTGATTCCATTTATTATTGAAACTTCAAAATCACAGCTTTCACGTCGACAGATAAATTGAAGGGCTTGGGGCAGTAACAAGATGAGACAACTTCGATCAAAATCAATGTATTAACATTTACGAAAAGCGGAAGACTTGCTGTGGCTGGCGTAGCTTATTTCTCCTCCCCAATATCTTCAATTCTTAAACGTTCTTCGATATGGTAGAGATAAACAACATTTAATACTATTAAAATGTTCAGCAATACCATACGTATAGCACTGCGAAACCGATTACTGTAAGTAAAGATAATTATATTTTGTTTAAACACTTCACATTTATCTTAAACCTATGAATATTTCCACCAAACAAGAATAAAATCAGGTTTGTATTTCCATTAACTAATTTTCTAGCCCAACTGTTGACAAAGGTCATAATACTTTTCTACTTCTGTAGTAATTTTATTAATTATTTTTGTTCTGGTATAATTTTACTGTGTGTTTAATGGATGTACCTGTCCAGTATATAAAACGAGTGGTATAACCATGCTCACTGCCTCCCCTCTTCAAATTGTAACCGGTCGACTGGTCGATATGCTCATGCCGCCCCGCAGCCCGCCCTCTTCGTTCCCGTGGGCGAAGGGCGGCCAACGGCCAGCGGCCCAGCGGCCCAACGGCGGTGGCTTGGGCACGGGTGTCCGTCGCGGTGATGCGGGCGCGGGGCGGGCTGACCGCTGGGCGGGGCGGGCGAGGGATGGGGCGGGGGAGGGCGAGTGAGGGGTCGCGGCGTAGGGGTCGCCGGAGCGGGGCGGGGCGTGGCGGGCGGGTAGAGGAATGGAGCGGGGCGGGCGGGGCGGACGGGGCGGGCGGGCGGGCGGGGCGGGCGGGGCGGGCGGGCGGGCGGGCGGGCGGGGCGGGCGGGGCGGGCGGGGCGGGCGAGGCGGTCGCCGGAGCGGGGCGGGGCGGGCGGGGCGGGGTGGAGCGGAGCGGAGCGGGGCGGGGCGGGGCGGAGCGACGAGGGGCGAGCGACGGGCAGAACGGCCGCAATCGCGCGCGCAGTATCGCGTCGTGAACTCCCCCGCTCCCCGGGTTTCTCCGCTCTTCTGCCGCCCCCGCCCCTCCGCCGCCGCCCCGCCCTCGCCGCCGCTCCGTGCCGCGACGCGGACTCGCTTTGTGGCGCGGCCTGCCGGCCGGCGCACTTATCTCCCCGACTGTCGGGGGCCCGCTCTATTGGCCTCTATTAACTTATTAAGCCGCAGTGGTTATTGGCAGGGCCGGACGCGCCGAGCGGCCGAGGGGAGAGGAGAGGAGAGGAGCGGGTGGCGGCGGCGGCAGTGACGACGGCTGCGGCGGCGGCCGCCTTCTCCGCCGCCGTTGTAGCACTGGCTATCTTAACCGTGCTGCCGGACCCTGCAGCGGCGCTCTCGCTCGCGCTGCCTTCTCGGCAAGTCCAGACCCTTCCCGTTGTCCCGCGGCCTCACAGTGCGAAATTTCACCATCGTGACGGTCCAAAATCTCTGCGGTCGTTGATGTACGTCGTTTACCGTAATCAGAACGTTCTTTTTTCTTGAAATTCATTGTATGCGATATTGGGTGGAAGGAGAGGCAAAATAACTCTACAGTGTAGAATAGTTCAACTGGTGTTTATTCTAATGAGCACCACTAGAATATTGATGGATTGAGAAACAAACCTTCGTAAAAATGCAGTTGATGTATCTTGCCGATTTTTTGTCCACGAGAATAAAAAAGGAGTGGTTACACATATTTATAAATATTTACAGTTTAATTTTTTATATAATTAAAATAAAGTGTGAATCATTCTCATAACATCACAGAATGTTTGAACTTGTGGAATTTACACTCTAAAATTTAAAGCCAGTAATATCCATTCATATTGCTTTACATTGTTAACATTTTTCTCGTATGATTCACATCAGTAAAATTATACTTTATTAATAAGTAATAAATTATTGCTGTAAAAGTATAGAAAACCTGGCACTAACAATAATACTGGAATATTGAATCAGAAATTTGTAAGAATTTCAACTTAGTTCTTGAACTTTCAAATTTCTATGCGGCAGTATGCTTTCAATAAATATCGAGATAATTTCCAAACAGTCGAAATAAAATTGCTAGTTAACGTTCTTTAGCATATTTTAATGTACTCAGATGATCCTGTATGGTTTGTTTAGAAAATTAAAACTATAATAGTCACAAATAGAAATTAATTTTTGGCAACTTTATAATTTCGAATATAATATTCACATAAACGAAAGGACACACAGAAACATTTTTGTTGTACTTTGGAACCATCAGTATAAATAATGTTTCGTTTCTTCGGAGATTACGTATTCCTATAAAATGTGTCTACTCTCGGAATCAATTTGAACTTCTGAATAATGTTGACGTATTGACCAACACATGTTTGTTTACATACAAACAGAAATTATTTTTTGAAAGGCAATAACAATACTTACTGCAAAATATATTTGTTGTTTTTTGTTGGATAATAACTACAATGCATTTGTGTTCACCTTAATGAAACAACTTCGCCCTGTGAATCATCCATTTGTACCCATTGCAGTGATAAACGAGATACAGCCCATCGTCGTGTTGTCAGAGAACTTTAATGGTGTCTTGGTGAGGAAACAGGGATACTGGGTCGCAACAGTTACCTACAAAATAAATCTTATTTGATATATAACAGGTTACAATTGAAAACACGATTGTTATGTCGGTGACTAGTTGTTTAACAAATAGTCTTATTGTGTAGGAACATACGTAGTCTGAATATTTCGCAGCGTACAATGCTGATATTCTCTCTGTGCCATATGATATCATATAACCACCTTATTCTTCCTCAATATGCCTTTCTTGCTTGCTTTCCATTACCAGAGCCGTGGATAATTTGGTCGAATTTACTTTCAGGTGGAGGAAAAATGCTTTTAAAACTGTTGATACCATATTGTATAGTATGTTTCAAAAATATCTACAATTATTACTATACTGTTTTGTGATTTAATCTCATAATATTTAGATTGTGGCATTTATGATAATTGTGGCAAATGTTATCATCGGAATTATTTTTGCTATATTTATTACGTAACATTACTCGGAGAATCGGGATATTATCGATTTTTTTTACTGTTCTTACATTACTAACCAGTGAATAAGTAGTTAATGGGCAAAGCGCATTTATCAAATCTAAGTCAAATTCCGCAGGTCACGGGATGCAACGTTCTGTTGTCGTTATCTTCTTCGATAATACTATATCGTCACACTGAATCTCTCCCGCGTATGCTGGTCGAAGTTCCTCCATCTCGTCGCCTCTCGCCGCCTCTCGCCGCCTCTCGCCGCCTCTCGCCGCCTCTCGCCGCCTCTCGCCGCCTCTCGCCGCCTCTCGCCGCCTCTCGCCGCCTCTCGCCGCCTCTCGCCGCCTCTCGCCGCCTCTCGCCGCCTCTCGTCTCGCCGCCTCTCGCCGCCTCTCGCCGCCTCTCGCCGCCTCGCCTCTCGCCGCCTCTCGCCGCCTCTCGCCGCCTCTCGCCGCCTCTCGCCGCCTCTCGCCGCCTCTCGCCGCCTCTCGCCGCTCTCGCCGCCTCTCGCCGCCTCTCGCCGCCTCTCGCCGCCTCTCGCCCGCCTCTCGCCGCCTCTCGCCGCCTCTCGCCGCCTCTCGCCGCCTCTCGCCGCCTCTCGCCGCCTCTCGCCGCCTCTCGCCGCCTCTCGCCGCCTCTCGCCGCCTCCGCCTCGCCGCCTCTCGCCGCCCTCGCCGCCCTCGCCGCCCTCGCCGCCCCGCCGCCCTCGCCGCCCTCGCCGCCCTCGCCGCCCTGGAGGGGCGCCGGCCTGACTCACGCTCGTAAAAATTATCCCTCCGGCTGCTTCCTGCCTTATTTGTTTTGTCCTTCGGAGTCCCAGACAAGCGTGTTTCCCGGAACCAGCCTTCTCTCTTGTGGTAGCCCTTCCAGACAACGCAGAGAGATGTGGAGAATTTTCCCCCTTTTATCCAAAATATATCGTTGTTTGTTTCTGCGTAAAGCAAGGGGCTACTCCAACCGTATCGGAAGCAATGTACAAAACCTCACGGTTCGGAAGTTGCTGTCGAGAACTGGGTAATAGTCGGGAGATTTTTTTAATAGCTTCACTGCCAAGCGCATTACCGCTATACTAAACCACAGTATTGCTGCGCCCTTTCTTATCTTACCCATCAGTGCCAACGTTAGTTAATGGTCTCTTGTGCAAACTAATCTGTTCTAAGTAAATGTAGTTCATCCGCATTGTTTGGCGTTCTATAAACATGTTTGAATACAAGGAAGTTGATTTTTCTCGGATATATGGAAGCACAATCGAATATTTTCATACTAAAATAAGCTATCGCGATGAGGCTATAAGGTCTTTTACGAAAAAAATCTCTCGCTCTGAGATATGTGGTATCACATGGCAATCTACATAGGGAATCTTCTAAGAATGGCCGATTTCGGGAGAAGATGCAGACTGTGAAATATTACAACTTTCTCATTAAAATATCACATTAGACTCGCTTTCTTGCAGAGTTAAAACAGTGTGGAATTTTTAGTAAATTCAGAATCGATATTCACTACCAGGACTATGTAATATAATTGTCTCTACATTTCCAACGAGAAATAATTCAGGCGTGTACCTCAAATATCACAAATGAAAAACAAAACACTGTACATTACAACTGAAACTCCCAACATAGTGTTTGCGTCCTCATGTGTCATTAAGGAGTGCACGTCCGTTTATTGCTTAAATAAATAAAAAGTGAGCGAAGTTGTTCGCGATGTACGGTTTGTTTGGCGAAAATACCGCTGTACCTACCTCACATTCTAACAGACACGGAACTTATTGTATTATTTTTGGTTATAAAGCCGAGAATCATACGATGTTTCCTGGATGAGGTATCTCCCATGAAATAAATGCAGCTATATTATCACTGAATTTGAAAAGTTGTTTTTAATACGAAAAGATTTGTATCGTATATTTAGGCGTATTTTCATTCGCGTCATATTAGTTCAATGTTGAAAGGAATTTTAGGATCATTGTATCATTAAAATAAGAACACTGAAATAAACATAAATATGTTGGTTACTTTTCGTGCTAAGAAAGTCGAATCAGTAAACAGATACACGATGATTTTGTACTGGTATGTTCGACAATATATGAAAAAATGACGTCATTCCTCATCCTGTGGTCCAATTTTTTTTAGATTTCTCCGCCTCTCTCCGTCTCTCTTTTTCTCCGTCTCTCTTTCTCTCCGTCTCTCTTTCTCTCCGTCTCTCTTTCTCTCCGTCTCTCTTTCTCTCCGTCTCTCTTTCTCTCCGTCTCTCTTTCTCTCCGTCTCTCTTTCTCTCCGTCTCTCTTTCTCTCCGTCTCTCTTTCTCTCCGTCTCTCTTCTTTTTGTCTCTCTTTCTCTCTCCGTCCCTCTCTTTCTCTCTCCGTCCCTCTCTTTCTCTCTCCGTCCCTCTCGTTCTCTCTCCGTCCCTCTCGTTCTCTCTCCGTCCCTCTCGTTCTCTCTCCGTCCCTCTCGTTCTCTCTCCGTCCCTCTCGTTCTCTCTCCGTCTTTCTCGTTCTCTCTCCGTATATTTCAATTTCCTTTAAAAGGACTTTTATAAAACTATTTAAAACTACCTCATTCTCGTACTCCTCGCTTTTACTCTTCCTTATATTCTTCTTCTCCTTTTTCGTCTTCTCTTTTCCATTTTCGTCCTTACTGCCCTCCTCCTCCTTCTTCTCTATCTTTCCCATTTCCTTCTAACCTTTTTTATTAATTTTCCTAAATTTCTGACCGTTACATCAAGTACCAAATCACAAGACATAACGTAACTGAAAACTCCGTCTCACTTCTTTCCATTTCTTATTCTATGTTAGTAGAATGTGGTGATAATTTCAACTAATAAACAAAATGTTGTTTTTAATAATCTAGATCTAACTTCTCATTGCCTTTGAAGTTTGTGGTAATGTAAGTTGCTTTGTTTTTTAGAAAGTCATTGGAAGATATAGAAATTATTACTCCTCAATCATTTTAATATAAATAATAAATTAAATTTGCAATTATGAATTCATCATCACAAACATGACATTCACAATCGAGAAATATTTTTAGAATCGTTTCTCTGAATGGTTTTCAGCTATTACATTCTGGAACACTGTTGGTCTTATCGTCTTTAATGAAATATTAATTGAATAATTGTGGAGCATGGCCTTAAGTAGCAATTAGATTAACAAAATACGTAGAAGTAATAATATTTAAATCATTTGTTACTTTGACAATGATTTCATCGTAATAAATTTAGGAACTAAGATCCGTACGTCTACTCTTTCAGGAGTCGACTGTAAGAAACCACTGTGATGTGAATTCGAAAAAATTTCCCCAGAAATTCTAGCTTTGTTTTGAAAACTCACCGAATTTTCTCTCCAAAATTTCAATATTTAAACTGAAGTGAATTCATATAAGGCATGGAGTGTGTTATCTACTGGTGACATTTTATGCAAATTCTATTAAATACTTGTGAATTGTCACTAGGACAATTTATTTTTCCAAGATAAATTTTGTAAAGGACTTTTGTTACTTTACTCACTGAATCGCGGTTGGAAAAGGACTGGACACATACATTTTCAAATGGAGCAAAATCACATGAAAAATAATGTAAAACACTATTATCCTAAGTATTTGTGCATGTAGCGGTCGTTGTGAAATTTTGGATTTTTCTCTAAAAACAGGTTTTTGACGATTCTGAATTTTGGAAAGAAACATCACAATTAAGTCACGAGAAGAACAAGTTTATCCACAATTATCAAAAATCGAATAACGTGTTCCAACAACTTCTCAGTATTAAATCTGTTAACAAACTTGAGTCTAAAAATTTTATGAGCTAGAACTATGGGAAATTTATAGAAATTGTTTCTAAACTAACAAAAGGTATGTGTTAACATCTTGCCTAATCTGTTCAATTACACTCTGGAACAGTGAAATTATTTCACCCACTTTTGTAACTTCCAGCTAAAATGCACATTTTTGCGGGATAATAACTTTGGGTTGCACTTTGTGAAGTCTGTTTATGAAGCGTTGTGGATCTGCCCTGAGCAATTGAATATCGGTGGCGGTAGTTATACGGTGTAACTACACCATAAAATGCGGTCCGTATAATCGATGTTCACGCATCCTGATCGTCGAGAATCAACACCCATGCCGCTTTTAGCTTTATACTCTTTCGATGGCAATCAGTGTTGTGGACACAAGTGCGGCCGGGCGGTTGTCTTATCAGACTCGCCATCTCGTACCTGTCTGTAGTTGTAATAGGGTTACCGCATCCGCCCATCCGGCAGACCTTCACTTGTGTTGACATTTCTAGAAGTTTCTATGTACATACGCTCGCGGGGGCTGTATACCGTACCTGCTCCCGGGCTCAGCGCCACCGGGTGGCGGGGTGAGGGAGGCGGGCGTTGGTGGTGGAGGCGGCGGCGGCGATGCGGGGGCGGGGCGCGGTGACACGATTATACGCCGTCACGGCCTCTGTTCCAACGCTGGCTCACGCGCGTGCGCGGGCGCGCGCGGCCGCCCGCGCTATCCACTCGGAGGCACGGGCTGGCGCATTGTTTTGATGTCCACAGCGATTAAATTCATTAAACGCAGTGATAAGTTAGGGGTCGAAAGTTGGCCGTGGGCGCAGCCCTATCTCTCAAGGGCCGCGCGCGGGCGCGCTGCCTGCCCTCTGGCGGGCGAGGCGCGCACTAACTCGATTGGGGAGCGCTTCCTCCGCCCCGCCCCCCGTGCCGGGATTGTGGCTGGCGCAGGTGCGCGCTGTGACGTCAGCGCGTCAGGCACCGGCGTTTTCGGCGGAAGTGCTACCGCGGAGCGGGTGCGCGACCGGGCCGGAGAGAGTGGGCGGGTGAACAGATTGCTGATGGGCCCGAGGTGACGGGGAATTCTCGGGATGACTACGGACGTGTTTTATTTAGCGAGCCGCGAAATGGAATTTACAGTTTCTGTTTGCGTGTACGTTGGGCGTGTGCGCAAGATTGCGCATTACCCTTTAAACCGTATATCGTCGAAGGAGCGCGCCGAGAGTCTTCCCGGTTATTTCAAGACTAGTTATCTTTCGATATTCATTTTATTAATGAATTTAATTTAATGACTATTATGTGTTGCGGGTGGTATGCGATCCATCAAAGAAAACTATATCAACCAGTTAAGGTTGTCTCCAAACATTATGAAAGGAAAAGGAGAAGTATCTGATTTTTCTTCGCTATACAAAAAATATTAGTTTTACTTCAGCTGAGATAAATTACCTTCTGGAATAACCATTGAAAATTATTGAACATTATAGAATGTGACTATACACGTATTTTTGAAGGAAGACAAAATCCCGAAAGGTTGCCATGCAAGTTTCCATGTTTCTATAACAACTGACAATTGCTGAACAAAGATTAATTTTTAGAATTCTCACTTACTCCATTTGAGTGCTTTTGATGCGTACATTACTTACTCTTGTTGTTTTTAAGAGACAAGTAATTTTCTTTAAATTTCTAAAGTATAATTAATTCCTGAGTAAACAATGATCCTACGTTTTTCGAATACCCGTGTTCCCAAGTCGTCAAAGAAATTTATTTTCGCTCAGAAAAGCTATGAAGAGAGTATGTTGAAATATATTTTGGGTAAATATAACATGGCGCTATGTTTGTGGTCTGAGACATCAAGAAAAATGGCATGTCTAAGTAAAAATTGTTATTTTGTAGGAGCACGACTTTATCTTGCGCGAAGTCGTTCGTTTCTTGTCCTAAGTCCGAGTTTAATCCCTAGTAACACCAGCTGTTGTTCAGGAAAGCGTTTATAAAAATACTATTCTCTAACCTTATAACTTCACTTAACTCCAAAATAATTTAGATATTTTACTTATCTAATTCATCGACGATAAGTGTTATGGATGAAAATGTAGTGAATGAAAGATGTTGGTGTAAATGTAGTTTCCATGTGTGTAAATGTAGTAGTTTCCATGTTTCTATAACAACTGACAATTGCTGAACAAAGATTAATTTTTAGAATTCTCACTTACTCCATTTGAGTGCTTTTGATGCGTACATTACTTACTCTTGTTGTTTTTAAGAGACAAGTAATTTTCTTTAAATTTCTAAAGTATAATTAATTCCTGAGTAAACAATGATCCTACGTTTTTCGAATACCCGTGTTCCCAAGTCGTCAAAGAAATTTATTTTCGCTCAGAAAAGCTATGAAGAGAGTATGTTGAAATATATTTTGGGTAAATATAACATGGCGCTATGTTTGTGGTCTGAGACATCAAGAAAAATGGCATGTCTAAGTAAAAATTGTTATTTTGTAGGAGCACGACTTTATCTTGCGCGAAGTCGTTCGTTTCTTGTCCTAAGTCCGAGTTTAATCCCTAGTAACACCAGCTGTTGTTCAGGAAAGCGTTTATAAAAATACTATTCTCTAACCTTATAACTTCACTTAACTCCAAAATAATTTAGATATTTTACTTATCTAATTCATCGACGATAAGTGTTATGGATGAAAATGTAGTGAATGAAAGATGTTGGTGTAAAGATGTTTTTAGCTGTTTATCGTTAACTGTGGGTAAAGTGTCGAAGCAAGGAAATCATCTCTTTTCGTTCACGCGATGCAGAGTCAAAGACGCGAAACAAAGGGTGTTGTTGCTATAAAAATAACTCATTCTCATCGGTGAAGCTTCCCTTCAGAACAGGCTTCTCAACACACGGCTATTTTTGTCGTTCGCTTACTCTTCGTGTACTATACTACCACTTCAATGCCTTCATCATTCTTGTTTGATATTCGCCTGTCCGTTTACTGGAACGTGCTTTACTTGTTTTAATATTGTAATATATAAGTACGTACATCCAATAAAGAGTTCGGGAATATATTACTTCTATCCTTTGCTCTTCCTATTCTCTTTTCATTTTGACGTCTTGCTTAATCTTTATGGCATTCAATAATTATATAGGTATTACACTTGTAATTTCCTGTAGGAATAAAAAACATATTCTCTAAACTGCTTAAAATACATTTTCACAATTTTTCATGCTTTTCACATTCTATTTCCTTATCTGGCTTCCCAATTTCCGAAATGAATCTGATATTAGTGTATTTTCCTAGCATTGCTCTTTCATCTTCTATTCAAGTGGTTTGCCTTAAATCATATGAAAACTAACCTTGAAAGAACCTTAATAACATCTCTACAAAGAATGAAAAGTTTTCATACCGTCTCATAAAGCAGCTCAAAAAATGTGACCAGTTCGTACTCTTCACGCTACATGTCACAATTCTTTGTACTTTCTCGTGTACGTACCTTACTACGGATAATATACGTAGTATAGAAAAAGTTATGTAATGCTGCGGAAAATTGATTTCAAAATTTCAATGAAAATATAAGTTATGGGGGGCCCCTGATACCGAAAAAGTGTTTTTTCTTTCTTTTTCACAAACTTCGTCCGTCCGTCCGTCCGTCCGTCCGTCCGTCCGTCTGTGAATACCACTAGCACCTAAACCATACGAAGGATATTCCAAAATTGATATTCCGTAGTCGATCTAGTTCGACTCGAAGCTTTGCAAATTTTGAAAAGCATTGTTTAAAATTTGGAGGAACATTACATGGATCCCCAGGGATATTTTTAAGGTTTTTCAAATATTATTTCAACTTTTTCTTCAGATTTTCTGAAAGAATAGAGTAAAATACACTTATCAATATAGCATAGATCCGTTTTCACTGTTAACTCCGAGTTTTTGAAAATTTCAAAAGTTTAAAATTTGTTCGGCTTATTTCTACTATAATAAAATTGAAGATATAGATATTTCCTTTAAGTAAAATTTTTTCTTCGTAGATAGTTGTTTTATTAAGGTCATGTACATTTTTTAATTCAATGGTTTTCGCCTAATATTGCGTGCAATATGTGCAATATTAGAAAACAACAAAAACCAAGAATTCCTCGAAAACGGTTCCAAATTTTTTCTTTAAAATTTTGATAGGGATAGTGCTAAGTGTACTCTAGAAGTTGACATAAACGACTTATTGTTTTCTTCATTTTTAATTAAAATTACAAATATGTAATGTTTTGGATTGACTCTCACGTCGTTGATATTTTACATTAGCGGCGATCTCTTCATATCTATGAGTACATATGCATTAAATTATGTTTTATAAAGTTTCTGTAAAACTGAAAGTTTACTGAGAAAATAAACTCAAAATTCTGAGTTTTCAGAGGTGTTTAAACGTCTTTCCCAAAACCGGTTCCAAATTATTTCTTCAAACTTTTCCAAAGAATAGTACTATTTGCACTGTTAAATCTGATATGACAATCGTTTTTGTGTATTCTTCTGTTTGTTTTTTCAAAATTACACGAAGGTAATATTTTGAAATATCTCCCACTCCGTCAATATGCACATTTCCAGCGATTTGTAAACATTTTGCTTTTAAATTAAATTAAACATCAAATGATGTTTTCTGTAAAAATAAAACGCTCCAAAATTCGCAGTGACGATTAATCGCCATTTTCGTAAAAATGATTTCAAAATTTTCAATGAAAATTGTCATACAGAACGAGATTTTACTCCATTAACATTATTCAAGTAATATATAGGTTCCGCCATTAGGAGACTGATAATTTGAGAAATGTCAAAAAATGTACTTTGGGCGGCGATAGATGGCAGCGGATGAGAGAATAGGGCAAGACCAAAGAGCTATCCTAGGCCAAGAGAAATTAGAAAACTAGCTAGTACAAGATATTCTGTGCCATTCTGAAACTCCACTAGTTACTTTCTACGTTCCAAATTCCTAGCTCATTCACTCCATTGGTTCTGTTACTTATATATTCTAATTATTCACATTCTCCTTTATTTTGTTGTCTCATTTCCTGAAACTATTGTGATCACAATAAGTTTTTAATTGGATCAAGCCATGAAAAGGCAATATTATTTAGAGTGTACGTAGGTATTGATGTGTAAAACAATTCACCATTGTCAATAATTTTCATAATCAGCATTCATCGGCGTAGAAGACGAACAACTCAAATTGGTGCGAATAAAATGTTCTAAATAAACTATTCATTCCCTTTATCTTATTTTTTCTATATCTTCATATTTGTGTTAAATTTGAAGTTTCCCCTTTTGTGACTATAAAACTCAAAAATTCTCTCGGTTAGTGCTTACGTTCCCAATTATCTTTAAGTGACTGTCAACCCATTATCCGCCATCGACGATGTTGGCCTTCATCAGCCGCATTTTCACCTTCATCGTCATCGTTGTCACGGTCTTCCTCGTTGTGATTGTCATCCTCATTGTCACCGTCATCTCCTCGCCCTCGTAACAGTCAGCGTTATCCTCACCGTCACCGTCGTCGTTCCCGTTATCTTCGCCGTCTCCGTGGACATCGCGAACTCCTCTGCTCCGCCCCGCCGCCGCCGGCCTCCTGTCCGCCGCGTCGAGTCGCGTCGCCGCCCAAGTGTTTGACGGGCCCTGAAGCATGCGGGCGCCGCCGCCGTCCCTTTATTCGGACAACAAAGTGGGCTTGAATTAGCGCGGTGACGGCGACGCCGACGTCGACGTCGCGTCGCCCCACGCCGGCCGGCGTCGCTAGCGCCGGCGTGCACGCGCCCCCGTCCTCCCCCCCCCCGTTCCCCACCCTCCGCCCAACACCGCGCCTCGCCGAGGTCAAGGGGGACGGACGGCAGGAGGAGGCCGGCCCAGGACAGCTGCCGCGACGACGGGAGGAGGCGACCGTAAGCGACTTAGCCGCGTAAAGGGGCTCCTACACGTTCGGAATACGTGGATGTTTTTCCCGCACGGCCAGTTACAAACGCCTCTGGCAGAAATCTTTCTGTCATGAATGAAGCTTTTCGTCTCCCTTATATAATTGGTGTGCTTCTGTGCATTTTGTGTCATCTTTGACGATAACTTTGGCATTTTTAATTACTGTAAAGGAATTATAATATTTTATTTTTATTTTCGCGATTTCTCTTTCTTATTGTATCTTGCTAATCTGTAATTATAACACAAACGACAACAACAGTGACACTCGTCGCTTCCTAATTTCTTCAGAATACGTCGAGGTCAAGCCGGACGGACGGCAGGAGGAGGCCGGCCCAGGACAGCTGCCGCGAGGACGGGAGTAGGCGACCGTAAGCGATTTCGCCGTCGTAAAGGGGCTGCTATACGTTCGGAATACGTGGATGTTTTTCCCGCACGGCCAGTTACAAACGTCTCTGGTAGAAATCTGACATGAACGACGCCTTTCGTCTCTTTTATATAATTAGTTTTCTTCAGTGCATTTTGTGTCATCGTTGACTAACTGTGTGGCATCGTAACTTTGGCAATTTCAATTACTTTAAAGTAATTATAATATTTTTATATATTTTGATTTTTGCGATATCTCTTTAATATGATGTATCTATCCATTCTATAGTTATTATTACTATTATTATTATTATTATTATTATTATTATTATTATTATTATTATTATTATTAATTATTATTATTATTATTATTATTATTATTATTATTATTATTATTATTATTATTATTATTAAATAAGGAAGAACAATGACTTCTGGCAGGTTCCTTATATCTTCAGAATATCTACAGAATACAAGGGGGGCGAGAGAGTGAAAGCCGGCGGGAAACTGGAGAACAGCTGCCGCAAAGACAAGAGGAATCAAAAGAAGGCTACTTGACTAGCATAAAGAGCCCAGTATATGTTCCGAATACCCCACAATTTTATTCCTATTTTATCCACCGTTCTAGCAATTACGATCGTCTCTGGTAATAACCTTGTAGGTAAAATAATAAACTGCATGACATGTGTTTCAGTAATAAAATGGAATTCCCGAAACGTCACTGTTAATGGTACCGTCTTCAAAAAAGTTTTATTTAATATATTCAAGAACTTGTTGATGAATGTTTTTATCAGGTAAATAAATGTTGTGTCCATCCCGAATAATACAGGCAAAACATTTGTCTGTGGAATATTAAGTGCAATCAAAAGACGAGCTAACCAATCTGACTTCAATCTAAAGATATTGTGTGTATGCGGTCTGTGCACTCTGATCAAGAGTGCTGTGCCGCTTCCATGGCGGCAGCGAGGTCTCTGTGATGGTTTCATGTGACCCAGGTCCTAGGTCACCGAGATCAATTCATCGTGTCCAATTCAGTGATGTGTAACGCTCCCCGGAGACACGCTAATGTGTAACCTCCCGAGTGGGTTGAGGCAGTGAAATTGTCAGCTTGTATGGCCATAAACAAGCTTCATATTAATAAATTGTGTTGTGCCGCATACTTTTCCCTTCGCTTCACTTTATGGCGCCAATGAATTGTTGATCATATAATCAAAATGAAGGAATTAGCTTATAAACATTACGGTGAGCGGAAATTATCCTGGATCTGTGGTAATTTTCATTTTGGAACTTTGAATTATTTTACTTATTCACTATGCTTTGTGATATCACATTTAATTCGAAATAGGTATGTGCAAATTTCCTCACACAGTGATTTAATATTTCAACTTAAATCAGTCGCAACATTAGTAATGTAATTGTTTTTTTTTTAATTTCGTGATGTTAATTAATACACACTCCCTAGATTAATATGCCTTAGTACTAACACAGGCTTGTGAAATGATAGTTTTCTGCGGTACAAGGGTGAACTCGTCTCGGAACCTAATTTTGATGTACTGAATTGAAATACGCTGGTCAATTTTGCGTATTGCATAGGTTTTCGTGACAAACAGAAAACAATTCAGTGTTGATAAATTCAGTTGCAGGAAATCTATTTTTTCGTCAGTTTTGTTAAAAACGAGCGCTGAGTTGATTGACCTCTCGGTCCAGGCAAGGGTTAAGAGTAGTCAGCCACCATCGTCGATCCTGATACCGAATTTTATTCTGTTTTATATCATGAAGTCGATTTCCCTGTTCTTCACTTTGTTGTTCTGTTTTCCGGAAAGTATTCAAGATGAGAATGGAGAAAATATTACTTGAAATTCATATCACATTAGAGACACTGTTTCGTTTTAACAGTATGTTCACATCATCTTTAACACTGTCCAAAAAATTGTTGATATAATCCCTGAATAGCTGAGGAGTTACTGTTTTACGTCAGTCATTTTATTTCTAAACCAGTATGCCGTGAATGTGCGGGACGTCGAAAATGCCTTCCTTTACTGTAGGGTTTGATAGAAATGGACTTTTTTCAGCACTGTATTGAAAAAAGGGCCAGTTTTTCGATGAATTCAAGAGATTGCCACATTATTCCAATTTGATATAGAAAAGGGATAGAAACATTCCTAAGGCCAAGCCATAGGAATAACAAAGGGCATAGATGAACGACATCCGCTGAGCTACTGATTTAAATTTTTCTCCAGTTTTCCAATGGATATGTGGAGTGCACTTTTGTCATGATCCCCGACTTTACCTTTCAAAAGAGTTCAGAAACTAGTTCATGATATTTGGGGTAACTTGTCTTATCTGCTTTTTGATCGCACAACATACATAAAAACAAAAATATTTCACTCAACCTCTCAGTGATTTTTTGACTAAGAAAAATTACAACCACACATGATACACTTTTCAAATGGCACCATTAACAAGAGAGAATTACGCTATTCGATCACTTACTAAATTGCTTACTAAGTTAACGTCAATTGGTGTCGCATACTAGCAAGTCGAAAAACGGTCAATGCAGAGCAGAGTTGCAGGGTAGGATTATTTATAAACAACAATGTGGAACAGAGCCAAGTTTTGTCGGAGATAGTTCTCGTTTTACGTAGTCGTATTAACAAAGAATTCGGTCTCATAGGTCTCCATCCATACGATTTCAACGCAAAGTAGCAAAATTGTTTGTTTCAATTGCAGATTGTGCAGAATGTGTACGTGATGCAGTAAAACAAGTATCACTTTCTAAGATAGGAAAATAATGCTATAAATAGTATAAAATATTTTTTATTTTAGATCTTCGCAGTCGTGTATTATGAGTTTTTACGGCTAAAAGCATTATAGAATAACAAAGATAAAATGTAAAGCAATATTATTTTAACCGAAAATAACAAAAGCAGTTACGTATTTCGATTGAAATCTACATAAAGAGTGAGTTGACTTTTTGGATTGAAATATTTTAACTAGATTTCAACACTTTTTGTTAAAAATTATATTTCTCATTCTGAAAATTCTCATTTCACTTTTCAAATTTGTTGAGATCAAACTTAAATTATATGTTTCTCGTTTTTAATGTAGAGGACACTCGTGTCTATCGCAACAATTCATTTTTCACTAAGCCTCTTTACCGGTTCTCTCTATCTACCGGTTTTGAAGATCCTCCCGTAATCGCATCATCGTTGAAAATGTAGATTACGGAGACAGTAGAGGGGTGCTAGTCGTTCAGTTTCAGAAGTTGCCAACACCACAGTACCCCTTCACCCCTACATAAACTGGCCAATAAATAAGGTGCGTGTTTTTTAAATTTAATTAACCTGTTTTCCCTTGACGTGGCGATATTTTTGTGGCTAATTACTATTACGGCAAATCGCCTCTATTAATCTTGAGGGGTAGTTACGTCCCGTGTTTTCATTTTTTCAATAAAGCCATGTGTGGAATTTTCGTGCGGTGAAAAATTATGTGTTTTGGTCGTGTTTTAATTTTCGGCTTCATTGCTGAAGCGCGCTCGCCATCTCTCATCGAAGGGCGACAGTGTCACGGCGGCAGCGCCCGCCCCCGCCATCCCCGCCAATCCCTCATCCCTCCAAACGCGCTCCCCGCGCCTGCCCACGCCCCGCCCCGTGCCGCGGCCCCCGCCCCCGCCGCTCTCACTCCCCGCACGCTGCGCGCGCCGATAACAAGAGACGCGTTTTTCATGGCGCGAAACTAACGAGGACGCGAGGACGCGTCCACGCTCTGAAATGAGGTCTCCGCCCCCGTCCTGCCCCCCCTTCCGCGCACCGACCGCACCCACACTCTACCCACCGCTGCCATCGACGGGGCTCGAACCGGCCACGCACACGTGCTTCGGCTTAGGGGAGGTGACGTAAATCGCCTGGGACACGGAGGGGAGGGGAAATTGGAACATTGGAGCAGGGAGGGGATGCGCCAGCGGGGAAGAGCGGTGTGGTAGCTGGGTTACGGGTAAGTTGACTGGAGAAGAATATGGAGTTAAACTAGGACGTGGCGTTAGCAACAGAATAGTGAATAAATGAGAAAGAGACGATGTGAAAATGTTTGGCTGGATGGGGGTTTAAACGTTGGTGGAGGGGAAGGGTGTGGTATTCAACGATGAGTAGATAATGACACAGGTGCACAATCCACTTGGGAGTGAATAGTTGCATAGAGGAGAGTGTTAGAGAGAGCTACAAGAGATTTATCATAATTGCTCATGCACTCGAAGAAGAGAAAGCGAATGCGAATATGAAGCTCCAGTATTGGGGAGAAAAACTCACGAGAAGCGAACGGAAAACACCAATTGTCTAGAACATCGGCAAAGGAAAGTGTCACAGTTACCTCATCGGAGCAACGAGAGGAAAGGGAGGCAACGGAGAGGAACAGACGCGGAGGAAATCGAGAACACAAAAGGTCCAGCACGTGGTCAGAAGCAAAGTGTCATGAAGATTTGATTCTACAGCACAGAAAGACTTGGGGGACAAAAAATAAACAGGGAGTACAAAGCGTTCAGCACTCTAGGAGAAAGGAAGTCCAACACAAATTTGAAGGTACAACACAGAAAAGAGAGAGGAGACAGACCGGACAGAGAGACAGAGACGGACAGAGAGACAGAGACGGACAGAGAGACAGAGACGGACAGAGAGACAGAGACGGACAGAGAGACAGAGACGGACAGAGAGACAGAGACGGACAGAGAGACAGAGACGGACAGAGAGACAGAGACGGACAGAGAGACAGAGACGGACAGAGAGACAGAGACGGACAGAGAGACAGAGACGGACAGAGAGTCAGAGACGGAGAGAGGGAGACGAGACGGAGAGGAGAGAGGGAGAGAGTCGGAGACGGAGAGAGGGAGAGAGTCGGAGACGGAGAGAGGGAGAGAGTCGGAGACAGAGAGAGGAGAGAGAGAGAGCGAGAGAGGAGAGCGAGACGAGAGAGGAGAGAGAGCAGGAGACGAGAAGAGAGACGAGAGAGACGGAGACGAGAGAGACGGAGAGAGAGAGGAGAGAGACGGAGAGAGACGGAGAGACGAGAGAGGAGAGAGAGAGACAGAGAGAGAGGAGAGAGCGAGAGGAGAGAGAGGACGGAGAGAGAGAGGAGACGAGAGAGAGGAGAGGAGAGAGACGGAGAGGAGAGAGAGAGAGGAGACGGAGACGGAGAGAGAGAGACGGAGACGGAGAGAGACGGAGAGAGACGGAGACGGAGAGAGACGAGAGAGTCGGAGACGGAGAGAGACTGATATATATATATATATATATATATATATATATATATATATATATATATAAGAGAGAGAGAGAGAGAGAGAGAGAGAGAGAGAGAGAGAGACGGCGAGAATGGAACAGAGCTCGCGGAACGTGCTGCACGTGGGCGTTAGGACTGGGCGTGGCGCGGGTGGGGTGTTGCGGTCGGGGGGGGGGGAAGGGCACGGGCCGGGGCCGGCGCCGGCCCGCACCGAAGGGGAAGGGGGAGTTGATGGCCGGCGGGAGTGGGGGACGACCGCCGAAGGGTCGTGTGCGCGGCGACGGCGGCGGCGCACGGTGTGAAGAGGAGGTGTTGTGACGGTTGTTACGCTGTGGTGGCGCAAGGGACGCGTGAAGGGGCGGGGCGCCGCTTGCGGTTGCCCTCCGGCTTCCACTTGCTGTTTGCACTATTGTTCGCCTGCGCCCAGACATACGTTCCGGAGAACGGGTCGGTCTCGATCGATCGTTATGTTGACGTGTTCGCACTATTAATTTTAGTGTTGGAGTTCTAATATTATAAGCGTGATGACTTGTCTGTGTTGTAAGCATTATAAAATGCTATAATATACTCGCGTAATATAGCGTAAACTGTGATTTTATTCTCTATTTGCACAGGTAATCGGATGTTGTTAATGTATTTTTTATAACAGCCATCTTTTAGACAGATAAAAGGATGAATTATATATATCCTAATATATGCTAAGCATGAAATGGAACTAATTTTCTTTACTTCTTCCACTTCGGCTCCACCCTGCTCCATCCCGCTCTCCCCTCCCCACTCCCCCTCTCCCCCGCTCACCCTCCAACCACCTCGCTCATTCCGCTCCCCACTCCCACCTCACTCCACCCCCCGCCATCCTCTCCCGCCCCTCCGACTCACTTCAACCCGCTCTGTCCCGCTCCCGCGTACTGTTTTCGTCGCCTGCCGCCTCGCCACGCCTCTCCCCGACTACTCCTGCTCTCTCTCTCCCCTCTCTCTCTTTTCCCATTCCTGTCCCGTCCCGTCTCACCCTGCATTGCCCTGCCCCGAACCTATCATGCCCCTGCCTGCACCACTTTAACGAAATCCCTGAATACAGAAATGCAATGCAAAGTTGCATTAAATCGAATTCTATGAAAAGCAAATCTGATGGTGACATTTCGAAATGCCAAACCTCACGTTTTTTGTCGGCTGTTGAAACGTATTCTTGCAAAATGTTGAAATTACTGAGTAAATATGTAGCCCGCATAAAGTGTTGAATTAAAATGCAGCAGTATATTTTCGTAATTTCGTCTTATTTGTTGAAAGACTTTGTTAGAAGAGCTTTCAAGGTGAGGTTCACTAATTCTTAGAACGTTCTTTAGAAGAGATGTCACGTGTTTCATAACAATGTTTAAATACAAATTTAATATCAATTTTAGTATCAGTAAAACGGAAAGAAAATAATGTCCTTATTAAGAAGGTACAAAACAATTTATTTGGAAAGAAATGTTGATAAAGGTAATGTTAATTTTCTAAACTCTTTCAGCGTAACAGTGAATTGTAATAGTTAACTGACCGAAGATTTGCGTATTTTCTTTAATAATGTTATCTTAAGAATGAAACTATAGCGACTGTAACCGTGAGGTCCAGGGATTTGAATCACGATGGAGGCAGATATTCGATACTACATATGTAGGTCGAATTCAGCCGCTCTCAGGAGAAAATTCAAGCGGCCGGATGCTCTGATCGGTTGTTTTTCGCGGTTTCTCACATCAATACCACGTGAATTCCGGAGCAGTACCCTAAAAACGGGCCACGAACTGTGCACAATCTTTCCTTTTTCTTCGTTGTCCTATCTTCACCCTTTGCTCACACACACACTTAAACTTACATGCATTACACTACCACACAATTAATGCTCCAATTCCTAATCATACTTGCTTTCTCGCTGAAACGAAATCCATCGAGCTTTACGTCAAAACCATGGTGTCTCGTGGAGTATCGCAAGTTTTTTCGCCGAAGTCGTTCCCTCGTTAAAATTGCGAAGCATCGGCACATGCGGAAATAATCCGCAGTCACCGCGGTTCCTGAACGCCATTCGTCGCCTGGGCTTGCCGCGGAACAGGACTTTGAGGAGGGCCGTGACTGTGACAGAAGCTGTGGCAGCGGTGGTACGAATAATAGTGAATATAATAGTGAAGGTAGTGGGGATGTTGAGAGGATTGTGGTGGTGATGGTAGTGGTGTGAGCGAATTTGGTGGTGGTGGGCGAATTTGGTGGTGGTGGGCGAATTTGGTGGTGGTGGGCGAATTTGGTGGTGGTGTCGATTGCGGGGTTGGTGGTTGTGTGAGCGAGTGTGCGAGGTTGTTGTGAGCAAGTGTAGTGGTGTGTGGTGATGTGTGAATGTGGTGGTGGTGAGCGATTGTGATGATGGAGGTTCGGGTTGTGGTGGTGGTGATGGTTGTAGTGGTGGTAGTGTTGTTGAGGGTGCCGGCGGAGGTGAGTGTACGTGGGCGATACCTGTGGAGAGAGTTGTGAATGTGGCGCTGGCGGTTGCAGCAGCGCAGGCAATGGCGTGCGCAGTGGCTGTGGCAGGTCGCGGCTTGCAACGCACCGGTGTTCTGGCCAGCTCTGCGCGGCGCATCAGGAGCAGAGGAGGGCTATGCGGGAGGGCGGACGCCACTGTCGCCGATTGCCTCATTATAGTAATTAGGTCGCGACAAAGGGTCGTCGAGCGAGGCTGCAGCGGCCTCCGTGCCATCCGTACACTCGTGAGGGCGGAGCCGCTAACCCCACGCTAGTTTCCACTACCTGCCTCACTACTGTCCTCACTACCGCCCCTGATCTCGTTCCGAGTTATGTATTCGCTTTTGCTCCCCTCCCTGTCCTCTCTCGCGTCACCGCTCCCCCCGCTTCTGTCTCCGCGATTCGATTAGACCTGAACGGATTTTTCTTGCGTTCTTCTCCCAGGACCCCTCTCATTGCATGACCTTTTTCCCACGCCAGCAATTACTCTTTTTGTGCGTAACACTCCCATAGACGTCACTCTTTACAGTTGCCGCCATTAATATCACGAACATCCCAGCACCGTATTACAATAAGCTGAGAAAAATCTTTCCTGTCTTCTCTCCCTCCCACGCACGGTCCTCTCCCGATTCCTGCCGCAGCTCCACCCATCGCGACCTCACGTCCGCAGGTACCTCCGCCGCTCCACCCTTCAAGAGCTCAATTTTCCATGTCGTTCTGGCCGGTTCGCGACCTACGCTCTTCCTTCTGCCATTTATGGGTTTCGTGTTTGAAACAGTGACCCTCGACGATACAGTCTCACACAGATTCCATGATTCACTTTCTACGTCCTTGCTGTGCGGGCGGGGACATGCGCGCCCACATTAATGTGTGTGCGAGAATCGATTCGAATAACGACGCATATTGTGGGTCGCCACTGCTAGGGATATTAAAATAATCTGATAAGCATAGTTTTCGGGTTCTAACAAATACATCTGTACGAAATTTTAATTATATGAGTATTGGATGCCTTAGAATGTTTGTGATTTGATCGTTTTCCTACAAAATTTTGTTGACGTTTACTAGAGGTCATTGTAGTGTTCGATATATAAGCTTACCCGCAATGCACGTACAATCTAAATGCAAATAAAGGTCTTACAACAGACATATGGAAGACTACAAAGGCGCATTTAAGAAAAGAAAGCAAGATGTCTTTATTTTACATTCTGTGATATCAGTGCACGTCGATGACATTTTAATGTTTCTGCCTACTTCATGAGTTTGAAGTTATTTGTGTCTGACTGTGAGACAGACTATCCTGCAACTTTATTCATATGTTTAATATATACTATAGGATCCTCTTGCCTCCGCGTCACTAATGCCAATATTATTGTTTCGTTGTATCCGACCTTAGAAACTCAAAGCGTATCGAAGAATATTTAAATTAATTCGACATTCGTATTTATGAGAGGAAGGGCACGTGTCCTAAGAAACATAAATCTTTGTAATACGTCATTGTATAAATCGTTCATTGTATAATACCTGCAGGCGTTGTAAGCGTATGGATTCTTTATATAATCTACCATTTTTGTCATGAAAATCTAGAATGTGGTGAAGTAACTGAAGCATAGAGCCGGAAATCAGGCGTGTATAGTGTAATTACTATATGCATATGTGTCCAGGAGTCTAACAGAGTGTTCGTCATAACGGATAACATGTTTGAATTTAAACTAAAACACTAGAAAGAATAACGCTGCAAATTATTTTGACAAGACAGAAAAACACTCAAGAAAACGTGCGCAAATATTCTTCCCCCCATACGTCATATACAGTTTTTACTGGATTTTTTTACCAAATAAATCAAATCAAAAAAGTCTAAACTGAAAATGACAATGACGATGAATAATTTCTCTACAGAATGTCAAATCGGCAGCACCGCCCCCTTCACCTCTCGCCTGGCGCACGCGCGCCATTTGTGAACAGCATGCTCTGTCGTCCCTCATGTCGTCAATCTGGTGTAACATGTCGCCGATGCGAGGCTCTTGGCTTCAAGCGACGCCCGCGGCAGCGCGTGCTCCCTATATCGTGTGTATGTGTGTGTGTGTGTGTGTGACCACAGTTCACGCGTTTGCGATATTATCTGTGGGCGCCCCCAAGCGGTTAGATGGGTGCTGACCGCCCATCTTGGCCTGTCACAGACCGGGACGGTCGTGAGGGTGACGTAACTAGGACACAGAAATGGGTTAGGGAGGCGTCACCGGTGGGCAGGTGTGGGTATGTGTCGGTGAGTGCGTGTCTGGGTGTATGCATTGACGCGTGAATGTGTATGTATGGTGTCTGTTCATGCGTGATGTTATCAGTAAGCGCCCGGAGCGATTAAATTGATTCTGAATGTCCATCTTAGCCTACAGAGTTTGGGCGTCCCATTAGAATACATCTACTGACACAGAAAAATCTTTACTAGAGGTCGAGAGGGCTATTCTTTTGAAAGTATATTCGATTTGGGGTTAGGATTGAAACTCAAATTATTCTTCAAGCCTTGTTTCTGTAATATATAACACTTGCTATCTCCTTACAATTTCACAAAAGCGTAAAATATATACTTGGTGATGTTCTTTTTTCAATAAACAAGAACGAAGAAATTATCGGCCAATTTTTGAAACTCTCGAAATCTCTTGATTTAATCAATTCCAAAATTTTCCTTTCAAAAATTATCAGCATAATGACCTTTAGGCATCGGGGATGATTAGTAACCTTCGATCGTTAAAAATCGGCTGCTGTGTGTAATTTGTTGGCATGGAAGGATATTACGATAAATCATCTCAAAATAGAGTTCGATTATAGGGCAACTTCATATCCTCCCTTAGGTGAATGTTCTTTTCGATCAGGAATATATGAACAATATACAAACGCCAGTTTACCAAACATGAGTAGTTACAACGTCAGTGTATTGTAGAAACAAAGGAACATATACTCATTAAAATATTTTGTTTTTGTCATAACTTACCAATTCTAGCTTGTTGCATCCGTTGTTTGTTTGCATCAGTGATTGACTGAAGAAGTATATACCTTACTCCAACATGTCATACTCTAAACAGATGAACTTCAAAATGAAAGGACTCTCGACGCAGTATTGATAAACAGAACCGTATTAATTCCTAGACTAATTTTCAAAATTAGTTCATGCCGTACATCTGGATTGTCTCAGACATTATACAGATAAAAGTCTAAATGATCCAATATTATCCAGTTTGCGACATCAAGCGCAATAGTCGCCCATAAATATCGCACCCATCACCAGGCGGGGCGCTCCCCCAGGGATACAATTCTTAGGTACGTCGCAGGGCGGCCGTGGCTCCCCCTCTTGTTCGGGGAATTATTCCACGATCCATCGCGCCTTATCCTCCCTTCATCCCGCGCTTCGTCCGCCGATCGTCTCCGCGGCGGCGCTCCCCTCGCTGCCCCTGCCTCTCGGGGCGCTGCTGGTCGTTTAAGGCAGGGCTGACCAATCTTCCTGTTTCGGAGCAGGCTTACTCAGAGACCGAACTGGGCAGCATACGTTGTACGAATACTCGCACAACATAGCATATTTCATGGCGTTCTTTCTCCTTCTTCTCTCCGTCTTCCCTCTCGTAGTTTTCTTTCTTTTTCTTCTGTTTTTCTTTCTCTTTACCCTTGCTTCTCTTCATCCTCCTTATTTTCTTCTTTATTATCCTTTTGCCTCCGTTCTTGTCTATTTCTCTCCTTCCTTGTTTCCTTATTTTTACTTTCTCTACATCCATCTTCATTTGCACCTTCTATCATCCGTTTCTCATTCTCCACTTCAGCTTCTCGTTTTCCCGAGAATCGGAATAAACTTCAGACTTCAAGTTCAGACCATAATTTTAAATTCTGATTCATTAAGAATTAGTTTTAATATTTTGAAAATATTAAATATAAAGTAATTTAAAGTATAAAGTAATAAAATATTGGTAAAGTTGACTTATTACCTCTTCGATACTTCAATTTTCAGAGACACTTCGATCTCTGGAATCTGGGTTTTGTGGTCCCATTGTTCAGATCTCAAACTGCAAGTCTTGTTGAGGTTTACACATTGTAAGGAAACTAAAAGATCGGAATATTTATAAATTGCAGGATATACTAATACGGTATTATACAGATCATAAACATTTTTCTCGTAAAAACTCAGTAGATACGATCACACTGTAGTAAAATAAGCTAAGTGTGTATTAAAGTCGTTTTATTTTAATGAAAAAATTTCTTACACCTACACAATGTGTACAAACTTTCTCATTCTAAAGTCTAAGTGTGATGAAATTGCGATCCTACACAAAAAATTAAAATTACAAAATCTGCTTCCATTAAATTTATCAGTGAGAATGGTTAATTATTATATGCCTGCCTTTCAGCATTTTATTGTTTAACCACGCTTCATATTTTCTCATCATTGTGGCCATACCTATACATTTTCACGAGATATTAAAATTTATTTGTAGACTAATTCTGTGGGTCTTTTGTGGGAAAATCGTGATTTAAGACTTCTGTTTTCTCCGACTCCCCTTCGCCGTTACCCCTGCCTTCACGTGGGTAATGGTGTCTGGCGTCGCCCCTCTACCATTGCCACTCACCTGCGACTGGAGGCCATTCGTTCCGACTTCAATTGTTTACAAACCCTCCATCACCGTCACAAACTCCACACTACTGCCACCCTTGTAGTTCGTTTACTTTCAACGGTATGCTATTGGAGTCATTCACATTGTCTCCGTGGTAGTCATCGTTAAATTAAATATTTTCAAAGTGTTATTATCAATACTTTTTTACTGTATGATTCCAGTGCATCTTAATTATGAAGATTAGAGTGAGTCATTGCATTCGAAATGTGAATTTATGAACTTCTCAAATATTGTGTATTTTCTGTGCTATCAAGATGATACAGTAGAATAATACGATATTATTCTTTCCATTACTCACGAATTAAGATCCGTCTTTGTGAAATAGAGTTCCATATTTTTATTCCATTTGTGTATGTAAATACAATGTAAAGTAGGCTTAAGATCGCATTTTTCAAGGAATGGTCTATCATTTCTTCCTCACTCAATTTCCGAATCAACGTCCTCTCTTCATTAGACGGGAAGATGTTAAATCAGGCAGATTGCCTAACACATGAAAGCCCCTCCCTCTCTTTCTCTCTTTCTATCTCTCACACATACACACATTCCGACTCTTACATACACCCATTTTCCACCTCTATCTAGGCATCTCTCTCATCAACTACTTCATGCTTGAATCAGCTATTCCATTCGCACTTTATCCGGCCTTCCCCTTTATCTCTAAAATCCCCACGACAATCACCACTCTGCCCTACCCCAATATCCAGCTCCAAATTTTCTTAAAAAGGCAATTGAGCGTTCCGTGCTTTGACAGACGCGAAATAATCTTGTCAGCGACTTGGAAACAGTTGAGAAAACTCCAACTCGTTCATGCAGTGAAAGATGTTCTTAGTGCCGCCTTGTTTTCCCCGTAAACTTAAGTGGCGAAGGAAACGGAAAAGAGGGGGAGGGGTGGAGGAAGCGGGTGGCGCCGCCGGGAAGAGGGGAGTTTTATGCAGATCGCTTCCGATGCCGCCGTGTGGTGTCCTTTCCGGTCACGAGCGCGGGAAGCGTTGGGTGGATGGCCGAGGGGGAAGGTAGGGGTAGGAACGGGCAGAGGCAAGGGGAGGGCGGCGCGCGACCACCACCGGCGTAGTACAAGCTTCCTCCGCCAGAGTGTGCTCGCGTCTCCGGTTGTAAAGAGAATCGAACATGGCGGCGCAGCGTTGTATGCGAGCGCTCCACGTGGTCGCGGGCGGAAGCTGGGGCTGCATTTTGATCGATCAGGGGCGGACCGCGGCGCCCCCTCCCGCCGCGCCCCGGCCCCCCGCGCGGAGTTGCCTGCCGTCCCCGCCCCTGCCGCCGTTCCACGCCCTGCCCCTCTCCCCCTCGCCACCTCCCCCGCCGGCGCCCCGGCCCGCAAACGTGCCGCTACCGCCTCGTGCCGCGCCGCTCGGCGCCGTGCGTTGGGGTTGCAAACGCGAGAGCGCGCTCCAAGCCTAGGATGCCACCACGCAGCTTACAGATAGAAGGGTTTGCACCGAATTCAAGAAGACACGTACGCAATGCTGATGTTATTTTTTGCTCATTTTTTCCAGGACTCATTCATATTTGTATAATCAAACGATTACATAAATAATGGGTTGGCATCCTAGTAATGCGTAATGGGTTGTGTTCCTTCAACACTAGTTGAAAATAACACTTCCCCTCTCTTAGTAAATTATAACGATTTAAATATTACATTTTTTATTAATTGCAATTAATTATTATAAATTATTTTGCCAAGATAATATATTAATTTAAACCATTGTTGAGTTGTTAAGTTGATGATTTGGGAGTCTTGTACTGCCGTTGTATTTGCCGAGACGTTAATTAGCTCTCGAGAATGGAGTGCTGCCGTGCTCTTCCTCAAACGAGAAACTGTTCTGTTTACCTGATTATAAATACAAGTCATTCGGATGATATTTAGCTTTGCGAATTTAGAAATATAATTGAATGTTTAATTTGTATTTGAACATTTCTTTAAATGGGAAAAAAATCAACACTATAAATGAAAATACTAAAAAGTCGAATCGAAATTCGTGAAAAAGAACAAGAACTGCATATCCTCACGAGAAATATGATTCGAAGTTTGGATTTGATAGAGAATAGAATAAAGTGTGAGAAACGTTTTCTGCTTATTTTCGAGAGTAAAGTATAAACGATGAAAATGGAACTCAATCAGATGTCACTTTGAAGTTCCAAGAAAAATAAAATAAATGCATAATCAAAGGCGAAGATTAAATAAAATATTGAATTACATAACCACTTACAATTCAGGCAAATCTCAAGGAAAATGTGTAGAAAATATCATTGTTAAATCTATTGCTAATTGAACCCAAGGTATTTTAAGGTTAGATATAAAGCAATGATATGACTCTGGGATCATTAAATATATTTACAAAAGATCAATTTTTAAAGAGGCGATTAACAGAAAGAAACAAAGGAAATAAGGAAAATAAAGAAAATAACGTTAAACTTGGAGAAAATCTAACAGTAATCTACATGTGTATGTGTATATATATATATATATATATATACACACATACGTATGTATGTATATATTGAAAAAGACAGGGTTGGAAACTAAGAATGAACAAAATAAAAGTAGTTGACGGAGATATACAAAGTAGAACAAAGCACCAAACATAAATAAGAAGTCAAAGTGAAGTTCATTGGATAGAAACCGCACAAAGTGAGAAACAGCAGAAAATTAACAAAAAGAAAACAAGTATAAGAAATTCAAGTTGCAATATAAATGCACCTCAAAATTAGCAATTAGCAGAAAGAATGAATTGCGAACATCAAAACAGAAACAAAGGCTCTGTAATAATAAACAAATATAAAATAAGAATCATATAAAGACCGGGAATAGCCGAATCAAGTCACGTATTATCCGCGCACGTTTCCTTGAACCCTCGCTTCCCTAGTTGCGAGAAAAGTGGGAAGTTTGGTTATTTTGAGAAAAAAGAACTTTATATTGAATTTGTAACTTGTTTTTCGGTGCAAAATAGTTTCTATTACACGGGAGCAAACATTTCTGGTGATCAGATTTTGTCTACAACGCATCATTTATTGTTATTTCAACTAATGTTGGCTACGGAGTGAGGGTAGGTATTCCAGGGCTCAAAACGTGCGCGTATAATAACCGTCTAGTAAACAGTAAAACCAAGTATAAAGAACAAAATCAAACATCGAAAAATAGAAAGAGAACCAGAACCGAAATACTAGTGGTCAAATTTAACAGACGGTAGTTAAATCAAGACGCGAAATATATATGTAAGCGGTAACACAAAACAGAAACAATGAAAGCACACAAACAGAAAAAGGGAAACCGGGGCTCAGAAAAACAGTGGAACATTACCAAAAAAGAAAAAGCGTCAGTCGGAATGATACAGAGGGCAGCGCGGACGATCGCGGCGCGGAGGTCGAGACAGGGAGCGCGAGGGCGGGGCGAGCGGGCAAAAGCACGGGCGCGTGGGGTCGGCCTGGGCGAAGGCAAGGCGAAGGGCACAGGGTGAGGGCGGGCGCAGCGGAGCGCGCGAGCGGAGCGGAGCGACGCCCCGACGCCCCCGCCGCCCCGCTGCCTCCGCCTCCCCGCGCCCCGCCTCCCGCCACCCGCCGCCCCGCGGCCCCCGCCTCCCGCCACCCCGCCGCCCCCGCGGCCCCGCCTCCCCGCCTCCCCGCGGCCCCGCGGCCTCACGCCCGCGGCCCCGCCTCCCCGCCACCCTCGCCGCCCCCGCGGCCCCCGCCTCCACGCCACCCGCCGCCCCGCCGCCCCCGCCTCCCGCCACCCGCCTCCCCGCGGCCCCCGCCTCCCGCCACCCTGCTGCCCCGCGGCCCCGCCTCCGCCACCTCGCCGCCCCGCGGCCCCGCCTCCCGCCACCCGCCGCCCGCGGCCCCGCCTCCCTGCGGCCCCGCGGCCTCCACGGCCCCGCCGCCCCCGCGGCCCCGCCTCCCGCCACCCCGCCGCCCCTGCGGCCCCGCCTCCACGCCACCCCGCCGCCCGCGCCCCGCCGCCCCGCCGCCCCGCCGCCCCGCCGCCTCCGCTGCCCCCGCTGCCCCGCCGCCCCGCCGCCCCGCCGCCCCGCCGCCCCGCCGCCCCGCCGCCCCGCCGCCCCGCCGCCCCCGCCGCCCCCGCCGCCCCGCCGCCCCGCCGCCCCCGCCGCCCCGCCGCCCCCGCCGCCCCGCCGCCCCCGCCGCCCCGCCGCCCCGCCGCCCCGCCGCCCCCGCCGCCCCGCCGCCCCGCGCCCGCCCCCCGCCGCTGCCTGATATAGGGGGTGGAGCTATCGTGCGCATCTTGACGTCAGCTCGCTACACCGGAATTTATTCGCGTCTGGCGCGCGAACAGCCGTGAGATCGGCCGCCCTCCGCCCTCAGCTCTCTTCGTCGCGCTCCGCCCTTCGCTGGCCGCTCACCGACCCGCCCGCCCGCCCACCCGGGCCACTCGACCGACGCGCGCCCAATCGCCCAGCACTTGTTTAGGGTTTTCTTGCACGCGCATTCACCGTCCGTCTATACTACACGCCCACTTTTCGATTGATTAATAAATAGTGATTCCAGGCGCGTCAACTGCCAAGGTCTAGTCCAGTAATTTTATTTTTATTTAATAGGTAATTATTACAGCCAAATTAGAAACTTGATCCAATGTGGCTAGCCGAAGGCCTTCCCTTACAATACCTACATTCTACCGGTTCTAACCTTTCGCCTTCTGGTATTCACCCCAAATGGTCTCTCCATCGCTTCAAAGCCGCGGAAACGAGACATAAGGTACGGCTGAGGGGAAAAACCCTGGGGAAACCTGCCGTCAGAAGCCGAGTACATGCACTTTTATCCGTTTTTAGACTATTTATTTATTTGGGGGCGGGCGTCAGGCATTCTCCTTCCAGTGTTTGGCCTCCACCGCACCTGAAAACAAACAGCACCACAGAAAATCGTCCGCACCAACGCCTCTGCCTAACATTTCCGATTCACTTCCCCTTCGCTAATGTGCTTTATTTTAACCGTTTCCTTTTATTTTATTTTAATTTAATTTATTTTTAATTTATTTAACTTTTTTTAAATTTAAATTTTAAATTTTTTAATTTATTTAACTTATTTTGTTTAAATTTTAAATTTTTAAATTTTTATTTACCTTATTTTAATTTAAATTTTAAATTTTTAATTTATATAATTATTTTAATTTAATTTTAATTTTTTTAATTTCTTTTAAATTAATTTAATTTTAATTTATTTAACTTATTTTAATTATTTTAAGTTAATATATTTTTTTTTTTATTATTGACTTATTTATCTACTTATACTTAACAATTGACTACAATTTATAATTTTTTTTTTTTTTGTACTGTTTACTAACCTAACATAACTTACTAACTAATTATTGTTAGTTTATTGATTTATTACATATTTCTCTCCAGTCTAGGCTCTGCCGTACTAACCACTACTTTTTTCCCCACTCCAAATTTTCCCAGTTTCTCTAGTGGTCCAAACCCTTTTCCTAGAAATTTTCCCTAATTCTTTCATGAAGTTAGGTCTTTTATCCCTAGAATGTTTTGGGCGAGCGTTCTTCCTATTTTGGGAAGTAGTAATTTCCATTCCCATCCATTTTCCTCTCCAAGTTTCGGTCGCACTGCAAATTAAAAGGATATGGATCCAGTCTTCCTATCACCGCAAAGCACACAGATGCCATTACCATTCGAGTCCTTTAATCTACGTTGCATCCACCCTGACCCTGAACCAAGCGTACCCCCCTTTTGCGTCCTTTTGCAGTGTGTTTACGTAACGTTCGAACCCCCATAACGGACTTCGCGGGGAATTTGGCAACTAGCGAACTTTTTTCGGCCGTTGCTGCCAGGATCTCTTGCCTTTTAATATCCGCAAGTCTATCCAAAATTTAAACCCGTTCTGGGTCACGTGTCCCTAACTCCCACCATTTCCGAAAAAAAACGTCTCCCAGACCTGAACGTTCCAGTAGCAGTTTAATTTTATACGACCAGTAGCGTTGGTTTTTTCCCTGTAACTGCACCGAAAACATCTATTTATAAGGAGTCAGCCTGTTCACCTGCTAATTTAATCCAAAGTTTAATGGGTTTCATTTTAAAATCTTTCCAAATTCCTACACTACCGACCTCTCTTAGGACTCCGGCATTTGCTGCGAATCTAGAACTCGAGAATTAATTTGAAATAATCTGTTTGACGCTTTCTAGTCGATCTATCCTATCCACTCCCAAATTTCTGCCCCATAATTCATTGCTGGGAGAACTAGCGATTTAAACATCGTCTCGCACACCTTTAAAGGCAATTCCGGAACCCTGCGCACTGCGCAAACGTTTTTTGGGGCGCAATTTTCCTTTACTGTGCGCCGCCACTATGTGGTTACTCCATCCCCATTCATGGAAAATTTTACCCAAGATATGAAATGTTTTTACCCGGTCAATCTCTCCTGAGCGTAAAACCATTTCTCCTTGTTACCCAGAATAAATCCATTCTGAAGACAACTATTTTGGGTTTTTTTGAATATTTACTTTTAATCCCATGTTTCACTATACGTTTCTAGGATATTTAAACCTTTTTGTAAGCCAATAGTCCCCGAACATAAAACTAAATCATCAGCATATAGTGTCCGGAATGTTCACCCCCTAAATTTGGCAGATGATCCGCATCCTGTAACGTCAATAAACGTTTATAAACAAGATAAACAATAGCGGTGAGAGGACAGCCCTGTCTTACTCCTCGTCGATTTTATTTTTCGCGTTGTACTTCCATCACCGCACCTGACACAGAAATTTACGTCTTCGTATATGCTCTGCAACACTTTTAAAACTTTACTTTGAGACCCCCTAGCTCATTGTTTTGCCATAAAGCTTCCTATCGATAGAGTCAAAAGCCATTTCGAAATCCAAAAAACTGCAATATAAGTGGCCCGTTTACGCGCAAGCGCCCCTGCTTACAAAGGTATCTAACACAAAGATATTGTCGGTAGTCCGAAGCCTTCCTAAAGCCTGCTTGCAATTCTGATATTTTACTGTGTTTTCCGCCCATTCACTCAGTCGCCCGTTGAGTATTTTACAAAATAGTTTGCTCAGCGCTGGCAAAAGACTAATACCGCGATAATTTTGTGGGCAATTCGTATCCCCTTTATTCTTAAAGACTGGTTGGGGGATCCGTACTCCACGTTTCTGGATACGATCCAGAATCAACTATTGCATTAAATAAATTTGAATACTTCTGGTCTATGTGCCACAATTCCGAAATAAATTGTGTCGGAATGCCGTCCGCGCCGCCTACCTTCTTATTATTCATGGCTAGCATAGCCCTATTCACTTCATTCCAGGTTATCGGTTCGTCTAATTCAGGACATCCCGGTCCGTGATAATATCTATCCCTGTTTCAATATTCGCTTTTCGAGCGTCCGTGAAAGTACTGCTCCACGCATCGATGAAAAGCATTACTTACATTTCTTTTATTACGCAGTGATCTTATAACGTCCCAAATTGATTTATTATGATTGTTTCTTAAAAATTTCCTCTATTCTTGCTGTCTCACTCTCCTGCCACGATTTCTTCGATTTCTTAATTGTGGCCTCGTATTGCCTACGTAGTAACAAGTAACTATTTCTCGCTTCCGCAGTTCCACAGTTTCTGAACACTTAAGGCTACTATTGCTTCCCCCTGCTCAGACACTCCTCAAACCATCCTTGGGTCAGTACCCTTCCTCCTCTCCCCCACATTCGCATGCCCCTCCTGCGCGAAAGAGTCTCCTTTTTAAATTCTTTGTTGCCTTTCCGGGGCCGCTCCTCTCGTGCCCACCCTACCGGGGTTAAGAATAGCCTCTGTAAATTCCTGTCGCTTTTCCCTCTTTCCATACAAACCCGTCGTCTTGCTATTGTGAAGTTTGTTGCTCCGCCGGGCACTGCCTGTGGCAGTTCAGTAGCATTTACTGCTAAATGAACGCACACAGGCAAATGGTCGGATTCTGCCCTAATTCGATTCCAAAATCTAATAAATTGTTTATTCTTTCATGAGACAACAGAGCATAATCTTACACTACCTCCATTCCCACTAATAAAAGTTAGTTCCCCTTCAGTATCCTGTCCATATTGCCATTTAAGATTTCTGAGATTAAATCTCTCGCATAATTCTAACAATTCCTGACCATCATTATTGATGACCAGTCTTTCTTTTCTAGAATTAGCTCTCGCTTCTTTTCCCATCGAACTCCGAAAATACTTCCTGCTCATGGCCAATTCTAATTCATGTCACCTAAGACTAGTAAATCAGTATTCGGATACCTTTTTTTCAACGAGTCTAAGAAATTATTGATTTCACCAAAAGCTTCTGGAATAATAAGCTGAGCCCTGTGGGTGACGGGATATAAATACAATTGCGAGGTCTGTATTTTGCATTACTAGTCTAATACAAAGAAAATTGTCGGGGTTTGTTGTAATTTCATAAATAAATTGCACTAACCTATCCTGAAATATGCACGCAACCCCTCCCGGGTACCTACCCCTTTCCCCTCTACGTTTTTTAGTTTTGCATATGGCTGTAAAACCAGACACATTTAAAGTCTCACCCTCCTTCCACCAAGTTTCTACGAGACCGATTATATCAAATGTGTTTATGTACCCATGGAAGTCTTGATTTCGAGCTTAGAGCCTAGACCTTTGATGTTCCAACATCCTATTCTTAAAGCCTATTCCTGCCTATTTGGCGACCTGCTGGGTCCCGACTCACCGCGAGCTTCCTGCTGCTGCACGTTTGCCGCAGCCATCGCCCTCGTAAGAGGTCCTCGCTCCAGGCTGTCAGCCGCAAGCGTCCGGGACTCGCCGAGTGCCGTTGGCTCCGGCGGGAACGTGAACGCGACCGCCGACGCGAACGAGACCGCCTCCGCCGCGATGCCGCGGGGTCAGAGGTCGTCCGCGCCGCCCCAGCACGAGGCGCGGCCGCAGGCGCGGCCGCGGCCGAAGGCGCGGGCGGGGCGGCCGCGAAGAGGCGCCCGCTTGCCCGGAAGGGGTTTCCGCCCTACTGGGTTCTGCCCCCTCGCCGAGTTCACGGGACCCCGTCGCCCCGCCCCCTCCCACGCCCGCGGACGGGCCGCCAGCTCAGCCAACACGTAGCTGCGCCCTGCCCCGACAAGCTTGTCGAAACGAATCGACGCCTGCTTTCCGCTCGCTTTCGCCTCCTGCAAATGCGGAATTAACGCCTTACGCGTTTGCCGCACTGCCCAGCTGAAGTCCTCACGGACGCGCACCCTGCCATTCCCGGAGCGATACCCCCGGGCTGCACGCAGCAGCCTCCCGCTTCCTGAAAGAGGCCAGCTTGGCCACAATCATCGTGGCTGTCCCTCGCGCCGCCGCCCGGTCCGGTGCGCGCGCTCGATATCCTGGAGCTCCAACCTGACCCCCAGCTGCTCCGCAAGATCCAGGATACACCTCTCCGAGTCCGCCCAAGACTCGTTCCGCTGCTCTGGGATGCCAGTAACAATGATATTGTTACGTCGCGACTGGTTCTCAGGCTAATCCACCTTGCGAACCAGCCGCTCCTTGCCTGTCTGCAGCGACTGCACAAGCCTCTGCCGACGTAACCCTAGCCTGCAACACATCGATTCTATCAATAAGTTCCTTATGGTTCCTATTGATAGTCTCGATGATATCGACGTTAGTAGGGGGGCCGGGATTCAGCTCCACCCCACCGATCGCCAATAGCACCGCCATCACCGCCGCGCCCAACACGCTCGCAAGGAGCCCCAGCCCCTGCGCTGTCCCCCGGGCACCGCCACCGCGCGGCAGGTAGCCCCTCACCCAGCGGCCGATAGCCGCGCGCCACTGCTCCGTCGACACCATCCTGCAGCAGGTAGAGCGCTTAGCAAAACACGTCCGCTCGGCTCTGCGACTGGCGAGAGACTCATTAGTCCAGTAATTGTAGTGCGGGTGTTTTCCTCGAGAGGTGGCGGTGATCCCTCCTAGAATGTGAGATCTGCCACCGCTCTAACGTCCAGTGACGGAGTTCCCTCCAACAAACAGATTGATTGATTGTTAGTGATTCCGACCACGTCAACAATGGAAGGTCATTAGTCCCGTAAGTGTAGTGAATGTTTTTCATCAGGAGGTGGCGGTGATCTTCCCCCGCTGGATGGCGAGATCCGTCACCGACCTACTGTCGACTAACGGTTTTTTTTCCCAACCAGGTATCTCTCACCAGCTTGGCACCGCCCCAGTCGGGATACGTTCAAATCTCCCGACCGGTCTTCCGGCATGTGTGTTAGGGTAGTGTATGTAAGTGTGCCCACTTTTTCGATGTCACTCACAGTTCAACATCGACACAATTACGCTCAGTACATCCGAAGATTACGTTATCATCTCTTCTCTCATCTATCGTCACAGCCACATTCACCACCTGTGTTTAACTCAGGCCCAGCATGGCCGCTGTTGCGTTCAAATGCAAGTGTGAACAAGAAGCTGCAAGGCAAATTCAGCCGCTGTCTGGAGAATAATTCTAGGAGCCGCGGTATTATTCCGTGCTTTCTCCTGTCAACACCAAGCAAACGCAGGAGCAGTACCTTAACAAACGGATCACGGACCGTGCGCGATCTTTTCTTCCTCTTCACTGCTCTGTCCTCACTCCTTACTTACAGTCTCACACATACTTACATGTACTTCACTAACTCACAGGTCGGGAGAGCATTCGGGATCTGATAGCGCAGGGGCGGTGCCCCGTTTGGGGCATCTTAGGTAAATCTGCTGCAAGTCAACGTGTAGGTTTACGCCGGATCTTATCTTTCGGCTGAGCCGGAACACCGCCATATCTATGCAGAAGAAACATTCACTACACTGATAACCGTAGAAGGTGACGGGCTCGGAGACAATCAATAAATTTATCAATCACAACCTTCATTCTCCATATTCTTCGGCTTTCCTACGCCTCTCTTCTTCACTCGCTCGCGCCTGTGTCACTCAACCATCCGGTCGAGTCGGCCGTCCAATGCAAAGCAGCTACTCAGACGAACGCCTACAGACCGTTTGCTCGCTGGCGCAGTCACTTTCCTTGAGATGTATGCCCTCCAAGCGCTTACACTCTTCTTCGGAGACACCCGCACAGTGACGGTTAGTCCACAAGTGCTGCTGTGATGCAGCACGCTATCCATTCTCTTTAATAAATACAAAAGTTTCAAAATATCGTATATCGGTTTAATTACGGATAAAAACGTGGTAAAGAGCGTAACAGTTGCGGAGATCGGAGCGCATTGATTTTTCTTAACACACATGCCTTCACGCGGCGTCTGGAACGATCTGGTCTTTAATTATTGAATTTTTAATTATTTTTAAAAGGAAGATTTTATTCGTGGTTGTTATCAGGTCCATGTGGGTGTGTTTTAAACTAGGAATAATAATTCCAACATATTTGTATAATATTTACGTAGGTAATTTTTAGCAATTCGTAAAATAATTTTAAAAAAATAACTATAATGTGTGTTGGGAAATTTATTTTTGTGTCGGGCGGTAGGATAACTAGATATGCCACTGTTAACAGCACACAGCTGGTTTACTGTTCTAGCCGCCACTGCACCCACAGTAAATCAGAGACACATTTACGGATATCCGGAGATCGCTGCACCACTACCTTCACACTACTTTTCATTCGCCTGCGTTCGTCCTTTCACCTACATCTTCAACATTTATGCTGATCTAAATTTCCCTCTATTGCGTGCCAGTCTATTTACCGTTCGGGCAGTAGCGTACTGACTCTCTCCTTTTACACACATACACGCGTCTGCATGTCTCATGAAGATGCATATTCAATTGCATCTTCATGAGACATCCACTTAACAAGTGAGTGACCACAGGTTAATACACTGTTTACTCTTTGTCTCCACGATTTTTGTTAGTTCCTAAGACAGTAATAGACGCCTTGTCCATTCAGATGGTTAAACACCGTCTTTTACGCACCGTCCAATAACACACTCACTTCTTTATACTCACTTCTATACTTCAAGTTCCTCCAGCTCTCTCTCTTTCTCTCTCTCTCTCTCTCTCTCTCTCTCGTGTTATCCAAGCTCCCCGATCTCTTTTAGACTTTCTCTCGTCTACTTTATCCGCAGATCCTCTGGAAGACGTCGCTTTTGCTGCAGCTTTTCACGAGATTCTCACCCACTTCGTTTGTGAGGACGTGCGCTATCCTTGTTCCAATGAGTTATTGTTTCAGAAAATATTGTGGCAAAGGTAATTGATATTTGCCATTTATATGCAAATCGCGATTCCGTTACGGAAATCGAGTTCTTGTTTGTGGTCATTCCCGCGAGCAAGGTTTAAATTACGAAAATAAGCAGGAGAGTTTTCATCGACTGCAGTAATGTAGTAGCTAATGTCTTTTCTAACTGGCTTGTTACGAAATGGAAAAATTGCACCTGATAACGTGATGCAACCGACTGAGAGTATCGACCAACTTTACCCATGTAGAGACTGGCTTTTCTTGCTACGGGCAGTAGATGGATAATATCTTTATAACTTACGTCGAACATTACAACTGAAGAAGTTGTTATTTTTCTCACGTTTTTGCATGAATCACGTTGAATTATTTTATTATTTTTATTGGAATATATTTTTACTTTGTTAAATGCTTGAAATATTGATAGTTGAATTTAACCTTCGGGTGCTCTCGTGATTTAGTGTCACATGTGTGATCGCGGGGCAGTGTTTTTGCCGCCCATGAACACCCTTCCCTTTTCTCAATATTACAGCTTCTCCTAATCGTCAGTCGTGAGTAATTTAATAAATAACATCAACAGGGCAGTGTAGTAGATATAAAATTTATTGAAACATTGTAACTATTGATGCCGAGTAAAGATTGTAATTATTCTACCGAAAAAAATTTCTGAAGGAGATAATCTGCAAAATCAGTCTTCTACTTTGGATTCACAAAACACTGATGACCAATACATACAATGCCGGCCTGGTTAGGCGAGGTTGATAAGGCTGTATGGCCGAAGCTACCTCGGCTCGAAGGGTCGCGGTTTCAATCCCGCCTTGGTCCTGGATGTTTATGTGTATTTGTGTTGTCCTTACGTGTTCTCCTTACAGCTCCCTGTACATTACAAATCACAGTGATCGCTATATGACCAAGGTGTTGAAAAGCGACCTAAAAATACTAATAAAAATACATACAGTACGAAATAAAGGCATAAAAAAATCGATCAACTTTCTAATAAAAAAATGAAAATACTGAAGGAGGGGATAGAGAATGTGTAGGTAGTGGTAGAGAATAGTTAGTCGTCACACTCGTGAAAAAATAACGAAACGGTGCGATCGTGTGGCTGTGTTTATGCCGCGTAGAGCGAAGACTGTTGTTGTTGGTCACTTCACGCGCATTTGGCGCAAACGTGGGTGGGTCTTGGAGATGACGTTACCGCTATTTTGTGTCTTAATCCGTAACTAGAGAATACCTGGCTTTTCGTCATGCTGAGTTCAGACATCAAGGCGCAGCGCCGTTTTATTTTCAAATGCGGCATTTATACCGCCCGCACATTCGCTCGAAGGTCAATGGCTTGCTAATATCGTACGGTACATATTTATGGGAAAAGTTACCGGTTACCATATTGATGACAAACGTGTGTGTGTGTGTGTCTCTCTCTCTCTCTCTCTCTCTCTCTCTCTCTCTATATATATATATATATATATATATATATACACACACACACACACACATTGTGTTGGTCAAATGTTGACAAGAAAATCTGTTCGGAAAAATGTTCTAAATGTGTTTAACATACTATTTGTTATTTTTCAAGAATACAATTTTCAGCGTGCATTTTTATTTTGCTCATTTTACGTGCAGCATCCAACGTAGAAATGTCAAAAGAAACGAAACCAACTGTCAAGTATGTTAAAGTAAAATGAATTGGGGAACTTGCATGAAGTATCTTCATTATGATGCCTGTGCTTCAGCCCTTTGTCCATTCCTGGGACGAATGATTTTGATGGATGGGGGATTATGAAGAAATGAAAGGAATTGTTGTGAAGGAATGGTGGAACGAGATGAAGGGGAGACTGTGAAATCACGATAAAACCTGCTGCGAACCCACTTTGTACACCACAAATTTCAAACGCGTCGACAGGGATTTGAACTGCGGATCGAACGGTGGAAGTCGAGCTCTCTGATCGCTAACTAGTCACCCTTGCATACTACCTCCATAACATTTATCATATTACATTTCGAACATGCGAATGCTTTCTTACTTTCATAAAATAAGCCTTCATAAACTACCTTTCTAAACAAAAGCGATTATCGGCAATAACATGAGGCAGACAGAAAAAGAGCAAATCTGTTTCCAGCTCGCCAGATTGGGATTCGAATGGGTGAAACAATTTCCACTCGATATAATAATAGTATTTCGGCAACCCTTTTGCGTCAGACCTTCTGATATTTTTTGAAATAAAATGTATTGATACTCTCGCATATATGTAGACTATGTTGACTTCCAGATATCAATGAGCTCTTCTCTGCTTAGTAGAGTGTATAAAATTGTCATCAAACAAAATAAACATTTGACAGAATTGTCAAAGGAAATGTGTTCATTTAAATGGTTAACGCAATAGACTCAGTATCGCGATTTCCGAACGTTTTATTCACTTACTAGCAGAACTCGGCAGACGTTGTCCCGCCATCTCTCTCTTTTTTCTCTTTCTCTCTCCCTCTCTCTTTTCACTCTAACTTTTTACCTCTCTGTTTCTTTCTGTTTTACCCTTTCCGTCTTTCCCCTATTTCCCATTTCTCTCTTTTTCTCACTATTTTCCCGTTCTCTTTCCCTCTCTTTTATATCTTTTACCTATCTATTTTTCCTCTGTATTTTTTTTCGATATTTCCCCGTCTTCTCCCCTCTTTCTTCTTTCCCTCCTCTCCTTCCCTCCTCTTTTTCTTCTTTCCCCTTCCCCTTTCCCCTGATTCCTTCCTTCCTTTCTCTTTCCCCTCCTCTCCTTCTTTCCTTCTCTCTATTTCTTTTTCTTACTTTCCAACTAACATTTCCTCTCTTTTCTCCTCACCGTCTTTATCTCTTTATCTGTTTAGCTTTCTTTCTTTCTTTCCAGCTCTCTCTTTCCCCTTCGCTCTCTTTTTCTGTCTCTCTCTTTTTCATCTTTCTTACTTGTACCCTCTTTCCTTTTTTCTCCTCTTTCTCCCTCCCTTTTCCTCTTTTAATAATTGTTTAATTTTTTTTGTCCCATTCACTCGCTCACTTTTCATATTATGAGATTTTAAAAAATCTGTTCAATTTTTTAAACTTTTTCTTTTATACAAACTTTTTCCTGACAATAACGAACACACACACAAAAGAATTATCCAATTTGGTGCAATCGTTCGAAAGTTATGCGCTTGCGTACATTTCGGCGATTCATTTTTATTGATATAGATATGGAATGCGAAAAAAAAACAGTAACCACATCACTGAGGAACTGCAACTTCCATAGCATCTGTGAATTTTCATTGTCATAATTTATAATCTGTATTTGAATAGTTAAATTATTATTTCGCTTGTTTTAACCTCTTTATTTTATTTAGAAAGTATAATTAATTATTTGAATTAATATATTGTGCATTGTAATACATTGATTGTTCGGAATCATTTCATATTTTATGTGATTTGAAAATGATACTCTCTTTGTTTGAATTGAATGCAGTCTCCAATGCAGAAAAATGTGAAATATATGTGGCTGATGTAGTAGTTACCTATGTTTCTGTTCATAAGAGACGCAGTTTTCCATGATTTCGTAGTTTCACTGACCATTTTATTTTTATACGTTCCATAATTGAGCGTGTGTTACTTGGTGTCAGAATATACATATACGTTCAAAATTAAGAGTAAATACAAACAATACATAAAATAAATTAACAAAAATTTACCAGCGACCAGTAAACCTAGCACATGCAAATGACATTGATATATTCATATTCAAACTCACGCGTGCCCGCGCATACTACGTATGTGCTTGGACAACAACGAAGAAAGAAAATGTATGAATTAACAGAATGGAGTGCATATTTCGACACCGTCGCGCGCGGCTCAGAGCCCGCGTACGAACTTAGGCCGTAAGAACCTAAGCTATATTAACGCTCGGTGTTCGCAAATTACGCTAATAACCTCCCAAGTATACAAGAGCGCTGCGAGTCTTCAAAATGAACCGAAAGTTCCGGTTTCTTCTCATTATACTTATCATTATGCTGGAATAATGATGTAAAATCCAAAATTGCATTCCAGGTGCTTTCAGTGGTGAGGTCATTTTAATTTTCACGTTATGAACGACACCCTCTACTGGAACTGACCAATTGCTACAAAAGTGGTCAGACATCGGAAATGAAATTGTGGTTCTTTCCCAAAGAAAAAGCCGGTTACATGCGAAAAAATGTTTTTTTACGAAAGAACCTAGCAAAAGACCATCTCATAGGTCACGTTGTCAGACATTTTTCCATTATTCAGCTTCTGTGGCTTACTTCATGAACGGTTTTCGCTAGCAGGAAGTACATAGCTGCTCTTTCACTGGAAAAGGGATTAGTCCACGCGTAGACAAACGGATATGACCCCTAGATTCTATCCCGAGGTTGCACCCTTCGAATAGAATGAATTGTTATCGTCTGTGTGACTAAGTTCCTCAATAATAAATTTGTGCAAGTCTGTCATCTCCATGGCTTCTGCAGAAGGTTGCACCTTGCCCACCTGAAGATGAGGCAACAGTGCGTTGAAAGATGTGACTCATAGGCGGGCAGCAAGCAGCACAAATAGGCTCACCATCTCTCTCTTTCCCCATCGCTCAGCCTCTCTCGCTACGCTGGCTCTCTCACTATCTGTCTCTCACTTCCTACTCCACTCCACTTTCACCTTTCGCTCCGAGCGGCGTCCCGCGCGCCATCCCTCCCCTTCCCCTCCCCTTTCCCATCCCCTGCCCTTCTCCCATTCCGCAGGGCCCCGGTGGCCCGGCGCCGCCCCCGTTGCTTGGAGACGGAGTCGGCAGATCGATTGTCGCGAGTGGTGGCGCGCGGGTGGGCGGGGGGCGGAGGGCGAGGGCGGGGGTGGAAGAGGGAACGGCGGCGCGGAAACGATTCGGGGATGCGAGGATGGCAGTCGACGCGGAAGCGGGATGGGAATGGAGAGCACGCGCGGTTGGAGTCGGGGACAGCGTGGGAGAGGTGCGGGGAGATGCCGGCCAATCGAGTACGGCTATGTGAGAAATGACGAAACATTGTCTAGGTTATTGTAATCAAAAGTCGATTTTATATGGAATGCCTTCTCGTGATAATGCTAAATGTATACCGTGCCGATAAATATTTCGTTATATTTGCTTGTAAACTTTAGGAAATTAAATACGGCACTAGTTTAGAATGGCGTCGCGGACGGTTATTAACGTGTTAAAAAAAATGTATTGGATCTGTACATGGAAATAATAAATACAATTTAAAAATAATAAGTTGCCTGTCTCATCCATCCTCAGGCATGTAAAATTAAATGGAAAATTATCGACAAAAATTTTGTTTGTTGAATTTTTTTTCATTTTAAAATTAGGTTTAATTATCGTAAGTCTGATGAATGAAGTCGTAACGATTCATGTTACACCGGAAAGGTTGAAAGGTAGTATAGAAATTCATAGCGTTGTATCACGATATATGCCTTGAAACACTTAAAAAGGTATTGTTATAGAGTTCTTCCCGAATTTTTCACTAGGATCCGGGTAAAAATTGAGCCAATCGATTCGCTTTGCCCATAAGACTTGAATTAGGCATTGTCCCCCTTTACTTGTCTTAAAACCCTAAAAACGTCTTTCATTTGCTTAACTATCCCTCTCCCCACCCCCACAAAAACCTTTTTTTCAGAATACTCTTAGAAAGTTCTGTAAGGAGTCGAAAAAATTATTAGTTCTCCTCCGATTGTTCCAGATATGTCGAACTGTCCCTGCAATGGTGTACTGAACGTAGTGTAACCATAAGAAACGGATATTCGGTTCGATCTACGGTTCAACTGACCTACTCAAAAAGACACACTTGTTACCTGATTACTCTATGTAAGATGTAAGACTCGCTTCGTGAACCTTACTCTGGTTCAAATTGACGATTTTCCGATCATATAGAGTGTGACACAAAATTATATTTAGTCTCTTTTAAATTCAAAATTAATACTTTTTCACGAGTAAAAAAATATGTTTGGAAAATTTCTTGTAGCTTTCAGCAAGGAAAAATTTCTTTGTTTTCGATTTTGCCCATGTATAGCCAAATTAACGTGTTCTGGAATGATCTACTGACTATGATTAACGTTTATCGTAAGTATAACTGAACACACACGATAAATGCACTTAAAATAACGTTTCTTATTTCAGAGGTAGTACAACGGTTTTGAGTCATAAATTGATATTGCACAAATAATTTGGGTACGTATTCAGTTTATCTCGTTTCTTTGGTGCTCTTCTCTGTTAAAAGATCGGAATGTATACTTTCAAATTCGTGTACCCCCTCCTTTTTCATTTTTATGCAAAAATAAATAAAAGCCAGTTGTCAAAGTCAGTGAAAAGTAACAAATAACCGAAATTTGCATTGAAAAGTACAACTAAAATTTATAAGGAAATATTTACAATTTATTGCATCAATGTATAAGTTGGACTAACGGCATCATCCATGGCAGTGTTAATTAGTGAAATTTGATATGTATTTACAAACTAGCCTATATAGATGATGTCGCCTAACTCTGGAACGATGTGTTTTAGCCCCTTATAACCGGATTTCGTGCTCCTAAAGGGATTCTGAAAGAACGAGTGAAGGACATGTGAGGACTGGTTGGAAAGTGACGACTGACAGTTTGCGAAAAGGTGCTGGTTAGGTAGAGCCTGGATTATTTTTCTTAAGAGGTGTTCAACAAAAGAGACCTTTTTGAACTTCCTTTCACTTTTTTGGAGATTTGGTTCTTTTGGATGCCGAGTTCATAGCATGGGTGGTCAGAAACCGCAGATATCCGAAATTAAGTAAATTGAAGAGAAAAGACAAATAATTTTTCACGATAAACATTAAAGGGCTATTTAATTTTCTTTGCTATTTTATCTCAACGCTTAGCAATATAAGAAGTTTCTCTCGCAAAGTACCAGACCTAAAATGCTGCAATGCACTATTCAATGGTTGACCGTTCAAAATCAGTTTCTAGTTGAAGCAATTTTCACTCTTAAAAAAAATAACAATGGACGGGATTTACGCAGGCTAATTTGCACTTATTTTAATACTATATTACCTTAATTTGTGTTAACACATTAAATTGTTACTTTAAATGAAGTAACAATTTTCAGGTTCACATCACATTGTCAACTCCATACACGGAATAATATCACGATAGGGATCGTTTCGCATTTAAAGAGAAATCCTCTTAACATCTAAAATACATTTAGGGACATCCTTCAAATCTGCTGTTATTGTCCGAACATAAAATGTGGCTAAAGGTGACAAACGCCTTGCTGAGAGTGATCTAGCTTGGAAACAATGACGAAATTGCTACACAGATTATTCCTAGATTCTCTGTTGTTGAACGGAGTTGTTAAGAGGATTCGCCGATTTCATTTAATCGCACATCATTTAAATACATTATTTAAGTTCTAATTTCATCTTCCTTTTTCTTATTCTTTCCCTTGTTTTTTTTCTTTCTTCATTTGCTCCTCCCGCTTCTCATCCTTCTTCAATTTGAACGTTGTTCTCGATGCATATCACTTTTATTATGAGAATTTAAAAAAAATATTTGAATTAGGTTATTTATCATTGTTATATAAATATATGTATATATATATATATATATATATATTTTATATTTATATAAAAAGTTATATAAATATATTATATTAAATATTAAACTGAGTCCCGTCTCGTTTCAAATAATTCCACCTGCATTATATGAAATCACGTGATGTGCACATGCGTGTTTTCTTTCTACTTACAATTGTGTCAAAATATTTCGTTTCTGATAGAATGCTACGTTTTGTACAAATATTTCTGAGTGCTTTTTGCGAGTATATATTCATCATTTTTGTGATGATTGCCAATATTAAATTTCGAATTAAAATTAATTTTAACGGCTTGCAAGGTACGGTGCGTAGAGGACGATTATGTAATAATATTTTATGAATGGATGTCATTCATTTTTGGCTCGGATTAATATAATATATTTAGAACTGTTGAATAATAGAACTCATGTTTTAATGACAATCTCTGTTCGAGTTGGACACGAAATAACATTTATCTTCTTACTCTTTATGTCGTAGGTAATTGCAACAAAATTAGACATTCAGTGAAACATTAAGAGTGCCAATTAGTGACATTTGAGAAAGTATTAGCCTCTTTTTAGTTCTTCGATTCGTAGAATCTCCCTGGGGGGTTTTCCACGTGAAAAAATCGACGGAAGTTTAATTTTAGTGAAATGATTATAAATGTTAATGCGTAGATGAATAATACTGCGGTCATAATAGTAGATCCCTAAAATATATCCCACACCCAAGCCTTATTCTTAAAATAATTCTAACGTGTATTATTGGTTACTTTATGTAAATTGCAATGGAAAAAATAGTGCAAATTCGTACACTTTTGATCAGCTACATGTTGAGTTGAATGTATTAACTTTTCGTTTTATCAAGAGACATTTTAAAGTCCGCTGCATTTCTGTAAATTTCTGGATGAGAAACGTTAAGAAACGATAGCATCTATTAGTTTCTTCTCCATCGTGCCTATCAGCTCAACTTCGCAATCCCCATTCGTTAAATAAGAGGCCAGATGAAAATTTCTCCAAATTGAAATGCTTCTGCACGGCGTCTGTTATTAACCGCGACTCTACATGCCGCCCATAATCAACACTTAATGCTAATCTACTACTAAAAACCTCCCCGGCGAATTTTCTCGCACATTCACGACCTTCCACCCCTCCTCCTGATGACAGTCGGCATCCCCTTTCCTCCATCATCACCTCCACCCGGGCCCACACTCGCTCCCGCCCCAGCCTCTGCCGCGGGCGTGACTCACGCTCAGTCGGCGGATAAAGAAGGGCACCTCCGCCCCCCCCGCCGGCCCCGCCCCCGCTGGTCGTGCCGCCTCCGCCCCGCGCGCCGCTCCCGCGCCACCCGCCAGCGAGGTATTTCACGCGATTAGGAGCTGCGCATTTATTTGATGATGTCGGGTCTGCATGTGTGTGGGCCCACGCGGCGGTACGCGAAGCAGCGAGTGGTTGGGGGGGGAGAGGAGCACGGGGCCACGGGGCGGAATGTGTGACAAATTTTCTTTAATCAGCGGGGTGGCGCGCGCGCGGGGTGGCGTGAGGCGTGAGGGGCGGGGTGGTGGGCGGGGGCGTGCCGGGGCGGCGACGAAAGCGAGCCCTGTGCAAAAAGTTTAATCGTCGGAGTGCCTGGCAGTCAGTAAATCAGACGGACCATGTGGCAAGAAAATTACAAATATTTAATTAATTTATTTGGGAGCTGCTCGTTTCGGCGAGCGAGGCGAGGCCAGGCGAGGCGTGGTGAGGCGAAGCGAGGTGGCGCGAGGGGCGGGGCGGCGCGTAGCGACGCGGGCGGCCGCCGCCGCTCGAGCGACACCGACGCCCGGCGTCGGCCGACGGAGCGGGCGGCGCGGCGGAGGGGAAGGGGGAGGCAGCGGACGATGGAGCGAGGGTGGGGAAGAAGGAGGGGAGGTGCTCTGCGGCAGTGCGCGACAAATATAAAACACGTCAGCCATTGTCGCCCGTGGCTGGTGATTAATACTCTGCGGCCGTGGAGCTCAATACCCAGGCCTGGAAATTGAATGAAGTTGGTAATTAACTCCTTACAGCGCGGCATCAGGTGGCGTCCAGTGCTGCTGCCGCCGCCGCCGCCGCCGCCCTCGCCGCGCGCCGCCCCGCCCGCGCCCCGGCTTTTGTTCGACGCGCCGCCCGGAGAGGAGTTTTACCCCGGGTCCCGTGTATGCTCCCACTTGGCTGGCGCCGCGTGCTCGCGGCATGGCTTCCATACCCCGCTTCGACGCCTGGCGTATCGCCGCTCTCTGCTCTGCTGTGTTCTCGATGCCGAGCTCTGTTTTGTTCTCTCGCACCTACAGATCGCATGTGATATTTGAGTTTCTAGGAAGCTGGCTAGCTTTTCTGTGCAATGCCATTATTGACCATTTTCGTGTTTTTCCTCGTATCAGATATTTTTTCATATTTTAATATCTTCGTTTCTCCGCGCACGTTTAGAATCGCCTTTCATCTCCTATTTTTTTCTACTGTTTGTCAGAATATATTGCTCTGCATGAGCAGGTTCAAGTTACGTTCATGTCAATTCATTTCAAATATGCGATCGTGTTATATTCTAATAAACGTTGGGCGTCATTTCAGAATTTCCTCATCACATGTTTTTCGTTTCTGTCTCGTTCAGATAGGGTTCTTCTGTTTCTCACACATACTCTTCATTCGCGTTAAACGTGTCTCTTCTGACACCATTGACCATCAGCTCGGCTCAGAGCATTACTCTTCTTCGCTCCCTCCCCCCGCCCGCTTCTCTAGACCACTCACGTCCGCGTTTTCTCTTCACCTCTCGTTGCAGCCTCTTTCCAATTAATTTCCTCTTCCCCGACGTCCCCGCACGCAATCACGTAGGTGCTTCTCCGCGTCCCCCCGCCGCTGTGCCAGTTCCGCCCAGCCCACTTCTCGGATTCGCTCGCCTCCACCTCCGCCGCCGCCGCCGCCGCCGCCGCCGCCCGCTTCTCCGATTCCACGCCGGCGCTCGACCCTCTCGTACTCCCCCCTCCCGCCCCCACCGCCCCTCTCGCGTGGCCCGCGTGCCCTCTCGCGCGCGCCGGACGAGCAATGTGCCACGCGACGTCCCCCCCTGAGGTGAATATGGACGGCGGGCGAGATGGAGTGTGAGAGAGGGCGTTCTATTGCTTATTTATTACCCATCGCGCCCGATTCCGCAGAGATTTGGCGCCGCCGCTGGCTGGACTTGGGCCGGCGCGGCCGCCTGCCGGTCGGAGACGGGCGTGTTTATGTGCTCCAGTCGGTATATTTCATTTGCGGGCCCGATCGCAATCGACGGCGCACGAGTGGCTCCGGTGCAAGAAATTGGTCACTCGAGGTGTGGGAGGTGGGTGGGGCCGCGCTGTTTATGCGTTGTCCCGCGGGACAAAAGAGAACCTGAAAAATTCATTTCGGACACACTACTTTCCAAATTTTATAATTGATTGTTAAATAGCTATAATTGATAGTTATATAATTGATTGTTATAATTGATTGTTAAATAGCTTGTTGTTTGTTGTTATAATAGATGATTGCCTCTGGCGTTCTATCGTCAAATATCACAAAACTGACATTACGGTCGATATCGCTCGAAGATTGTATGATTTTCTTGGGATGATAGTAATAATTTTAATTCCAAAAGAAAATTATGAGCAATTGAATCCTCACAGAATATAATAGTTAATATGAACTCGTGTTGTCATTGAGCTTTTTATCAGGATGTTTCATAAACAAAAGTTAGGATTCAAGAGTTAAACGTGTAAAAATGTCACAATATTATCATTTTCAATGATTTTTCAATACTGAAAGAAATCAGCTAGACTATAAAATTGTATATATTTTATGTCATTTACTATATTTGATCTTTTTCGAATGAGGGCCTCCTTTACACCATGCTTGGAATTAGGAAGGTAAAAATTTCTTACACACGGTGGAAATGAACTGTTCCATTCAAGACAGCTTTTTTAAAATCCCATCGACTTGTTTTCTTGGTCGCGAAGTGCGGACAAAAAGTTGAAACTACCTCGCACCACATTTCATAAAAGCTGAAAGGAGTCTTACAGGTAAGCTTGTTTGCTGCACTAATACGATGTGGTGACCACGACAGACCATATTTTCTCTCTCAAAAAAAATCTCATACGTACAATAGCGATCTGAAAATGAATTTTCCCTCAACCATATACTTAAAAAACTTGTGCGTTCAAGACGTTTGTTTAAGGCTTCTACTAAGGACATTCCTGATGTTTCCGTTGAATGGAAGACAATGATCTGTATATTCGCCAGCACGTATTATTTACGATTTTTGCAAGTATTTTTGCTGAAGAATTTATTAAATGTAAATGCGATGAAATATTTCGCAGGAGTTTCGGATATTGGGAGTTTTTTCTGAGTGTCTTTTTTTTTCACAGGTGATTCCTTCCAGCATCAGTTGACATATTCAGAGAGTGATTATAATTAATTTTTATAGTAATCTCGAATTAAACTTTTGTGTCTTAATATCATACTGATTCTGCTATAATCAAGTCAATAGAAAATGAGTATATTAATGATCAGTAAGTCCAGAAAACGTTAAATTGGATTTTTTATTAATTCTGCAATTAAGTGTGGAAACTTTCAGTCAGAATACAATAACTTTACATTAACCAACAATAAAACGCTTTAAAAACTAATATATAATTTCACCGCGCAAGCCTTTACTGCACTACACTAAAATGTAATGTTTTTCTCTAACACGTACGATTCACTTCACTTCACAACGCTGCAAATTAATAATAAATAGTATTAATAATACTAATTATTATTATTATTATTATTATTATTATTATTATTATTATTTATATAGTAAAACTTTTTCTATAGAAGATCAGTCATTTATCGATATGTTTTCGTATTCTCCATCCGGTCGGACAGTCATGTTTTCGGTTTTGTTACAATGATTTCGACGCCAATAACATCAAAGTTGGCCTCTCTACATGAGGTGCAAATGTATCAATCTTCTAAGTACGGTTATAATTATTGTTCTTGTTATAATATAGTCCAGAAAACATTAGATTAGATTTAAGTTTTAAAAGTTACATACAACGATACGTGAACCGTTTTGTTAATCAATTTAATAGTACAATACAGTTATTAGTCATTTTACAGCTTTATATTGTACAAAAAATCCGAGCAATATTAATATAAAACGATAAAGACACATGATATTAGCAGTCTGTTTTGAATTTTGTCGAAAATAGAATCCACCAAATTGCATAAAATGTATTATAAAAATCGCGAAATATCTCATTACAATCTCAATCGAAATGGTACTAACCAGCTTCTATATTTACAATTGGAGTTCCATCTTTAGTGAATAATCACATGAAATGTGTAGGATTTTGCATGTCTCTTCAATAGAAAATAATATTTACTGTAGTCAGTTATACGGTGATCATCCGTTTATTGCGTGAGTCGTAGGAAACTCGAGGTTCAGCTCGTCACGAGCGAGTGCTCGAAGTGGTGCCGTGGTATAATAGCCGTGTCAGTTGCAGTACGTCTGTTTGCCGCAAATTTGTGGCGGAAATTCAAGTTTTATGGGCGACATCCTAGGCACGACCTAGAGGTTTCCGTTGGAGATTGTCGCTGAGAATTGCGCAGTGGAACAGAATGCCCCAAAACATGAAGCTAAGTAAACATTTTACCGCTCATGGTTGAATATGACTTAAAATGTATTTTAAGAGTATCAATATATGTATGTTTTTGGCATGTTAGGATGGGATTAAACCGACTTTTGCCAACTAGGGGTGTTCCCAGGCCTGGTCCATATTTTTATTAATTATCCGCGCCCGGCGGCAATGGAGACATGTGGCGAGCATGATGTATTCCCATTGTTGTACCTAGCTAATTTGACCAGCCTGAGATTTTCTTTTGTTACAGTTATAGAAACTGAGTCAATTTTTATTAGAAATCTACAGTTTCATTTTTGCCCTGGCCGGAAATTTAACCGGGATCGCCTCACACAAAGCTAGCGCGTTGTCCAAGAGCCACCCGAGGAGTTTAGTTTAAGTTACTATATTTATTTATTTAACCAAAAAATGTGACAAACTGTTTGACGTATGAAGAGGTGCAGACTTTGTTTCAACTCCGGAATCCCTACACTAGCTCTTAAAAATTATAAGAAATATTCACCCAGTGTAATAAAAACCATTTGCATCGGCAATTGGTTTTTGGCACAGAATTTGGCTCTCATCTCTTATCACGATTCACATGAAGGAAGTGAATAATTGCCGTGCTAACCCCAAATATGTCATTAATACGCATAAGTTTGTGTGGATTTTAGTAAATGGTGAATTTTTAAAATAAACTTAATTTTAGCAAGTAGTATATGATTTTGCTTCCCGTGCATTCTTTTTATTTGAAATCAATTTTAATAAAAAACGATCAGTACCATTAAAGAGAAAATTAAATGTCCAAATAATGCTTAATATGTGATTAATACATAACCTTTAATTTTATAACGGAATGTGTCACAATAGAAGAAAGAATACCTAATCGTAAGGTAATTAACATTTTAAATTTATTACTAAATATCGTCACTTATTTTTACCCAAGTCTGATCCGTTAAATTTAAAGAAATCTTTGAACAGAAGTAGCAGGACAGTTTTATAGGAATTCCATAGTTGGAGTAGAAATTATAGACAGTTTCACTTCTTAAAAGGCTCTTCAACTCTTTACGAGTCTTATCCCGGCTAAGAATGTTTCTTCGAATGCTCCTGTTATGTCATTTTCTATTTATCTCCATGCCCTTCAGATATTGAAAGACGTTTTTCTCCCAGTTTACATTCAATCTTCGTTTACTGTATGCTCGTGATATAATTCTCATTGTTGCATTTTGTCATTCTTTCATTATTCATTCTTAGATCACCTATCCAAGCTCATTTTGTTGACTTTGTCTCTACCGCTGGTTGACGAACGCTATAGAATTGTTGAATATATTAGAAAATATATCCTAGTACACAGACCAGAAGTTTTATTCCTTGGTGAAATGTCATTATTTAAATTTTCGCCCTGTTTGTGAGTCCACTATCCCATTGCGAGGCGGCTAGAGCGGGATGGCGGGGAAGGGTGGGGGAGGGAGGGGAAAGGAGGGGAAGGGGGAGGGCGCGAGAGGACGGAAGGGAGCGAGCGGGGTGCCCGTATGCCGACGTCGTGAAGGCCACCGCCGACACTGCCGAACCCTCTGGCAAACGCATGAACGCGGAGAGATGGCATGAGGGCTCATTGTCTAGGGAGCGATAAGGGGCCGGAGGCAGACGCTAGCGGCCGATGGGAGCGAGAGGGCGTGGCTGCCTCAGAGCGGCCTGCGGCTGGGACAGCCCAGCGGCAACAGCGTTACCTCTGCAGCATCGTTGGTCGCAGGGTTCGAATCCCAAATGTAAGCGAACTTTCGGCACCAGCTAAATGGCTGGGTCAAATCCAACCGTTGCCTGGAGGAGAATTCTAGTGGTCAGCTGCGCTGATCAGTAGTTTTACGTGGTTTCGCCGATCAGTACCAGCAAAAGTCAGAGGAGTGTTCTGCAAAACGTGCAGTGGACCGCGCGCGGTCTTTCCTTCATTATTCTTATCTCATTTCCCCTTACCCACACACCTACATGCACTACACTATCAATTGTCTCGGAAGTCCAATTGGGAGCTTAGCGTGTGTCCTGACTGTGGCTGTGTCCCGCTGGGAGAGCTACCTGAAGAGAGAAATCACATCTCCCAACCAACCCGTAGAGTTGGTGCCGGATCTCACGTTGTAGCGGAGTCTCCTTTTGAGATGTGACATGCATTTCACGTAAAGGACTAATGGGCAAAGTAGGTGGCGCGCCCAGAATTAATAAATTCTCATTGACTCCTTCGCCTTTATGAACTTTCTTCTCATTTGGTTGTTAAGGAATCGCGGTGAGAAATATTCTCCCTTTCCCTCACGCTACACTCACTGGTTTAGAAGACTCTAGAATTCAATTGATTACAATGTAGTGTTTCCGACCTGGATGTCCTAAGGTTCGAGTTTCAGCGGTGGCAGGATTCTCGACACTAACTAAATAGCTAGGTGGACACTCAATATCAAGAAACTTTCAGGAGATACCAGATGTAAGTGATTGGAAACACAAGTAGAAGGTAGAGTGGCTCCAGGTACAGCTACTATCGATCATGTGAGGAATTGCTCAGACATGAGGTGTTATGATGCTGATAGTATAAGGAGAATTAGGCAGAATGAAAAGATGCTGGACATGAAAACGGAAAGGTGAAAAGAGATTGAAAGGCGGGTCGGTGGATGGTGGGCGTTGGAGAGAGAGAGAGGTGGGAGGCAGAGAGAGGGAAAGAGATGCTGCCTCCAGTGTCGGTGGCGAACCACGGCAAGGCAAGGCCCATCGCGATGGCTGCGGGAAGGAAATCACTCGCAGGAAGCCCACAAAAGGGTAAGAACCTCTCCAGCGGTGGGGCAGGACTCAGGGGTGAAGCAGTGGCAGTACATTGCCAGACGCCCACCCCATGAGTAGCAGCCCCACCGCAATCGAGGCGGAAGGCGGACGGGGGGAGGGGCGAGGAAGGGAGAAAACGAAAACTGAGGAGGTGGAGGAGGAGGACGGTGACGTGGCGGTGGCTGCACAGGGAGGTACACTCAGCCACATGGGTCTGGGCTAGCAATGTGACTTCTCCTCGAGGGGAAAGGGGAGGGAAGATGGAGGGCTCGAGTACAGCGACGAACGCGGTGGGGATGGACGGTAGACGGTGTCGTTTCACCCCGACTTGGCATAGGACCTGGAAGGCTGGCTTCGCATAGGCAGGCGGCGGCAGTGGGGAGGTGCAGATAGGGGAGAGACGGGCGGGGATCGGAGAAGGGGGAGCGGAGAGTGGCGGGGAGCGGAGAGTGGCGGGAGCGGAGAGGGCGGGGGGAGCGGAGAGTTGCGGGGAGCGGAGAGTGGCGGGGAGCGGAGAGTGGCGGGGAGCGGAGAGTGGCGGGGAGCGGAGAGGGGCGGGGAGCGGAGAGTTGCGGGAGCGGAGAGTTGCGGGAGCGGAGAGTGGCGGGAGCGGAGAGGGGGGGCGGGGGGGGGGGCGGAGAGGGGGGGGAGAGGCAGGGAACGGAGGGGGCGAGAAGTGGAGATGGGAAGAATGGTGGACAGGGAGAGCGAGCGGGGAAACGGCTTGGGAAGCGGAGAGGTGCAAGGTGAGGAGAGTGAGAAGGGGCGGGGAGCGAAGACACCGCATCAGACGCCGCATCGCCACCGTTCCGCCCCGCTGCTCTAATCAGGGCGTGCCGCCGCCGCTGCCGCCCTGTCGTTCCCCTCCCCCTCCATCCCGTGGCCCGCCGTCTCCGTACCCCCCGGCTTCCGCCGCCGCCCCGCGCCGCGCCGGCCAGGGCTTTCGTCTCGCCTCCTCCGCGGCGGATCCTCCTCGAGGGCGCGCAGACTTGCATTTAACGCAATTAAACGCCAAGTTCAGATGCACGCCTTGCTTCTGTTCGGCCGACAGGAAACTGATTATGACGAAATACATATTGGCGAATACGAGGATTCGGGACTAAGCAACGGATTAAATTTACATTTATTTTTTACTGATACGTTACAGCTTGTTATTGCCTTCGATATGAAGCTCTATGTTCATTTCATAACTGACCTGGATCGAAAGGGGCGCGGTTACGACGGAAATATGAAAACAGTTATTGAGAGAATTATTGAGAAAAATATAAAAAGACAAACCGAGACCAGTTAACGTCTTGTTCATTAGTATATAAGTAAATCCGAATCAATAACATTAAGTAAAAAATAAAATTATGTATGTACCACGGCGTTAACTGGTTCTAATTATCGGGCGACAATTTACTACTTAATGTATAAATAACTATTTTATTAGTTAGTAGTTTCTTAAGGCATCGGAAAATGTGACTTGAATTTTTTTCACTACAATGACGAACGAAGCTGTTTTGTTTTGAATAAATATCATTTGAGAAAATAATAAATATTTCAAGCATTTAAATAAAATTAACTATTTTTATACATTAAAACATCAATAAAACCCTTTTCTTTCGTTTTCTCTCTTTCCATTTTATGCACTTTTGTTTCAGTGAAACTATAATTGTTACATTTTCTCTTAACTGCATTAACATGGATTAAAAAGTACACAGAACTTCATAAGTGAGCCCAGTTTTCCCGCCGAGGAAAAACTCGCAATTTTACCACACGAAGCAAAAATTGAAAACATTGTAATATTGCAGTTTTATTAATGCAATATTTTGTTTCGTATTAACCCTTTTCAGTTTTGTTTTACAAGAATTTATTCCAGTATTATCGGCTAGTCATTATTCTCAAAGATATGTTTCAGCAGCTAGATCTGGTGAAGACCGAAGTGTCCTCAGGTTCCCACATACATGTTCGTCAGCCATATCGAGGCAAACTTGCTAACGTATGATCGTCGAAAGAGATGAACATTTTCATTATGCATCCGTACTACATTAGCACAAAAGTGGAAACCCCGGCATCAGTGTAGACCCAGAAACAGGAAATAATAATAATAATAATAATAATAATAATAATAATAATAATAGTAATAGTAATAGTAATAGTAATACTTATAAAGTAGTGTGTGTTTTTACAGTATGTGCAATGCGGTTGTAACCACATTCTCCAGCTCTGTATTATGTAGATTTTTCTTTGAATCATTAAATTCTATTTTCTTTTTGTTAACTCTTTGTTCACCGAGGATTTTTTTCGTTTATTTCCTTCAGTTTCATTTACGATTTACTACGATAAGTCTGCTTAAACATTTGATTCTTGTAATAGAATACCCCCCTCCCCGAAGAAAAAAACAAGCTTCCTCTCTGTAAATTCTATAACAGCTTTTTTTGTCTACGGCCGTAATGCTTTTCATTGTTTACCTTGTATTTTATGTCTTTTCTTCCCTTTTCACTTTTCATTTTTGAGGTTCTCTCCTTTATGATTTGTCCATTTATTTCCATAATCTCTAGATATTGAAACCTAGGATTAAGTAAATGATTTTTTCCCGGTTCCAAATTAATTCATTTTTCATTTGCATATCAAACCTATCTCGGATCGTATGTAAATATTGCTAAATGGACCGAATAGACACAAATGTTGGTCATTTTGAGTCTTTCCCGTTAACAGCATCACAAACGATTTTCTGCAAAGTGTAATTTGTGTAATACTACAAACTAACCTTTGTGATAGTGCACGTTAGTCTTCTCTTGTTTTAGAACGCTTTTTCCCAGCCTCCCAATCCGTGTTGCGTATTGAACGATATCCGTGTGCGTATGACACGTTAAAAATTATAATAAATTAAAATACTTTGTATGTAACGTGTAGATTTAACATTTAATTCTAAAGACAATGACATATTAATTATTGTTAATTTTAAACTTTATATCACGAGAATAACTGAATGAAAATTGTTTTTTTCTTTTAAGTTATTAATGTGATAAAATGTTGTTATAAAAGAGTTCATTCAACAAAACAAGTGCAAATATCTCATTAACACTGACAGTTTGTTATTTTTTTCATTACTGCTCTAATTGAACGTTGTACCTGTTAGAAATAATTCATTTTGATCACAATGGTTTCTTTATAATTTCAATACTGGCATAAATAGTAATTTTGTTCACAATATTAATTGCGGAATCGTTTTGTGCAAAAAAATTATATAAATTTATCTCTGAATAAATTATCTCGGTTACATGTTTAGGCGGACGTTGTGAAGAAGGAAAGCTAATGGCAATTGGCAATGCTAAAAAATATTAACGATAAGTGACTTAAAAGTTTTAGTAAAGAAAACAAAAACAAATAACATTAATGCATGTCGAATATCTCGTTTGCAGGATAATAATTCATAAAATACTTATTTTATATTAAGTGATTATCACATACTTCAAAATGTCCCCCCCCCTAATACTACTTTTGGATTATTCTATTGTTCATTAATCGTTTCACATCGCAAGACGCCAAATTGACTAGCCTTCAAGTTATGCACTTCGTGATTATAGAAAATTTTGGCATCCAGTGAGACAGGAAGTTAACTCACAAAATTCAAAATATTGATTTATCAATAATTTCGATAATGAACACATTGCATTTGTCAATGGATCAATGTTTTAAAATTTATGGGTTAGCTCTCTCTCTCTTTTCTCTCTCTCCCTCCCTCTCTCTCTCTCTCTCTCTCTCTCTCTCCTACTCACTCACTCACTCACTCACTCACTCACTTGATGCTTCAAATATTCAGAATGAGCATGTATGTAATGAGCACATAGTTCGTTCTTTACGTGAGATTTTATGAATTCTATTGAATTTATGTTTGCTTAAGCTTATTTCTCTACTGTTTCGACGGTAATCGTGACAAAACTAGATTTTGGTACTTTTTTCGAGCTCGTTTCCTTTCTTTGTTGTGGCTGAAACTGCAGTTATTTCATTTTCAATTTGCCGACTAACTGGGAAAATGTTCAGCAGATTGCAACGTGAATCTCACATTCCCTGTACTTTATATCATGTTCTTCATATACTTTATCGTTTATCATTCACCATTGAACTAAATAACCATTATCATCCCCCAAAATAGTCACAACGGTAAGTCTACTGTGTGTAATTGATGGAGTTGTATTGTGTTACTCCGGTCCTTAAAATCGTCCTCTGCGAGCATCTCAGATGCACACTGAATAAATAACCACCCCAAATATTTTTCTTCGTATATTCGTTCGACGACCCTATCCCTCCCGGTTGTCTTTATCGGGCGTCTTCTCACTATCCTGGTAACAGCGCGTTCTTTCCCTCACCGCATCCTACACACCAGCTTTTCTTCGCGACTCACCGCGTATCTTTCGCGCTTCCGTCGTCTCCCGGCCCCCTACTCGGACGCACGAGTTGGCAGTGGCGGGTGGGGGGTTGTCGGCGATCCTTCTCTCCGACCCTTCCCCCGGCCGCTGCCGCCCACCTGGCGCACTTCGGGAAGGGCGAAGGGCGAAGCGCGAGGGCACGCGTCCCGCATCCCCCGCCGCCCCCCACCGCCCCCCGCCGCGCGCTGCTGTACAAAATTCCACGTCCTTTGTGACCGGTCCCATTTAAATCTGGGCGAGCCCCTCTCGCAGGCCTTATCTCACTTCAAAGGAGGGCGCCGGCGCACCCGTGCGGCGCCGGCCGGGCCGCAGACCAAGGGCGGGGCGGGGCGCGGTGGCGTGAGGGCAGGGCGGGGCATAGTAGGCGCGCCGCGGGGTGGCGCAGGACGGCGCGCGGCAGGGGCGCGGCGGGCGGCGCGGGGAGGGGAGGGGCGGGGTGGGCGGGACTGACTTGGATGGGGGGGAATAAGAGGGAAGGGTTGCGACGGGACGAGACGGGACGAGGACGGGACGAGACGGACAGAGGACAGGACGAGACGGACGAGACGGACGAGACGGAGACGACGAGCGGACGAGACGGACGAGACAGGACGAGACGAGGACGAGACGGGACGACGACGGACGACGAGGACGGAGACGGACGAGACGGACGAGACGGACGAGACGGGACGAGACGGGACGAGACGGACGAGACAGGACGAGACGGACGAGACGGGACGAGACAGGACGAGACGGACGAGACGAGGACGAGAGACGGGACGGGGGGACGGGACGGGACGGAAGAAAGGGAATGGTCGGGACGGGACAGACTGTCGAGGCGGAGCGGGGTGGGGCGGGACGGAGTGGTAGTCCGAGCGGCACTGGCGGTGGCAAAAGTAGAAGAGAAAGAGAGGACGCTGCACTCTCAGAAGGATGTCGTTTCTACCTGGAACCTATTAAAAAAATGTACGAATCGGTGCTTCATAAATGAGGAAATAGAAGATTCCGAACGGCAGTAGCAATTGAATGTAAAATATTGAAGCGGCAACAAATCAAGACTAAATTTTATCTTCCCATCGCTACCGGTTAAGAGCGGTGGGTTATATAATAATATACGTAGATACGTGGTTCCTTCAATATTGAAACACTTTTGGTGAAGGAAACGCTTAATGTAAGCAATTGAAACTTTTGTAAGAAATAGTTGCTCTGTGTTCTATTTATAATTGTCATCAGCTGTGGTACAGTCGTGTTCTTTTGTAGGTTTACCCTAAAGGAACTTGTTGGGATAAAGTTTTTTTTCAGTATTCTTAGTAATCCATTATTACTTAAAGAGTAGTAAACGGCACAAATGTGAAAGAAATTTCTGTATCAATGATTGGCACACTTTCAGGGTGATTCTTTGTGGTATAGGCGACGAAATAGTGAGTACATGAAGGCTACTTGTTTTTACTTTATGATTAATATTTGAGCAGTTGTCGAATTTATTCAAAACATGCTATGAAATGCAAATTATAAAACTAGTGCATGCGTTGGATTACATTTAAGAAGAACCATCATCATTTATTATCGAGGACTCACGTTATACTACAGGCAAATATTCCTTTCAGTTTTCCAATAATATCATGTTCCTATTAATATCGCCTTTAAAAAGAAGAAACAATGGGCAGCTAATCTTTGGAGAGAGAATATCAATCAGGAATTATCGTGTGATTTTTTTAAAACATTTATTGCGGTTCCTAAAAAGTGTAAAACCCAAACCTCCTATGTTCTCATTCTCTGTAATATCACTACTACAATTTGTGGAGAAAGCATGTATACTGCGGATTTCACAGAGATTCGTTTGAAGGATATCAACTGTTTCGGTGTCATCCAATCGGAAGGCTGAACTCCGCCATTATGACGTCACAGTAGTGACGTGTAAGGTCCCGATTGGACAACACATAAAACAGCTGATATCTTTCAAACGCAGCTCTGTGAAAACGGCAGTATGGAAGGTGTAGAAGGCGTTTTTATTCTAGAATTGCAGTTGTAGCCGTTGCGCGTGAGTGGCCAGGACGGTGGTGCAGTCTGACGTGCGGGTTGCGTCAAGGAGCGCAAAAGTCACCTGCCAGACGACTCTCGTTGTCACAACTGAGAATAAAGCTTTGAAGCCGAAGTCAGTAGTATCCGTCGAGGTATATTCTGGTATCGGGTGAAATGAATTTACAAGAAGTATTGAAAATATGGTGGATATCATCGTGTACTCATTCTATTGGGTAGTCTATTTTTAACGGTTTTCAGCAACGTCTAGAAGTGCTAACCTTTTAAAATAAAATTCAGATGAATGTTTTTAGAGATGTTGAGAATATGCGTAAGTGAAAGAGGAGACAGAATTCATGATACAATAAAATAAGATCTCTACAAACTTTGTACGAGCGACTCTTGCTCTCAAAATGTTTTATCGTAAGAGGATTCCATCCACTTGTACTGAAAACACATTCTTTTACGAATTCGATACAATAACAAAAAGATATGTTCTACTTCTAAATGTCAGCAGGCGCGACTCAATGATCCCAACCGCGCGAACGCTTTCCCTATTACACACCACATAGTCTAAGAATACATGCAATTATTCTTCTTTTAATGTAGGACTTAATTTTTATAGAATTATTTACTTTGCGTTCAGGTAAAAGAGCAGACCTGATGATATTAGCTTCGCCATTAATAATGACATCTTTATTATGAACATTTTAGATATATTTCATTGCTGATTCATTCATTCACTTCAAAATTTCACTTTTCATTCACTTGTTCATTCATTCACTTCAAAACTTAAGAACATTTAAGTATATTTGAGTAAATTTGAATAAGTTGTATAATGCGATAAATTCATCCTTTTTTTAATTTAATAATAAAATTTGAATAAATTTCACTCAGTTTCCGAAACTTTAATATGAAAAGTCGTAGAAATTTATCTTGTATTAACATATGAGCTACTTTTAAATTTAAAACTCCCAAGAAATATTTTTAATTACAAAAATATCATACGCATTATGAATAATACGAAATGTTACTTTTGATCACAGTTGTCCAACGGATTTGTATTCATCTTTCCCTCCCCAACGCTAAATATTAGATGTTGGATTGGCATTTCGTAAGAACTTAAGTATCCTTCTGTCTACGTCATCCGTAAGTGGCAGGTGTGACAGTATTACCCGCCACGCCACAACATACATCCGCCCCGCTCGTTCGCATATCACCCCAACACGCTCACCCTCCGTATGACTTCCGCCGCACCTAACCCATAATTACCCGCTTACCAATCGCACGCTCTGCTTGTACACTCGTCCCAGGCCGAGCGAGCTTTCCTTCCACTCGCCCTTCCGCCACGCTACACGCACCCTCTTACGTCTCTTCCCACGCACCGCCCACCCGCACCCCCACCCCCTCTTGCCGTCCGACGCAGGCAGCGCCCGCGCTCGTAATGGGGGCCATTAGCTTTAGACAAGTCTGACGTATGGACTGCGTCCGGCTCGTGCTCGCCTCCGCCTTCATCTCCGATCGTGTGAAAGCATAAAACCGTTCGCCGGCCGCCATATCTCTCTGTCGAGCCGAGTCCAGCAGTGTCCCCTGGCTCCGCCCCTTCCCCGCCCCCCCCCCGCCGTGCGGGCCCCCCCGCCGCGAACCCGCGCCCCCCCACTCCGCTTGCCACGCCCACTCTGCTCGTTTTGCCTCCTCCACCCACCTCACGTACTCAGTCGCTTCCTGGCTTTCCGCGTGCTTGCGAATCCGGCATACCCCGTCCCATCCGATGTCACTTCAGTGCCTCTGACCGGGAGGTTCTCGAATACCAGTCCCGACGGCGGCAGAATTTTCGACACTAGCCACCTAGCTAGGTCGAATTCAGATGCTGTATAGGGGAAAGTTCTAGCGCCCGGCTGCTCTGATAGGTGGTTTCTCCGATCAACACCAGGTACATGCCCGAGCATTAACCTAACGAAAGGGGCACGGACCGAGTGCGATCTTTCCTTTCTCATCCTTGTCCTAACCTTTCGCCTTCCTTACACACATTTTCATGCTCGCCACTACCGCACATGTCGGTAGGCTAGTCGGCAGCCTAGAGCTTCGCCCTGCTGAAGTGATGCCCCACTAGTGGGAGATATCTGATTTGGGAGAACCCCTCTAGCCGACGTGTAGGTCGGCGTCATATCTCACCATTTAGTAGGGGTAGATGATTGTCTCAGCCCCCAGGAAAACATGCACTACGCTTACGGAATCAATGACCGTCTGCGTTGAGCGCCCGAAAACACTCATCAGTCCTTCAATCAACCCGTCCCAATCTGGGATGCATGACTCCACTTCCTCCCGCCTTGTCTAGACATTCCTCACCCTCCATACGTCTCCACTTCGCCCCCCTCGCTGCACGCACGCCTTCCCTACTCTACTCCCCATATTCCCCGTCACTTTGACCACGTCCGCTGGCTCACTTTTCCTCGTCGGCCTCTTCGCTCTCGCCCACCTTGGCTCCAACCGCCCCCACCGCCTTCCGTTACCGCCCCACCGCGCCGCCGTGCTCGCGCCGGTCTGTACTTACTGTAATGACCTCTAACGACGCCGCTCTGGCTGTAATGGGACGAGAGGACTCATTATCCGCCTGAAACATTCATGGCGTCTCCGCCCGAAATGTCCTCCTGAGGGAGGCAAATCTATCTTCTTTTTGCCGGTGGCGTTCGATGTTCGACGCGAGGGAGGCGGTGGCAGTGCCGGCGGCGGTGGCGAAGGCGCGGCCCGGAGTCGGAACGCGGGTGCGGAGTCCCCGCCGGGGGCGTAGACGGGTTTCCAGGCTAGGGAAAGCGAGAAGGGCGGGGGGACAGAGGGCGGGGATGGGGGCGGGACAAGTGCCACGTGCCAGGAGCGGCGGGTCGTAAGTTCCCGGGTCGGTGAATTGCGACAGGTCGACCACTTCGACGTTGCCGCCGCCGCCGCCGACCGACTGCAGTAATGTTCGACCGTAGGCTCAGAACTGCTCCGTTTCCGGTTTGCCCTTCGCTTCCGTGTTTCAATACACCCAAACAGAGACGGGCGACGTGCTGATGGCTGAACCGCGATTTCCGACAGACGTCGGACGCGTTTCTCTTCCTCTCTTTCTCCTCCTCCCACTCTCTCTGTCCCTCTCGCACGCAGTTGTTGGATTCTCGAAACAGAAACCCTTCTTCAGGGAACTTTAGAAGACGTGGGTGGCAGTAGAAAGCCTTTCACTACGTCTGCTAACCTTACGACCACCTCTACTCTCCATTAAAGCCAATCAGCGTTACTTTTTTCCGCTATCTGTTGAGGCAGTAAAGTAGTCTCTCAACGTGTCTTTTTGGTTTTCAGAGTGCAACGGACTTCGAAGTAATGAGAGAAAAGATTTTATTGGCCGCGAGTTAAGAGAGAGAGAGGGAGAGAGAGAGAGGGAGAGAGAGAGGGAGAGAGAGGGAGGAGAGAGAGAGAAATATGGATTGTGTGTTCTTTCAGGAACCGCAGAATGTTTTCCAATTCAGTACTGTTTTATTAACCTCTGAGTCAATTGGGCTACTCTGCCACCTGGGACATCGGAATCTTTTGGAGACGAATCGGTTTCGGTATCTTTATAAGATTGGAAATTTTATCTATGTAATTTCAATGTTTTTACGATTTAAACAAAACGGAATATGGCGTAATTGTCTAAATTATGAACATAGTCATAATGATGGATTCTAATTCTTTCCTTCTCCCTTCGTGACGACATAGTTATAAAATTCTGGAGGCAAATTCCCAAAATATCTTGAAATTATGAATTTATAAATTCTCAAGTTATTGATATGTCTTATTAAGCAATTTCATTTGAATGTTAATTACTATGTTAAATATTTACTTATATAAAAATCTAGAAGATTACTGATTCGAAGGTTTATAGTAAATTTTTAAAATCATATTATTGGCTTATTGTAAGATATTTTTTTATATAAAGATTAATGTTTCAAAAGAAAATTGGACTGTTTATTGTATTGTGAGAAATACACTTGGAGTAGAAGAAAATGGTAAATCACCGCGTATCAAATCTAAATTATCATTCACCATTTTGTAACTATCTAAAAAGTGTTCTCTCCCTGTACTAGACCGCTAATGTCTCAGTAAGCTTATGGCATAAAGAGAAGAAATGTAGTGAGCTTATGTGGTAGATGAACTTACAAACATTTACCTTCGATGCGTTCGTTATATAGTCGCCCTGGAACAACAAATATTTTAATTTACACAGGCGTACGTTAATAAGTATTCGAGAGAAAAAACCCTGCTAATATTAATGTTCTAATTTTTTAAATGATTCATTACATATTTAAGACATTCTTTCTGCGAAGGGCGAGGTTCCAACATATTGGACAATAAGAGCAGTAATTGAATACGAGAATTGGAAAAGGAAAAAGTTTCTTAAATGTAAGTAGTCCTTGACATGGCGTTAGATTTTTAGTAGTCATTTTCGTAACTTGTGCAGAAAGTTCGTCTTTGGCGTAAGAATGAAATGTTGGCGAACGAGACGACAATGGGAGCTGATTCCATCATTTTAAAATGCGAGCGCCTAAGTCATATATTCGTTAGCGATAAGTGTGTTATTTTGTAGTACAAATTCATGGAAACCTACGTGTACATATCATTTTCAGCTTGCGAGGGGGAAGCCATGTTGATTCATGTAGCCCTAGTGTTTTAAATCGCAGGACTCATTTGTTTATACTTCTGTGACATTTTACGGTACGTGCACCACAAAGTAACACTTCCCTATCGATAAACAGTGAAGGCAAGTATTATCACGTAATTAAAGAGAAATATAATTGGTGACAAATTGAGTAATTCAGCAGGTAATACAAGGTACTCATTAAATTAACAATGAAAAATGTTACTTGTGAAAATATATGTTCATAAAGTACATAGGAGTCATGTATTTTGTTTATTTACATTCCATATAAAAGCCTACTTCTTCAAGTACCAGATCATGATAGTTGATTACCAATGTTAAACGATTGAAAAATCACAGCCGAACACTTATCTTTGAATGCTTAATACTAATTCTTTTGTTGAATATAAACTGTCGCGTGGCCGCAGACAGCTAGAGCGTTTTTCATTCTTGTAATAAACATCAAATACTTTGAAATTACAAATTAACAAATTGTTGACAGTATAAATATGTAGTAAAACTTTTCAACTTATTAAGTATTATAAAAGGATAAAGTCTTAATATTATAATTTTTATAACATTTTTGTATTGCAATTTCCTTCTATTTCCGTTTATCTCAAGAAATATCACATTAGGCTGTTTCATTTAGACATTCTCTCGAGGAGTTCAGGTGTTGGTTTGATATTTTTGATAGCACAGGTTTTTCGTATCTCCGATTTTTTCGCAAACCATTGCTTTATTAATCATAAAATTGTCACACTTTCATTTTTTTAAGATGGAAATGCCTATCCGATTAAGGCTCCGGAGCGAAGCTGCATCATGAAGATTTTCAAAATCGTGAAAGAAAGGAAAGGAAATGATATGACTCGGGTAATGTTGATCAGTGATTGTCTGAGATGAAACATTGTGAGCAGGTCACTACTCCAAAATTCCTTTCAGTTTTTCTATGCTTTATATGAATTGCTATCAAGTCTTAAAGACATCATAAATGTAGATTGTATTCATTAAACTATTAAAGTAAATTCAAGACAAGATCAAATTGGAAAGCGTAGAAAGTGAAACATAGAAGTAGTGAAGTGTAAAACCACTAATAAAGTAAACAAGTATAGAAATAAAGAGACTTAATAAAAAATACCTCATAATGCAGGTACAAATTACTAAATCTACCAAAACATCACACCTCCAAAGTCTACCAAATAATTGTGCTTCGATATTAGAGCTCAGCTAATGAAGGTGAGAGAGCTGCAATCATTTAGATTGTTACAATCTATTTGAAAACGTTTCCTTATTTTAATATCAAGTGGTATATGCTGGTTATGTAAATACCAAATATCGGAGGTTCTCTCCATCATTCGCGGATATATCAAGCCTTAAGATTATATCCAAGCGATTAACGAATGACTGCTAATTGTTGATGGTAAAGTCCGAGAGCGGCCTCCTGTGAATCGCGCCCCGTCGCCGCCTTCTCCTTCAATCCTTCCCCCGCGCCACGTGGCCCGCTGCAAATCGATGCGGGGCCCAAGCGCCGGGTGCCAGTCGCCGGTCGCTCTTAGACCTCGGCTTAAGCGGAGATAACCCGACCTGTTTCATAAGCGCAAAATGACAAGTACGTAATTAAATCAGTAATTACTTTTCAATAAATGGGGCGAATCCATTATAAAAGGCGCGTGCCTGCCGCGAGATCGCCATGCTTTCCCGCTGGTCTCTGCCTTCTCCTCAGCCTCCACTACATACTCCTCCTCCTTCTACTCTTTTTCCTCCTCCTCCTTTTCTTCTGTCTCCTCTTTTTCCTCCTTCTCCTTGTTCTTTTTCTTCTTTTCCTCCTTTTTATTTTTCTCCTTCCCCTCCTTTTCCTCCTCCTCCTTTTCTTCCTCCTCTCCTCTCTCTCCTCTCTTTTTCATCCTCCTTCCTTCCTCTTCCTCCTTCTCCTCCTCTGCCACCCCTTGCGCACCGGCTGCACCCGTCTTGACCCCACTTCTTACGCCCCGCCAACGCCCGCGCCCGCGTTCGCCCCCGGCGGCGGCGGAGGCGGCGGGAGCGGGGGCGGGGCGGGGCGGGGCTGCTCAAGGGTGCTCATCGCCCTGCTCAGACCCTCGGAAGCAAAATATTAAAATTCCGGCCTTTTACAGCGCCAACTTTCGTCTTGAAAGAAACCCCTCAACATTAATTGCCTGGTCTTGCAAACACGTAATCAGCATTTCAGATTCAAATTTGCCCGCATTTGGGAACTTGGGTGGCGGCAGTGGCAGGGGAGGCGGCGGCTGCGCTGGCACGGCGTGGCCGCACGCCAACTCCCATGTCTTCTCCTTTGCTTGTGAGACTCCTCTTCTCTGCCACCGGGCCGCTGCAGAACTCCTCCCGTCCCGCTGCCGTTGCCGGTGTAGTTGCCTTTGCTAGCGTCGTTGCCGTAAGGGTGGCGTTACCACCAGTTCCGTCAGTTTAGCCTCTGGCGTCTCCACCCCCTTTGTTAGAGGTCTCTTCATACTCTGCCCTTCCGTGTCTGCCCTCAGTGCCCTGGTCGCGCCTTGTCCGAGTCTGTTGCTCTAATCGTTGCTTCTGTTCCTCTATCACACCCCTCCTCCTTTGCTCTTGTGCCCAGGCACACCTTTCTGGTCTCTGATCACGCTTCTAAATGCCCCATTCATCTACTTGTTCCCAGCGTTTTTCCACGCACGTCAAGCCATGCTACAACGACAGTCCTCTGTACGTGAAGCTCTTTCCCTTGTTACGCTGCCTCCATTACTCCTTCCCTCTTTTTCCTTCGTCATAAGTCATTAATTGCTTTAACATCTCCTCTACCTTCTACTACGTTTATTTCTTCTAATACTTCCATCGCAAATTCATGTGCTCCTCTGCGTAATCGTTGCTTAACCAACCTGCTCACAAAAACCGCACACTTCTTCGCTACAACCCTCAGACTTATATCGCCATCTCCGCCGTAATGTGCTTTCCTTTTCCTTCCTCTTTCTTCGACGGTGTACCTCCTTAGTGGCATCACCCGCCTTTCCATATTACCGCAGCCGCCGTCGCTTCCCCCAGCGCCAGAGCAGCGCCAGTGCGCTCACCGCGGTCGTATCCGTCGCTATCGCCAGCAGAGAGCGGTCTGGCAGCCGCCCCCGGCCGGCCCGAGCCCGGCGGCGGTGGCGGCGGGGGGGGGGGGGGGCCAGGCAGCGAAGCGGGTAGGCCCCCGTGCGTATTTAAACTTAGTTAGCGCCCTGGAGGTGGCCGCGACTGCAACGCGTGTGCCGAGTGGCGGCGGTTGCGAGGGTGCGGCGGCGAGGGCGGCGGCGGTGCTGGCGGAGCGGGAGCGGGACGGGAGCGGAGGCGGAGGCGAGGGCGGGAGCTTGCTGCAGCGGAACAGCGGGCGGGCAGGCGGCTCGGGCTGCGAGAGAAAGACCCGGGTTCAAGTTCGTGACTATGAATATTCATGAAGTTCCTATACAAGCTTCGCTCTGTTTATAATATATAGCAGCAGGAGAGGGAATGAAATTTAATGTTTAATATTTGTATAAGCGGAGCATCGTCGGTGTGTAATGATCTTTATATGGGCCGCCGGGTTCGCCGACTCAGTGGTCGTCCGCCGTGCCGCACGCTCCGCCCTCCCCCCCCCCCCCCCCCCCCAGCTCACTTCACCCGCCCTCGCATGGCCCGGCCCACCCTATCACACCCCATCACGCCCAATCCGTCCCGTCCCGCCCCTCCCCGCCCCGCTCCGCCCCTTCCCGTCCCACCTCGTCCTGCTTTGCCCCCCGGGCCGCCTTTCCGCCCCGCCTGCCCCCCCCCCCCCCCCCCCGCGGCTTGCATCATCCCCGCCCCTCTCGTCCTCACCTCGGCTTAGCCGCGTTTCGGACACCCCGCTCCACGCTGCCCCGCCCCTCGCTCCCCGCCCCACGCTGCCCCGCCCCTCGCCGCTCGCGCTCACGCGCCGCGGCTCTTTTGTTTTGCGCTTTTTGCGCGAACGCATTTGCGTCGCGCGGGACGAGTTAGGGGTGGGAGGTGTGGAGCGGGGCGGGGAGGGGCAGAGGGCGAGGATGGGACGCGTCTGTCGTCACCCACCGCCCTCTCCCCTGCCCCTCCCCCTGCGCATTAGCAGCCCCTCTCTGCGATTTCCGATATCATGAGCAGCAGATACGCATTTGCAACCTGGGCGGCCGAGCGCGTACGCGCCGCTGCGGGGCTTTGTTAGCGGCGCTTTGTCATTCCGATTCGCCAGGCGCGCGCCTGTTTGGATGACCCGCTATCTGGCTGCGTTTATGTTCCGCAGACGCGCGCCTTCCTCGATGGCCCCCTTCGCCGAGCCGGTTTTTTTTTTCAGCCCCCTTTTATTTTTTCGAATTGTTTTTTGCTGCGATGGGTGACGGACCGCATTGAATGAGATGGTACTGCAATCACCTGGGGGTTTAGAAGACCCCGAGTTCGAATTCTCAAAAGCGGAATGGCACATGTGTTGATTGAATTTGTTGGCGCATTAAAAATGAGAGTTTGTCTCCATTTAAACGTGCTTTTTGAAGAAGTGTGTTTTGATTTTAAATATAATTGGTTGACCATTCTTCTAGATCATTATCTTATTTTCGTTTACTTGCTTCGTTCCTTCTGTGTAGTATTTATTTCACCATATCTCGTACGTACTTATCTTCTGTATTGTCCGATCTTTGTCTGATATTCACTAATGCACCTCCAGTATAGAAGTAGAATATTTTAACAACTCCCCAGTTTCTATGTTTTATTTCTGTTTACTAATGATTGTACGGAGATAAGTTGCAGATAAATACATTGAATCGCCATTTACCTCTGTAAGTAAAAATCCGGGATTTGAGTCCTAGAAATTAAATATTTTCCAAAAAATGCTGTTGTAATATGTTCTCTTATTTAAATTTTAATTTGGAGCTTTAACATGGCATCCAGTACTTTCTTTAAACCTTTCATCTTGAAAGTCAAGCATCCCCTGAGTTGCATGCTTGATAGTCAAGTATCCTCGTTCTTTGCTACTTTCCAACCGACTATAAATTTCGTTCTATTTTCTTTGTATCTTTTAATGCACTTATACAAGATAGTTCTTCTTCTACTGCATGATTAGGCCCACTATAGTTTAATACCCTGATAAATTAGATAATGTTCTCAACGCGGTGAATTCAAATAAAATAATTGTGAAAGGAACATTCGAAAATTGTTTTCGTGACTTTACCAAGCTAATGAAAGTTGTTATTGAAAGCGACTTGATTTTCTTCACGATATTACTTGTATTATAAAATTAATCTCTTTATCCTTTAAACGCGTTAACGTTGATTTATCACAAGATTATGGCATTAGTAAACGAGAGGGAAATGTTTCCACTTCAGAGTATCCCACTCCAGCGTTTTTTAAGAGACATGCGTTTTCATTTTCTAGCAATATATCGTGATGTCTGTCTAGCAGAATATTTAGAAGAAAACGTAACGTTTAATATTTCGAACGTATTGACTACAATCTGCGCGCGATCATCGTTCATGGAGGTATAAAAAAATACATTTGTACATATGAAAAAGAGAAACCACAGGGTATGATTTAGTACATCATGATGTGGATCAATCTGGTAAGCTTATCGGTTATTATTTTGCATTCATTGGAAAATCAAAGTAAGAGACGTGCATTATATGGTTTCTAAGGTTTTGGAGCACTATACGTGCACGAAGGAAGTAGTTTGTCAGAACACGCGTGTGGAATCCGTCCAGCACGCGTATACCACTTAAGATTACGGCCTTGGGAGCTCATCAACACACATTCTTGCGTAACATAACAGAGCAATGACCTTAGAGAAGCTGTTACCCACGCAATTGCATGTCTTATCATTTTGCCTCCCCTTTTCGTTTTTAAAGAGACAGCAATTTATTGATCTCAATTCAACAGATTGGAAAGTAAACGATGTCGCCGAAAAAATTAAAAATGTCTGAAAAGAATAACCCCTTGTTTTGCTTTGTTTTCTTTAAATATTACTTTAATCATGTGAATTAATTTTTTTATACTCATAAAATCATTAAATCCTAAGGTCTGACATTTATAAATGAATACTATAAAACCAATGTTACACACGTAAAGACTGTTATGTCCATAAATAATAAAAAAATAGATTTTGTCATAGGTGAATGTCAATAAATTTGATATACTTTAGAGAATAAAGAGCCAAGTCCCTGGCCCATTTTACGCTTAGTTATTATATATAATATTGCGTAGTAATATGTGAATTTTGTGTATATGAAAAAGACACGAACATTTTGCACCGTAAAGAGGCCTATGTCCTGATAAGGCTTGTAAATACATTGAAGTGGATGGATCGTCAATGACTATACTACACTACACTACACTACACTACACCTGTCGACACTTCACCGAAATAGATGAAAAACACAAAAATCTTGTAATAATAAATTATTAAAGTATGTTTTCCCGAAACTATTATTTTGGACTTAACGAAGCAAATGTTGATATCATTGTAAACTATTTTGAAAAACCTGTATTGCAGTCCACTTTTCACTTAATTTGTTCATATTCGAAGATAGTCATTTAGATAATTTCCAGTGCATGTTGTAGTAATATGCATATATTTAAATTACATGTAGATTTTACTTCGCGTGTGGTGCTCCAATCACGCAAGTGTTGATACATATAATTTATTTGCCAGTTTCTGCCAGTACACAATGAATATACTAACATGTTTGAAATTTCTAGCATGACGTAATAAAACAGTAATTGGAAATGACTTGAAAATATGAGTTGGTTTGACAGCTTTAAAAAATGTTCAATCTGTGGTGGCGCGAACGGAAACCTTGCTTGGTATTGCGAAACGCACTTTCTTCATTGATTACGGATAATGTTAAAAATTTGTACACTTTACTGGTATTTGGTATTATTGAAATTACTCCCATATCAGTAGTAAAATATCTATTTTTGATTAGACACGGTTGTTTGCTGTATATGTTTTGGCTAAAGAACTCAATCTGACGAATGTTGATAGTGCCTGCTAAATCGCTTATTAGCCACACAAAGTGGTTACAGCTATCTGAATGACAACGAACGGTTCATTTCGATCTCCATTCAGCTAGCCTTGGCTTCAGCAATAGGGCACTGGTTATAGGTGATAGTCCCAGTGTGAGACGTCATTTTTTGCAAGAAGTATTTTGAGATAATAAGCGTTATAAATTATGCGTTGCACGGACTCGAGGTTGTTTTATGTAAATCGCGAACGCCATGTCGCCAACTCCCCGGTACAGTGATAGTCGAAACTACACACCTAGCCTCTCACTGACCTTAGAAGCTTCCAACAACCAGAAGACAAATTATCACAAATTATCTGCTATTCCTCATTACTGTCATCGTAAATTCACCTACCCAAGTCACCTCATGTTGGATAATTTACATTTCAATCGACTGAAGTCCGAAGTATGCTCCAAAGCTGTTCCTACATCGCTCTTTATCCACCCATTTTGGATAATATGAATATTACTACTAATTTACTACTAAAACTCCTACTAATTCGTGACATATAAATATTTAATGCTGGTGAATGAAAATTACAGTTAATGTATTTTCATTCAAGGCTTTTTATTTAAGCAGTGTTAGAATTGTTCGTTGGTTGGTCGGTTGCTGATTCCGCGCGCATCAACAGCTTAGGTCGTTAGTCCCATAAATGTAGTACATGTTTTACCCTCGTGAGATGGCAGTGATCTTCCCCCGCTGGATGACGAGATCCGGCGCCGACCTAGCGTCGACTAGCGGAGTTTTCACCTAACCAGGACTCTCCCACCAGGAGAATTGTTCGTAAAGCGGTGTTCGTAAAGCGGAAGCAACCGTAATATTTATTCGCAGTATTTGGGTCATATACAGGTAGTGTCCATGGAGGAAACGACGGAACTTTGAAAATGCGTTCTTAAGTCAATTTTAAGCAGATTTTGTCCGATAAACTTCGAGATTTCGAATGACTGAGCCGCAATAAGCATTGAAATGTTGGCTTTAAAAAATACTTTCTGTGCGAATATTTGCATTTCATAAACATATAAACACTTCAGAATTATCCGAATTGTTTATTATTTACAAAAGAAATGAATATATTTGTTCGCAAAGAAAAATTAACACAGAAATTAAAAGAAACAATTGAATTGTGTAAATTGGATGCTCTTGGACTTGTACAAACTGGCTGGAAACCTGTATACAAATGTTAATTTATTGTAATATAATATTATATCGATTTGTATAACACTGTAATGCAGAGAGATGCTGGACAATCACTTGCGATTTTGCTGCTCAGTGTAAGGGAATTCCTCGCGCCCTTCTTTGTAGTCTGTGTTTACAAGGGAGAAAGTGGTTGAATCGATATCAGAAACGTCGGTTTGTACGTAAGCTTGTGCGTGTCCAAACATTTCACCTCATAGTTCGATAACAGTAAGAGAGGCGAGTGGTGTTGAAACAACACAGTGCTTCTTGCTCGATCGATGCCAAACACCAGCAATGCACGCAACCTCACTCCTGCAGATGGCGGTTAACGTACACTTGACAGTATTAAGCATTATACGCGTTTGATAAAATGATAACCTAAAGTGAAATAATGAAAAATAGATGTAATTAGTGACCCTATTAGTAAAGCGGAAACTTAATTTTATCGTCCGTAATTCGAATGTAATGGAAGCCGTGGGGTAACTTTTTGTCAGTACATCTTTGGTGGTCTACCATAAAATTACTTGTATCTTGAAAGTTATAAAATGAATATATGGAGTTTATCCCAGTCCCACTATAAGGGAAAAAGTTCACACGGCACTCCGATAATGTGTGTAAAACTTTGGAATGTGTCGAAACAAGTTTTACAGTTTAGATAAAAATTAATTATTGAAATCCATATGTAATTACATATAAATAGAAGGTTATTTTCGTGAAAGAGTAGGCTTCCGCATTCAGACTCATTATATTCTTTGATGCCGCGGGGATGGTGCGTCCTAGACACAATTACAAGCGTTTCGACCGTTATACTGCGACATTCTTCATTGCAAAATAGACCTCAAAATGCGTTTCTCTCAGAGGATGGACGCATTGACGGTCGAAACGTTGACAACAGTGCCTAGCAGGCGGCGTCTCCGGAAAAACCAAGAATCTATGATATTTACATGTTATAATTTTTAATACCTGGGTCATTCCATTCAAAATTTAAAGTTTGACAGTGGCTTTTCAGATCATTTTTGTTTTCTAATATGTTCATGCTTTATGGTGGAAAGTTATTGTGTGAAATATGAGTCATAGCGTCAATGGTTTTCCTACAATGTAGTATTGGCAAAATTTAGACCAGGGTAAAATGACAAATATTCTGGAAATCCCTTGCTACATAGCAGAAAAATGAGAGATATGCCATGTAAACATAAATTATGTAATTTTAAATGGGTAATGTGTTTTCACTTTGAATAAATTAAAAGAATTTTCACTTTAAATAAATTAAAAGAATTTTCACTTTAAATAAATATGAAAACCAACAATAAATTAAATATTTATATTTTCAAAACAAAATTTTTTTGCACAATTTTTGGGTCAGGTAAAGGGCATTTAATAATGCTGTCTCCCAAATTTCACGATGGAAGTTGAACTATTTCCGAGATATTCAAATGGTAATTTTGTGCTTAAGGTTGAAAGACGCGGGCTTACTGAAGATTGCGCCTTGTTCCGTCGCGAATTGTATCGCGATTTAGGGGAATCACAGAGAATCTCTGTTTCTTCAACATGTTGAGTTGTTCTCATCGGTGGGTGATGTTCTGTATAGTTGTGAAAATCAGTGAACGTTATGCAATTGCTTCACGATGTCTGAAATTGAATGTCTGAAATAAGTTTAATAGTTGCTTCATGATGTCTGAAATAAGTTTAATAGTTTGTGGTTTTGCAATTCGCTTGGTCTACAAAAGCAAATCAAGCTTGTAGAATGAAGAAAAATGACACCGGAAATATGAAATAAATTTTCTCTTTTCATATTGGATATCTTGATACATCATCACCGTAGGTTTAAGATATCGAAAATGACTGACACATTTCATGCACCTGAGACAGAGCAGAAACTGAAGAGAGAAAATCAACCACTGTGGAGGAGTATGTGCTGCATGGAATTGAAAAACAGAACACAATAAGTAATATAAATAAATGAGGGATGTAATTCACGGGTTTGGTCAATTATGAACAATGGAGCAATAAGTTTGCCAACGTTTCGATTTTTTTTAATTCCTTCATCAAAGCTTGAGTACAAAAACAAAAACAAGGCATGAAGACATCTAACTAAATATTTTACAATCTACAAAATTATGATACCTAAATGAACAGAAACCAAAATAATATAAAATGTACACACCTTATTAATAAATTAGATCAAGCCTCATATCCAGCCTCCAAACCAATTACAATCTGGAGTTGCTGCAGCACGAGTCCATCCCGAGACACGTCTGAGTCATGCTATGGCCCGAACGTAAATGAATGAGTAGTAGTGTCATGACCACGTACTACAGCCACTACAGGCAACTAACAACTAGTCGTATCCGATCGGCCACATGTTAAAATAGCAATGTGAACCAGATAACTCAATATTGTGGACTGCAGATGCAATAGTGTCCCTGTTATAAATATTATTGACCAAATTTTATTTATTTATTTATCTATCATTTATTAATTAATTTTATTGAGAAGTATACTAGACAGAAATATGTAGTTAATGTTTGTAGGGTTACCTACTTTCAGTCAATTTATTTTATTTATTTATTATTATAGTTTTAACAATTTTTAAATTCATTAGGCCAGTTTTAATGTATTCCTCATAGTGATATTAATTAGATTATATGCCTATTAGACGTTTTCGTATATGTAAATGTATTCAAGATTCATCAAGTGAAGTATAATAATGAATGAAAACATTGACAACGATTGACAACCATATCAGAAAAAAAACATAATGTGAGTTGGGCAAACGGAATCATAATTACTATTTCAAAAATAAATGAAAGTGTCACCAGCAAAAGGTGCTAACTAACGAAAACCGAATTTTACTGGAACCGCAGAAAAGTTTAGTTATATAGTTTTGATAATTCAACACTAGTTTTGCGTTTAAATGGTTTCTATTTGCCTCTGTGTGTACAGCGTCAGTATTGCTACGTTTAAAGAAGGCTATTACAGTATATTGGTCATTTTAGGAACAATCCAGTGGCAGAAGGTGCTATATGCAGCAGATAGTACCTTTTGACGTCTGACAGACACAGTAAATAAAATAAAATCTGTATTGGAATATTCAATATGTTTGGAAGAAATTGAATGTTTAAATGCGTACATTGTCTTACACACATCAATCAAAGAATTGACACTAACTTGTCTAGTCAACCTAATGAAAGCCACTTCAAAGCAGCTTCAGTACGGAGGATTTCCTTGTAACGTGTTCACCAGTTTTGTTTAATGCTCTTTGTGTGTAGCTGGGGCTAATCCAGCCGATTATATTGGAGAGGGTCATTATAGATTTTTGTTAAATAATAAACATCTGTTATTATGTTGTATATTATTTTTGTAGGTTATATATGGTACTATACAATATGATTGTTTAAATAATTACATAACAAATTCCATTCTAGGTTCCATAAATAAATATTTTAATCAATTTTATCAAATAAAAGATGGTAATGAAAGAAAATTCTAGACCTTGGCAGGGCCCCCTGCCCCGCTTCCCCCTGGAATCCGTCAGTGGTGTGCAGTACCCACGGCAGATAGCATCTTTTGCATCTTACCGTAATTGGAAGTGTTTTTGCTTGAACTGCGTCCCCCTTGTAGTTTTTATACTATTTTCCAGCAACTATGAGTTTTGTAGTCTTCACCCTTTGCTAATCATCATAATTTACGTGCCTTTTCTACCTTTGTTCAGGAGTTTTACGATGTTAGTTATGGGTGACGTGAGCGCCTTGTCCGCCATTTCTACGCAGATAGCACCTTCTGCCTCTAATGCTAACTTTCGAATATCGATAATAATGCTTTGTAGTAAGTGTACGCTCACAAGATTGCACCAGAGAAATAATTCCCTCGCATACAATCGTTCTACATTGAAATGTAACTTTCGGCGCAAGTATCAGTTAGCACCTTTTGCTGGTGACTCCTTCAAATATAAAACATCTAGTGTCCTCACCACAATATTGAGTACAAAACAAATGATCAAGTTGTGTTTCCTGATGAAAGAATTAAAAAATTCTAAAACTTTGGCAAACTAATTTGTTCCATTGTTCATAATTCACCAATCCCGTAAACTATATTCCTTATTTCATCAATGGTTGTGAATTCTGCAACGGTTATAAATAGGTGTTTAACTCCTCTCGGTCATTCACCTGTGAGAACTTCATTAACTTGTTGCATCACAAGTCTTATTTTCAAACATAAGCTGAATGGCATTTCATCAGCCATGGTAAAAGTCATCTTGACAGCGTAGGTGAAACAATTAAAGGTTTGCTATCGAATGGGTTCCGACTAACGTTGAAGAAATTTAATTTTCATTTATAAGTAAAGAAGAAGTGAAAAAGCCAAAATGTTAGAAACCAACAGTTTTATACAACTAAAAACTGTACCAGTAAAACGCAGCTTCCACAGTGTGATTCCAATTTATGAAAGTAAAATTTCTGTCAAAACGTTCTCTGGTTCTTCTGAAGATCCTAGAGAAGTAGTTCTGCTTCGCGATACGCGAATACGTCGTGAAGAGACGCCGTGACTAGGCAGCGCTATTTGACTTGCTAAACGGGTTACGCTGCCTTCAGCATTCATTCGCTCCGGTAATATTTTCTAATTTATAACTTACGTGCTTTCTAAAGCTGCACTTTCAAACTTTCAGGGTTGAAAGAATGTATATAAAGGAATTAGAAAAAAATCTGTTGAAATTAAAATGTTGGTTTTGTTATTACCTTTGTTTTTTAATAAATTCTACATTTTTTTCTTTGAAATATCTTCAAACAAACTGTCTAATTTAATTTTAATTTTAATATTTCCTCTGCCCTTCTAATATTATTAAATATAAATTCAACGTAACCCGTTCCAAATTTATATAAGAATATGGACGCCAGGAAAAGATAACGTTAATTCAATTATTAAAATTAATCTTCAACAGCTATTTCCAATAAATTAATATCCAGCTAACTTTGTCGATGGGTCTTATAAGAAATAATCGCTATTGCCTTCTAATGGCCGATTATTCGATCTGCCATCTATACAGAGTGGCCGAGGAATCTGTAAAGCAAATATACATCTCCAGCTACTCATTTGCTGGACATGGCTAAATGATAATCATCTTTTCTATTCACAGAAACTTGTAAGTTTATTCAATGTTCATTGGTAACAATACAAAACTTTCGGTCATGACCAGTCTCAAACCTTATATTGCAGTACCCGTCTTCGCGCGCTCTTGACCAATGTCGCCGCGTTGAACCATTTTCAATCTTTCCTGGTATCGATGGCTCCAGGTCCAAATACCATCTTCTTTTCTTCCGTTCTGGCACAAGTGTGATGATCAGTTACTGATCCTCACCGCCTCATAAGTTGATAAGACTTAATTAATTTTCCTTTTAAAAGTTCCCAGTTCTTTCTACGCGTATACTTAAAATATTAAAGTTCAGCAAACTATTATCTGCATCAAATACTCTCAGTCCTGTTGCCGACAAATTCACCTAAGTTCACAATTCTAGAATTATTTCCGCACATTACATCAATATTCTAAGTCCGACAACCATACGCTCCGAAGTTGATGTTCAGAATTCCCAAACTCCCAACATCAATTGTCTACACACGATCCGTACAGCACCACGGCATAAGTCGGAATGAATTCATATTCCCCTCTTTCAGCCCTTCAAAACTCGGTCCATCTTTCTACTGTTTCTTGTCAGAAAAAATTCCATGCCTAGCCAATCCCTAAATTACTTACAAATTCAACTAGCCGCGCCCCAGACTGCCATTGCTTTCTCGGCCAATCCCTATACAGTTTACTTTATCAACTAGCCGCGACCCGTGGTTCAAAGCAATGAAGTTTGTTGACCTTGACGACAACTCGTCTACCGTTGCTATGCCGCCATATTTACATAAGTCTATCCTTACAATTCACCCTGTTTACAATAAATGTGACGCAATACAATGTCCTACATATTGGCATGTCACAATCTAAAAATATAAAACTAATTTTATGTACGTAATTACACATCTTATGCCCTTTTTGGAAAAATACTATAAGTTTTTTAAAACAATATTTTGACAATGTTTGTGACAAAACTGATGATAAACATTGGCACGCTCTCTGAAAACTGAGTATTTCACATGCCTATTGCTAAGTTACTATAGCATATGATGATTATGATATAAGGCCATTAAATCTGCAGAAGGGCAGGGGCCTCCGGTCAGAACATAGAGGTGATTCTGCTTGTCTATTTAGGTTAACCAATCTTTAAGAGATTTATAGCATATATAACTTAGAAATTATGACTGGTTGATATTTGGGGCAGGGAAAATAACATACTGCATGTCTTTGAATTGAAAGGTATCGAGTTTATGAGATCTCCTTTTTTGCATGGAATGACCCATTTGTCTCCTGCAGGCGATTGTATACTTAGTACATTCCTATAACAATTTCTTGAGTAGTCGATCGTACCTATTTTCTCAAACGTTTGTTCCAAGTTTGTTAATTCTTCTTTATCCAGTATTATTTGTTCGTTATTATTCTTCAAATGAAACGCTTCTTATTCGCTGGTTCTTCTAAAGCGATAATCGTAGTCCGTTAGATACTATACTTCATTAATTATAAGTATTAGAAATTATATCGCAATTATTGATTCTCTACAATAAGATACATTATTAACTTATAAATATGCTTGAAATTTTGTGATAGTACTTGTATGTCCATAATTTTTCAGAGATACTGATTTATTTATTAAAATAATATAAATTAATTGAGTATCCAAATTCTCGATAAATCGGTATTACAGAAACAATGCAACAAATAAAGAAATACTATTCCGTATTTCTCAGGTTACAAAAAATGTTTAAACGTGAGGAACACGATAATGGAACGGATTAGAAAATTCAACATTTGTAGAACATTTGCATGCGTTGTTAGACGTCAAAATTAAATCAACAGATCTTATTTTCGAGACAAAGCACTACTTCCGGATTTCTTTTATATCTGAAAAATAAAAAAATCTAGTCAAAAGAGAATAGAAATAGAAACATTACTCTATCAAGTTTTCCCCCTTTTGAAATAAATATTTCTTATCTCCTACACATTTCAGAAGCCCAAGTAAATTGAATATATGCGTCGTTGTCAGGTAGCCAACTCTTGCGTGATCTCGTACGTCATCTTTCACAGCAGAGCGTGCCTCGCGCACCAGTGGCCGTGTCGTCGCACCGGGTTATGTGGCTCAGGGCCTCAACAGATATCACTGTAGTGCCTCTGACCGGGAGATCGTAAAGTTCGAGTTCCGATAGTAGGATTTTCGACACTACCTAGAAAGGCGTATCGAATGGGATGGTCGAATTCACTTTCTGCCTGGAGAAGAATTCTAGTTCTGATCGGTAGCTCTCCGTGGTTTCTACCACCAACACCAGGCGAATGTCGGAGTAGTACCCTAGCAAACGGGCCACGGGCCCCGCACGATGTTTTTTTCCTTTTCCTTGTCCTATCCTCACACTTTAATTGCACACAATTACACTTGCATATACTACACTACCACACACGTCGGCAGACTAATTGAAGGCTTAGTGCTTGTCACGGCTGTGGTGGTGCTCCGCTGGTGGGAGATACCTGGTTGAGGAAAACTCCGCAAGCCGACATACCGACCGGCGACATATCTCGCCAACCAGCGGGAGAAGAACACTGTCACTTCTGTGATATAAACATACACTATACTTCTTCTTCCTCTTCTTCTTCTACTGCATGGTTTGGACGAAGTATAATCCGTCCCGGCTTCAGTCGCGTTGACCTTCTCGGTCTGCCAAAATCTCTACGTCCCAGAGGGTGGTAATTGAGCATGGAAGTCAGTTACACTACACTTACGGGACTAATGATCATAGCATTCGACGGGCCCGGAAACTGGAAATAATCAATCATTCAATGAACCGTGTGGCCGCGTGGGGAAACCAGTGATTGGCATCCGCCTTACACGTCCAACGCGGGTTAGCGGGGGGGAACTTCACGAACGTGCGTTGCCGCAAGCATGTGAAGGGGGAAGGGATACTCCTGCGTGGGAGGATGCGTGGCCGGAAATGAAGCACGGCCGCGGCCGGCGGGGGAGGCGTGGGCGGCTAAGGGGGGGACGGCGGCGGCGCTCCGTGTTAAGTGGTCTTTACGGATCATTTAGCGCCGAATTCGAGCCGCACTCGCGCGCGTTCCTAGCTAATTAAAAGCAACCTCTGATGGGCGGCAGTTGAGACCCCGCATTCCGTCGACGGCGGGCCCCGCCTCCGCGCCCTCTCGCCGCCGCGAGCCGCTCGCTCCGCGTTCCGCGTGCCTCTCTCCGCCCCAACACTATCGCGGATTCCCCTCCCCCGCTCTGTGCCGACTCTGCCGTGATGGGTTTGCGCGTAGTTTCAGAGGTGGTTGTTTGCTCCCTGGTTGCTGCTCGATGCTTTTGCATGATCGGGAACTGATGTTTTATGTTGAAATGCGTGACTTGCTGTGAAGTTGTTAAGGGGAGGTCGTGGTTCAAATAGTGTGTTGTCAAATTGCCAATTTTTGGTCGTCATTTCATTGGCGATTAGATTTACGTTTAAAATGTGGTAACGTGTTTCAAACATTCTTAGACTATTTCAAGATTTTGTTTAAGTTAATCAATGAAATAGTAAGTTTCCTGTAAAGTTATTCAAAATATAAGATTATACTTGTTGAATGATGGTTAGAAATTAATTAGACCTAATGCATCCTTCCGCACACGCTGTTTGTTCCTCAGAATTCGAGCGGTGTGACGAGGTTTTGAAACTCTGTACCCAAAGATGTCCAAGACCTCAAGAACGAGGGCGTTCGCCTATACGCGCTAGGTAAAACAATTCCTTTTACCCCCGTGGCTCTCCCAGAACTGGTCATTTCCCAACTTGCCGCAATTTTTCCTACACCTCCTCCGGCTCCCCGCTTCCCCGCCACTGCCCCCTACTGGCCCGCCATGGCCCAGCCCCTCGCTGTCCCGCCATCCCGCAGCTCCCCGCCACCTTCGTGAAGCCTCTCCTCCACTCTGCCACCGCGCCGCAGCCCTGCCCCGCCGCTCTCACCGCCTCTACCCTGTCGACTTCCGCCACCTTCGTCACCCCGGACGCCTCCGTTACCTCGCCGCACATACTGGGAGAGCGTGGCATCAACTGATGTCACTACAGTCCCTCTGACCGGGAGGTCCTTGGTTCGCGTCCCGACAGTGGCAGGATTTTCGACACTAGCTTGTCAGTCGCTGTCTGCAGGAGAATTCTCGCGACCGGTTGCTCTGATTGGTAGCTTTCCGTGGTTTCTCCCATCAACACCAAGCAAATGCCGGAGCAGTACCCTAACAAACGGCCCACGGAGCGTGCGCGATCTTCCCTTCCTCTTCCTTTTCTTATCTTCACCACTTACACACACACACTTACATGAACATGCAGTACACTACCACGTGCCGGGGGACCTGTTGGGAGCTTACAGCTGGTCCCGTCTGGGTCGGTGCCCCGCTGGTGGGAGATACATGGTTGGGGAAACATCGGTAGGTCGGCGCCGGATCTCGCCATTGAGCAGGGGAAGAACATCGCTACCTACCGATAAAAACATACACTACATTTACGTGACTAAGGATCCTCGAAGTTGCCACCCGGAATTACTAAGAATCTATGAATATCAATCCCTCCGCCCACGCCACGCACGCCACCCATGTCTCCTCCGCACTTCGTCCTCCCCGCACCTCCGCTCTCACTACCCCCCCCCCCCCCCCCCCCCCCAGCCACCCCCACCGCCCTACCCTTCGGCTACCCCGCCCCCACAACAACTCCCGCTCTCCACCCCCTTCCGTCTCACGGTGCCCGCTGCGCCTCCGAGCTCGGAGTTTGCGTTCGCCGCGCGTGGGCGCGGGGGGGGGGGGAGCGGCTGCCGCCGCCGCCGCTGCCTTTGGACGCCAAAGCGCTCGACCCCGGGCGAGAGGTCGGGCGCTTCGCGTCCTTTGGGAAGCTCTCTGTGCAGATTTCCTCGTAAAAGCAGCGAATCGTGCGAGCCTTTGTTTTGAGACAAGCGCTTCCTGGGGGAGTGGAAAATCGTTGCAGTATACCATAAACGCTGCGATATTGATATTGGAAATTTCACGAGTTTGAGACGTTCGTTATGTGTAAGCAAAGCGTAAGTTTGGGAGTGTGAAAGTGTAGAATGAAGCATTGCAGTACCATTTCATTTGCATTCGGGTAAAATGGAAGACCATATGACGATGGCGATTGTTGGAAAAGCATATGAAGACACACCATCGAACGCGGATTCCTGCATCATTTTAAAACAACTTGGACAACGTAAATTTATAGATGAAGTAATAAGAAAGAACAATAATTGTTTTCCATTGCACAATATATTATTTTCATTATCAAATATTTCAAACATTAATATTGTTGGCTTTGAAATGGAAATATGGACAACATATCTTTTTTCTTTTGTATTGATAGTTATAAAATTATAAATAACATATTGCGAAGGTTTTAAAGTATAAAAAATATTTTTATTATAATCCTAAGAATATTTTTAACTTATACGAATCACGAAACATTTAATTTATAAAAAATAGAGAAGATGTCCCTTGACATTAAATTCGCTATCGGCGCACTCTCCCCCATGAGACTTAGCCAGGCGTTGACAACAATGAAATACGCAATAAGACTCAGGCATGAAAAACATTCCATCGTTTGAATTACTGTTGCACAAAATTGTCAAATTCACCGGTGTCATTTCCCGAGTCGTAAATTTTCGTTGAACATGAACGCGATAAATTTACATGAAATTTAGTGTTTTTCAGCAAACTGTATTTACGTCCCCAATGGGAATGTTGCGCTGCTGTAGTTATTTTCTGTTTATCCACTCAACCAGAGGTCTTTCAAAGAGAGGGAAGTTAGGGTCAAATTGTTAACTAAAATTAAATATGAACTGTTGATTATTGTGAAAGAAAAAATTAATGTTAGTCCTGATTCAAAAAAGGAATATAATTTCACATCTCGTCCGTGTTAATTCCTGTTTATTTAAAAATACAATAATAAAGGAACTTACTTTTATTTGTTTTCATATCTGCTATTCGAACAATACAATTTTAACTTTCTCGCCCTTACTCAGTAATAAGAGTAATTATTGTAATCGTGTGCCGGAAGGCGGTGACTTTTCATCAGAAAAACGTATTGCCGGGCCCTAGTAACGACAAAGTGGAAAAGCCCTAGTAACGACAATGTGGCGTCTTCAGTATCTTGTGATTTGCCATTACATAAATTCAAAATAATACAAATTGTATTATAAATTCACATGCTCGCTGACGTACAAATAATGAGATTGAAATTCCATTACATCTGTCATTACCTCTTGCCTTAAAGCCTGACTTTACAAAACCTACACGTAAATCCTGAGCATATCTGCCACGCGATTATATCGAACCCATAAACATTGTTGTATTCGTATTTTCTGAGCCCAGAATAATACTTGTGAAATCCAATGGCTACGCGGTACCTCTCATCTGTCAGGCATGTAAGCGTAAAATAACTTGGAAAACAACCTTCGCTTGTTCATTACTCGAGTTCGAAAAGGCACCGCAAAAACCTTAATATTAAATTTAAAATGAGGTATGATAAAAAAAACTGGAACGGAAAAAAATTACAACTCGATCCCGCGCTTTTAGGCAGAGCAAAGTCAGTCTTCACGTCCCATTTTACCGCGAGGAGTTTTTTGTAGTTCCCACGCGTACTAAAAGCACGCAAATAATTCACGCTTATCTTTGCTGAGTGATGCGCGTCGGCAGTGGCAAAATGGATGACTCGCAGTTCCCAAAGCGTATATTAAACTCGCCTTCTTCAAACGGAACTGCGTGCAACGCAGGCACAAGCTACCTGCCCCACTGCGGAAGACCCAATTTATCGCGGTGTTGTTCTGTTCGCGCAGGAAACACACCCTGCTATTAATTATTTGCACTAATTACTCTTGTTTTTAAACGTTTCGCGTATATGATTTAAATCGCGTAAAATAAACATGAGCCGCGCCGGGATAACAACAATATTCGACGTCCGGTCCTCAAAACACACGGCTCTCCCTCGGCCGGATGACACCAGGACCATCACCCGCTTCATCACCGCCCTCCGCTGGGCCGCTTATTTAGCGCGGACTAAACATTCAAATTACTCCCGCGTTTCAAGAAGGAATTCATGAATGAAGAATATTTAATCAAATTTCATGAGGATGCATGAATTTTTCTTTCCTCCGCTTCCCCCCGCTGGCAGTAGTGCTCCCACCGCCATCACCACCTTTCGTTTTTAGTTAACTCCACAATCTGGAAAATGAGAATTTAAATGTGGAGATGGAAAATAGGCTTTGTGCTACTGCCGCGTGAGGAAAGGGAATGCTTAAATAGCTTAAATAAATAATTTGGTAATGTATCGAAGTTTGGAGTGCGCGCCACCTGTGTTCCGCCAAGACCCTTCGCACCGCCATCCGTTTGCTCCTCCCCCGCCCCCGCCCCTCATCGTCCTTCATCATCCCTCCCCTCCCGCCCCGCCGGTGCCCCCGCGGTTTGCCCGTCCCGCCGCGTCCTTCGGCTCCCCTCCGTCGCTCGGGTGCCTTTCCCGCCCCCGCCCGCCCCTGACTCCGTCCCGCCCACTCCCCGTCGCCCTCCTTTCCGCCGCGGACAAGTCCATAATTCATGCCTGGCGTCCGGTGGCGGTCCCCCCGTCGAGTGTTTCGCCCCCCGTGTAGCTGTGGCGGCGGCGGCGGCGCCGCCGCCGTCTACCCAGCGCGCCCTGTTGCAGAGCAACACGGGCCTCGTGGTCGGGGGTTCCCCCACCGGCAGCACCGCGGCCGCCGCGGAGCCTGCATTACCCCCTTCCTCTTTTCAACCCCTCTTTATTCATCTCGCCCGCCCCCCCGCCCTCGGCGCGCCTCGTCCCCCGCGCGCAATTTGCCTCTGTCGCTCGTCGCCGCCGCCGCCGCCGTCACAGCGTCGCACGAGCCGATGGACGCCCGCATGTGGCGTGGCCCCCACCCGCATGCGCGCCCGCGCACGCTCTCGCGCCTAGTCTCTCTGCTTGTACACTTGCGGAGGAAATTTGAAGAAGAAGGGAATTGTACGTTGCCACATACATGTCCAGTGAGATAATTGGGACCCGCCCCTGCTCATGAGATCTAATTTAATATCTGATGGAAGTAGATCTCATGTACGTTTCACGGTACACAAAAGGCGACATGTAAATTACTGGATGAAATACTCAGTTGGTTTAAAGTCAAATCGGATATTTAGTGGCAATAGTTTAATGTGAGAAACGCACTGTATTTAAATGATACAAACATTTCCCGTATATACGGTGTTTCACTTAATATGTTCTTTCCGAATACCTTCTGGATTGTTGCAGATATTAAAATGCGATTCTGACGTATTTGAAGGGCGCATAAAATTGTGTATATTGTTAAACTATACCGTTTTTTAAATTAAAGAGATATTGGCACAACTTTGATTCTCTAAATAAGTCCTATAGATTGTTTTAGCCCATGATAACGAGAGAAAACTGTTGCATTTACCCTAGCGATCGTGGCAGAATATTAGTCGGCATCGTCAAAACTGCAAATTTTTCAAAAATATTATGTTACATAGTACATAGTAGTTACATAGTACATACTTAGTACATACATGCGTATGTACGAACTAGTCTATTGGCGCTCGTTATCACGGAGTAAAAAGTTGAAAGTTCCATTTAAACAATCAATGTTGTGTCAAGACCTCTTAAATTAAAAAAATATGTTTAATGTTCTACATCATCTTATGTGTCCCGCGAAAATCACAACTAAATATCTGCAACAGTTAAGAAAATATTCTAAGCGAACATATTAAATGAGCTTCAGAGTATAATACTGTTTGCTAATGAGGAATAGGGGCTTTGTACCATTTATAAGAAATCAGCTACACAAGACTCCGTACGTGTGCTATTGCTAGAGACGAAATCACCACCTCTCCTCCATCGAACAGATTTAACCAAATTACAACCACGTTAAAAACTTGAAAAATGATATTCTTAACGAAATTGTTTCGTACGAAATTTATTTTAACTATATTTCTAACAACATTTCATATGGACGGTTTTTAAGAATTACAGTTCAATACTTTTTCACTGTCAGTTCTTGTTAAGTGTCGTTTGTAAATTAGTGCTTTTTTTCATTTCACATCACGATGTCGTACAGTAATACTGAACTTGCAAGTGGAAAATTGCTTGTATATTTCGCTACATAAAATACATACGACTGTGTAACCACAAGGTTAATCCCTCAGTAATGCACAACCGGCTCCACATTGGTGTTCAAAACAATTATTTCTATGAACCCTTGATGAAGAAACAATTTTGTTAAACATGTGGGGTCTTGGTGAACGTCAGTGAAATGGGAGATGGTCAACACACAGATACAAATTATTTAATTTTAGGACGTTATGATGTTTGAAAACATTATTTGAAATATTACAAACTTTGTGTACACGACCACATATGCTTGTGTACATGCTACTCTCTATTGCAATATGTGATTGCTAGGAAAATATAACATAAGGTGTAAGGTTAAATTTTTGTTTATATTGGATGCATACTAAACCCGAGATGCACGTTTCTGAGTTGATTATAGAAATAATATTTTTCGGGGGAAAACTCAATTATAATGTTAATTTCTTTGTAATACCGTCCTGTAAATATATCTGAATCACGCAACCCAACAGAGGAATGAAAATGCAATCTTAACGGCCGCCGACTGTTAATGAAATAAGTTGCCGGCCGTTAATGAAATAACAGTTGCTGGCCGTTAAAAAACCGCCTGAAATTTATACTATTTATTAAACTTCGAAAACAAATGACAAACAACATAAGGAACAAGCACAAACAAGAAAATGACACATAAAAATTTTAAAATTTTTAAATTTTTTTTTAATTTTTATTATTATTATTATTATTATTATTATTATTATTATTATTATTATTATTACTAATTTCTAGTCTTCATTAAAGATGTCGAAGGGGCCGAATTCGGCGTACTTGAATATCTTGATGTTGACGCAAACTTGTCGGTGCTGACTGCTGAATAACGGCGTAGAAATTTTAATTATTTTCGATACAGATTATTCAATATATTTTTCTACTACTGACGAGGACTCTCAACTTCCAAGTTCTTTCAACGAGAGCCGATCGCCACTGTTTTCGACTAGTATTGCTTTCCGAATCTGTAAAATGAATCCAAATGTAATTTACTCTATAATGTTTCTTAAGTGAAATGTAAAAATGAAAAATGTTTTATACTAACCTTGATACGTCAATATTAGTAAAAAAAGTTTCAACATTGAGAATTTTGTCCACCACGATGTGAAAGAGTACGTCTGAGATGTTCATTTGGCAAACGCTAGCATAACTGTTTCTTTTATATTGTCAATATTGTTTCATTGACGACAGTGTTGAAAATCTTGGTAATCTTTCTTATACCTTATTTGGTTTGCACGTGTAACAAGTCGTAACTTGCATTACTTGCAATTTCTAAAACAGCGTCTTGAATATCCTCATCTTTAAATGTGTAACATACATCTGTTTAAATGTGTCTGGAAACAAAACTATTCAAATCAAATCTGTAAAACTAAATGATTGACAAATATATTTATTTAAATTATTTTTCTTATAAGAATATGGTATTACGAAAAGTATTGAACGACAAACGGTCAATAACACAAATAACAGTCTTGGTTGATTATAAACCTCCGCTTACAAACTTCAACGTCTATTATTTATTGTCCATCGGCAGAATGGCATTAATAACTTTAATTGAAGTTTCTGATTTTGTAAAAATGTAACAAGAGCCGCTTTACAAAAATGTATATCTTCGAGATACGTAATTGCCATGGTCTTGTTTGATTGTAACGGTCGAAGATCGATAGGCTCTGTGAAGATGGCCACAACCAACCCCATATAATTCTAAATATTTTTTTGTTAATTTTATAATTGCCCAGGAGTGTCTCATAGCAGCGCCAAAATCCCGACAGGGGAATCCTACCAGAAGGAAAGAAAACATCTCAATTGAAGCAAGTTTGCTTCGCCCGCGAGGGACATGTGGATGAAGACGGCTATAATTGGTTTTCCTGCCGAGAAGCGCCACACCCTGGGTGCCGGAAGCACCAACATTCATTTCCTCCTCTCTCTTCCATTTCTCTCTGATTCGAGCGATTGCCAAGAGCCACAGACAATTTGTTCAGGCCGTACGTTTCCTGTCGCGGGGGGTGTTAGTTAGGTCGCACCGGCCCCGTAGGTTCTGTACACCGAGGGCATCCCATTCACTCCGGAGCGCGGAGTCAAGCGGCTGGCGGCGGCAGGGCGCGGCAACTGGCCCAATTCGGGCCTGCCCCACGTTTCTTACAGCCACCCCCGCCCGGTCTCTGAAGGCGCAGCGAGGCGCGACAGAAAGCTCGCATTTTCTCCCCGTGGCCACAATGGCGCTAATGGCCCGGGAGCGGGCGGGATCGCGTGGGCGATGCCGAACTGGGGCGGGGACGGAGGTGAACTGGAAGCGGCGGCGACACTGTCGGAGATGGGCACACGGAAGGGGGGATGAAAAGGAAGGGGTGGAGGCGGGGACGGGGGGGGGGCGGGGGGGGGTGCCGGAGGCGGTGACGGAGGCGGTGACGGAGGCGGTGACGGAGGCGGTGACGGAGGCGGTGACGGAGGCGGTGACGGAGGCGGTGACGGAGGCGGTGACGGAGGCGGTGACGGAGGCGGTGACGGAGGCGGTGACGGAGGCGGTGACGGAGACGGCGACCAGGGTAGCGAAGGGTGTGGCTGCCGGGCGGTGATGCGTCTGGCGACGCGGCGATGCGATAGCGAATGTGAAGAATGTGACGAAAGCGGGGGGGTGACGCGGGCGGCGACGGGTCGGTGACGGTGGAGGTAGCGGGTAGCGGGCGGAGGCGTGGCAGCCACGCGAACGGTGCTGGAATGGTGTCGGGGAGGGGTCGTCACGCCTTCTTCGCCTCCGTCTGCGCCCCCTTGCTCTTTCTTTCCTCCCCTGGCTCGTGGCCCCCTCGGGCGATGCAGCGAGGCGCCGCGCCGCGTCAAGCCGGGCCTCGCGGCTCCTCCCTCGCCGCCCGGGCGCGAGTTCGCGCTTCCCGCTGCCTCGCGCCGGGCCGGTCCTGTCTTGGGCCACTCAGGGCCTCCTCGCGTCGGCCTTCTGGCGGCGCGTTGGGCCTCTGTCGCACCCACCCCCTTCCGTGACGCTTCCCGCGAATTTCTAGTTCTTCTGCCACTGCTGTCTTCTTTCGTTGTTCTTTTAATTCTAGTCTGTTCTTCCCTGCACTGTCTTCTATGCTCTGTCTCTATGCTCTGTGTTCTTTCCGATCGTAGACTGTCCTTCCTCTCTTCTGACTCCAACACGAATTTCTTGCTAGTTTGCCCCAGTCCTGTGTTCTATCTGCTCTCTTTCCAAATCTAAACTGTTCTTTCTCTCTCGTGATTCCATCCATTATCTCTCGTTCCTCAGCCTCTGCTCTGTCTTCTATCTCTGTTCTTCCCAATTTTAGATTGTTCTTCCTCTCTCCTGACCTCATGTCGTTCGGTTCGATTTTTGTACCGTTTCTTTATTTCTCGCTCGCATGCAGTTTTCCCTGCGTGATCATTAATAGTGTTTCGCGTCATGCCACGCTTCAGCGCGAATGTGTTATTATTTTGCTTCAGTTGTTTCTTTTGTGTCCTTTCGAAATTCACACTATTTATTCACTCTCCTAAGCCCGTTTTGCACGGTCCAGTAACTTGTTTTGTCTTTGTTCGCTCTTAGTTACAGTTGTCCCATCATTAATATGTCTAGACTTGCTACGTCTCGCGAATTTGTCTTTATTCTGTTCTATTCAACCATTCCTTTCTCAAAGTTAAACTTTGTTCTACTTCTCTCCCGATTTCGCTCCATTCCCTTTAGTATACATCTGTCGTTTTGTTGTTTCTCAATTGCTCGCATCCACGCATTCCCATTATAATATCATTAACCTCTACCCATTCCTTATCATTCTTTTTTTAAATGTCATGTTTCCCGTAATTTTACTCACTACCGGATCTATACGCATCTCTTATTTTCATTTTTGCTTATTGTCTAGTCAGCCTTGATTTCTCCGTCTTCACAATAATAATTTCCCTTTATCTTTTTTTCTTTTGATTTCGTTATCCTGCGGATATCTTTGACGGTCACTCATACCACATCATTCTCAACCCATCTTTGCCATACTTCTCGTCCAGTTCACTTCATCGTCGTAATCGTCTGCTTCCACTCTGTTCCTTCTATTCTTATACTTTTTCCTTCGCCTTTTCCTCCGGAGCGTTCTCCACTGCGACGCGCGGCACCTTGAAGCGCCCAATCCTCCATCTTGGGGTCCGCACCGGCCTGGGCCCCGGCCTGGGTCTCCGCCCGCGCTTTCGTCTCCCCTGCTGTTGACAGAGGCTGATGGGAATTCACCTCACCGCGTCGCTAGTACCGTCCAATCGCCTTAAATCTCTAGCAAATACCTCCATCAAAGATTGCCGGCTCTTAGGGAGGCAGCGCGTCCCGGGAAGTGGAGGGAGGGGAGAGAGGCGGAGAGAGATGAGAAGAGCTGGCAGACTTTTCCAGGCGGCTGTTGGCAGATGGCTGCCGTGCGGGGTTTCGTAAATAGGTACATCGAAGGAGGAAGAAGGGAACGCCCCACTGCTTGGTTGAAAATCGTTAGAGCGAAACCCGAAAGAGGACCATCGAGTCATTTTTCAATTTGTAATAAACGTCTAATCATTGTGACATATTCTGGACTAACTTGGTTACTTTCAAAACTCACAGACAGTTAGACAAGAAAAAATGTATAAAAATAACATGTTATTATAATTTTATAAAAACATGAATCAATTTTAATTAGAATTAATTAGAATCAATTAGAACTAATTTTAATCGAAAAATATGAACAAACAAGGTAAATCTAGGGAGCAAACAGTATACAAAAATGACGATTTCTAGTTTTCAAATGTTTCCAATCATGTTTTGTTGGTACATTTATTAATCATTCAACTATTGTAGTAAAAGGAAGAACAAGAGATTATGAATGTCAAGAAAACATGTGCAGATTATATTTCTCCCCTCGTACATCACATACAGTTGTTTACATTCTTTTAACAAAATAAATCGAATCATAGGTTTTCTCTCTCTCTCTCTCTCTCTCTCTCTCTCTCTCTCTCTTTCTCTCTCTTTTCTCTCTCTTTCTCTCTTTCTCTCTCTCTTTCTCTCTTTCTCTCTCTCTCTTTCTCTCTTTCTCTTTCAGCATATTACATCCAGGATGGGGTATAGCCTAGATCTTGAACTTAAGATTCGCCACGCTATCTAATAAATGTTGCTACTAGTTACAACAGATGTATACTGAGTAAGTAAATGGAAATCTTTAGTCTTTAACGAGTTTATTTGTGGCTTGTTCAGCCTGTACCATTTAACTTAATCCCTAAAGGGACGTTACCACTATTTGAATCAATGCAATTTGATAATAATTCAATGAACCGCATGAGTACGCGGCGAAAATAAGCAAATGCAACGCTAATGACTAGTGAACGTGTTTCAAATGAGGCGATATTGCGCAGTGTTATTGCGAAGCACCTTTGTTAACTTAATTTTCTTCTCAGTCGTTCGTGTCAGCCTTGTAATGAATAAGGGCAGTGTCAGTTTGTGTCACTACGTTGGTATACATACAAAGCAGACATATCTGACGGCAGTACCGGAAGAGATTAAAACAAAGGAAATGAATGTTTTTATACATTCACAATCGCCAATCTCGGTCAGTCGATATTTATCAGAAAGGCCATGTCCATCATTTAGATACTATGCCCATACAAATAATATGTTAATAGTATTTATTGAACAGTTATTTAAAATTTTACTTAATGTTATTTCAAGCAAATTGAATCATTATTTTTATGAACGAATCGTAGTTATGTATGGATACAATATAAAATTAGCAAGACTTTCTTGGTTAATTGCGTAAGTGGTAATAGACGCTTTAATTAGGGGTGCAATACTTTGTCAGTGGCCAATAACATGATATTTTGAAATATGGTTTTAATTTGATGAGGATAATTTTGTGACGTGGCAAATTTTAATGTGTTAGCCTTATTTATAATTCTTGTATGGATAAATTAATTTCCAGCGTCATGAACATTTCCAGAAATGAAATTGATAAATACGCAATCAAATTATATATCAATTAGTCTACACACGCTATTTATGTCAAAATATTTAATTGCAGGGATCCATATAATTTATAGTATAATATTCATTGGACAAGCCAATACGCAGCTGAAATATCCTCGCGACTGGGAATGTACACATCCCTTTCTAAACTGTTTATTTTGGGGTTGTCTCCTTTTTGTCCAAAGGAAGTCGAAGGTTTCATCGTCTGTATAATTTAACGTCAGTGAAACATTCAAAGTAAATAGCAAAGTAAATTTAAACGTGTCCGCTAGGAAAATATTGTAAATGGTATGTTTTAATTGTTCCGGTTATAACTTTTGTTTTACTTACCATTTTATTTCAGCAGTTTACTTTTCGGCGTATTGTTTATATTTTGTTGTTTTCACTGCGAGTTTTATATTTCAGAAAAGTTTTCATTTGCAATTTCCATGCGTGCCTTTTGATAAAATTTTATGCATTTTATTATAAATTATTATCAGTATCATAGTGGTATTAGTTTCTCACTGAGTGGAAAACCAATGTAAACTTTAACAAATTCATTAACTGTCGAATGGAAGTTAAAAAAGTACGAAAGCGCGCAAAAACGTTTATAGAGGTATGATTGGGAATGAAAAAGCCACTACTCCCCCTAAAATAAACACTGCAGGTGAGCGATGTTACGTTTTCCGGCATTTAATTATTTTTTCTTCCCGGGACTGAATTACAATCATATTTTAAAAGCAAATAAATGCAGATGCTGTATGTATTCAATTGCTCTTGGTCGTGTTTCGCAAGGTTTCCTCTCTCGCACTCGCCTTTGCTCCATTCCAGAGTGTCCGTTATATCTTTTCCCAGAATCACCTTTACTTTCTCCCCTTTAGTCGCTGCACAGCTTGCCCCACCCCCCACCGGTCAGCGAGAAGTGGAAAAGTTGCGTAATTTGTGTATAAATACGCCCAACTTTGGGTCTGGCAATTCACACTTCATGTATAAATAAACATTCTCAATTTCGCGATTCCATTACCCAAATGTGTCTGTATGTAAATGACTTGGAAAAGTAGCGCGGCCAGTGTTCCATTTCGAGACCAGGGAACGAGGGTCGCGGCTGACCGCAACGCAGGGTCACCCCCATTCGGCCAAGGTGCTTATGTGGTGACCTGGTGTGCTTTTTGAAGCAGTGCGCGCGCGCACGCTACTGCACACGGAAGGGCGTTCTCTCAGATTTGGTGCGAGTTGTGTCGGGTGAAAGACCCCAATGGAAACATAGGCAAATTACTCGCGAAATACTGTATTCAAGATAATTTGTAGTCATGAGGTTGATTGTATGAGTTATCCACATTATGACAAAAAATTCAAATTAACACATTTGTGTAGATGACTATCATCCGAAATTATTTTTGGCTGATATGATTTCACAAGTAGTTTTATTTGAAAATTGTACAAACCGAAGAACGATTCTCTTTAAAGCATAATCGCTAATATATTAAAATATGAATTAGTAATAAAATAAAATGGATTGCGTAGAGTAATTTTCTGTATTAGAATATTAACAAAGGTTCTACGTATCTTCGCTTATGAACACTAAATGTAGCTTTGCTATCTCCCATCCCGCAGGTTACATTCAGCTTTTCACTTTAAATTCCTACTCTCAAATTTACAATGCTTTAAAATATAATAATTGGTTGTCCATTTATTTATTTTGTGAAATGCGGTATAGATTTAAAAATTGAATAGAAAAGGCCTTACTTGCTTGGTCAATTTTGCTGTAATTAAAATTTTTAATACGTTCGGACAAATTAAATATTGAAAATATTGAAAAAATGGTTGTTACTTTATTCAAGTATGGCCTGTACCTCTTGTAGTATTTGGTCTATGCATGTAGTAGTTTTATCAGCAATATTTAATCATACAAGTTAACGAAACTGCGTTTTTAAAACTCAAACTTAGTGTTCTCTTGTTTGCTCGGAACAATTTCCATATATTTTATGCTAGCAAAGTTACCACACTCACATCTGGTAATTTGAGTCTGTTTCCTGTCTCCAGCATTATTCATTCTTCATCACTCGTGGTTCTAAACAGAATTCATATTTCGCAGTTTGCAACGAGAAACTAACTTTACACTCAGACGCTGAGTGCAAATATTTCCTAACGTATCACCTCATTGTGTAATATGTTCTCACACACAATGTCCTTTGTGCATAGCACTAATTGCTACATAATGACACCTTATTTCGCCAGAGGGTAACAGTAGTATTTGGATTCCTAGTTAAAACGTCAAAATAATTCTTTTCTATTACGTACATTTTCCAGAATTCGAGAATGTGTAGAATTGCTTTAATCGAATGTATTTTAATTTCATTCGCTGCCTTCTCACGGTGTCTTTGATTAATTCTCAAATTATCCATTTACTTCCTGATGAAGTCATGTTCTGCTTTCAAACAGTAATATTTTAATTTATCTAATTTGAGCAGAAATATGACACGAAGCTTGTATAATGATATTCAGCTTACCATTATTACTATTGAATTGTCATGTACGTTTCGCGCCCTACGTGTTCGAAAGCCGTGTCATGCGGGTAAAGAGAAAGCTCGGTCGTGACAGCAGCGCATCATCAGCGTTGCCTCTCGTCGGGCGAAAAGTTCGGTGTCGCCCGCAACCTCCATTCACGACTGGACGTTGCCAGTCCACCAGCCGTCACGGCGGAGTGGCGCGGCGCAAAAATTTCGCCGAAAGAGGCTCGGGGACCGAGGGAGCGGGGTGATGTTCAACAATTGGTGGCGGACACCCCCCCTCCCACCCACTACGGCTTCGCTCGCCCATTGAACCCCCGCCCCCCGCCCCTCTGCCGCCGACGCAGACGAACACCCGCCCCCGCCCCCACCCGCCGGCCCCGCCCCGCCGGGGCGGTGGCTCCCTTTGTGCGTCGGCCATGAAATGTGACGCGTGTCAGCGCGATTTCGAAGCAAACGAACCGCTGACGTAACCGACCGAACTGGTAATTAGGACGAAACGCAGACGAGTAGCGACCGCGGCTCGCTCTCCGCGCTCCACGCACGGCCGGCCGACCGACCGACCGGCCGGCCCGCCGCGCCGACCGGAGTGTTGTCCGGCGCCCACCGGCTAGCTCGGTCGCGAATGCCTCTCGCCGGCATTTTGTTCACGAGTGCTTGTGACAGTGCTCGAGGATAGCCTTCGCAGCACGGACAAACAGCCTCGCCAACGCTGACGCTATTCCTCCGATGGGCACGCGTGGCGTAGTAGCACTGATGATATGATAATTATTGTTGTTTACCAAGCAATACAGCAATGTTGCTCAGAGAGAGGCAAGATACTTCACTGGCGGAAACAGTGAATGTTATTTTTAAACTGTGGTTGCGCGCATGTACGATGAGGGATAAAGATAATACGTGGTATATTCTAAGAATAATTGGGAGAATCCTAAGAACATACGACTATTAACGGCAGTTGCATACATGATGGTTTTTATTAAATATGTATTCACTATCTGCTTATTTGTGAAAGATCGGTTATTTGCTTAAATATATTACGGAATATAAATTAAGGTTCTCCAATAGAAAATCTTCTCTCAATTATGCTTTGATATATTACAAGATAAACTTATGACTAAGAATTTAATGGACGATATCTCTTAAGTCGTCAGACCCAGATTGTTTGGGTGCAAGATGGGCTTTTCTCGAATCATAAAACGGCTGACTTATCTCAAAGCCAGCATCATTGTTGACTTTGCAGCGACTCGAACAATGAGTTCCTTGGGTTCGACTGTCGACAGTGGCGTATTTTGGACTAAGTAAATAGTAACTAGGTCGAATGCAGCCGCTGTCTGAAGGAGAATTCTCGCGACCGCCAACTTTTATTGGTAGTTTTCCGTGTTTTTTCTCTATCAATACTAGACGATTGCAGTACCCTAACAAATGACCAACAGACAACGTGCGATATTTCTTTCCTCGTCCTGCCCCAGCTCTCTCCTTTAAGACGCATATTTACACTCGCTATACTGCCGCACTTGTCGGAAGACCAGTCAGGAGCTTACAGTTTCTCCCTGCTGGTAAAGTGCTCCTCTGAGAGAGAAACCTGTCAGGGTAAATCCTACGCAAGGCGATATGAAGTTCGACGCCTGATCTCACAATTTAGCGGGGAAGGATCACCGCCGCCTCTTGAACTAAAATATTCACTACACTGGCCATAGAAGACGACGTGCTCGAAAGCGTAAATAGGTCGATCGATCAGTCAATCATAGGGTCATCTGATATTCGAATATCATTATTTAAATTAAAGCTCCCTGAGTACACTTGTCAACACTACATTGCGTGAGTTTCGGTAGAGATTAGGTTGACGCGAACGTTTGTAGACATTTAGAATCATTTAATGACATATGTTGGTGACGAAAAGCGTGACTGTTCCTCGTGTCATACTAAGTACATGACAACCTGGAAATCCCTGACATGGAGAATGTAATTCATGACATAGAAAATTAAGCGACTCTATCTTCCAACATCTACGACTAATGTAAACTAAAACAACTAGCTATCTAACTGTTGTGCTTTTTAATTTTCCCAGGAACATAAAAAAAACTTATTTTTAAATTTATTTAACTGACCGACCTTTGGCTTGACATGTATGGTTTTTCGTTCTGATTAGTTGCAGTGATATTTAAAATAGTATAATGATGCAAAGTAATACAATTGAGATCCTACAAAAGTGGGATTTGATAGGGTGAGATGGAATTTTTAAGAGGTGGTTTGATAACAAAGACTGTAATCGAAGAAATATAAGGTAAAAAAATTCTTCGAGACATGTGAATCTAAAAAGAAAATCAATTTTCAACATTGACGTATTCCCAACAGTTGGTGCACGGTCCCTGGGTATCAACTTCATGCATAATTCATATGAAAATTCACTCTTCTAGTTCCTGAAAAGCTATTTTTGAGTTCGGCCAAATGAGAGTTATGGTTAATCGATAGATTTTTAAGTACGTATGTCACAAAATACACACATGTTAAAATTGATGGGTTATTTATTTCAAAAGCTATATTACCACATTGCAAGTTTTCAAATTTACTTAAGCAACGTGGATAGTCTCATGAGTTATTCATGCAATATGAGATGTACCGTCTATTCTCTACTGTTATAAACACTTGCTTTCCCATTCAAAACTGATGTCTCTATCATGTGAATAATACATCTGTAGAATCCCATATATTTTCCATTACCTTTTCAGTGAACGTGATAAAGATATCGTGGAGGTTATGTGTTGTGTCTGCGGACCTCAATGTACTACTCGATTTTTGCGTGTACAGGCTCCCACAACAAACCCGTGAGAACACGGACAAATGTCATCGATCCATCGACCCGCAACCGCACACCTCGGTCAGCCAGTGGCTCTCATTCCGGCTGGGCTAGCGTCCTGTATCGACTGCCCCAAAATAATAAATTGGGCAGGTGAAACCCATCTCGCAGATTACGCGTTCAGAACGAATTCCTGTTTTTGCCCTAATCCAATACGATGCATGTGAATTCCATGGTCTTTGAGCGACATTTTCCTACGAAACGAGCTTAGGAAAAATCTTGCCTTTTTTAAGATTTTTGAGCTATTCCAAGAAAATTATGTCCATTTTTAGTTGTAAACAAATGCTAATATAAAGCTCTATCGACAAAAAACAGTACAATGCCAGCTATTAAAATATGTTTATTCCTTGCTTCAACTTTTTCTAGCATTATCGAATGCCCGTATGATTTACGTGTCATATTGAATTAAATTTAGCAATAAAAATCATTGCTGGATCAAAATAATAAATGAATGTTCGAAGTTCTGTTTGACTTAAGCGCATTTTTATATTTTGAAATGGGTTTGGCACTTTTTAAAATTATGTTACACTTTTATCTTTTCAGTGACTTTGGTGGAAAAATAAATTTTGTAACGTCTCTCTTTGCCCTCGTGAAGTAATTTACATTTTGTGTATTTTTTGAAAACTTAAGGGTTTTAATGAAAGTAGTAATTAGCCATTTGGTTTACTGCAGTGTTCTCTATCACTACAGAACGTTGAAGAATAAAATTAGAGCAATCTTTGAGACAAGCATGTTCACATATTTTGAGAACATGGACACTATTTCAATCAAAAATTTCTTGAAGGCAAAACGTCGACCTATCTGCCTGCCTACGTTTTTGTCTGTCTGTCTGTGATCAACGCTAACGCCTAAACAATTCAGACTATTTTCTCTAAAGTTGATATTCCTCGATCCTTTTGGAGGAAATCGAAGACTTGTGAGTTTGAAACAAGTATTTTTATTTTTGAGAGTGCTTTACATGAAACCTCAATAAAATTTTCAAACTTTTCTAAAAAATGACTACAATATTTTAATTAAAATTTTTCCGCAGATAAAGAACGCTTAAAGTGGGAAGTTTATTGTCGATGGAATATCTGAATTTTGAAAATTGTAAAAGTTCAATCTTTTTCGACCTTTTCATACAAATAGGATATTGAAGACAGAAACAATTTTCTTTGATACAATCTGTTCCTGAAATACGTATCTTGAAAGTAGACCATGTACAATTTTTCAAAAAATAAATAGTTTTTGCATTATTCTGTGTGAAAAAGGCAAATTTTACAAATTATTTTCTCAAAACGGCTCCAATTTTGTCTTTAATAATTTTTCTGAGATAGAGTATTAGATTTTTAAAAATTGTGCAGGTCCCATTTTGGGCGAACTCTCTGTATTTTCAAGAATTGCAAACAATTAACATTGGGTAATTATAATATTGATATAATATTATATAATTATAAAATTTGTATTATCTTGATAGAGATTTTTTTTCCTTAATAAAATCTGTTCTTTAAAACTAGATTTTGAAATAATAGAATTGGAAATCTGAATTTCTCAAAATGGCAAATTCAAATGTTCACTTTTTTTTATTTCGTGCCCTTCAAAAAAGGGGAAAGTATTGTAATTGTGCGGCGGCAAATAACTATTTTTCCATTGAAAAATGTTAATCTATGTTTTATGGGTCCCTAATACCGAAACATCGATTGCCGAGAAAACGTCTCTGCTCGTCAGTGTGTGGCCAACTTAGTGCCTAAGCAGTTTAGCCGATTTACTGATATTACTGAACCTGTTGTGATCGTAGACCACACAGTTGATAAGATTATCTCACTGTTAATGAATTAGTTCAAAGATTGTCACTATTAGATGAAAATGCTTACAAGAATGAATGAACTAACATGTCAGTTTTTTTGAGTAGCGTGTTGAAATATGTTGACTAGGTATTAGACAAAAGCTTCACCACTTGAGTGAACTTGTACAAAAAAACTTTACATTTGTTTCAAATTGTCACTGTTAGTTACGTCGCAATAATTTTTCTTATCCTTTACACACCAGATATTACTACTGTGTAAGGTAGTCAAGTCTAGTCTGGAGACAGTATTCAACTGTGCGGAACACAGGTAAATTCAAACTTCCTGTTATATTTTTGCTAGATAATCGCCATAAAACCATCACTGGCATAAGATTCACAATGATAGGTCATTTTAATCGGTAGTTGCCATCTCTTTGTTCCAGTAAATGTAACGAATATCTGTATATCTTATTGCACGCTGAATTATCTGATCGGGGAAATACAAAGTCGTCCACCTGAGTTCTGTGTTTTGCACTGGAGTTCAACAATCTCACGCCGCATACGCGGAGTTGTTTGTTTTGTTGTTGTTTTTTATCCACCACTGCCTACTCTTCCGCCCTTCTGCCGCCACTTTCATCTAATGACACGTGTACTCTAACTCATACCGGGCCTCTCTCTGCCCGTCCCGTTCTACGACCCTCAACTCGGTTGTTCGTTCGGCCTCCCGTACACTCTTCACGCAACCGTTTGTTCTCTCTCGATAGCTAACTGCCCATGCGATTATCCGAGCATACACAATGTAGTTGTCCAGTTTTAGGTCCGTTTTTACATAAAACACAAATTAAACTTTCGTCGAGTAATGTATGAGCTGTCAGCTAAAGACTTTTGAAACGAGATAAATTTATGTAAATGTAATGTTTGAGTAAACTTTTTTATGTGCTTTTTCATTACATAATTTTATAGCATTTTGAAACCAGTGAAAAACGAGAAATATAAACTTATAAGACTACTTAATGAAACGATTTTAGTTGTTTCTGGGTGACTTTGTCTCATATATTTAAATTAAAAAGTAAAAATATCGTTTTTTGCATAAAAAAGTCATATTTTGTTGAAAGAAGTTTTTCTCAAGTTCTTATGAAAATTCTTTTGAGACATTTGTTTATGAAAATTGCGGCGTTCAATCATTGTGAAAAGAAGACATCTAATTTTGCATGATACTAATGTCCTGGTTGTTGATATCTGCCATTTACAAGTGAATACATTTATCGATAGCTAAAGCACAAGTCTTTGGATTTTTTGTGCTTTATAAATCATAATAAAATAAAATCTAAATAATGAAATTTTATTATTGTTTGAATTATAAATTATGAGGTATGATATTTGTCGGTTGCAAGATTACGATAATGAAGGTCATTACACAAAGTAAGTTTCAAAATTTACGAATTGACAAAAGGAAGAGGTTTGATAAAAAATGTTGCGTAATGTAGGTATTGGGAATTGTATATTAGAATAAATATTAAGTATAAGCACTACGTTGCTGAGCTGAAAACACGCATGCTCAAACATGTTTTGTTATACTCCATTTCGTCGAAATGTCAGTCTGAACAGCATTATAATAAGCAGTCACTAGCAAAGCCAATATCACAATAGATACACATCATATGAGAGCAAAGTCAGAAAAAACTTATATGTAAAAATGTATATTTTTGTCATATTCAATTTATATTCACATTATTTTATCTAAAGTGTGTATATTGTTTTCAAACATTTCACACGTTAACATATTAGTCTTGCATGCAGGGATTTCTGCTCTCTATGTTGTTATCTAAGGATGTGTCCCGATGTTGACGCTTTACGTATTGAGTAACCCATGCCAATTGCGGGAAACAATATTACTCGATGATAGATGTCTCTAAATAATGGACTGCGTAAATATTAAAGGACCGGGAAGTAACATTTACTGCAAATCGACACAAATTCAATACGTGTTGAATATTCTTCGTTTTGTGTGAATTAACTAGGACAAAAAAGTAGTAAACGAACACCACCAACCTCGAGTTCGTATCACATTGCGTCAGCAAGACACCTTGCAAAATAGACATTAAAAAATGTATTAGCTCAGAAGCTTCTTTGGAATTATTATTAATGTTTCTTTAATATGTTGCATTAGGATATATTTCTATTTATGTACTCACCTAGTTTTTTTTACAAAATTAATTAATCCGTTTTCAGCACGCTTCCCTTTCATTAGATTGATCGTTGTCACTAATTTGCCTAACACCGTATGAAAAATTATCTCTGAATAAAAAATCCCATTTCGTCCAAGGGTTCCTACTTTTAAAAATTGCTCCTACTGAAAAAAAATGTTTTCCCACCATTTGGTTCGTCAGAACACCAACACAAAAGAACGTGTTGATCCCGAAACCTCGGGATCAAAACCACCCTCCAAACTCTACACCCACCGCCCACTCGCCTGGCCCTTTATTCGCCCACCCGCTCATTCGCACTCGCGCACGCACACGCACTCGATTTCACCCACCCACCCACCACCCACGTACGCATGCACCACGCTTGCCCGGCCACGCAACCGCGCCAGCAGCGGAAAGGGTGCCCGGTGACGCCTCCCTCCTCGCCCCGCCAACCCCTTCCCCTTCCTCGCTCCCGCCCGCCCCGCCCCCCGCGCGTCGGCCAGCGGTCGCGGTTTGCCGACGCGATATACTGCACCGCACGATTCGCGCTCTCGATGCGCTCTCAATACTCGCTCGTGGCTTCGCTCGATGAGCACGCGAAGGGCGGGCGGGTGCGGTGAGGCGGGGCGGAGCGGGCGAGGCGGGGAGGCGCGCGGGAGCAAGGGTGGCACGAGTGCGGCGGGGGGGCGTGGCGGCGGTGCGGGGTGGCTGCTGGGGCACAGGCGCTTCTTGTTTCACGTGCTGCGGTCGGCGCCCTCTCCGCCTCTCCCTCCCTCCTTCCCTCTCTCCCTTCCTCCTCCACCACCCGTGCTTCATCGCTTCTCTCATCCCCTACTCACACTCTCCTCCCACGCCGCCGTCCGCCGCCTCCCCCAACCCCTCCCACCGCTGGCGCTGCTGCCGAGCGCGGACGCGTTCGAGCGTGAAATTCGAGGGTCGTGACGCGCTATCGTCGATTTTTTTCCGCGAGATACAGTTTGATTGTTTAGAAAAACAAACGGCCCTCGCACCTCGTAGCCGCGATATGCGGCGAATCGCCCGCGCCGCGGAGCCGCCCCGCTGCTCGCCGTCAGCCGACCGGAGGCGCCCTCGCCCTCCTCGCACTGCCCGGAAGGGGCGGCCACGGGGTGCCCGCTCAAGAAAAATGGGGCACGCTACGAAACGCCTTGTCCAATGGCTAACGTTTGTCATAGTTTCTAGTCTCTATTTATTTTATTTATTTATTTATTTATTTTATTTTATTTATTTATTGTATTTCATTTAATTTTTATTTTATTTATTTTATTCATTTTTCACTTGCACAAATTAGGTCAAATACCAAATACGTCACATACAATACGTAGTATGTACAGTAATTTATTATGCTTGTCGATGAACAACGATTCAAAAGCTTTTGACGTCATGGATGATGACATTTTACTTTCAGAATTAACTTCATATGGAATCCGTGGTATTGCCCTAGATAGGTTATGTTCGTACCTTAAACAACGATATCAGAGAATGGAAATACCTTACTGGAATGATGGAACATTATGTATACACATTTTTGACTCCTTGTCAATTGCACTTAGAGTACCTCAGTGATCCATTTTAGGCCATATTCTCTTCCTACTGTAGGTAAACGATATGCCCTCGACTATTCGAAACGGAAGAACGGTTCTCTTTGCGGATGGTACAAACATTCTTTGCAATAGAGAAGCCGTAAATAGTACAATATCAGATGTTTCAAGTTGGTTCAGAAATAAATTACTAGTAAATGAAAAGAAAACGGTTTTAATACAGTTTTTCATTTCAAAAAACAATTATGTAATCCATTGAAAATGAACGATGTACCATTGACTGATGTTAAAGCAACAAAATTTTTAGGCCTCTCAATTCAAACCTCGAATGGAATGTCCAATTAAATGAATTGAACACAAAATTAAGTTCATTATGCTACGCGTTCAGAATTCTTTCAAGTGCAGTCAGCCTTCATATTGCTCGTTGTGTATATTTCGCGAATGTTCATTCCCGCCTGATATGGCATATTATTCCGGGGAAATACATCTTATAGCTCATGACATGATGAGAGATAAGAACCCACATCAATTGTTGATTTACCCTAGAAAATAGATTTAATTACATCGGAGCGAATACTCTTGTTAACAACCCTTCCAACTTCCATTTTTTTCGTTATTTAAATTTCAATCAGTACATGGCTTAAGAATGGGATCACACAATTTTGGACACGTGCGCATAATTCACCGCTCCCCATATCATGTCACACACAGTTTTTAACTGTTTTTGACGTAAAATAAAAAAAATAAGAAACAGATATTTTAGGTACGGGGGAAGTAATATTCCTCGTGCACGTTTCCTTCATACTCGATTGACGGAGGAAGCCTTGGCAACGTCAATGTTGCTGTAAGTCTGTGAACTGGCACTAAGAGAACGTCTATCGGATCCAACTGTTAAACGTAATAACTAGCAAAATTACCCAATAAAAATATGCAATCATTGTAATAATCGAATAAAATTTTAATGACGTATTAAGGTTAGTGTTATTGTTTTATACTCGCAGGTTCCTTCTGTAGAATAATGTCATTTTTAGGAAGTTACGAGCAGTATTGACAAAAACCGGTACCATTCAAAGTGCAACGTACTTTTTTAACGTACCGTGTAGAGTCGACTGGGTAAATGTAGTAACTGATTAGTAGATCACGAGCACTTTCGTAGCTTGTGGTGTATCTTTCTTTAGTAGATAATATATGTTTATAGTCATATGCAATATTTTATTTTATTCCATTTGCTTCTTTATAATATGAAATACAAATGTCATACGTTTAGTCATTAAATAATTTCCTGTGATCTGCTCGCAGCCCCCATGATAGTAGTTAAGTTTTACTTGCTCGTTACTATTTTGTAGAAAAATTGTTATGTAATGCTGAAGAGACAGTGCCTGTATTCGAGAGAAAAACACGTTTTGTCTGTCATTGATACTGTTATAAGGGATTGTTCCTGCCCTTCTATGTATTGAATTTCTTTTAAATTACCTGGTGTAGACAGATTTAATGTTTTGTTGGTCTTTGATACCGAAAAACCTACTTTTTTCGCTACTATCGGTCCGTCTCTCGGCCCGCCTGAGTGTGGACAACACGAGCGCCAAATGACACACGGAAGTTTTGCTAAAGAGTTTCTCCCCTCTCCATTTGGCTGATGTCGTGGCCTTTGTATTGAGAAAGATCTAATTGGGGAGGAGGGAGGTACTCTACGACTCTATGGATTCTACGACACTTTTTAAATACTCTTAAAAATGGCTCCACATTCTTTCGGTTTGTTTTGTTTTTGCTCTGAAAGTGCAAAGTACGCATATAAACATGATGCAGGTCCGAATTTCCTAAAACCTTTGAATTTTGAAAATATATTTTTTCTGGATTTAATCTTTTAATTTTTTGAAAATATGTATTTTTCAAATAATGCTTGAATGATTTCGTGACAATTTATAAGTTCACGTTACCAAGATTTAATTTAAAAAATGCTTCAATTTTTTTCTTTAATGTTTTTGCTTTTAAAGTAAGGTTCTTTTAATAATATGGCTTAGGTTCCCATTGGTCCTGTTTTCATTGAAGCCTATAAGAATACGAAAATTGAAAGCGTTTTATTGATTTTTCTACTTCTTCAATAATAAATTAGAAAATTCTTTTTTAATGTAATCTATTTCTCAACATTACATCTTCAAATTATTTTACATACACTTTTTAAATAGTTTTCGCAGTTTTTAGTAGAAATGTGCAAAAAGTATCGGACAATTATGAATATATTATAACCCAATATATCTAGAGCCTCCCAGGTGTGGTCATGATGAAACAGCGCGTTTGCTTTTCACCTACTGCCCGGCCGTTTAAAGCTCAGCCATAAAACAAATGGTTTTGATTTTTCTTTAACTTTTTGTAAGAATTGAGCGCAAAACATTTAACTAAATGGCCGAAAGACATTTTCATTTGCACTTGTGAAACTTCAAGAGAGTGTAATTTTTCATTCTCTGGCGCTCCTTTGGGATGGGGGTTTTCAAGTTATGGCCGCAGTGCCAGTAGGGAAAAGTTGCATATTATGTAACGTTTACCACTACTACGATAAAGTTAATTCTATTGTAGCACCGCTAGCTTTTTTATTAACCATACGCGATAAATACGTATTTGAGCAATATATTATTAAGAGAACATATCAATAAGAAATGTCTAAAAAAATATCTAAATGGAATAAATTACGTGCTACTTATAAATTGCTTAATGGTACTAAAATAGTGTAATAGCTTTGAAATGGTATGAATTATATTGTATCTTCAGTTACTGTGCAAACTAACATTTAACAAAATACACAAATATTTTTACTGCATTTTCGTAACAGTGTAAAATTGAATGATTTTACTTTTAATATTAATTAAATAACTTTTTGGTTGGATTCAGAAATTGAAGGTCCCAAACACTTTATTACACTATTAATTAATTGATTTCTCTCAGCTTGCGAGTTTTAAGCGATTGGTTTTCCTATATTTCTTGAATTTATTGAAAATCTCTTATTCCTCGCTGGGTTTTGGTAAACACAGAATCCAGTATCATCCCACCGTTCACACCGTTCTTGAACAGACTCTGAATTAATAGACTGATCGAGGAAAGAATGATTTGGATGTGGGGCAAATAGACGTCGCCGCTTTCAAAGGTCAGAATGTCACTTCTACACGGGTGGGGATTTTGCGAGTGACTGAATAGTTACCAAACAAGTGAAGTCATTAAAACTTTCAGCTCGTGCTTCGAGAGGACGGGGTTAGATTCCCTAGTCTGCAAGACTTGCCACTCACTAACTAGTTATTTTCCTCGTCACCTAGAGGTCAATTACTATCTACCTAAACTCCGGAAGATTATCACCTTCTCGTAGTTGCTCTCTAATCCTAAACTAACTCGGTGTTCTAGCATATAAGGAACGCATTATTAAAAAATATCTGAGGAAGTCGCGAAACACGAAACCTCACAACGGAGCTTGTTTCCGCTGAGGCCGTTTCCCGCTGGTTGGAGATACTTGGTTGTGATTGATTGATTTTTTGGTGTTTCTGGGCGCGTCAATTGCTTTGGTCATTAGTCCCGTTAGTGTAGTTCATGTTTTTCTCGGGAGATGGCGGTGAACTTCCCCCGCTGGATGGCGAGATCCGGCGCCGACCTACCGTCGGCTAGTGGGGTTTCCCCTAACCAGAACTCTCCCACCAATAGGGCACCGCCCCTGCCGAGACAAGCTCTAAGTTCCAGACCGGTCTCCCGGAATATGTGGTAGTGTAGTGCATGTTAGTGTAAGTGAGTGTGTAAGGGGAGAGGATAGGACAAGGAAGAGGAAGGACAGATCGCGCGCGGTCCGTGGCCCGTTTTGTAGGGTACTGCTCCGCCATTCGCCTGTGTTGATCGAAGAAACCACGGAAAACTGCCGATCAGAGCAGCCGACCGCTAGAGAGCGACTGACCGTGCTGACCTGACCTGACCTGACCTGAGCTGAAAAGCTAGTGTCGAAAATCCTGCCGCCGTCAGGACTCGAACCTAGGACCTCCCGGTCATAAGCCCTGCAGTGACATCAGTTGATGCACTGAACTACCGCTACCAGTCCTAACAACGTCTTACCCTCCAGTGGAAACGGTTTAAAAAATAGAAATAAGAAAAATGTATTTCGTCACAAAGTTACAAGGTGTTTTGTTTAAAATTACCGTTCTCTAATAAACCTACAGGTTTCCGGAACAAAAGTGACTTTCCTAAAAATCGTTGGTTTTGAATTAAGTGAAAAAAAGTTCACAAAAGACTTCTTGCAAAAATCTCTATACTATAATTTTACTTATACTTCCCTCCATATCACAGCACAGTCGGTGAAGAGAAAAAACGGCACTTGCGAAAAGGTTTATTTATTTATTTATTTATTTATTTTACGTCAAAAAAACAGTTAAAAACTGCGTATGACGTGCTATGGGGAAAAGTGAATTGTGTGCACATTTTATAGTGTTTTGTAATTACACGTGCTATTAACTTTACCTTCATAGCCTAGGGGTATTAACTTTATTAACTTTATAGACGCTCCGGGCTAGAGGTAAACAAAGTAGGTGATAAGGGAAAATCTGCAGGATCGTAATTGTAAAGGCACTGCCAGGTACAACTAAATCGAATATCCGGAAGTAAAATAATCCAAATATACAAATTTATTACGAAGAACATATGCCATAGTACAAAAGGATTTGGTAAAAAATAAATAAATAAGAAAAGTGTATAATTAAAATACGACCCACAGGGAAGGACATCATTCAAGAGATCGTCCAGCTTCCTGACGCAGGAATGGAAGATGCTTATACGTGCAGACTTCGATAGCGAACGTGAGATTCCTGAAAACATAGTGGACCTAATCTTTGGTACACATGCTGTTGGATTCCGAAAACGCAATGTGCTTAATTGACTACAACACAATATTAGAGAAACTACAGCCAGTCCCCTCATGGGATGTGACAGCGAGTAGCAAAAATCTTAAATAGCTCCAAATTTCATGTGGTGGTTCCTTCAGAGTCTCCTTAAAATATCTTAGAAAATCCCTAGAAGTCCCTGGATCCTAGTTTAAAAATCTATTGCTGATAATAAAGGAAATTTTGAAATAAACGTTTCCTTTTAAAATAAATTAAATTTTGATCTACATACTTTTCATTGTAATTAATATGGAAGATTGATTTCTTCCCGTTATTTTTGACAGGTTACTAGAATTTCAGTAATAAAATAAGTAAAACAATACCTCAATACAGAATATTCTCTTAATTGAATTTCAATTAGGAGAATAATAATAAAACGATTTTTTATTTATATATTTGTTATAAACATATACATTTGCTAGTTATTTATAATAAAAACTGTAAACCTGTATCTGACATGCTGTGAAGAGGGAGTACAATCTGCCCAGCTTTCTGCAATTCATGGCGTTATTTCTGATAGTTTCTAGTACAAAAGTCAGATTGCATTCGCTCGGCAGCAGTGGTCGAGGCAACATCGTGTGCCCCGCTCAGTAGTGCCCCGCGGTCTGTGACTTGTCTACGTGTTTTTCATCGAACTCAAGAAGTTAAAGTGTCAGTGTAAAGTAAGCAGTCTACTTCAGTGCATATAATTGTTCTGATTTCGATCGACCTGCTTCTCATTGTGAATGGGGAACAGAAAATAAATGGCGGATGCCGAAGTCGCTACCCGAGGGCAGGCCTCTGACTACAGGAGCCAGCCCGCTGAAGGAAACCACACCGGCCGTCCAAGTTACAACAGAGTCGTTCTCAATGCCATGTACCCGGAGAAGGAACAAGGTATTATAATTGAAGGCAAAGACCACAGCACACCCCTCGAAAGGTACGTAGAAGCCTTAGCATTGATTGTTCCGCCTAGTCACATCACGTATGCTTCAAAAATTTCAAATAACAGGGTGTGTGTATTTTGAGCAGTAAGCAGTTAGTGGATGAATTAACAGAGAAGCACAAGACTATTAATATTGAGGGCTCCTCCCAAAATATTCGGTCTCTTGTGAGTAGACAGAAACGTATAGTTATTTCAAATGTTTACCCTATGATTCCTAATGCAGTAATTGAAGACGAACTAGACAAATTAAAAGTGATACGCAGCTCAAGTGTCGTTTCTCAGAGCTGGTTTTGGTAAAGAACAGTTCACTCATATCTTAAGTTTTCGGAGACAGGTGTTCGTTCCGGAAGACTCAGTAAATTTGATACCTGAAGCCATACATATCACATACAAAGGAGAAAGAAACTGGATTTACATGTCAAGTGGTATCATTAAGTGCTTTCACTGCAAGGAAGAAGGTCATATTGCCAAAAACTGTAAAATGTAGGAGACATTAACCTCAACCAACCGGAAGACATAATTGATAACAATGTAGCGTTGATAACGAACAAAGAGATAAGGTTCCTAGTTACCAAGAATTTCCCCCACTTGACCAAGGCAAGCCTGTTAAGAGGGCTTTATCTCAGAACACAAGTATTCCCAGCAACAATTCAAGCGAAGTTCAGGAAAAACAATTCAACCGTCCCCAAGGAAAAATTAACGGTGCGGCAAAACAAACTAAGAAAAAGAAAAGGAAGGTATCCAAGGAGAACACCATTAGTAGCGTCTGCAATAAGAAAAGCATAGTGGAGCAACTAGCCCCAGCGAAAGAAAGAATTGAAGGATCCAACAATGTACTAACGTATGAGCAACTAAAAGACTTTCTGGAAAATACTTATGGCGTAAGTAACCCCCTTCAAATATCTCTTTGTTACACCAAAGAGACAGGCAGGCTAATTGAAATGCTTAAAGAAATATATCCATTACTGTCTGATAGAGGAATAAAATCAAGATTTACGAGAATTATGAGAAGCTGAAGGACCAGTCCTCTCAGATTCTCAAAAGAATCGTCTGACAACGACGAATTAACAAGCGAAGATCTTCAAATATGAAGATTAGAATTTTACAATGGAATGTGAACGGTTTTCTTACTAGATATGAATTTCTTCAGAAGATCCTCAAAGACGAAAATTATGATATACTGTGCATCCAAGAAACCAATTTCAAAATAAATACCATTTTAGTATAAAGGTTATCAATGTTTTTATAAAAACAGAGTGATATGTGGAAATGCCAGTGGCGGAGTTGCCATCTATGTTCGTACGTCTATCAAGTGTAGTGAATGCACTATTATAAGTGACCTAGAAGTATGTGTAATACGGCTGCATATTGGAGGTAGTAGTTTTAATCTGTGTAACGTATACATTCCTAATGCGTTTCAGCTAGAATCTCACCATCTAGACAACTTATATGCACAAATATCTGGCCCGGTACTGATAGTGGGCGATTTTAACAGTCACAACTTGATTTGGGGATCAAGAAGAACAGATCGAAGAGGGAAAATTGTTGGTGAATTTCGAACAATGAAGATCTTATAGTCTTGAATGATTGCAGAAAATCTACATACTTCAATGCGGTAGCGGGAACACATCTTGCATCGACCTAAGCATCTGCACTCCAACTTTGGCGAGATATCTAAAATGGAACGTAATGGAGGACCTTCACAACAGTGATCATTATCCTATAGCATTGTCATATGAGAATTCGATTATTCCTGAAGATATCTATATGCCCAGATGGATATTTAAAAAGGCCAACTGGAAGTCGTACCAAGACATCATTGCGAGCAAAGTTCAGAACCTTAAGAAATTGAACATCGACGACTCAGTGCAAATAAACGATATTGTGAGCAACTTTACAGACCTTATACTGTCGACAGCGGATGTGACTATACCCAAAACAAAAAATACTAAAAGTAAGAAGAAACTACCTTGGTGGACAAAGGAATGTGAAGAAGCGTTATGAATTACAAGCACTGGTTTAATGTTTTTAAGAAACATAACACAAATGAAAATCAATTCACGTTTAAATCAGCACGGGCCAGGGCAAGAAGAATCATAAAACAATCTAAGAGGAGCTGCTGGAAGGAATATATATCATCCTTAAACAGTAAACTGAACTACACAGAGGCTTGGAAGAAAATAAATGCTATCGATGGAAAATTCAGAACAAATTACCGAAGTCTATGTATACGCCAGACGGACAATTCATTCAGGACCCGTGCGATATTGCAAGTAGCTTTGGAAAGTTTTTCGCCTCCAATTCTAGTGATGCGAACTTGCGGATAGCTTCACGAAACATAAAGAAGAAACTGAGAGATCTCCCCTAAATCTGGAAGTAGAAGAAGATGAAATAGATGATTCCAAACAACTGAATGCACCCATTACGCTCCGAGAACTCAAGGTAAATATACGTCAACTAAAAGACACCAGCGCCGGTCCCGACGGAATACCTAACATATTTATCCGGATGCTCCCAGAAGAAGCTATCAGGTTCTTTTAGACATTTACAATTATCTATATTTAAACAATGTCTTCCCACAAAAATGGTCAGAAGCAGTTATTGTTCCAATTCACAAGCCTGGTAAGGACAAATTTTTAGTAGACAGCTACAGGCCTATTGCCCTAACGTGTTGTCTGTGTAAATTACTTGAGAAGGTAGTGAACCACAGACTTAAATGGTACCTAGAAAAACATCAGCTAATATCGCCTCACCAAAGTGGTTTCGCAAGAACCGATCTGCCTTAGACAGCATTGCAATAATTGAGAACGCTATCTACAATGGATTCGCCAATAACATGTTCACAGTGGTACTAAGCCTCGACATTAAAAAGGCATATGAGATGGTTTGGCGACGGCGTGTTATGGACATAATAACGAAACATGGAATTAAAGGCCACATAGCTAAGTTCGTGCATAACTTTATTAAAGAACGTTATATTAATGTCAGAGTAAGAGGAGCCTTATCAGAGAGATATATGCTGACAAATGGAGTACCGCAGGGCTCAGTGCTTAGTGTGACCTTGTTTCTGTGATAATAAATGAACTGCAGACCAAAATCAAACCTCCTGCGCTAGTAAGCATGTATGCGGATGACTGTAATATATGCATCACTGGAAAACATCTGTCCTCCATAGCAGTTATAGCGCAAAACATGTTAGACACCATCCTCGAATTCTCCAATGAAGTTGGTCTAAAATTCTCCAAGACGAAATCCACATTCATTATTTTCTCCAGGAAGCGATCCACTGAGAAGACTCTATCCCTGAATATCGGTGAACACAAGATAAAACAATGTAAACCTTAAAAGTCTTAGGCCTGATACTTGACGAAAGATTATCCTGGATACCTCATATTAAAAGCCTGAAAGTGGAATGCACGAAAAGACTAAACTTGATGAAAATCATAAGTCATTCGGCGTGGGGGGCCGATTATACAGTGCTTAGAAGAACATACCAGGCATTGATCAGGGCTAAATGGATTATGGCAGCATATTCTACGATGCTGCAAATAAGAATATTAAAAGAATACTCGACCCTAGCAATAACACTGGTGCCAGGCTTAGATGCGGTGCATATAGAACAACTCCGGTGATAAGCAGGGTACAGGAAGCTAATTTACCACCCTGGATAAAAGAAGAAGAAATCTAATTGTAGGATATATAATCAAAGTTACAGCTAACTGCAGCAACCCTGTGAACCAAATTTACCAGCTTACATACAGAAATAGGAAGCAATTATGTTTCAAAAGAAACTACAAAACCAATCAGTGTACGGCTATACAAATACTAAGCACAATGTCAGAAAAATCCCCTCTTAGCCTATTAGTATCACTGACTATGCACCATGGACCATGCAGGACATTAAAGCTGAGGAGCTGATAAACAATCCTAAGAAGTCAAAAATTAACAACCAAGAGATAAGAGCCAGAATAGGAGAAGAAATAGCCAAATATGAGAACTACAACAAAATATACACAGATGGCTCAAAAGTAGCAACTTGGTGGATGTGCCCTGTAACGTCAACAAGAGTAATATCAACCAAACTGCCTGACAAGTACTCAGTCCTGTCCAGCGAATTATATGCCATCATCACAGCACTAGACTACATTCTCGAAGACAGTGAACGTAAATTTTGATAGTAACAGACTCCAAATTGGCTCTGTCGACTATTGGAAATGTCTTTATTCAGGAAACTCGCTAGCTTTAGACATTGTTAGTAAGATTAGAAACTTGAACTTTAAAGGTAAAGATATAGTTTTGGATGGATCCGGCTCATGTGGGTATCAAGGAGAATGAGCTGGCAGACAGATCCGCAAAAGAGGCGTCACAACTTGATGAAAGAAGTAACCTCCCCATAATACCACAGGACTATCATGCCAATATCAGAGAAAATTACAAGAATTGGACAGACAGGAATGGAATAACAACGCCCGATGTAAATTAAGAGTATATGTGAATACGACGATTGTAATCCAGCCACATTATTCTGCAGAGCTGACCAGGTTGTGTTAACTAGATGCAGAATAGGTCACACCAAGCTCACACATGCCCATCTGATCACAGGAAAAACAGCTGTTATGTGTAATGTGTGTAATGTTTCTATGTATGTTAATCACCTATTTATGTGCCCCAGGTTTGAGACTGACCGGACGAGACATGGTGTTGAGAACGACATGCCAAGTGTGCTGAAGGACAGAGAAAATGTAATCGGTTTCTCAATTTTCTGAAGACCATAAAATTGTACGGGGACATATAAGACAAGTGTATAAACTTTATTAATGTGATGTGAATGTTCCTATAATTGTCATAACTCCCCATGTACAAAATATTAATGTGATTGTATAGATGTCGCTAATAACCTTTGCAGTTGATGCGACATAAAATAAAATAAATAAAAAAAAAAGTCAGATTGGTGTTAAAGAGGTCATACATGTCATTTTATTATTTTCTCTCAACGTGAATTTTTTACATCAAACACAGTTTACTTAGACACTTCGTGGCATCAATGTTCTTATTTTTCTCTTTATTAAATCAAAACTGGTAAATCGTTTCGAGAAAAGTCAAATGCTTTAAAAGGTTTTTAGAAAAAGCAATTTCATATGAATGTACAGTATACGACTCGCAATTAAAACGAAATATGAAAACAACTCATAAATGATTCACACTGAATTATCTGTTTGCTCAAATGCTTCTGCCAAATATTTATAATTTTAGTTCTAGTTACCAATCATTAAATTTCAGACTTATAAAGAATGAGACAAGCCGCTCTAGATAGCCGAGGTCGCTAAGGCTGAAGGGCCGTAGCTGGCTCAGCTCGAAGGGTCTTGGTTCGAATCCCGCCTTGGGCATGGATGTTTGTGTGTGCTCGTGTTGTCTATAAGTGTTCTTCCAACAGTTCCCTTCACAGTTAAAACAACCACAGTGGTCGTTACATGACCCAGTTAAAAAGAGACCAAATAAATAAATAATAAATAAATAAAAAGAATGTGACAAAATTAAAGAAAAAAATTACTACATTAGAACAGCAGTGTTAGAAGTCCGTATCTGCTCTTCAAATATCAAAATGTAGGTGAAATGTCGTCTTTATGCTACATGTCCAGTAATGTTCTACTTGAGCATGTTTTCCATTGCCGTAACTTTTCCCGAGCATACAGAAGTGTGCTCCAGAGAATTGTTCCCGTGTTTTGTGAGCTTGTAATAATTTTATGGAAACTTTAAACATAAACCCAATGAGGCAGAGAACAAACTAAAGTTACCACAGATGCACTTAAACTTCGTAATTAATATCTTCCCTTTCAGAAATCTACGTTCTGTAGGTGAAATATAACAGCTAATTATGTATATTAATCAAGTCGTAAGTAGCTAGTTGCCTCCACCGCCCAAGTCTCCTATCTGGAAGTACAGAGACGGGATTCACAATTGGGTATTAGTAAACCGCATATTAGCAAAGCGCTAGCCGCACATTTCCTCGGCCCTAAGGGTCGTAGACCGTCTTTAATTGGCTGAATTACCACCGCATACGCAGAAGGAGATTCAAAGCGCTTTCGAGGTTCCATTTCCGTTGAAATGAGCTTTACAGCTAAGGTGAGCGTTCTTTAACCTGGCAACATTCTCCTAATGCTTTTGGGGGAAGCATGTACACGTGCGTTGCTTTGCCAGAATCTCAAGTTTTTGTATCTAGTTAAAATGGTTGAATTACATATTCTTTCTTCCTTTTTAACCTGTTACCTCTGGGTAAAGAAACAAGCTTTTTCCGAAGAGGCCTGTGTATTCACACAGCGCCGTGAAAATTCACTGCTAAAAACTACCTAATAATTTATTTATTTCCCTTTTATAATGTTTTATTTACATGTACCTTTATAACACACTTTGGTTAGAGATAGTTATTAAAATAATCGGTGAACTTTACGTAATGTTTATTCATGTGTAATCATTTTAAGAGTAATTATTTCTCAAGTTGTACCTGATATCGTTGTATAACTGGACTCATGGGACATCTCATAGTTTGTATGCTAATGTTCTTTAACAAAAGATAATAGTTCTCAATTCCATACGCAGAGTAAAATATAAAGTGTAAATAATAGATAAAAAAATTATATTAATGGCAACAATAACGATAAATACTCTCATTATTTTATTTATTGACGGCATAGACTATTATTTCAGAAAGCATCTGACCAGTGTCCGCAAGAAAGATTTGATGAAGAGAGCATCCAACTACGTCCGACTCGTTTGCATGGACTGGATCACATTCAGCCCATCGGTAATAGCGCCATCACATTCCGTGTGCACCAGTACATACTTCATTACTTTGAGTGTTTTTGACAATCACTTCACCGCTATCGTATTGTCAAGAGAGAATGCGGAGGATGAAGTGACATTGTGCCGCGTGGAACGCTGTAAATACCTTTGATGTCGAGTGAACGAACGCTTCAAACCTTGTCCGGATTTGCCGTTTTAAAGTGACCTAAACAGATTCGATGGATTCGCGCACATGTTTCCTCAGTTACGTTAATTATCGGTGCACATTTGATAAATTGGTTCGGTGAACTATATTTTTGTTATACTCTTCATTTATGTTGGAAAATCGAAACATGCAATCTTGGAAATTGTTATACATTCTATATTTAAAGATATATTGAATGCGAATGTTTTCTTGAACTTAGTGTTAGGTAAAACATACACCAAGGATTTTTCTCTTGATGCAAATGCATTTTTTCTACCAATATTGACTATAGTAACTAATAATAATAACAATAATAATAATAACAATAATAGTAACAATAATAATAACAATAATAATAATAATAATAATAATAATAATAACAATAATAATAATAATATTGAAGCAGGCTGATGAAATTGATTTAGGTCACATATCTCTGAATCTTTCTTGTAACGCTACGAAGAACATTCCAAATACACCAGATCTACTACAATCTTGGAAGGGATCCTACACAGGAAATATTCCAATAAGCAGGAAGAACAACATAAAGCTGCGTCACTGCATTGGCTAATTAGTGGATATTTATTGGCTAATAAGTGGAGACTGATCGGTTTTTAATGAATATTCAAGTTAGGGTTCTGCGAACTAAAACTTCGAAAAAATGTAATAAAGATGAATGTGATAGACAAATGTAGAAAATGTGAAACGTATGGCGAATCAATTGAACATATTATGGCGGGCTGTCCAGCATTACCAGACGTCTATCTTGGAAGACACAACTAACTCGCAAAATTCATTCATCAAGAACTTACACAGGCTTTTTGACTCTTCTGCGCCGTATTACAAATATTGTCCAGCCCCTGTATATGCGACATATAACCATGTGATGTAGTGGGACCGATTTGTTATTACGGAACAAATAGTGGGTTATAACAGCATGTCATTAATAAAACCAAAAGATAGTCCTTATAATTGGTATTGCAGTTCCTCTGACCCATAAAATTAGGAAAACTGTATTATAGAAGATCAGAAAGTATGAGAAGTTTCCAATGCAACTGAAACATCTGGCGGCTGGAGAAAGTTCTGGGATCTTGGTGATCTCATTGGCAGGAGTGACGTCAAACAATTTTAAAAAGAATTTGAGAAATTTGGAATTTCCAATAAAATTAGGAACTGTTGGACAAAACCAAGTTTTACTTCAGACTTGTCACATTGTTCGAAGGTTTATACAGTAAGCTCAAGTGGGATAGGGTGAAGACAGAGTTCTAGTGCCCAGTTTAACTTACGAAGAAAGTCAATAATTAATAATAATAATAATAATAATAATTATTATTATAATAACAATAATAATGATGATGATGATGGCAATGATTTATTGCCGCAAATCTGCGTACGTTGGGTAGCAGTAATACGGACAGTAAACTTGATTAATATATATGGTCATCAACAAATACGTATTTACATTAAAGTCGGAAACAGAAGTGATCGTACTCTCCCACCCAATTTAAATGTTATATATTTGTGTAGTAATTGCGCATAAACATAATTCTTGAGGTACTGGAAGACTCCAGTTTCGTTATAACATTCAAAAAATTTATTATTATTATTATTATTATTGCATTAATAGTAGATATCAGATAGGGTCAGATGTAATTCTAGGGAAGGGTGGATTCTACCGCTTTGAGTAAGCGAGGTTTCATTTGATGCGTGTCTATCTGTTGATGGGGAACAAATCCTTTTTTGTGTACTTCTATTCTAATTTTAATCTCTCAAATGAATAATTATTAATATTTTAAAAATTCTTTAAAGCATCGAGACGACACACAAAATACTTCTGTTCATAAGAAACACAAACTACTTCTTTCAAAGAAAATCTAAATGCACTTATCCAATTAATTTGCATATAAATTTTTAGAAAGATCTGAAATTTGAAATCACAAACCCCAAGGCCTAAAAGCATTTCCCGTTTATTTAATAGGAATACAGTTACATTTCTTTTTTTTCTGGAACAGTAGAGTTTTAATTAATGAAAAAAGTTTTTAATTAAACCCCTTTTGCTAGTTTCATCTTCTGAAAGAGGGAAGACAGGGTTTGCCACCCTTGTCACGGGTTGTTTGCCCGTGGCCCCCGAGAGAAGAACAATAAATTTAATTCTTCCGTAGTTTTTCCCGGAGTTCCAAGAAGGAGGCGGAGGAAGGGCATTTTTCTTGCCCCGGACTTTCCCAAAATTATTTGAGGGACGGAAATGTTTTTGAAATTTAAAACATATGTCGAAAGTGTCGCCCCTCTGTTTCAAATACTTTAGAAAAAACCCCTTGGGAAAAAGGGGCCCCATTTAAGAGTTTTTATTCAGCAATGAGAAAATTTGTTTTTCTTTTTAAAACCCCCGGAGAGGTTTTCCCGAAATGTAATAACAGTAATTATTTATTATTTAAATTAAGAAAGGGTTATCTAAAAAAATATCACTTAAAAATACATTGAAGATTTGAAAGCCACTGCGGACCCTGTTTCGATTAATTGAAAATTTATAATTTGTAAACTAAAAATGTTAGAGAACTTTTTTTCGTAAATTTAAAAAAAATTTAAACCCATATTTTCATCTTTTTTTAATTTATTTATGGATTATTAAGTTTTGGGTAATTGTTTTTTTAAAAAGGGCCGACATCATTAAATTTTTATTTAGGTTGTGCAGTAATGTTTCGAACAGAGGAATATTGGGCCCTAATGTGATTTGGGAAACAGTCTTTATAGAATTTTCTATTTAAATGATCAAAAAAAATTTTTAAAATGTTTGAAATATTTAATCATGTTTTTTTTAGCTTGAATGATGTAGTCCCACAAGTCTCAATTAGGGGAATAAAAAGGGGAAAAATTGAACTGATATTTGAACTTCACCAAGAGTTCAAACTCAGCCCTTTTTGAATTTTCGTCCTCGGTTTTCCTCTATCATCGCCCTTTAAAAACTGTTTTAGTGTTTTTGGGCTGAACTTCACCCAGGGAGATTATAACGTTTTCGACAATCTGCATCCTGTCTACACGCTTCTGTCCCTAACCCCTTTACCCTTTATTAATAAATGGGGGATCCGCCCTAACTCAGCAGAGGGAGGGTTCGGGAATAGTTTTATTATGCTCACAGAAAACAAGGACACATAAGCATTTACCCCTTTTTCTTTATTTTGTCAAATTTCATCTCTTTGACCATGGAATACTGTTTATATTCTGTATACTTTTGCCCTTTTTCTTTTTTGGTTCCTGAAACCAAACATCCATTTGATTTTCCACCTTTTTTTTCTTCAATTATGAAACAATTTTAGCCAGTCTGTGCGCAATTCCCACTTCGAATCATTTATTGGACCACAAGCCCGTTTGTGATTGATGTTTGGCCGTCCATCCATGGTCATTCGTTACGAAGTTACAGGAGGGGATGTTCCTACTTCGGGAAAAAACCCGGGGCCCCGACTCATGTCGGCTTGAGGCCCAGGACCCAGATCTCACCCCTCCCCGCGCCTGCGCCATTGCCCCCCGAGGGCCTGGTAAATGAGAATAAAAAAAGGTTTTTAAAAAGCGAAGGGACAGGAAAAAACCCCCCCGGGATGATCAGAAAAATAAAACACCACGGGCAGGTACCCCTAGTTTTTTCTTGAAGGGGGGAATTGCCCCCCATTTACCCATTTGGGCCCACTGAACCCGGGGCCCTCGCGGGTGAGGGCCCAGGGCAGCATTTGTGCCAGAGAGCCACCCGCTGGGCCCGCTCGTGGCCCCCCCCCAAATGGTCGAGACGGCGGGGCGGCGATCGCGAGCGCCGGGGACGAACCAGCAGAAGAGGAGGGGAGGGGCGGGGCGGGACCGGCGCGCGGGGCCGGGGCGAGAAGACCCCAGCTCCCACCCCCGAGGAGCAAGAAACGCCGAGAGAGCGAGAGAAAAAAAAGAAAAAGGGAGCGAGGGGCCGCGCGCCCGCGAGGGAAAAGTTTTGCCGGGGGGGGGAGGACGGAGAAGAAAAAATAGGGAATTTTTGGGAAAAATTATTTTATTGTGGGGCCTTCATTGGCGTCACGTTGAACGAAGACAAAACCCATCCCTTCCTCCCTTTCCACCACGCCCCCCCCGCCTCCCTCCCCTCCACCTCCTCTTCACCCCGCCCAGCCCCCCCCGGCAGCCCGTTCGGGGGACCGTACTGAGACGATCGCGCCGCCCCCGTTGTTTTCCCACAGACTGACGCCTCCTTTTATTTTTTTGCAGTCTGGCGTGGAGGCGGAAAAGCTTGGGATTGGTTTTTGTCCGTGGGTTAATTTCGTTTTGGGGCCTTTGAGCACCTATTTTTGGCTTATTTGTCGATGCGCCGAACAGCAATTCGCCCCCCACGCATTTTTGCGAGGGACAGCTTGGGGGGGGAGCCGCCTGGCCTTGCCTCGGGGCTGTTCTGCCCCCGCCCGCCTGCCTTCGCCGCCGAATTTCTTCCATTCCATTTGGGGTGTTAGCCCGATTTAAAAGCTCTATGAACTGCCCCTTTTTATCAGGCAAACTTTTTTTTGTTCATCCCTAGATTTTCAATTTGGCCCATCGGGGCCCCCCCATATTTTGCGTTTTAAAAAAATCAGGGACTAATTAGACAAATGGGGGTTTTTCCCTGTTTCTCCAAAGCCGGGAAACCAACCCCCTTTTTTTGGGGTAAAAGTTTTTTTTGGGGTCTGTCCCAGTATTTTTTTTCTGCTGTTTAACTTCTGAGGGGGGAAAAAACCGAAAACAGATACGAAATTTTTTTTGGGCCGAATTCCGTTTTGGCCCTTCCCGATTTGATTAGCCCTCCATCCGTTCCGATTTTTTGTTGATTTCCTTTAGTTATGAGACAAAACCCCCTACTTTTGTATGTTATTTTCACCCGTCTATTCGCAATTTTTTTATTTTCAAAACTGTTTTTCTACTTTTAATTCTTTTTTACTTTTTCCCCTTTTCAAAATTCCAATTTTATCCAGTCTTTGTTTTATTTTTTTTTTTTGAATATATATTTTGTTTTTAACCATGTTTATGGGGTAATTTATTTCTGTTCAAGATAATTTTATTTAAATACTTTATTCTGTATCCCCTCTGTTCCTATTTTTTGAATTGTTTTTATTTCAGGGTGTTTCGTTTAATTTCTTACATTATATTTTATGTGGTGTATGTATGTCATCATGTTTTTTTTCCTTTTCCACTATATCTTAAAGTTTGTTTATTATGTTTTATTTTTAAGGAAACGTTATGTTTTAATTCCTTCCAAATGCTCTTTTATAATCGATTTTTTCCTTTCCTTTGTTTCCCCGTTTTTTTGGTTGATATCCAGGGACCCTTTCCCCCTTTTTCCGCCCCGCACCCCCCTTTCCCTCCGGGTCCGCCTTCCCTCCCCCCCCTTCTCGGGGTCGTCCTGGGGGGAAGTTCCACTTGGCCATTTAAAACATGTGCATTAAATTTTAGCTTTTTTAGTTTCGCTTTCTTTTTGTTCTTTCGATTTTAAATTTTTGTTCCCCGGGGAAGATTAATGGGGGTTTTTTTGTTGGGTTGAGGATTGGAGGAAGAGAGGCAGGGAGGAGAGGAGGAGCGGGGGGCAAAAAAGGAGGGGCCGTTGGGGGGGAGAAAGAGGGGGAAATGGGTGGGGGGCCACGAGAGGAAGAGGATTGAAATGTTGTTGAAGAACACGAGACGAAAATGAGTTTCAAAGATGAGAGGAATAGAACGCTGGGGAAAATTTTATGCGGCGAATGCTGAATAGAAAGGGGTTGGTGATGATGGCTGATAGAAAAGGACGCCTTATTAAAATGCTGTGCTATTGTTCTTCCTGATTTGAAAGAATGTTCCCACAGACAATAAAGTGATGCAGCTTTTAATCAAAAGCGTAGTATATAATTTAAATTTTTTTCCCGGTTATTTTTTGGGTCCATATTTCCATTTATTTCTGTACTTACTTTGATGGTGTGTTGCTTTACTCTCCAGTTGCTTGAAGTTTTTAAAGTTTTTGTACCCCCCTTTGCACAAAAAATGGGCGATGTCCGGCCGAATTTTACCAGATTTTTCCCGCCCCCTGCCCCCCTTTGGGGGGGAAATCGGCTGACCAACCCGCTTTAGCTTCTTTTCCCAGGGAGGCGGGACTATTCATCTTAAAACATTACAAAATGGCGGTGATGGCGAGTTATATTATAGTAAATATTTGAATATAAAATATTAAATCAACCAACATTTTTAATAAATTTTGTATATACATTTAATTACATAAAAAAAACATGAATTTTTTCCCAGAAAAAACAAAATTTTAAAACTGTTATAAAAGGGGTTTTTTGAAAAAAATAACACGGGACAACGACTATTAAGCTCCATGTCTACATTTCGTCGTTTATTATTGAATATTTAATATAAAATGCAAATAATTTGCATTGTATGAATTGTCTAACCTAGTTATTTTTTTAAAGTAAAATTAATAACTTAAAGAAATACGTTTTAGAGTCAGTTTCACAAACACGTCCCCGAGATAAGCTTTCAGTTGTAAAAAACTTCATCATAAATTTTCCCAGATGACCCAATTAAAATTTACTATAATTCGCGAACATTAATATTGTAATAAAATAGTTTTGATTTTAAAATACTAAATAAATTAAAGTTTTTAAAATTTCATTTAGTCACAATGAAATTTTTTCTGCAGACATTATGTTTGGGAAAGTGCAGCTGTAAGCAAATGAATGATTTTGATCTTTTTTTTGGGGGATCACAATTAATTCCTTTCAATCTAACGTTGGGGTGATTGCATTTTACAGGGAGTTCTTTCCCGCAAATTTTAAAAAATCATATTGATACCTAGTCTTTGGGGGGTTTTTTGCGTGAGAATAAAAAACGACATATGACTCTTATAAAACATTTTAATATCTTAATGTTTGCGGGGGAAAAACCCCAGCTTTCGTCTATTGTGTAAAACTTTGGGAGGAACACACACACACACACACACACACACACACACACATACACACACAACCCACACACTTTATCAATATATTACTTACATGTAATTTATGTATGTTTTCCAACCCAACCCAATTTTAAATTAATATATTTATATTATTATGAAGTATATTTTACTTTTACGATATTTTTTTTTTTCGAAAACGAGCAATGCAAAAAGTTTTTACACGTCATCGGAATTTTAAAACCTTTCTTCTAGAAAAGAACCTTATGCAAACACTTTTTTTGCTAATCCATTAAGAATCACTAGAGATTTTTGTCATAAATTATTTCAAAATTGTAATTGTTAATAAGGAAAATTTTTAAACTTGGGAAATTTTACGATAATCGTTAGAAAATGAATGGGGATCCTTTTCTGAAAATATTGTTGCAAAATAAAATTTTTTTATTTTCATACTTTTTTTACATTTCTTAAAAAATTTCCAATTTATTGGATATGTGTTCACTAACGCATCTTCAGTAATATTGCACTGCATTTTTTTTTAATTTTTTAATGAATTGTTAATAAATTTTGTAAACAAAATAAGCAATTATTTTTTTTTTTTGGGGGAAAAAAATTTTTTTTAAGTTATCAATATTTATAAAGTAATTTAATTAAAGTACTATAATATGAATTAAGGTTAAATTTTTTAAAACTAAAAAACTCAATATTTATTATTTTGAAACGCATTACTTATATTACAATGAACGTTTTAAAAATTACCCCATTGATTGATATTTTTGGTTCGTATATAGTATATCCCCACGCAGAGACGTTTTTACAAAAAAAAATCTAAATAATAACGAAATAACCTCAAATTTATAATTCTTTGGCTTTTGGCCCACACTTCGGTGACCACTTTAATGAAAGGGTGGGGAAAAAAGGGAAATCTGCGCTGGGTTCGTAACCAAATTTTTCAGGGTCACCATTGCTTTCCCTTTTTTACTTAAGTCTTAGGTTTCCCGGGAAAGTGATACAAAGATTTTCAACTTTAAACCCCGAGAATACATTTTGATACCATGAGAGGGGAAAATGATGAACAATTGTCGGGATTTTAAAAAAAATCTGCCTTTGGAATACTGCATTAAGTCCTCGGCTTTTAATTACATTTTCTGTCATTCGTCGATAAACTGCCGAACACTTTCCCGGGTGAATTATGTTATCGCCGCTAAAGGAAAGATTTCCAGGTTAAAGAGACCACATATGTTATTGGTGGATCGAAAAAGTTTTTAATTGGGGAATTGAATTATTCTTTGGGGCAACATACAAGAAATATGAATTTATTTCTTTGTGCTAGTTTTTTTTTTCACTTCAGCCCCGGTAAATTTTTTCAAAACAAAATTTCAATTTTTTTTTTACCTAAATACAATATTTACTTTTCGACCTGCCAATTGGAAAAGAATATTGTTCCCTTTGGGAAAAAGCGATCATCCCGATAAATGGACAACGTTTACAAATATCATAAATACCAAATAGAGTAATATCTGATATTTTGATCAAAAAAAGGGACCCCCCTCAGAAAAAAAAAATTTTCTTTGTTTTCATTTAATCTTTTAAAATAAGAACGTAATTTTGGTTTTTGGGTTTAGTTTTCCCGGCAAGAACAATTTTTCCCCCCGCTTTTGTGCCAGCACAAAAAACAAGGTTTCCCATCCGGTATCTTCCATTTGGGGGTTTAAAGGGGTAATTATTTTTTAAGCATTTTTTTAAGTTCAAGACCTTTTTTCGCAACCCAACACCAATGTTTTTATTCCGTCGGGCATCATCCTCTATTTTTGTGCCCTTCATTGTCAAATCCATGACGTCCCTTAAGTTTTCCCTTTGGTTTTCCTTTGTTTTCTTCTTTCCCGAAAGGGATTCACCCCAAAGAAAATTTTTGATATTCTGTCAGCATGCATTTGCAGCATACCAAGTTTTTTGGGATTCTACTTTTTTCGACCACTTGTCTCTCAACCCATTATTATCTTCTAATCTCTTCGTTTAGTATTCTATCAAACAGTATACGACAACATCTTTCCCCAAAAAATTCTTTTTCATACATTCAACCGGGGTTTATTGCATCTTTTTTAATTCAAATTTTCCCTTTCCATACGAAACACAGCTCCCACCATTGTCTTGTATATTTCTCTTAGTTTTCTTTCAAAAATGTTTGTTCTAAAAAAATATTATGAAGTCTACTAATAATTGGCCTTCCTAGTTTTTTTTTTAATAAAGTCAAATTATTAGGTCCCCTGCTCTAATATTCCCCCCGATATTTTTAAATTCCTTTCCTACTGGAAATATACCTATTTCTTTTCCCTAGATCATATCAAATTTCCCAAAACCATTTTCTTGATTTTACATTATTTTTTTTGAGTCCCCATTTTTATGTTTTTATTAATTTCTGGATTAAATGTTACAGATACAAAAAAAATATTATTTTTCTACCTTTTTTTCAAGTGATCCCTGACCCCAAAAAGGGGAAATGTATGAATTAAAAAGGTTTTTGCAGCCGTTCTGGGGAAGTCTTAAACGATATCCCCCCTTTTTTAGTTATTTGGTTTATACTAATCAAACCTTTCAACATTTTGTTTTACCAGTCTTGCATGACATTGGGTGTCCCTAAAAAAAGTAACAAGTATTTCAACGTCAATTTAAAGGGGGAAAAGAACTGTTTCGGGATGAAAAATATTATATAAAAAAAAGATCTTCATCTTCATCTTCATTACTAGTTTACCACTAGTTCATTAGAGAGAAAAAATGAATTTTTTTAGGATGAAGAGAGGGCACGTGCCCTGAGTCTTTTATTTTGGATCCGCGGTTGGGATGGTTTAGTAAAATATTTTTAATTACTCTTGAAGGGAATGATTAAAAAGAATATTTAATAATGGATGTTTATTAATCAATACCATTCACAAAAAATTACCCCCCTTTAGAATGTTAGCAAATGGGCATGAAAAAACATATTTATTTCCCAACTAATAATCGAATATTTGTTATATAAATACAGGGTTTTTAAAAAACCCAAAAAAATTTTTTTTTCAACTTCATCACTAATTATTCCTTAAAATTTATCTGCGTGAGGGCATGTTTCCCCCATATTACTTTTCTGTATACTTACGTATATACAGAGAAAATTCTGGTATAAAATTTATAAATGCCGCAAAAAAAACTGCGCATTTTCTGCAAAAAAAATCTTCCCGGGTTCTGGTGACAAAAAAACTGAATAAAAAAAATTGCTAAATTAAGAAAAAAGTCCCTAACACGCGGTGTGGTTTAATTCCAGTTTTGTGGATCCGTGATCCCAAAAAAACCAATTAAAGAAAAACGTCCGTCTGTCCGTCTGATACAACTTTTGCGCCTAAACCATGCATGTTTTTTTCCAAATTGAAAAAACCCTATCTTTTTCCCTGGGGTTTGAAGCTAGGGTTTTTTGAAAACATTCATTAATTTTTTGGGGGACTATTTCTACCCTTTCCCGGGACTTTTTTAAATTTTTTAAAAAAGGCCCCCCAAATTGTTTCTTAAATTTTTTTAAAAGAACTTTTACCTATAGTAAAATACGCTTATAAAGGTAGAAAATATGTCCAATTTTCACGGTTAACCCCGGAATTTTAAAAAATCGCAAAAATTTAAATTTTGCGGCGTCTTATTTTACAACTAAAAAATTAAAGATAAAATTTTTGCTTCGAAATGTGTTGTTTATAATTAGATTTTTTAATGGGGTAATGAAATTTTTTTTAAGTTTTAGTTGATTTCGCACAATATGGCTTTAAAATTATTTGAAATTTTAAAAAAATTTTAATAAACAAGATTTTCTAAAAAAAATTAAATTTTTCTTTAAATTTTTGGTTGGGGTAATGCCAAATTCAGCATATCCGATGACATAAACGAGATTTTTTTTTCTATTCTATTTTTTTTAAAAAATTACACAAATAAAATTTTTTGGAAAAAATTTCTCACGCTGTTAATATGAGCATTTGAATAGATTTGAAAGATTATTTAATTTTGGAGTAAAAATTTTAAAAATGATTTTTAGGGGGAATTTTTTAAAAAACCCCAATAGATTCCTGTAAAAAAGAGCTTTTTTGAACGAAAAGTTGAAAAATGAAAAAAATGTATTTTGTGGGCGATAGATGTCAGCGGGAAAGAGAACGGAAGAACCTTAGGGAGCTGGCAAAAAACCCTTTAAAACCAGTCCACACATGGGAAATTAAAAATTTTTCACGAGAAAGTCTGCCCCATTCTGAAACACCTCAAAGTTCTTCATTTTTTTTGGCGGAGAAGTGTAAGATTTTTTAATTTTTAAAAGCAAAGAAAAATTTAGTTTGGGAAAAAACTTGCCCAAAAGTGAGACACAAATAAAAAAATTTAAATTTTACAAAGGACGTAATACTCGTATTAGGGTTTGGGGAAAGGAAACGAACGTCCCCAATGAAAAAACCAAAAAACGGCCTATGAACAGGAAAATAGGGAGTAGTGAATGATCTGGTAAACGCCCAAAGTAACGAAAGTACATCAAATTCTTTCCGCAGTTTTGTAATGGTATCTTTTTGAAAAAAAAGGGAATTTTTAGAACATTCTCGACATCGTTATTAGGAATTTTTTTTTCATTGCTCGTCAAGAAAAAACCGCTGATATCGTCGGGATTTGAAACCGTTCCTCTATTGTAAACCACGCACCTAAGCGATTGCGCTACCAACACAGTCGTACGTAAGCATTTCCCGTGAACTTACTCAATTAACAATCTTACGAATTTTGTCTTCAAACTCATTGCTTTTCCGCACTTCTGCAATTTAAAATTTAAAAAAAATTACCCCCTAAGACAGAAAGAAAGAAAAGAAATCTCCGGCACTATAAAATAGTTAATTCTTTAAGAATGTTTCATTTCATCTATGAAATTTTTTGCAGGCGCTTCGGTTCAAACCTGACCCTTCCCTTATCGCCTCTCCCCAAATGAGATTATTAGAGGGATAACGTTGGGCTGCAGACAAGTTTCGACCCCGGCCCGACATTCAAATTCATTTGCTGAAAGTAATTACTAGAATCTAAAAACATTTATTGACTTCAAAAAAAAATAAAATATCATTCCCCAGTTTTTTCTTTTTGTTCATCTACTCACATTTATATAAAAAAAAACTCTTATTTTCTCGTGTTATTGGTAATGTTTTTAATATATAACAAATGTTACAATTATTACCAATTCATTCTTTTTTGAAAACCCCTCAAACGACAATCGTAAATGCATCCCTTTAAAATTATTAAAAAGGAAAAGTATTAATTAAAATCTCAAAATTGTCAAAAAAAAAAAAGTTGCATAAAAGGGCCCAAAGGACGTAAACTGAGTTTTCCCAGTTCTTCAAACAAGCACCTGAACCAATGACGTCACTCCCGCATCACTTATACAATTTTTTTAATATTAGAAGGTGTTGACGATGATTTTTGTTAATTTTGCTTTGAAGACGGGGATGTTGCTTCAACGAAAGAAACGAAAAAAAGTACGATTTCGAAAAATTTGGTTTTGAAACGTTTTAATAGTAAGAAAAAAAAAAGGTTTCATTGCATTTTTCATTTAAAAACAATTCTTTAAAATTGTAAATTTTTGCATTTTTGCACAAAAAATCCCATCTTTTCCCAAAGGTTTAAATTTTTTTGAAAGGAACGAATTATGGAAAAAAATTTTCATTTGAAAGACAAATCTGTTTTAAATTTTTGTAGTTGTAGGAAGACCCCCCAAAAATGTTCAAATTTTTAAAAATTTTTAAAAATTTAGGAACCCAAGAAAATTGGAACTATGTCATCCTTCTAAGGTATTTTACTCTATTTTTACCAGAAAATTCGGGCCGTTTTGAGAAAATTTTAAAAAAATGTCCAAAAAGGCTTCAGGGAAAGTCCCCCAAATTTAAAAGTTTTTTAAAAATTTTCCCAAGCTTCAACTACAGCCAGAAAAACGGGTTTTTCCCAATTTGGAAAGGATCGTACGTGTGGTTTAGGCGCAAAAGTATTAATCAAGACGGAGGGACGGACTTTTGGGAAAAACCATTTTTTTTCGTCCAAAACTTATTCCCGTTTAATCGCGAAATCGTTTTTCCCCGTTTACAAATTTTTCTCAAAACTACGTATCCCTTTTTGAATATACTACGTATATCCGTCACATACGAATATACTACTTATACTACGTATATTCGTGCGTAAAAGGAAAGTAAAACGAAAGTACAAGTTTTGTTTTGTCCCAAATAACGAATTATCATATTTCCCAAAATCCATCTAAACGTATTACAGCATTTCCCAAAAGGTAAATAAAAAAAACAGTACTGAAAATTTTTTCTGCATTACTGATTGCCCATTTCAAGGTGAGTTTATTTTTAATAAATGATTCATTTGGAAAATATGAATGATTTATCAATCAAAAAAACAAAGAATTTGTCACAATCTGGGCACGACGTTGTGAAAAAGCGGTGAAAATATAAAAATGGGGGGAAATCCCAGGCCCCAAAGAACCCAACTGTTAAACGCTTTTTTCCCGGAAACTCAGTGGTCAGAGCAACTGGTCGTAAACCCGAACGATGGGGGGTTTGTTTCCCCGTCGAAGGGAATTACACTTTTGTACTCAATTAATACGGTTATCAGGTCCCAAAATGGATATTTACTAACGAACCCGGGTAAACATTTCCCCATATTTTATTTCCCATAAAAAATGACAAGTTTGAAAACTTTTGGGAAATGAAAAACAAAATGTATTTTAAAAAGTTCACTATCTTAATTCCAAGCGAGGTTAAGGGTTTAAAATTTTTCTAACTAATTATAAATAAATGCAAATTTGTATAAATATTTGTAATAAAGGGATCAAACTAATTACACATTATATAGTATAAAAAATTCAGCAAAGATCTTATAAGCAATAAATAAATACACGATTTTCCCAAACATTCTTATCTTTTTAAATTTTAACTTAAAAAAGAACGCGGAAAAAGAAGAAAAAAGGGATCGCGCAGAACTCGATCCTCAATACCTCCCATTTAAAACCCCGGGGTCAAACGATTTCCCGCTACAGAGAGAGTTATTTGGGCTTTCCCGTAATCTTAAAACCTTAATTATCTACCCCAATACAAAATATTTGTTCTGTAATTTCTCCATTTTCTTGGGGGTAACATTTAAGACGTAATAGAAATCATATTCCCCTAAACATATTGTTCTCAAGCAGAAAATTTCAGGAAAATGCAATATTAGTGCAACTGATGTTTTTAACAATACATGATAATATATTTATTTATCCAACTCCGTTATCATATTTATGAATTTTATAATAAATTTAATATTTAGATTTAAAAAAACGACTTTTTCCAAGACATTTAGATCCAAACGCACCTCCTTTTTTTTCCTATATTGAGAATTTAAAAGACAGGTGATTTGTGTTGGGTCACCTACACAAGCATGGGGAATAATCATTGGATATAAACTAAATAATTAAAATTCCTTATTTTTTTGGGAAAAATTAAAAGATTTTAATGGGAACCACTTAGTCCCCATCTACCCGCACCAAAGATGCCATCAAAAAATTGTTTATTTAAAATGGAGATCATAATAAAAATTTGATTTCTTTCCCTGAAAATCCTGTACTTTTTTATGTTTTTGGGGTTCATACATTTTTAAATGTGGCCCACCTAAAAAGATTTACATTAAAAAATTTTAAAAAGACCATAAAAGAAATAAAATTATCAAATTGTAAAACAATTAAGGGGTGCGTTCTGGGTTTGCATTTTTTCACAAAGGCACAAACACAAAATGGTAATTTTTTTAAAGAGTTCGTAAAAGTCTCCCGGGTAAAATTAAACTGTAAAAAATATTCCTTTTCAATTAATAAAAAACGAAGAAATTTACCTTTAAAAAATTTTTTAATAAACCCACAGACTTGTTAAGGAAATTTAATTATCTCTAGAACTGTTAAATAAGGGAAAATTTCTTTTGTGATTTTTACAACCTTTGGGACAAACTTTTTTTATATTATTTCTAACGATTGAAAAAATAAATGATATTGCAAAATTTAGACATTTTAAATTTTAGCCATCTCTTTAAATTTCGTTTGTCACATTGTTGGGAAAACAAGATACCAGCCCCAATCTTAATATAATCACATTATCGTTTACAAAATCAAGTTTGGGTTTCCCCCTTGCAAAATTTGGGAATTTTCTCTCTCGTGATGATAGTGATTAAAAGTGTTCCCGGCATCGGAAAAAAAACATATTGGCAGGATTTGATCTGGCGTCCATTCCTCTATCTACTACGCTTTAATCCACGGAGCTATCACAAAATACCTTACAGCACCGATGAGGGGGGTTGTAGAATGAATTCTATCTTGAAATTTATTGTTCTTTAATGTCCCAAAATTTTTTTGGAGAGAAACTCCATTCCCAAGGGAAAGTGGGAAACATCAACGCGATAATTTTTCTATAGTTGATTCTAGTTAGAAATATTTCGATTCGAATGTCTTTTTGTAGGGTCATGAAGTAGCTTCTATCCTGCGAACTGCTATCTTGCCCCCCCATATCTTCAAGGTATCTCCCCAACCATAAAACTGAACTGTAACTCTTTGAAACAAGTCTGAAATAAAAACCGCGTAGTATTAAGGGAAATAACTATTGATTTTAAAACCAATTAAAACTAAGAAATTTTCCCGGGCAAAATTTTCATTCGTTATTCATGAAAAATTGTAACCTAAACTTGAATGATATAAAAATTTAAAAATATTTTAATTATCTGCAAATAGTTGATTGATTGCTTCTTTAAGTTTTAATGTTTTAATGTAAAAAAAAGTAGTTGCACTACAACAACATACTTTCTTTTTCTAATGTCACTGCTCCGCAATATTATATATTTCATGAAATTGGGAAAAAAGTTTTTAAAAAGTTAAAATCCCCTATTTTTAATTTTTTAGTTTTTTAAAAGTTAAATTTTTTCCCAAATTTAAAAAAATAAGAGTTCTCCAAAAAAAGGGCGACCCCGCGCCTCGGTCAGATAGTACAGAACGGGGGGGGCTTCTGGTCGTCGTACTGATGGACGACAAACCTGGCCCTTTTTTTGGCCCCCAAGTCTTTTTAAAAATTAATATTAATTACAAAAAAAATTGGGCATATTACTTTAAATCCCCCATAAAGAAAAAATAATATCACCTTTTTGGTTTAACTCCCGTTAGCAAGCTGACAGCGTACCCAAGGTTAAAAATTGGCTATAGCGGTTTTTTGTTTCAGTTGCCACTTAGAAAAGTAGTTAAATATAATAAAACCTATGCTAAATAGAACATAATCGTTTCAATATATTTTTTCGTTTTCAAAAACAATCCTTTTTTAATTTAAAATATTGAATATATAATATAATATAAAAAAGTATAATATAGGGAATTTAAATATATTAATATAATATAATTATATTTTTTAAAAGAATGCGAACTTTTCTCTATAGAAAAAAAGTACAATATTTTTTCTTTTCCTCCTTGGGACCAGTACCACATTGTCATAATAAAACTGGAAAAAGGGCTTCAATTATTCGAGAAGAGTCTAATGTCTAGAAGTAGGACGGGTTTTTAAAAAATACTAGGATGCTAAAAAAGCGCGTACTTTCTCACCCGTATTTTCACCGGGAAAATTATGCTGAAAATACTAAAAAAATTTCGAAAAAATTTTACATGATCTTTTTAAAATCTTATCTTTAAGGGGAAAAAAGTTTCATCAAGGGGAAAAAACTCAAATTTCAATATTTTACTTGTAGGGGAAAACTTTAGAAAAAACGTTTTAAACAACCTGAGACCTGCAATATTTTTCTTAAAAAGCACTTCCCCCTATCCAAACCATAAAAAGTAATAAAAAATTATGGAGCCATTTGTTTGAACAAATTTTTGAAAAAAAGTCCCCGGGGTTCATGTAAAGTACCCTTTCCCCAATTGAATATCGGTTTCAAATTCCCCACAACATCAGCCAGATCGTTTTTGGGGGTATTAAGGTGAAAAAACGGCTGAACGGTTTTTGCGCCAGGGTTTTCAAAGGGGCGGACGGAAGACATTTTTTCCGTCAGCCCATTTTTCGCTATCAACCACCCACAAAAAATGGGTTCTGGCTACACCCCGATTTGGAGGATTTTTTTTTTAAATTTAGCAAGTGGATTTATCCATTTTTTCGTCACAAGGGCCGTGTAATATGGGTTTTTTTGCAGACAATTGGGCCCTTTTTTTTGGGAATTACGCCTTTCTTACTCCTTAAGGGAAAAAAGTGCAGTCAATATATGAGAAAATTTAGATTATGCTTACGGAAATTTTATTTTTCCCGCAAAGCAATTTTCCAAATTTGCAAAAATTTATACAATTTTTTTTAACTTCATTTTTTAGAATTAGTTATACCGAGAAAAAGAATAAAAAGTTATGAGAAAAATTTGGGAAAAAGATTAGGGAATTGTAATGTTGAAAAAACCCCGAGATATTAATAAAAAGGGGACATTTACTAAGGGATTTGTAATAACGGTATAGTGTATTGAATGAAGATGTAAAATAAAAAGAAAAAGTTCTTTTTCAGAAAGTTTCAATAATGCAATATGAGCATAATGTAACCAAACCCCCCAGAAATATTGGAAAAATCATTTGGGTTAGAATCCCAATGAACTTGCTAATATAATATCAATTTTTGGGAAAAAAAATCATTGATTTGAAGTCAGTAATGTTTTAATTTTTTTCTTTCCCTGGTTAACTGGTCCTTTTTCCCACAACGAGTCTAAAAAAAAATACATGTTCGCAAGTCTTTTTTTGGGAAAAATTTTTTTGGGGTTCGTGATTTCAAAAACCGAATTTTCCCTTCAAAAACCCCCAAATACTATTTTTATTTATATCATTGTTTTGTTTTTTGCTGGGATTCGAGAATGTAAAAATATAAAATATTTAATGAAGTCTTAACTCAATATTAGTCCCAAATTTTTTTCCGTCACTGTTCCTCAGCAAAAAAATATGGAAATATTGTTTAAAGAAAAAAACATTATTAAATTATGGTACTCCCGTTTTTAAAAAATATGTTTTTTACCAACGAAATAGAGAAAGTGTAATAAAAAATGTATTGGCTACAATGAATATCATTTTCAATATTTGAAAAAACTCTGAGAGAGATAATATTTAAATTATAAATAATAATCAATTAGCTGACCAAAATGAAAATTTCATTTTTTTATTAAATAAACTTTCCCTTTTTAAAACTATTTTGCCCAGGGGAAAAAAAACCCTTTGGTTTTATTAGGCAACGATTATTGAAATTGATTTCAAATATGTGAAACTTTCGACAATTGGGGTTTTTTTTTGTATATATTTTTAAAGTTTTTTTCTCAGGTCATATAACGACCACTGTGACTTTTATGTTTTGGGGGTTTTTTGTTGGGGGGAATACGTAAGGAACACGAACACACATCTATGTCGAGGCGGAACCCGCGGCCCTTCAACCCAAAGGGCTACGGCCTTGTCGTCCATTTCCTCTTTCTCTCCCAGTAAACCTTTGACATCATATATCCCAAAATCAAATACATCAAGATATCGGGAATTCTCCATCATTTGAATTACGTTTTTTTCCCGTGTTCCTGGCCACGGGGGGTAAGTGGAAATGAAACCCCTGACTAGGTAAAAAAAAAGTTGGCCTTTGAGGAAGCCAGAAAGGAAAATCTTTATGGTAATATCTACTCTTTCTACCAAAATTTTATCCAACGTTGAATTTTGAGTGCAAGCAGAGTGGCAGAACCCTTTTTTAAACTCACAAAGGGTCATAAAACCCCGTCGTGGTCATCCCGTGGCTCTAAGCCCGAGGCAAAAATTTTTATTTACCTTCGGATCGGGGACTGCCACTTCTCGCCGGAATCTCTTAAATTACCCCCCCCTATCCCCCGAAATGAAGAACAGACCTTCTTGTTAAGCATGCTCCTGTACTGCGATAATGAAAGAGCCGAAGAAGGCATGGTTTTTCGACTATAGAAGGAAAGCTTCTGTCCTGCAAACTCTTTTAAAATTTCTTAGCTATGGATTTATAAATCTAATAGGTGAAGGGGTGATTTTTTAAAATGCCTTTTATAACTAATTTTGCGTTTTTTATGTAACACTGTCTTTGTCATTTTATTTCATTTTAAAAAATTGGGGCATTTTTTACTGTTTTTTTCCTTTTTAAACTTGTAATTAAAAAAATATTTTAACTGACTTTTATACTAATTTTTCAGAAAATTTTGCGAATAATATTTAACTATGTAATTGACAAGATATTTGAGGGACAATACACAGTTCTTTTTTATTATTAAAGAAGGTATGAAATTTCATTTTTGAAAATAATAAAGACTGTGGTTTTGTTTTCAGATTTGAGAACTTATGATCTCTTTAATTCTTGTGTTTTTTCCGGGTTTATCTAAAAACCCAAAAGTATTTTCAGGGTTGATATGCATTCAAGTATTGGGATCTTATGAACAAAAATTTTTGTCATGCGTATATCTTAAAAAGGGTAAAATTATTTTACAATTAATCATTACAAAACAAGGACGGGGTGTTTCCCCGTGGGAAAAAAAAAACCGTTTTACTTCAATATCGATAAATTTAAAGGTTTCCAGATGTTTGAATTGGGAAAGTTTTTGAATCGAACTAAACACTCCAGAAACTGTTTCTGGGGGTCATAAAAAAAACCTAACATAAATTGGAAAGAAAAACGATTCAAACACTGTGTTCCGCTTTTAAAAATTTTTTAAATTTGGGAAAAATTTTCCCGGAATTGAAATTTTTTTTAAATAAATACTCAATCTCTTTAAAGTTTATTCAAACAAGTTTTTGTTTCTTTCTTAACAACCCCGTTTTAAAAAAAATTACATTGATTCAACATTTTAAGGCCCAAAATTTTTTCTTTTTTTCTAAGTGGTTATTCAAAAAAATTTAAAAAAATATTTAACTTTTAAAAATTTCCAACAAATTAAAAAAAATTAAAAAATTTTCTTTTTATAATTTTTAGGGTATTTATTAAAAATATCAATTATTACAATTTTTCTTTAATATATGTAATTTTATATGTTGAAAATAATTAATTATGTTGGCCATTCAGGCCAAAATCAATTTGTACTGTTGCCTGTATATTCCCAAATAAAAAATAAATAAAAAAATCACAAGGTGGGTATAATCTTGCAGCAGTGTAACAGAAAAAAAACAACTTTTTAAAAAATATGAAGAATAAGACAATTATATTTTCAAAAAATTTTTTAATGAAGGGTTCCCCAGTTCCTTTTTACCCCCTTATCACTATAAAAATTTCATCAATTTTACAAATAGTCTAAACAATATTAACAATAGCAATTTTGCAATGATAATCTCTTGGGAACCCCCCAGTGATTTTTAATTGATTAACGAAATCACTGTTTGCATGCACCTGCTCAAAAGAAAAAATGGGTTACATTTTTTAAAAGCGTAATAAAATTTTGTATTGTTTTCATTTCCCCTTTAAAAAAGGCGTAATAAAGTCAAAATACATTTTTTTAAAAACGTGAACATAATTTCCCAATTTTCTTGATGGAAATTTTATATTTGTAAATGGGTTTTATTGTGTTTCCCCCAAAAAATTTTTTATGTAATAGTTAGTGTTCCGCCTTTTGAACCATTAGCATTTTAAAATAGTTTGAAAAACAAAACTTTCAATACTATTAATTTAATCTGCCAAATTTTACAATATTAAAATACCATAAATTGAAATTCATTTTTATGGTAAAAAACTCGATAAAAAAAAAAGCCCTTCCTGACCCGCTGCCCCTTGGTTGTCAGCGTCCACGGGGTTTTAAACCAACGTCCCGTGCAATTGGCGGAGGATCCCCGCGCCCCGCCCCAATCCGTTTTTTTTCCCTTTCCCCCTCCTGTTACCTCCTCTTACTTCCTCCCCACCCCCCCTCCTGTTTCCCCTGCTCCCTTAGAGGCAGCGTCACTGACCCCGAGGGGAAAATTTTCCCTTGGGAAAAACTAGGAGGAAAATTTTTCCGAGGGGAAAGGGGGACGTCCCGAAACCTTTGGGGCAAAACCCAAAGATAAGAGCGGATACCCCCACGCCAGGATTGGGCGGGTCCATCGATGGGTTTTCCGTTGGAAAAAACCAGATTTGGCCGCACAAGGATCGCCCATATTCTGTGAGAGTGGGTATACTTAGATTCACCGTATCTAAATAGAGTAAGTTAATATTTTTAAACTATATGTTTTAATATGAATATTTTATTTTTCCAGGTCGGTTTTTCGTCCCCTTTGGGGGGCAAAAATTTGGGAAGATCTCTCCCAAAATAGTAAGTTTCGTTTATATTTCTATGCATCCAAGCTTTGCACTCAAATCTGAATTTCTCTAAACAAGACATCTTATGTCAGTTTAAAAAAAAATTAAGCCAGTTAGTTTAGTTACATTTTTCAAAATGAATTATGGCATAATCCTTGTACAGTATAAAAGGATTTTCTTTTAAAAATGTTTTATTTAATATCACGTATTTATAATTTCATAACCTGTTTTCAAATTTATTTTCTTTTGCTTTCGCATATCGAATTGTGCTTTGAATATTCGAGCTTTTGTAGATTTGCTTGTTATACACCAAATTACTAGTAATTTGATAGGAACCACAAATGCTCATTTTGGTCCTTGTTTATGCCCAGTATGCAAGCGATGTAAAGGGAAAATACTGAAATTGTCCCTCGTTTGCATCTGGTCGTTACAATACATTTGCTAGAAAAGACACCAAATTTGGGTGAAATTTTTTTCTATCTCATTTTCCCATCCCGTTTTTAAATATTATATAAAAAAATTAATTATAAAATCGTGGCTGGGTTTTGTCTAACGAAAAAAGTTTTCTTAGAATGATTAACCACCGAAATAAAGATAAAACATAAATAGTATTAAATGTTCCATTTACGTTCAATTGAAATATTGAATAAAAATGCTTAAAATAAATGCATGTATCGAAAGAAGCATTTTTTCAGGTAACAATAGAAATATGCAATGTGCGTTTTGTTGCTTTTAAACTAATGGAAACGAGTTTCAAGAATGATTTCAAATAATATTGTATTATCAATTTGAGCATTAAAAATGAAATTTTATTTTTTCTTGACACACAGAACGGATCATACTTTCATGAAATGTCTAACCCCGTGGAAATGATATACAATTTTTCGACTGTTTTAAGACTTTCATTTCTTCTCAGATGTTTGTTGGAATATTGTACTATGAAACATTAAAATTATCGCGGTTAAGGAATGTAGGAGAGAAGCAATGTCTCTTGGTAATACCGTCATGAAAATCAACTGCAAGGTGGAATGGAAATGAAAGATTAACAATTTAAGAGAGTAGGAAATATAACTTAAGTGATGAATGGAATGCAGAGTATAAAAATAAACGTAATATAGTGGAATTCGCAAGGACGGAAGACAAAGAGAATCTGTAAGAACGAAATTTGAAATGGTGGTTGAACATATTTTTCGTAAACAAGAAAACTGACGTATCTAAAAAATCGTAATTTTTTAGTTAAAGAAATGTGCTCGGAAAATAGTACATTTTTACAATTAAAATTTTCACGTAGATATTTAACAAGAACTTTCAAATGCAGTTCAACTTTTACATTAGCAAGAACCGCACCTGCCCAGAAAAACGTTTCTCCTGCAAAAGTTACGATTGTTGAGATGTCACTTTTCTTGTGCTCCAACGATATGGGTTATTTAATTTTTTACATCCGCCACCATACCGGATTTCAAGATTGAAACATAGTACATTGTTTATCAAAATTGTCAGACCCTAGCTCTTTCAACTCTACCCGAGATGAATGTTTTTTTATGGTTTGGTAATGGTGATAATGCAGATAATATAATGTTTATGGAGCAATGAGTGGTATGAGAGGAAGGCGAAAAGGGGTAAACCAGAGAAAACCAGCCGCGAGCTCGCTCTGTCCACCACAAATTCCACGTGAATCGACCGGGATTTCAGCTTCGGTCCCCACAGGGGGAAAGTGTGCAGACTGACCACAACACCACGGATTTCCGACGATATGGGCTGGTGGTATTCGGTTTTAGTGGGGCACAATGGCGGGGAAATAGGATAAAACAGCTAGGGGAATTTAAAAGAGCGCAGCGGTAGCAGTATGAATCACGACGGGCACGTACAATCAATGCCGCACAAGTCGCTCAGGGCTAAGAAGTGGGCCCCAAAGCAAACAACCCCCGAAAGGGTGCCATGGGCGAAGCGGGAAAAAACATACAGCGGGAAAGGGGAGGTTGAGGGGGGGGGGTGGAAGGCGGGGGGAGACGCAAACCCACCACCCACACCCCCCCTTTTCCCCCCGCCCCGTTTTCACACTGCTGTCTTTTCTCGCGCCCAAAAGGGCCACGGGGGCCCCAAAAAACCCGCACTCAAAAATAAGCCACTTAAGAGGCGCGCGGGGGGAAGGGCGCGGGATGTCCCGACGCCCAGTCCCCAGCCCCAGCCCCACCCCTCTCCGCCCACGCGCTCTTCTTCGCCTGGTGTCCCCCGCCCACAATCCACCCTCGTCCTCACCGTCTCTCTCACCCTCGCCTTACCCTCGCCTTCCAACAGCCCACCCGCCACCACCACCGCCACTACCACTTCGTCACCCTTTTCACGAAGATCCCGCCTGCTATCCTCCGCTCCCGCTCCGCCCTTGCCACCGCTCTGACAGCACCCTCTCCGCGCTTCTAGCACGCTCTTGCCCTCTCTTGAGAGCTTCGCGGAGTCGCGTACACTCGTGCACGATTTTGACTCCGTCCGTCGTGTAGCCCTGGTTCTCGGCGGTGCTCCTTCGAAAGAAATTGTATGAAGAAGGGAAGCGCGCAACAGCTCTTGTGGTGATTGTAGCCTCTCCCATTGAGCGTTTTTATTCATTTTAAACTATGTAATTCTAGCGTATAAATGTAATTTTTTTGCCGCCCCATTATATCGTACCCGGAAGACAAAAGTTTTTAGAAAGAAAAGAAAAAATAATTATATGGTATGATTATAAAATTAATTTTATTTGTTCAGAGTGATTTAGGGAATCAAACAAATGAAGAATAATCATCAATATATGTAAAAAAATGATTTGGTTTCCATTTTTTCGGTTACGGTATGTTTCTAATAACTTCAACATGCTTACAAAATAAGACGGAAAAGAATTATATAATGTGTTAAAAGTAAGTTTATTGAATGATAATTTTAAGCAAAATTTAATTTAAAACCACGATAATTACAACATACAATGTATTTACTTCGATTTCCCTTATCTAATGCGGGTTCCCCTTTTCCCCAGCTTCCGCCCAGGAAACTTTTTCAGCAAGTACCTGGAATAGCTCCCAAAATGTCACTACCCTTTAAATGCCAATAAGTAATTTCGCAATCAAAATTGCCTTCGTGGTACTTAATGGAACGTAATACTACTCCACACCCATTAGCATATCATTGGCCCTCGGGAAACCACAACCCTTTAAAGACACCGAAATGACTGCTTTTTACTGGGCAATTTCCTGCTCGATGATGCCACTACAGATTTACGACTCAATCTCCAAATTAATTTATTTCTGTGCAATGCCTTCGCGTGCGCGGGGATGCCGGTCGGACCCGTTCGGTCGACCCCCTCGTCGACCGCCACCACCCCCGGGTCCCCGCCTCCTCTGCCGACGCTGCCCGCCCCCCGCCCGCCGCCTTCCCCCCCCGGGCTCCGCCTCCCCCCCCGCATCCCCCCCCCGCCTCCCCCCCCGCCTCCGACTCCGCCCCGCCTCCCCCCCCCGCCCCCGGGGCCCCCCCCTTTCCGCCCCCGCCTCCCCCCCCCGCCTCCGCCCCCCCCCCCCGCCTCCCCCCCCCCGCCCCCCCGCCCCGCCCCCGCCCCGCCTCCGCCCCCGCCTCCGCCACCCCGGGGCTGTCCCCCCCCACGCCCCCCCCGGCGCCCCCCCCGCCCCCCCCCCCCCCCACCGCTCCCACCGCCCGCCCCCCGCTCCCCCCGGGTTTCTCCGCCTCCGCACCCCCCCCGCCGCCCGCGTGTTTTTGTCGAATCCCGCGTATCCCCCCCCCCTCGTCGCCTTTTCCCTTCCCCCTCCGCAGCGTGCACACCCTTCGTTTTCTGTTTTCCCGGGGTTGCGTCCGCCCCCCTCCTTGGGACGCCGCGCCGTCCCGACGCGCTCCCGGGCCCCCTGCCCCGGGGCCCTGCTCCTCGCCCCCCCGATCTGCAGAGATTAGCGCGGACGAGAACGTGGATCTAATCGGCCCGAACGGGCGACTGGCGCGCTGACGTTTGGTGGGGGGTGGGGGGCGCCCCACGCACTCGGTCAAAACCGCTGTTCCACCTTTGGGGGAAATGATGCTGTAAAGGCGGGCCCCACATGGGGGCATTCCCCCGAATAGCGAGCGACCGCTCGCCTAATCTCGAAGCCGGGATGCTCGGTGAAAAAATTGCCCCCGTGTTGCCCCCAAAAACCGTCAACAATACGGGTGGGCGAGCACCGGGAAAACCAAGGCGACCCCCATTTGGGATTCCCCCGAATAGCGGACGCCGCCCAGCCCCCCAGCTGATGTGCTGGGTGAATGTTTCTTCCTTCCCTTTTCCCAAAAAACCGTCATGAGGGTAGAGGGGTACCGGGGAAAGTTAAGGCGACTTGACATTTTGCATTCCCCTTTAAAGGGAGCTTCTGCTCGCCCACTCCCGTGCCGCCATGTTTGGGCACCGACTGTTCGCTTCTTTTTGTGTTAAAAAAATCGACACAAAAGGGGGGCGAGCACCGGGAAAGTTCAATGCCCGGTAAGTAAAAAAAATACATATCTGAGATTTAATTTTTCAGAGAATTCCTGGGGTAAGAAAAAATTTCCCGTTTTACACTTGTGACATTAGGGTTTTAAACAGTTGAGCTCTTGGGCCCAAAACCCCCAAGTATCAGCCAAATGAAATAAAGTACACTTTTTCATACGGCAGCATTGCGGGAAAATTCTTTAATTAAAGAGCAAGTAGAGAGCATTTTATTCCATATTAGGGGCTTCGCGACCACATTGCCTTCAAGCTCTTTCGCGGTCAAAAAACTGCATCACCGTTTTTTATATATTCTGGGGATATTTCCTTGTTACAACCCTTTTCTACATACTTAAGATACTTATTCTAATATTTACGGCTCTCGAGTAATAAAAATTCTTCTGTTAACTGTCCAATATTTTTTTGACGCTCTGAAGAAAACCCGATCTGCCTTTTTTAGTCAAAGGGTTCCCAAATCAAAAAACCCTCACTTACCTCAATCAAGGGGATCTTCAAAGTAATTCCCCCTTTTTTTTGAAACCGATCAATACAGGTTCGATACTTCAATATTTACATTAGGAACGTATTCCACATTACGGAACTTTGGGTTATTAACAATCCATTTTTATTCCCAAACTTTTGAAAGGTGATCGGGGGAAAAACATTGCAGATTTTTAAAGATTGTAATCACCTAAATAAATGTGTTGGTATAAGGGAAATTTTTTTTAATAAACTAGTATGACTGAAAATAGAATAAAATTATTCAGTTCTAAAAAGGAATGCATTTAAAAAACTTTTAAATTTTAAAAAATTTTTCGTGATTCCTGGGTTAATAAATTTCTGAACATGCCTATTCGTTTGGTCGGGAAAAAATTTCAGTTATTGTAATAAATTTTTTATGAGGTTATTTTTCTTTTTTTTATTTTGAACGGTTATTTAAAAAGGGTTAACGTTCGTGTTGTAGGTGGATATTTTTAAAATTTTTAAAAAAAATGAATTTTATTATTATTATTATTATTATTATTATTATTATTATTTTATTATTATTATTATTATTATTATTATCTTTTACTAATAGAAACAATTTTTCAATATAATTTGGTAATAAATCATGCTTATCATAAGAATATTGTTTTTCATTATGCAATAGGGGATGTGCTAAGATGAAAATGAAAGCCTGCCTGAAAGCGGTAAACACCCCGCCTTTAAAATATTCATTTTTTTATTACGGTTGTTACTTTTCTTACGCTTTCTTTATCGGTTAGCTATAAATTAAAAAATTTCTTTCATAGTTGCTTACATACCACACATTAAGTACATTTAAAATTTTTTTGTTATGACAAAGGTTTTGTTTATAATTTTATGCTGACGAAATCGATATTCCCGCAAAAAGGGCGTGGCCCGAGGAGTTAATATGAAAAGAAACATTATGGGGCTGAAAAAGTGCGGGTTGTAAAAGAGCTGAATTTCGTAGTGGGGTATGTGGGGAAAAGGGAAAATACATGAAACAGTTCCATCGACGAAGATTTTCAAGTGAATTTTTCATTTTAGGAAATGCCGTACGAAGTGATGGGGAAAACACAAAAAAATGGGAAAAGGGATCAGGTCTTGAAATAAAAAGTAAGCACACGGGACCCGCGGCAAGGAAAAAGGGGGAAATAGGGGGGGTTCGGGAACGACGATACGGATGCAATTTTTGGGGGGAGGGGGTTAAGGGAAAATTTACGCCCAACGAAAAATGGGGTTTCGGGAGTTCAGGGGGAAAAGGGAGAGGGGGAAACTAGGTTGTAGTATGGGGGCCAAAACAAAGCGGGGGGAAAGGAAAAAGGGGGGGATTCAGAGGAAAAAGGGGGGAAGATTTTTTTAACGCGGGTAAAAAGGGGAAAGTATTGACATTAAAGGAACGACAGATGCGATTTGACAAGTGACAAACAAACCAGAAGAAGAAATGAAAGATAAAGTTTACTTATAGGCTACTGGATATCGAGAAATAGTTGTATGGTTTCGAGTAGAAAATACATCTTGACACTATTAGAAACTCGAAACGACGACATATATTACTTGCTTCCCCGAAAATCATCTGCGGATTGAGCGTTGTGTTGCAATACTCATATTGTGAACGAAATATTAATAATCAATAATTTTACAACTGATATTTCACAATGATCAAAACGTAAATCGTATTTAATTATCTTATAAAGGAGATGCACATGATTGAGACACTCGTCCATTTCTTTTCGATCAAGAAATTTTGTTCAGTACAGTTATTGTGGACAAAGTAAACGAGTGATCGTGAAATAATTCCTATTTCCTTACTCACTCCATAGTCACAATCCCTCGCTATTTAACGTCTTGCAAAGGGTTCTTTATTATTTTTTCATAGCTACCGATCGCGGTGATAATCTTTTCCGCGTGGATGTATTGCGATAAAATATATAGAATCAGCACCCAGACTATGGCGCTGACAGCCATAAACAACTGAAGATTGTGTGTTCGGATCCCGCATAAAGACTGTTCCACCAACTGTGATTGTGACACGAAGTCACGTGCAAACTACGTGCAATATATCTCGAATGTGATCTTTAATTGATTCACAAATGCACCACTAAATGAGAAGTGGGTGGCCTGTTAGATTGTTGCTTACTAGCCTCTAAAGGTGCAGTATTAAGAAAGAGAAGTAGATACATACGAGGGCTGGTTTTAACCTACCTGAATCCCTCACTCCCTAGCTTTTTCAGTCTTACCTAAAATGAATTATTTTGATGTATGAATAATATGATTTGATTGATAATGGAACAATGGGGGAATGAAAGACACGGGAAACTAGAGAATTCCGAGATATCCTTCCGGGATCACGCTTTCTCCACCATAAATGCCACATGGATAGAGCGAGACTTGAATCGCGGTATAGACGAAGAAAGGTTTGTCCACTACACCACTGGTCACCCACGGTTCGAAGACAGTTCCCGTTGAAACAGCCTCGGCAAGGGCGTATCTGATGTAAGGGGGGGGGGGTCTCCGTGGCCACACGCCCCGCCACGCGCCCTGCCGCACCCCATCGCGCCACGTAGCGCCCTCGGCCGGAACCCTGGGGACCCCGGCGGCCCCCCCCCCGGCCCCCGCCTCGCCTGCTGCGCCCGCTGCCGCATTCCTGCGCCTGATTGCGGCGTCGGCGTGCGGATTTGGCGCCCCTCCAACGCCCTCGCCCGCCCCCTTCCCTCGTCCCTCTCGCCCCGTCGCCCCCCCGCGTCCCTCACCCCGACCGCACCCGCCCTCAGCTCTCCGCCTGCGTTCGCTGCCGCCACCGCCTCCGCCACCACCAACGCCGCCGCCACCACCGCCGCCGTCTGCGGAAATCTCGGCGCACGGTAATTAGCTAGCGTTAGGTTGGTCGGCGGGGTGAGCGGGGCGGGGCGGGGGCGGGGAGCTCGGCGCGCGCGCGCGCGGCCGCGGTGTTGGGGCGGCGAGACGAGAAGCGGCCCTACCGCCGACGCGGTGTGGGTGGCGCCAGCGCTGCACACTGGTTCCAAATGGGTCACAATGCGGCGCAGAGTAAAAAAAAAAATACGGATACAATCAGCAATCTCAAAATACGTAACTTTTTAGAGATGTGTACTTTTGTTTGTCTCTATAGTTTTGTAAATGAATCTATTGGCTCACACGCGACGTGAATTACATTGGGAAAAGTTTATCATGCTACCCCATGGTATTAGACAATGAATTGTATATTCCAGAATGCTGCAGTGAATACAAAGGTATTTCCATCAGTTATTTTTTGTCCTGCTCGAAGAAAGAAATGTTTTAAAAGACTTAATGAAAATATGATTGTATATTTTGAACGCTTTGTCACTATCAGCTAAAGTACATATGTCGAGTAGTATTTGTATCCTTAAATGCAGTTGATAGTTTAGTGCTAGTTTCGACTTATCATTTTCTACTTATTTATTACAGCTATAAAATATTACATAAATCCCTATGAAGCAAAATGCAATTCTTTGTGAAGCTACGTAAAAGAGAACATCGGAAATATATGTTGTTCTGTGTGTAAAAGAGCAAAGAAATTATGAGTGTCATTCATAAAAATGTCTGACGTTGAAATAAATTTTGAAAGAGCTTTTAACAAATGAAAGATGGATCATAATGGAAAGTAATGTAATAAAGTAAGAAAATGTAAAGTAAATGAAACATAAGACTTAATTACGTGTTGCTATTTATATAGGCGTCTCATATATTTGAGTTAAAATTACTTCAAAATAAAAAAAAGTAGTATTATTCATGTAACGTCGGATATTTTGGAAAATCACAGACAAATGATGATGCAATGTGTTTGCTACTAATACCATTTCAGTTTATTATTTACAAAGAATATTGTTGCTAAATTTAGGAGAACTTCCATAACCGCATGTAGGAATGTGATTAAAATCCCACTTCCTTCCTCGTAAAGTAAAAAGCGTCCAGAACATATTCTGTTCATATGAAATCATTCGAGAATGCAAGATATTTGTTTTTCTGGTACATGTTTGGTAATGAATGTAGACGTATTTGATAGCAAAGATGTACAAGTTTACATGGAACTTGATTCGTTGGTTATTTCGTGTTTCTGGGCGCATCAATTGCTATGGAGTTATCAATTGCTGCCTGAGACACCTCAGCCGGTTTATTTAGAACTATTTACATGTATGCATCTGACACGAGCTAGCCGGAGCGTTTCACTCCCCGCCAGCACTCTCCCACACAATCGAGGTGTTCGGCCTGTAGACAACCTTGCACGAAACTTCCAGCAAGTTACTTTTGACCTCGTTTCGGCCCACCGTGCGCCGCTGGTGGTGTGGCGGCGGGGGAAGGAAGTCGGAAGTGATGGCGGAGATGGGAAATGCGCAGGGGCCTGTGGGGAATGACGTCGTGAGCAGCATAAAGCGCGGGGACGACGCAACGGTCGTGAGGGATGAAGCACATGGTGTTGACGACGCGACGAGGCTTGAAACCGACGCAGACATATGTCGCAGAGGTTGAACATCAACATTTGTGAGTGTTACATAAGTACTCAGAGCATTGTTAGTAATAATTGCTGTTGCACGTGGTTAAGTATGGGGCAGATCAGGAATTTAGGGTCGCAAATATTAGTTTGTGAAATCCGAAATTCCATATTATTATGGCTTGTGATTATTTCACTATTTTGGCGTCTATGTGTGTGTGTAAAGTAAATGGTGCACTTAACGTATCACGATTTTTATTTATCAAAGACAACAAGTGCTCAAAGTAGTTCGCTTAAGATTAGGTCTGAAATCCAACTAATCTAACGTTGAACCCCATTCTAATATAATGTAAACGTCAATTGCAACAAAACCATATCGTCAATTTATCCGTTTCTGCCTGACCTCAAATGCGAAAGATGTTCCTCTGTCACGAATGATTGTCTTCTCTTGACCGGCTTTGCAGTAGTTGTAGAAATAGGGTAGTTATATTGGAAATGGGTGGCGAAAACGTACTTTCTTGTTGGCACCAATGGAAAAAAGTAAAATAGTATAAGTGGATCAAACTTGTTCCTTGGGAATATTTCATGCGAATCTTGCGTATATTGAGTGATGTCGATATGGCGATAAATGAATTGAATAAAACACTTTCACCTAACCACAAAATTTTTAATTCGTTGATAATGTAAAATACTCCCATATTTTCCCGATATATATATATATATATATATATATATATATATATATATATATATATATATATACCGGGAGCGGTAGCTCAGTGCATCTATTGATGCCACTGCAGCGCCTCTGACCGGGAGGTCCTAGGTTCGAGTCCTGACGGCGACAGGACTTTCGACACTAGCTTTTCAGCTAGGTCGAATACAGTCACTGCCTGGAGGAGAATTCTAGCGGCCGGCTGCTCTGATCGTTAGTTTCCCGTGGTTTCTCCGATCAACACCAGGCGAATGCCGAAGCAGTACCCTACCAAACGGCCCACGGACCCGTTTCCACGGACGATCTTTCCTTCCTCTTCCTGGTCCTATCCTCTCCCTCTTACACACACACTTACACTGACATGCACTACACTACCACATATTCCGGTAGACTGGTCAGGAGCTTAGAGCTTGTCCCGGCTGAGGCGGTGTCGCGCTGGTGGGAGAGCCCTGGTTAGGGGGAAACCCCACTAGCCGACGGTAGGCCGGCGCCAGATCTCGCCATCTAGGGGTGGAAGATCACTGCCATCTCCCGGGAAAAACATGCACTACACTAACGGGACTAATTACCAAAGCAGTTGACGCGCCCGGAAACACGAAAAAATCAAACCGAATTCTCTCTCTCTCTCTCTCTCTCTCTCTCTCTCTCTTATATATATATATATATATATATATATATATATATATATATATATATATATACACACACACACACACTCCACTATCTGTAAGCTCGCATCTTGCATCCGGGCATGGCTTCTTGGATAATGAAACTGTCAACTAACGTTCCATCCGTGCGGACCAATATCTTTCGAAAATCAACTCTCACATACACGGAAAAAGTAACGATGAACGTCGGAGTGTACGTTGCCCAGTAACAACAATACCAACCGATAATTCTTGCCGGGTCACAGCCGTCAATCAAATTCGTAGCGCATGTGCAGTGGATGTTTCTTTTATTCTACGCGGTTCATCTATACGGTAACCGCTAATCTAGCATGGACGGTACACAAGGACGACAGGAATCACGTGATTGCGGATTTTCTCCGGTCACTGTCTGCACGTGGCGTCCATGGGCAACGCCGACGGCGGCGGGAGCAGCGGTGACAGCGGCGAAGGCGGCGGCGGCGACGGCGGAAGCTGAGGTGCGGTCTGCGGCGAGGGTGGTGGTCAACAGGAGTTGGCGGAAGAGCGGCCAAAACCGGCAGCGGCAGCGGGGAGGCGGGGCGTTCGTTGCGTCCTGCAATTTGTTGCGCGGCTGCGGCGAGGTTGCGGCGCGTCGTCGGGGACTGTGCCGACGGGGGGGGAGACGGGGGGCGGCGAGGGGGCGGGGCGCTGCGGCCGCCTGTTGCGAAGCTCCACCGCCCCGTGCACCGCCGCCACCGCCGCTTTCGTCGTCGTCCTCTGTACGCGCTCCGGCCTCCGTCCCCTCCCGCGGGGCGGGTTTCGTGGTTGTCCCACCGCCGCTAGCTCGGCTCGGCTCACCCTCGCGCTCAGGACTGTCCCGCCTGTCACTCCTGCGCTGAGCCTGACGCTGTCCCGCCGACCCTCCACCCAAGTCCCTGCCAGGCCGCCCAGACTCACATTCATCGCACCGCACCCACTGGTGCGGACGGAAGGATCCAGGGTATTATCTCAGGGGAGCGTTTTGGGAGAAGTCAGATTGGAAATGAATATTGACTGAATCGAATCTGTGTACATGCATCCATTTTAATTTCATGTAATATACCTAGAATTTGTTTCTCATCACTAGTCTGACATTAACTTACCGGCTTAGGTGGCTCAGGGCATCGTATGTTACTGGAGTTACTCTGACCGAGAGATTCTACTGTTCTGTGGCAAGATTTTTGACACTAGATTGATTTCAGCCGATGTCTGGAGGAGAATTCTAGCGGCAGTGGAAAACTTTCGAAGATGGAGCGTAATAGGCAAGATAGAGAGATGTTAGTTAAGAAACTCGCGAAGGAGAAGTAATATCTGGAAGGCAATTCAGCAGTAGGTAGCTGTTGAAGGGCAGTATCAGTTAGGTAGTTTTCCATGGTTTCTCCAATCAAAACCAGGCGAATGTCGGAGCAGTACCCTAACAAACGGGCCACGGACCGCGCGCAATCTTTCCTTCCTCTTCCATGTCCTGTACTCTTCCTTCACCTACAGACACACATACATGCACTTCTCAAGCCCACATGCTGGGAAACCAGTCGTACGCTTAGTACTTGTCCCACCTGGGGCGGTGTCCCACCGGTGGAAGATACTGGATTCCGGAAACACCTACAAGGCGTCGTGTAGGTCAGCATTCGATCTCGTCATCTTGCAAGGGAAGATGTCCGCCACCTTCTGCGATAAAGTATGCACTATACTTACGGGGCGAATGACTTTAAAAGTTTCTCGCGCCCGGAATCACTAATCAATCAGTCAACCAACCATACGCATTAACGTCCTCCAAATGGGTGTAATGACTCAAAAAATTATTTCTGGAAAACGCTATCTTACGAGAGGAGATATTTCTCATATTTTCCCTCTCATGTCAATTTCACCCTTAATGCTCGTAACTGATACTGCCCTTCAACAGCTACCTACTGCTGAATTGCCTTCCAGATATTACTTCTCCTTCGCGTTTCTTAACTAAAATCTCTCTATCTTGCCTACTACGTTCCATCTTTTAAAGTTTTCCACTGGTACATAATTTTCCACCAGTACCTAAACCATTACCGAGGAACTTCAAGTTTCCTCAAATTTTCATTCCTCCGACTTTCTCTTCTATTCCTTGACTCACGGCTTCCTGGAATCGGCTCAAACGCGAATATCTCCTCCCTCTTCAATTGCCCGAGACTCCCCATTTCTCTGGCCCCCTTTCCTGATTCCCCTTAATAGCCTCTTCCTTCCCCCCGACACCTGTTGCCACCGTTACCACTGTACTGTTGTCAACCCACCACCACCCGCAATAGAATCCACACCGCCATCGCCACCAGCCACGGCCTATCACCGCCGCACAAAGGCAGCCCCCACCCCCACCCCCCACCCCGATGGTGGCGGCGACCGCAGAAGCATCAATCACTCGCAGTGGCGGTGGCGGCAGCCGGGTGGGCGATAGGGGGTGTCCACAGCTACGGTGACGGCGATGACCACAAGTGACTGTTAGTGACTGGGCGGGAGGGGATTGCGAGGCAATAGCTGTGTCATTGTGGATGATTTGAGAGTCGCAGTGTTGGGGGAGGTGTCATCCCAGCAGTGCCAACGGGCTTGGGAGGTGGTTGGCGGACGGCGGCGTTGACGATTTCGTGTCGACGGCAGGTGAGCAGCGGCGCGAATGGCGTTAGAGTCTGGGGCGCGCCGGCGTCGCCCCCACCCAAACTCACCCCGTCCCACCCCCCGTCTCTGCCCCTGCGCTCGATACCTCGTAGCGACAGCGAAATCGATCGTTACTGGCGGTGGAGGGCTTCTCGCCCGAGAAGATTGTAGGCCCTTGACGGCCGTGAGGAAGGCTGCTCTCGCTGCGGCGACTCTGCTACTAGGCCTGATCACCCCCTCACTACCCCGTATCAGGCCCCCTTACGCCAATCCGCCCCACTTGTCTCGACTCTCCCGTTGCAAAGTTCAAGTCCCTTTCCTCCAGTCTGTCTGTCCGTCCGTCCGTTCGCCCTCAATGTACGACGGTCCTGTTGTACACCCCTTTCCCGTTCATCCTTCACGTCATCACTCTCGAGTAGTCCTTCGTTCTTCCCGATTCTCTCGAGTATTCCTTGTCCATTCCCCGTTGACGTTTACCGTTCTCCACCCCCTTTCGTATTTAGATATTTATTTAGTAAAAAAAAACAGTAAAATCTGTATGTGACGTATGAGGGAGAAAATCATCTGCGCACGCTTTCTTGAGTTTTATAATCCCTTTCGAACAATTTAACAATTAATAGTTGAGAGATGAAAAAAGGTTAAATATAATTATTAATAATAATAATAATAAAAATAATAATAATAATAAAAATAATAATAATAATAATAATAATAATAATAATAATAATAATAATAATAATAATAATAATAATAATATTTTAAAAGCGCTAAATTAACATTTGGAAAAAAAACATTTTTGTTCCCGAGATAGGGAAGACTTATTTGCAATGGTAAACGAACTGCAGATTTGATTTTTCTGCATTGCTAACAAAATAGTAACTCATCCTCATCTCTATTACCACTACAAAGAAAAGGAGAGCTCAACAAAACGTGCGTTTAGTGAAGCTACATTTACCATTTACCATATTGCCAGTTTCTCAGTCAGTTTACCTCTTCTCTCCATGCTACCTCGCCGCTTATTTGACATAGACGTCGTCTCTATTCTTCAAGCACAGGTCAAATTGCTCTACTCTGGATACGCTCCTCACCGACCCGTCCTGAGCCACAATTTTGCGTTCTTCCTTATTTTCATAGATACCCTCATTTCACCCCCACTCCCCCGCTCGGGTCCTCCTGCCTCTTCCCGCCGCCCCTGTGGCACCCCCGGGACAATCCGCGTTTTCCGAGCCCACGCGTTGCCTCATATCACTACGCGTCACCCCATCAACCCCTTCCCCACGCTACCCTCCCCTGCGAGACCATGTGTCACCCTTCGTCCTTCATTGCCCTGATTATTTGCTGAACGAAGGTCGATAATGAATGGTCGTCCAGCAGCTCTTCGCGTATGGAAGTTCATTTTTAAATCAGCCGAGAACAATCATGTTGCCTGGGAAATAATTCTCATTTCACCCTCTGATGGTATAATTTCGAGGTCATAGTCATTAATATTCTAATTATTATTGTGCTGCATAGATGTGTGTGTGTGTGTATATATATATATATATATATATATATATATATATATATATATATATATATATATATATATATGCGGTAACTGTAATTGATATTAATTCACGTACATACACACACACATGAATTCTGAACAGAAGATTTGTAACAAAAGTGTATAACACTTATCATACACTCACTGATGATATGATGAATAAATCGCCACTAAGTTTCAATCAACATTCTACAGGTATTTGTTGCGGTAACTGTAATTGATATTAATTCACAACACAATTTCTTTTATATGCACTGCACTGGTAATGAAAGTTGATACATCTGTAAATTTACACTGTGTTGTATTTTCTAATTTAATGAACGCACTGCATAACGTTTGCATTGTATTATAATGGAAGGTGTTTCAAGTAATGCCCTGTTCCAAATACAAAAGTCTACGTAGTGAAAATGTCAAATGTGAAATGTTTCTTACAAAAAAGTTTCACACGCAAAAAAATATTTTAAATTTTGTTTTTAGAATGCTTTGTTACACTTACCGCATGTTTGATTGCCCACGGAAACAGTACAATTCTTCTATATCTCTTTCCTGCTTAATCGAATTGTAAGAAATGAAATTAAACACTAACTCAAACTAACTTCAATCTCATTGACGTATAATAACGTATAAGCGACATACATCGCAAAAGGGACATTTTGCGAAACACACTCGGTTATATATAAATAATTCTTGCGGATTGCGGATTCGGATGCTTTTGCGGATTCGCTGGTATAACGGTCAGCTTACCGGACTGTTGTACCCGAGTTTGCGGGTTCAAACCCGATCGAAGCCGTGGATTTTTAAGGGCGAAAAATCCTTTGTGCGCCTTCGGAGGGGAAGTAAAGCCGGCTGTCCCATGTAGTAGATTTACTGCATGTAAAAGATCCTCAAGCCTAAAAGACGCCTCTGAGCAAAATTGAGATCCGCCAGTTTCGTCACCCAAGATAATACCTCCTTTCTCCGCTAGGTGGTGAAAGGAGCGTAGCGGAAATTTGCGTGGTTAGACGGAAGAGCGGGCCTGATGGCCCGAGTCTCGCCACGTAAAATAAGGCATTAACTAAACTAAACTAAACATTATCTAATTCTTAAGTTAAAAATCGCGCTATTTCTTATGGTTGCGACGCTTTAGATATCGTCGCATTTTATTATTTTTTTAATGATTTACATTTGAAAATTAACTAATTGTAAAATTAACAATTAAATTATATTTATACCTCTAAAATATACCGTGATTTACATTTCTACATACTTATCATGATGAAATTTTATTACATTCTGTTAATTTTTAAGTAAACTAACCATATCTATTCAATAATTAATTTTTAAGATCTTCATATTATAGACAATACAAGAATAACTGCACTCAAAATTTTTATATCAATTATTAGAACCTCGTGTGTCATTTCCTACTTGTTATACACCGCATCAGGGGAATAATACGAAAAATAAATAAATAGTCCAATTTATATTGTTACTTTTTCTATAAAGCTCCCTCTTTTGCACTGCCTCTATCGTCAGTAAGTTTCCGAAACTGACTAAATTACTGTCTGGAATACCAGTGTGGATTTGACAATGCTTTTTCTGAATAAAATGTCTGTATTTTATATGTTTTGTATGCAGGCAGATATTGAGAGAAAAATAGGCAGCCTGTAACATGACCGGTGTGTTAATATCAATTATTTCGTTACATCCCCAGGAACTTGAGGAAAATCCAAAACAGTAGAACGTTCAATTTCCACGTACTAGTTGAATTCTCATACTGAGGGCAGGACTTCTTGCTACGCAGCTGACATCATTGTGATAGCAAGAGACAAAGGAAGAGGGAATCCGCCTTTAAGTATTTGCTATTCATTTATTGCGTTATGGACACTTTTTAAATTATTGGTAGTACATAAAGAACTGTTGCAGCAAGTGATAAATAAAATAGTGAATACCGTATTTATAAAATTACAACTATTCAATTTATTGCAATGTTCTACGTGAGTATTTTATTCGTTTCTTTGAGCAGTGCTCGTTCAACTTTTTGGAAAAAAATTTTGTATGGTTTGGTTTTGCAGCATTTTTTCTGCTGCAGGACACTAGTATTATTATATTGCTTCATTCCGTACGTTAAAACATTTGATTTTGTATTTGGTATTGTAGAAACAACAAAAGATGTATTTATGCGCTGCAATGCTATAACCCTTTCGCTAATGGCATAAGCAATATTTACCTTCCTTTTCTATTGTGGATATTCTCTATGGTATCTCTCGAGCTGATGAGTTTCATATATCAGGGAGAGTACTGCTAGCTTGCGGCTTATTAACGTACGAATTAATACATACGTTTTATTTCATGTGCATTCTATCGTAGTCGTATTTACTCTGTGGTTCATGCGATGCTATTAAATATTAGAGACTACGTAGAGGATTCTGTTGTTTTGTAACGTTCATGTACTTTGTACCCTCGCTTGCACAAAAAATGGGCGATGTCCTGAGCCGAACTTTACCAGAGTTTTCCGACCCCTGCCCCGCCCTGCGGGATCGAGCTGACCAATCCGCTTTAGCTTCATTTCAGGGAGGCGGGACTATTCATCTTGAACATTACAAAATGGCGGTGATGGCGAGTTATATTATAGTAAATATTTGAATATAAATATTAAATCAACCAACAGTTTTACCAAAAAATAACACTGGACAACGACTATTAAGCTCCATGTCTACATTTCGTCGTTTATTATTGTAATATTTAATATAAAATGCAAATAATTTGCATTGCATGCATTGTCTAACCTAGTTATTTTATTAGTAAAATTAATAACTTAAAGAAATACGTTTTAGAGTCAGTTTCACAAACACGTCTCCGAGATAGCAGCTTTCAGTTGTGAAAAACTTCATCATCAATTTCTCAGATGACCCAATTAAAATTTACTATATGGTCGCGAACATTAATATTGTAATAAAATAGTTTTGATATAAAATACTAAATAAACTTAAAGTATTTAAAGTTCATTTAGTCACAATGAAAGTTTTCTTCTGCAGACATTATGATTGGTAAGTGCAGCTGTAAGCAAATGAATGATTTTGATCTTTGTTTTGGGATGATCACAACAATTAGCATCTTCAATCTAACGTTAGGTGATTGCATTTTACATGGAGTTTCCTTACTGCAATATTAAAATTCATATGTGATACCTAGTCTTTGAGGGTTTTTGCGTGAGAATCAAAAACGACATATGACTCTTATATAACATTTTAATATCTTAATGTTTGCAAAGGTAGAAACACCAGCTTTCGTCTATTGCGTGAACATTGGAGGAACACACACACACACACACACACACACACACACACACACACACACACATACACACACACACACTATATCAATATATTACTTTACATGTAATTTATGTATGATTTAATCCAACGCAATGAAATTAATATATTTATATTATTATAGCAAGTATATTTTTACATTACGATATTTTTATTTTCGAGAGACGAGCAATGCAATACAAAGTTTTTTACACGTCATCGGAATGCGTTACACCCACTTCTTCTAGATAAGCAGACCTATGCAAACACTGTTTTTGCTAATCCATTAAGAATCACTAGATATTCTCCTGTCATAAATTATTTCAAAATTGTAATTGTTATTAATGTTTCAAAATTTTGTCAAACTTCGGAAATCTGTGTCACGATAATCGTTAGAAAATGAATAGGGATCCTCTCTGTAAAAATATTGTTGCAAATAAAATTTTCTATTTTCATACATTTTTTTACATTTCATACAAAATTGCCAATTTATTGATATGTGTTCACTAACGCATCTTCAGTATTATTGCACTGCATATTCATAATTTTTAATGAATTGTTAATAAATATTGTAAACAAAATAAGCAATTAATTTTTTTATTTGGGAAATTTCATTTAAGTTATCAATATTTATAAAGTAATTTAATTAAAGTACTATAATATGAATTAAGGTTGAATTTTAAAACTATAACTACAATATTTATTATTGTTGAAACGCATTACTACTATATTACAATGTAACGTTTTAAAATGTACTGCCCATTGATTGATAGTTTGTGTTCGTATATAGTATATCTCATGCAGAGACGATTTTACAAAGAAACTAAATAATAACGAAATAACCTCAAATTTATAATTCATTGGCATTTGGTCGCACACTTCGGCGACCACTTTAATGCAAGGTCGGGAAGAAGGAGAAATCTGCGCTGGTTCGTAACCAAATCTTCAGGGTCACCATTGGTGTTCCTTTTACTTAAGTTCAGGATTCCGAAAGTGATACTAGATATTTCAACATTAACTTGAGAATACATGTTAAAATACCATGAGAGAGAAATGATGAACAAATGTCTGAGTTTAAAAAATCTGCCTTGGAATACTGCATCAGAAGTCCTACTGGCTATTGTAATTACATTTTTCTGTCATTCGTCGATAAACTGCCGAACACTTTCCGGTGAATTATGTTATCGCTGCCAAAGGAAAGATTTCCAGGTTAAAGAGACCCACATATGTTATTGGTGGATCGAAAATAGATTTTAATTGTGGAATTGACATTATTCATTGGTGCAAATATACAAGAAATGTGAATTTACTTATTTGTGCTAGTTTTCTCTTTTCACTTCAGTCCCGTCAATTTTTCGAAAACATAATTCAATTCTTTTTTACCTAAATACAATATTTACTTTTCGACCTGTCAATTCGAAGAATAGTTGTTCCCATTGAAAAAGGATCATGCTGATAAATGGACAACGCGTTTACAAATATCAGCAAATACCAAATAGAGTAATATCTGGATATTTGTTATCTAAAGGACTCCCTCTAGAAAATAATCAAATTTTCTTTGTTTCTACGACCTTCAAATAAGAACGTAACTTTGGTTGGTTTAGATTCCGCAAGATCTTTAACAGATCTTGCCCTGCATACTTGTGCCAGCACATAAAAACAAGGCTTCTTCATTCGGTATCTTCCACTTCGGGTTTAAGGTAATTATTATTAATTCTTAAGCGAGTATTTTACAGTTCTAATGACCGTTTTTCGCAATCTACACACCAATGTTTTTTATTCCGTCAGGCATCTTCCTCTATTCTTGTGCCCTTCATTGTCAAATCCATGACGTACTTACAAGATTTCCTTGGCCTTCCTCGTTTTCTTCTTTCGAAAGGGATTCACTCAAAGATAATTTTTGATATTCTGTCAGCATGCATTCTGCAGCATAATTGAGTTGTTTCTGACTTCTGCATTTTCGACCACTTGTCTCTCAATCATTATTATCTGTCTAATCTCTTCGTTTAGTATTCTATCAAACAGTATACTGACAACATCGTTCCAAAAATTACTATAGCATTCAACCGAGAGCTTATTGCATCATTTTTAATTCTAATTTCCGATTCATACGTAACACAGCTCTCCACCATTGTCTTGTATATTGTCTCTTAGTTTTCTTTCGAAAATGTTTGTTTTATAAAATATTATGAAGTCTACTAATAATTGGCCTTCCCTTTAGCTTATTTTTTTAATAAAGTCAATATTATTAGGTCCCCTGCTCTAATAATCACTCCGATATATTTAAATTTCTTTCCTACTGGAAATATAATTTTATTTCTGTTTAGATCATATCGAGATTTCCTACAACCATGTGTCTTGACTTTACATTATTTATTTGAGTCTCCATTTTTATGTTTTTATTAATTTCTGATTAAATGTTACAGATACAAAAATATTATTTTTCTACCTATTTTTCAAGTGATACGCTGACTCCAAAAAGCGGGAAATATGAATCTGCATAAGTTTTGCAGCTGTTCTCGAAGTCTTAAACGATATCCACCAACATTTTTTAGTTATTTGGATTATACCAATCAAACCTTTCAACATTTTGTTTTACCAGTCTTGCATGACTTATTGGGTGTCTCCTGTAAATAATGTAACAAGTATTTCAACGTCAAGTTATGGGTAAAGAACTGTTTCTGATGAAATAATATTATATAAAATAAAAGATCTTCATCTTCATCTTCATTACTAGTTTACCACTAGTTCATTATGAGAGAGAAATGAATATTTTCTAGGATGAAGAGAGGGCACGTGACCCTGAGTCTTTTATTTTGGATCCGCGGTTGGGATGGTTTAGTAAAATAGTTTGAGCATACTCTTGAATGAATGATTGAGAAGAATATTTAATAATGAATTAAGTTTATTAATCAATATCATTCACAACAATGTAGCCTTTCAGAATGTTAGCAAATGGGCATGATAAACATATTTACTTCAACTAATAATCGAATATTTATTATATAAATACATGGTTTTAAAAACCAAGAATTATTTTTTTCAACTTCATCACTAACTTATTCCTTAAAATTTATCTGCGTGACGCATGTTAACAAACACTTCACATATTACATTCTCGTATACTTACGTATATACAGAGTAATATACGGCATAGAGAATGTTATATATCGCTGCGGCGAAAAACTGCGCATTTTCTGCGAAAAAATCATTGCCGCGCTCTGGTGACGAAAATCGAACTAAAAATTGCTAAATTAAGAGAAAAAGTCCTCTAACACGCGGTGTAACATAATTCAGTTTTGTGGATCCGTGATGCCAAAAACCAATTGGAAGCAAAACGTCCGTCTGTCCGTCTGATACAACTCTAGCGCCTAAACCATGCATACGATTTTTTCCAAATTGAAGAAACCCCGTCGTTTTCGCTCGAGATGAAGCTATGCGATTTTGAAAAACATTCATTAATTTTTGGGGGATCATTTCTAGCCTTTCCGACATTTTAAATTTTTTCAAAAACGGCTCCAAATTGTTTCTGTACTTTCTGTAAGGACTGTTTACCTATAGTAAAATACGCTTATAGTTGCAGAATATGTCCAATTTTCACGGTTAACTCCTGAATTTTGAAAAAATCGCTAAAATTTGAATATTTGCGGCGTCTACTACAAATCACAAAAATTAAAGATAGAGATTTTTGCTTCAAAATGAAATGTGTTATTATAATTAGATCTTTTAATAAGGTAACAATTTTTTAAAGTTTTAGCGATTTCGCACAATAAGGCGTGCAATATTTGCAATTTTAAAAATTTACATAAACAAGATTTTCTCAAAAACGGCTCCAAATTTTTTCTTTAAATTTTTGGTTGGGGTAATGCCAAATGCAGCATATCCGATGACATAAACGAGATATTGCTCTATTCTATTGTTTTTTAAAAATTACACAAATGAAATTTTTGAAATACCTCTCACGCTGTTAATATGAGCATTTGAATAGATTTGTATAGATTTATTTAATCGTAGGAGTAGAAGTGCTTCAAATGACTTTAGAGGAAGCTAAAACTCAATAGATTCCTGTGAAAAGAGCTATTTTGAACCGAAAAGTTGAGAAAATGTCAAAAATGTATTTTGTGCATGATAGATGTCAGCTGGCAAGAGAACGGTAGTAAGAACCTTATGTGAGCTGCAGAACTTTAAACCAGTCCACACATAGAAATTATAAACATTTGCATGAGAAAGTCTGTCCCATTCTGTAGCACTTCTAGTTCTTCATATTTTTGGTAGTATGAAGTGTAAGCATTTCTTACCTAAAGCAAAGAAAAAATTTCAGTTAGAAAACTTGACAAAGGGAGACACAAATAACAAAGTTAATTGCTGTATGGACGTAATACTCGTATTAGGATTGGGAAGGAAACGAACGTACCAATGTAAAACCAAAAACGGCCTATGAACAGGAAAATATGGAGTAGTGAATGATCTGGTAAACGACCAGTAATCAGTACATCAAATTCTTTCCGCAGTTTTGTAACAGTATCTTCTTGTAAAGAAAAGGAATGTTTAGAACACTCGACATCGTTATTAGGAATTTATTTTCATTGCTCGTCGGCGTAAAACTACTGATATCGTACGGGACGGAACACGCGTTCCTCTATTGTGAAGCCACGCACCTGCTGATTGCGCACACAGTCGTACGTAAGCATTTGCGAACTTACTCAATTAAGAATCTACGAATTTGTCTTCAAACTCATTGCTTTTCCGCACTTCTGCAATTTAAATATTAAATAAATTACTCCTAAGAGACAATAAGAAAGCAAAGAAATCTACGCGGCACCATAAAATATTAATTCTACTTAAGAATGTTTCAGTTCAGCATTATGTAATTTTTGCAGGCGCTTGGTTCTAGCCTGACGCTTAACCTTATCGCCTCTGCTCAAGGTGATGACGTGGATAACGTTACGTAGACGTGATAACGTTGGGCTAGCAGACAAGTTTCTGACACGGCCCGACATTCAGAATTCATTTGCTGCAAGTAATTACTAGAATCTAAGAAACATTTATTGACTTCAAGAAAATCACATATCATTACGCAGTTATTATCTGTTCATCTACTCACATTTATATAAAATAAACTCTTTATTTTCTCGTTATTGGTAATGTTTTCTTAATATATAACAAATGTTACACTATTACTAATTCATCTGTTTTGAAAACTCTCAAACGACAATCGTAAAATGCATACCTTAAATTATTGAAAAGGAAAAGTATTAATTAAAATCTCACACATTGGCTGCAAATAAAAAGTTGCATGAACAGGCCAGGACGTAAACTCGAGTCTTCCAGTTCTTCAAACAAGCAATCTGAACTACATGACGTCACTCCCCGCAGTCACTTATACAATGTTTTACATATTAGAAGGTGTTGGACGAGTGATACTTATTATTTTGTTAGCTGAAGACAGGGATGTTGCTTGCAACGAAAGCAAACAGTAAAAGTACGATTTCGCAAAATCGGTTTTGAAACGGCGTTTTAGTAAGAAAAGAAAACGGTTTCATTGCAGTTTTGCATTTCAAACCATTCTTTAAAATTGTAAATATTGCTTGAATTTTTGCAATGAAAATGCCATCATTTCAAGAAACACATGATTACTATGCAAGAAACGAATTATGGACAAATAAATTACTTGAAAGACAACTGTTTCAATTTTGTAGCTGCAGGAAGACGCGCCCAAAATGTTCAAACTTTTAAAATTTTCGAAAACTAGAGTTAATCATGAAAATTGGAACTATGTCATCCTTCAAGTGTATTTTACTCTATTCTTACCAGAAAATTCGGAGCCGTTTTTGGCAGTACCAAATGTGCGAAAGGTCATGGGAAGTACCCCAAATTTCAAAGATTTTTCAAAATTTCCGGGCTTCAACTACAGCCAGAAAAACGGGTTTCCTTCAATTTGGAAAGGATCGTACGTGGTTTAGGCGAGGTAGTAATCACAGACGGATGGATGGACGTTTGGATAAACCACTTTTTCGACTCCAAAACGTGTATTACCGTTTAATCGCGAAATCGATTTTCCGCTGTATTACATAACTTTCTATACTACGCATATGCATCGAACATACTACGTATATATCGTCATCAGCATACGAATATACTACTTTATACTACGTATATCTCGTGCGTATATGAGAAAGTAAAACGAGAAGTACAAGTTTTGTTTTGTGCTGAGATAACGAATTATCATAGTTCAAAAATCCATCTAAACGTATTACAGCAGTTCCAAAAGGTGATACAAAAACAGTACTGAGAATTTTCTGCATTGATTGATTGTCATTTCAAGGTGAGTTTATTTTTTACATAAACATTCATATTGCAAAATATGAATGTATTTATCTAATCAAGAAAAAACGAGTAACGGTCGCTAATCTGGGCACGACGTTGTGTAAAAAGCCACAACTTTAATATCAATTACTTAAAGGTCCAAACCTCCTCATATTGACTTCTTACGTAAATGATGACAAGTGGGTGACAAATATCAAATGTGGGGGAATACACGAGCCCAAGAACCCAACTGTAAAACGCATTTTTTCGGAAACTCAGTGGTCAGAGCACTGGTCGTAAATCGAACGATGCGTTTGATTCTGTCCGAAGGGAATTTACATCTTAGTACTAATTAATACGGTTATCAGGTCACAAAATGGATATCACTAATGAACGGGATAAACATTTCTCATATTTCATTTCCCCATAAAGTGACAGAGTTGCACAAACTTTTGGAAGTGAATGCAAAATGTATGTCAAAACGTTCACTATCTTAATTCCAAGCGAGGTTAGATTAAATTTACTAACTAATTGCAAATAAATGCACGTTTGTATAACATTTGTAATAAAGGATCAAACTAATTACACATTATATAGCATAAAAAGTCATAAAAGATCTTATAAGCAATAAATAAATATACATTTTCCAAGCAAACATTCTTTATCTTTTAATTCTCAGGACTTAGGTAAACAGAACGCGGAACAGAAGAAAAAGGCATCGCGCAGAATCCCGATCCTCAATAATTCCGATTTAAACCCGTGTCAAACGATTTGGCTACAGAGAGAGTTATTGGTCTTTCAGTAATCTGCAAGCCCAATGTATCTACGAATACAAAATATTTGTTCTGTAATTTCTCCATTTTCTGAGAGTAACATTTAAGACGTAAATAGAAAATCATATCTTCAAACATATTCGTTCTCAAGCAGTACACTTCAGGAAAATGCAATATTAGTGCAACTGATGTTTTTAACAATACATGATAATATATTTATTTATCGAACTCCGTTATCATATTTATGAATTTTATAAATAAATTTAATATTTAGATTTAAAAGAACGACTTTATCCAAGATATTTTGAGATCCGAAATTCGCACCTCCTTTGTTTTTTCCTGTATTGAGACTCAAATGAGTGATTTGTGCATTGGATCACCTACACAAGCATGGCGAATAATCATTGATATAACTAAATAATTAAAATTCTTATTTTCTAGAAAATTGGGACTGATTGAATGCTCACCACTTAGCCTCAGTCTACCCTGCACTAAAGATAAGCCGTATCAAAACATTGTTTATTTAAAAATGGAGATAATAATAGTAACATTGATTTTTCACATGACCACGTCAAATCGTACTTTATTATGTTTTGGAGTTCATACATTTTGAAATGTGGCTCACTTACCGAAGATTTACATTGCAATTTAAGAAGATTCATAAAAGAAATAAAATTATCAATTGTTACAAATAATTATGATGCGTTCTGTTAGCATTTATCAAGCAAAGGTACAAACACAAATGGTAATTTTAATGAGTTCGTAATAGTTCTAAGGAACTTATTAACGTGTAAAAAAAGACATATTCCTTTCTCAATTAATAAAAGAACGAAGAAATTACCTTTGATAAAATTTTTATAATAAACTCCACAGACTTGTTATGATTCTGATTATCTCTAGAACTGTTAAATATGTAAATTACTAGTGATTATACAACTTGGTACAGACTTTTTCATATTATTTCTAACGATTACATAAAAATATGATAATGATATTGCAATTGAGACACTGTTAATATTTTAGCCATCTCTTCCAAATTTCCGTTTCGTCACATTGCTTAAATACAAGATACTACAATACAATCTTAATATAAATCACATTATCGTTTACAAAATCAAGTTTGTTCCTCCTTGCAAGAATTTCTGGAATGTCTCTCTCGTGATGATAGTGATTAATGTGCCCCAGGCATCAGGTAAAAAATACATATTCGGCAGGATTTGATCTGGCGTCCATCCTCTATCTACTTCATATTTATTCCACGGAGCTATCACAAAGGTAATTTTACCGCACCGATGAGGGGTGTTGTAGAATGAATTCTATCTTGAAATTTATTGTTCTTATGATGTACAAATACCATTTACTTCAGGTTACAGCAAACTCACATTCTGATAAGATTGTGGAATCATCATGATACTATTCTAGAGTTGGATTCTAGTTAGAAATATTTCGATTCGAATGTCTTTGTGTAGGGCTCGCGAAGCAGTCTCTATCCTGCGAACTGCTATCTCTTGCCTCCCATATCTTCAAGGTGATTCCCACATTACGCGATAAGACTGAACTGTAACTCGTCGTGAAACACCAGTCTGAAATACAGAACCGCGTAGTATTAAGGAAGTAACTATGTGATTTTTAAAACCAATTAACACAACTAAGAGAATTCGGACAAATTTGCATTCGTTATTCATGAAAACTTGTAACCTAAACTTGAATGATATAATGCTAACAATATTTTAATTATCTGCAAATAGTTGATTGATTGCTTCTTAAAGAAATTATAATGCTTATAATGTAAACAACGAAGTAGTTGTACTACAACAGCACATACTTTCTTCTCTAATGTCACTGCTCCGCAATATACTATTACATGAATTGGGAAAAGAGTTTTCAAACCAGTAAGACTTCATTTTCAATTTGTAGTTTTGAAAAGTTAACTTTTTCAATTTTCAAAATATATAGAGTTCCTCGAGGTCAGGACGACCAGCGCCTCGGTCAGATAGTACAGAACGGAGGCTTCTGGTCGTCGTACTGATGGACGACAAACCTGGCCCTTTTACGGCCCCTAAGTCTTTTCAAAATTAATATTAATTACAAAATATTGACATATTACTACTGGGAAATCACACCATAACAGAAGAAAAAATATCACCTTCTGAGCCTGAACTCACGTTAGCAAGCTGGACAGCGTACCTATGACGTTAACCATTCGGCTAAAGTGGTTTCTTTCAGTTGCCACTTAGAAAAGTAGTTAAATATAATAAAACCTATGCTAAATAGAAGATACTGTTTCAATATATTTTTTTCTGTTTTCATAGGTCAACTCTTTCTTTAAGTTTTTAAATATACTGTGATATATAATATAATATAAAAATATAATATAGGGAATATTAAATATATTAATATAATATAATTATATTCTTTAATAGAATGCGAACTTTTCTCTATAGAAAGAAAGTACAATATTTTTACTTTTCCTCATGCGTACTTCAGTACCACATTGTCATAATAAAACTGGAAAGGGACTTGCAATTATTCGAGAAGAGTCTAATGTCTAGAAGTAGGATACAGTTTTAAAGAATACTAGTGATGCTAAACAGCGCGTACTTTCAATTGCATTTTCAATACGAAACTTATGCTGAAAATACTAAGTTCCGAAAAATTGCACATGATCTTATTTAAAATCTTATCTTTAAGGAAAAAGTTTCATCAAGGAAAATCTCAATTTCAATATTTTATTTGTAGGAATACTTACGAAAATCAGTTTAAACGAACATGAGACCTGCAATATTCTCTTTAAAATGCACTTCCACTATCCAACCATAAAATGTAATAAAAAATTATGGAGCCATTTGTTTGAACATTTGAAAATGTCCCAGGGGCTTCATGTGAAGAACCCTCCCCTAATTGAATATCGGTTTCAAATTCAAGGCGCTACGACATCAGCCAGATCGTTTGGGAGTATTAATTTTGGTGAAAATCGGCTGAACGGTTTAGCCGCTAGCGTTGTTCAGGGACGGACGGACAGACATTTTACCGTCAGTCGATTTTTCGCTATCAACCACCCACAAAACATGGATTCTGGCTACACCACGATTTGGAGGATTTTTTTTTTTTCTAAATTTAGCAAGTGGATTTATCCATTTTTTCGTCACAAGGGCCGTGTAATATGCGTTTTTCTGCAGACAATTCGCCGTTTTTTCGCGTAGCATTACGTAACTTTCTACTCCTTAAGAAGAAAGTGCAGTCAATATATGAGAAAATTTAGATTATGCGTTCACGAAAATTTGTATGCTTTCACTGCAAAGCAATTTTTCCAAATTTGCAAAACATTTATACAATTTTATAACTTCATTTGTAGAATTAGTTATACTGGAGAAGAAGAGTAAAGAGTTCATGGTAAATTTGAAACAGATTAGTAATTGTAATGTTGAAAATCCCAGAGATATTACATTGTGTGACACTACTACAGATTTGTAATAACGGTATAGTATTCGAATGAAGAGTGTAAAGTAAAAAGAAGAGTTCTTTTCAGAAAGTTTCAATAATGCAATATGAGCATAATGTAACATACTCCCTCCAGAAATATTGGAATATCATTGATTCAGAATCCCAAATGAACTTGCTATAGTATAATATCAATTTTGAAAAAGAATACTGATTTAGAAGTCAGTAATGTTTTAATTTTTTGCGGTACCATGCGCGTACACAGGTCCTTTCCTACAACGAGTCTAAAAATAAATACATGTTCGCAGAGTCTTTTTGGAAATATTTTTTTGGAGTTCGTGATTTCAAAAGCCGAATTTTCCTTCAAAACCTCGAAATACCGTTTTTACTTGATATCATTGTTTCTGTAGTGTGCTGCGCATTCGAGAATGTAAAATATAGTAAAAGATTAATGAAGTCTTAATCAATATTAGTCCAATTATTTTCCGTCACTGTTCCTCAGCTTAAAAACTATGGAAATATTGTAATGAAAGAACATTATTAAATTCAGTGGTACTCAGTTTAATAAATATGTTTATTTTACCAACGAAATAGAGAAAGTGTGAATAAAATATGTATTGGCTACAATGAATATCATTGCAATATTGTAGTGAATTCTGAGAGAGATGAATATTAAGTTATAAATAATAATCGAATTAGCTGACCATATATGAAAATTTACTTGATTAAATAAACTTCCGTTTTATAATACTATTTTGCCTAGGAAATAAAGTCCTTAGGTTTTATTAGGCAACGATTATTGAAACTCCGATTTCAAATATGTGAACTTCTTTGACAATTGGAAGTTGTTGTTTTTTGTATATATTTAATGTCTCTTTTTAACTACTAGGTCATATAACGACTCACTGTGACCTTTTTATGTTTTGGGGTTTTCTGTAGGAGAATACGTATGACATCACGAACACACATCTATGTCCGGAGGCGGAACCCGCGGCCCTTCGAACCCAGGAAGCTACGGCCTTGTCGTCCATTTCCCTCTTCTCTCCTAGTAAACCTTTGACATCATATATCCAACATCAAATACATCGAAGATATCGCTTAATTCTCCACTTACCTGAATTACGTTTTTCCCGTGTTCCTGGCCACGTGGGGATGTATGAAATGAAACCTCTGACTAGGTAGCAAAGTTGGCTCCCGAGGAAGCCAGAAAGACATCTTTATGGTAATATCTACTCTTACTACCAAGATTTTATCCAACGTTGCATTTTGAGTGCAAGCAGAGTGGCAGAACTTCTTTTCAAACTCACAAGGATCATAAGACCCTTGTCGTGGTCAACTCCGTGGCTCTAAGCCCGAGGCAAGAATTGTTATTCACCTTCGGATCGGGCACTGCCACTTCTCGCACGGACATCTCGCTGCAGTTACCCACCCCCTATCCCCCAGAAATGAAGAACAGACCTTACTGTAAAGCATGCTCCTGTGCACTGCGATAATGAAAGAGCCGAAGAAGGCATAGCTTGTCGACTATAGAAGAGATGCTGGCTACTGTCCTCCGCAAACTGTTTAAACTTTCAGCTGGTGATTTATAAATCTAATACGTGAAGGGGATGATTTTTAACATGCCTTTTATAACCAATTTTGCGTTTTTTGATGTAACACTGCCTTGTCATTTATTTCATTTTAAAATTAGTCATATTTTACTGTTTTTACTCTTTTTTAATCTTGTAATTAATAAAAAATATTTTAACTGACTTTTATACTAATTTTCAGAAAATTTTGCGAATAATATTGAACTATGTAATTGACAAGATATTTGAGCACAATACACAGTTCTTTTATATTATTAAAGAAGGTATGAAGTTTCATTTCGTGAAAATAATAAAGACTGTAGTTTAGTTTTCAGATTTGAGAACTTGTGATCTCATTGAATCTCTCTTGTGTTTCGTGTTGATTCAAAACCAAATGTATTTTCAGGTTCGATATGCATTCAAGTATTGGGATCTTATGAACACAAATTTTGTCATGCGTATATCTTATAATGGCTAAAATTATTTCACAATTAATCATTACAAAACAAGACGGTGTGTTTCAGAATAAAACCGTTTACTTCAATATCGATAACCGTGTCAAGGTTTCCGATGTTTGAATTGCGAGAGAGCTTGAATCGAACTAAACACCCAGAAACTGTTTCTGGGGTCATACAAAACCTAACAACATAAATTGAAAGATAATACGATTCGAAACACTGTGTTCCGCTTAAATATTTTAATTGAAAAATTGTCCCGGAATTGAAATTTTAACTAAATACTCAATCTCTTTAAAGCCGACCAAACAAGTTTTTGTTTTTCTTAACAGCTCGTTTTAAGAAAATTACATTGATTCGTAACATTTAAGGTTTTCTAAATTTATTCTTTTTTTACTACGGTTATTCAAAATATTTAAGAAAATATTTAACTTCAGTGTAGATTTCACAAATTAAAAAGAATTAAAAATTTGCTGTTTATATTATTAGCTATTTATTAAAGATATCAATTATTACAATTTTGCTATTAATATATGTAATGTGATATGTTGAAAATAATTAATTATGTTAGCGCCTATTCAGGCCATATCAGATTTGTACTGTTGCCTGTATATTACCTTAAATAAATAAATAAATAAAAATATCACTGGGAAGGATAGATATAATCTTCTCAGCAGTGTAACAGAAAAATAGCAACTTTTGAAAAATATATGAAGAATAAGACAATTATATTTTCGAAATATTTCTAATGAGAGGTTCCCTAGTTCCTTTCACCATTATCACTATAAAATTGCATCAATTTTACAAATAGTCTAAAATATTAACAATAGCAATTTTGCAATGATAATCTACTTGGGGACACCCGGCAGTGATTTTTAATTGATTAACGAAATCACTGTTTGCATGCACCTGCTCATATAGAAAAAATGGATTACATTTTCATACTGCGTAATAAAATGTGTGTATTGCTTGCATTTCCTTAATAAAGGCGTAATAATGTCAAAATACAAGTTTTTAAATACGTGAACATGAATTTCAATTTGCTTGATAGGAAATGTGTATATTATGTAAATGCATTATATTGTGTTTCCTGAAAAATTATTATGTAATAGTTAGTGTCTTTGCTCTAGAACCATTAGCATTTTAAAATAGTTTGTAAGAAACAAAACTTTCAATACTATTAATTTAATCTGCCACAAATTTCTCACAATATTAGATACTATAAATTAGACTTCATTTTCATGGTAAAGAACTCGATAAAAATGTCACAGCCCTTCCTGACTCCGCTGCCCCTTGTCTGTCAGCGTCCACGGGTTCAGGGGCCAACGTCCAGCAATGGCGGAGTGATCCCGCGCCCGCGCGCACCAATCCGTTTCGTTTCTGTGCCTCCCGTTACCTCCTTCCATTTCCTCTCACCCCCTCCTCTCCTGTTACCCCCTGCTCACGTTAGCGAGGCAGCGTCACTGACCTGAGAAATTGCTCGCCCCTTTGAGATAACTAGGAGGAAAATCTTGAGGGGAGTGAAGGGGATGTGTCTGAAACTTGGAGCAAAAGCCAATGATAAGAGCGGATACGCCTCGACGCCAGGATTGGTCAAGTGTCCATCGATGGTTGTCCAAGCTGTGGAAAAGCCAGATTTGGCCGCACAAGGCATCGCCCATATTCTGTGAGAGTGGGTATACATGATTCTGTTCATAATACACATTCCCGGGTTTGCGACATAAATTACTAATGGAATGATACATCTGTTCTCTGCTCGTGTAATATTGAGTGCATAACATAATGTTATCGATTGAATTATACACGAAACGAAACTTTCTTTGGAATAAAAGGAAAAAATGTACGGTACATTTATGTTGGAACCATTCTAACCCATCTGTAAATTATCCGACTTTAATGAAATCATCATTCTTTGTATCGTAATCCAGACTTAGCTTTGCAATGTGAGCTAGTGTTGTTCGGTTCAATATTTGCATCTTGTATATGCGCCAAGCGAGCATGAAAAGGTGGAAGGGTCATTTATCATCAATGTGAAAGTTAAATACTGCTCAAAACGAGAATATTTTAATTTGTAGATGAATGCATTGTAATATCTCCTAAGTAGACTATTTAGTCAACTTTAATGCGCATGGCCACTCTCTACTTTTAATGCATTGAATTATGTAAGTGTTCGGTCAAACAAATTGTTCAACCTACGTCTGTATTGCAATATAATTATCAGAATGTCGACTCTTCGATTTCAGACATAGATGTTTCGCAAGTTATTTTTTATATTACGTATTGTTGTACCCATTACTTTCAGTAGTAATTAATGCACAATATGGCATATGTGCTGTAACTTAATTCTATTTTGGCCAATAATTGTAGCATTTAGGCTAGCGTTAGCATAATTGTAGCATGTAAGATACAGTGACAACAATGCACAAATTCTTAACATTATAAGAAATGCGAACACTGACACAATAAATAATACACGTATGACTAGATTGTTTACTAAAAGTAAAATAAAATTATTCATGGATTACTTGTTGCAGGAGTCATGCGAAGCGGTTTATAATACTGTTGATACAAACGACAAATATAATTCCTTTCAACTTCTTTCATTTCATTTTAACACTTGCTTCCTCTTCAAAAAATTAAATTCTTCAATGTTAAAGTAATTCATGGTTAACTGAGGGATTAGGACATCACAAACAAGCGAATTCCTTTCTTTCGTTTCAAACGTCATGGCGTATCTCAAAATTTCTCATCTACGAAAAATATAAATCATTGTTAAAAAGTCATGAGGCAGGCTAAAATCAGAAAAATGATCAGGATATTTTTTGAACTTTAATAACAAAACAAAAGCTATGTTGAATATAATAAAAAATACGACCAAATCAACTAGAAACCTTGTAGATAATGTTGTTTTAAAATATAACGATATAAATGTGAACTATCCGGCAACAGTGGCTAGTCTCTTTAACCAATGCTTTTCGAGAATTACTGCCGATCTCACTAAGGGTCTTCAGCCACAAAATTCAAAATGACACGTTTCCCCAAAAATTTTAGACACGATGTTCGTTTCAGAAACTTCTTCCTATAAAACTCTCAAAACAATCGGTAAACTAAAATAAATATTCGTCGGGTTTAGATGAATTCCGAGATCTTTGTTAAATGTCTTCGTATGCCATTATACACCCAAGTTAACTCGATTCTTGTAAGCCTCTCTCCATTAATCTAGGAATTTGACCATTACCTTGTCTGTTGATGTACGAATTAGTGGTTTTTGTCAAAAATGACTTGCTTAAGGGCGGGAATATTTTTTCAGAAAATGCCGAAGTCTATTACTATAACACTCGACGTAGAAATCATATTTATCAGCTGACAGTATCAACAGCTCATTACAAAACATTCACATACAATACATGTACCCTCGCTTGCACAAAAAATGGGCGATGTCCTGAGCTGAACTTACCAGAGTTTCCGACTCCTGCCCCCACTCTGCGGATCGAGCTGACCAACTGGCTTTAGCTTCATTTCAGGGAGGCGGGATCATTCATCTTGAACATTACAAATGCAGGTGATGGCGAGTTATATTATAGTAAATATTTGAATATAAATATTAAATCAACCAACAGTTTTACATAAATTTTGTATATACATTTAATTACATAAATAAAGGCATGCAATTTCCAGTAAAAACATATTTTAAAACTGTTATAAAACTGGTTTTTTGCAAATAACACTGACAACGACTATTAAGCTCCATGTCTACATTTCGTCGTTTATTATTGTAATATTTAATATAAAATGCAACAATTTGCATTGCATGCATTGTCTAACCTAGTTATTTTATTAGTAAAATTAATAACTTAAAGAAATATGTGAGTCAGCCACAAACACGTCTCCGAGATAGCAGCTTTCAGTTGTGAAAACTTCATCATCAATTTCCTCTCAGATGACCCAATTAAAATTTACTATATGGTCGCGAACATTAATATTGTAATAAAATAGTTTTGATATAGGTAAAATACTAAATAAACTTAAAGTATTTAAAGTTCATTTAGTCACAATTTGTTTTCTCTGCAGACATTATGATTGCAAGTAGCCAAGCAAATGAATGATTTTTTGGATCTTTTGTTTTGGGGATCACAATTAATTACATCTTCAATCTGGATACTCAACATTAAAATTCATATGTGATACCTAGTTCTTGGAGGGTTTGCGAGAGAATCAAAAACGACATATGACTCCTTATATAACATTTGAATATCTTAATGTTTGTAAAGGTAGAAACACCAGCTGTCTATTGCGTGAACATTGGCGAACACACACACACACACACACACACACACACACACACACACACACACACATACACACACACACACTCATATCAATATATTACTTACACGTAATTTATGTATGATTTCCAACTAACGCAATGAAATTAATATATTTATATTATTATAGCAAGTATATTTTTACATTACGATATTTTTATTTTCGAGAGAGACGAGCAATGCACACAAAGTTTTTTACACGTCATCGGAATGTTACACCCACTTCTTCTAGATAAGCAGACCTATGCAAACACTGTTTTTGCTAATCCATTAAGAATCACCAGAGATTCTCCTGTCATAAATTATTTCCAAAATTGTAATTGTTAATAATGTTTCAAAAATTTTGTCAAACTTCGGAAATCTGTGTCACGATAATCGTTAGAAATGAACAGGATCCTTCTTCTGTAAAATATTGTTGCAAAATAAAATTTTCTATTTTCATACATTTTTTTACATTTCATACAAAATTGCCAATTTATTGGATATGTGTTCACTAACGCATCTTCAGTAATATTGCACTGCATATTCATAATTTTTAATGAATTGTTAATAAATATTGTAAACAAAATAAGCAATTAATTTTTTTATTTGGGAAAATTTCATTTGGTTATCAATATTTATAAAGTAATTTAATTAAAGTACTATAATATGAATTAAGGTTGAATTTAAAACTATAACTACAATATTTATTATTGCTTGAAACGCATTGTTACTATATTATAAATGTAATGTTTAAAATGTACTGCCCATTGATTGATAGTTTGTGTTCGTATATAGTATATTCACGCAGAGACGATTTTACAAAGAAAATCTAAATAATAACGAAATAACCTCAAATTTATAATTCATTGGCATTTGGTCGTACACTTCGGCGACCACTTTAATGCAAGGTCGGGAAGAAGGAGAAATTGCGCTGGGTCTGTAACCAAATCTTCAGGGTCACCATTGCGTTCCTTTTTACTTAAGTCTTAGGATTCCGGAAAGTGATACTAGATATTTCAACATTAACTTCTGAGAATACATGTTGCATACCATGAGAGAGAAATGATGAACAAATGTCTGAGTTTAAAAAAATCTGCCTTTGGAATACTGCATCGTAGTCCTACTGGCTATTGTAATTACATTTTCTGTCATTCGTCGATAAACTGCGAACACTTTCCGGTGAATTATGTTATCGCCGCTAAAGCGAAAGATCAGGTTAAAAAGAGACCCACATATGTTATTGGTGGATCGAAAAATAGATTTTAATTGTGGAATTGACATTATTCATTGGTGCAACATACAAGAAATGTGAATTTTACTATTTGTGCTAGTTTTCTCTTTTTCTACCAGTCCCGTCAATTTTTCGAAAACATAATTCAATTTTTTTACTCAAATACAATATTTACATTTTCGACTGTCAATTCGGAAGAATAGTTGTTCTATTGAAAAGGATCATGCCGATAAATGACAACGTTTATAAATATCATAATACCAAATAGAGTAATATCTGATATTTGTTATCTAAAGGACTCTCTAAAAAGAATCAAATTTTCTTTTGTTTTCATTTAATCTTTTCAAATAAGAACGTAACTTTGGTTTTGGTTTAGATTCCGGCAAGATCTTAACAGATCTTGCCCCCGCATACTTGTGCCAGCACATAAAAACAAGGCTTCTTCATTCGGTATCTTCCACTTCGGGTTTAAGGTAATTATTATTAATTCTTGCTGAGTATTTCTTAGCGTTCGAACAATCGCTTTTCGCAATCTACACACCATCGTGTTTTTATTCCGTCAGGCATCTTCTCATTCTGTGCCCTTCATTAACAAATCCATGACGTACTTACAAGATTTCCTTGGCCTTCCCGTTTTCTTCTTTCGAAAGGATTCACTAAAGATAATTTTTGATATTCTGTCAGCATGCATTCTGCAGCATACCATTGGAGTTGTTTGATTCTACATTTCGACCACTTGTCTCTCAATCATTATTATCTGTCTAATCTCTTCGTTTAGTATTCTATCAAACAGTATACTGACAACATCGTCTCCAAAATTCATTTTCATAGCATTCAACCGGTGAGTTTATTGCATCATTTTTAATTCTAATTTCCGATTCATATACGTAACACAGCTCTCCACCAATATCTTGTATATTGTCTCTAGTTTTCTTTCGAAAATGTTTGTTTTATAAAAATATTATGAAGTTTACTAATAATTGGCCTTCCTAGCTTATATTTTAATAAAGTCAATATTATTAGGTCCCCCCTGCCTAATAATCATCTGATATATTTAAATTCCTTTCCTACTGAAATATACCTATTTCTGTTTCTAGATCATATCCAGATTTCCCCTACAACCATGTGTCTTCTTTCTGTTTAATTTCTGGATTAAATGTTACAGATACAAAAAATATTATTTTTCTACCAGTATTTTTCAAGTGATACGCTGACTCAAAAAGCGGGAAATGTATGAATTCAAAAGGTTTTGCAGCTGTTCTCGGAAGTCTTAAACGATATCCACCAACATTTTTAGTTATTTGGATTATGCACTAATCAAACCTTTCAACATTTTGTTTTAACAGTCTTGCATGACTTATTGGGTGTCTCCTAAAATAATGTAACAAGTATTTCAACGTCAAGTTAAGGGGTAAAGAACTGTTTCTGATGAAATAATATTATATAAATAAAAGATCTTCATCTTCATCTTCATTACTAGTTTACTAATTAGTTCATTGGCAGAGAGAGAAATGAATATTTTCTAGGATGAAGAGAGGGCACGTGACCCTGAGTCTTTATTTTGGATCCGCGGTTGGGACATATGAAGTAAAAATAGTTTGAGCATACTCTTTGAAATCGAAACGACGGAGAAGAATATTTTAATAAATTTGGACTTGTTTATTAATCAATATCATTCATAACAATGTAGCCTTCAGAATGTTAGCAAATGGGCATGATAAACATATTTACTTCAACTAATAATCGAATATTTGTTATATAAATACATGGTTTTAAAAAACCAAGCACTATTTTTTCAACTTCATCACTAACTTATTCCTTAAAATTTATCTGCGTGACGCATGTTAACAAACACTACATATTACATTCGTATACTACGTATATACAGAGTAATATACGTAGTATAGAGAATGTTATATAATGCTGCGCGAAAAACTGCGCATTTCTGCGAAAAACTGCTGCGCTCTGGTGACGAAAACTGAATCAAAAAATTGCTAAATTAAGAGAAAAAGTCCTCTACACGCGGTGTAAAGCGATAATTCCAGTTTTGTGGATCCGTGATGCCAAAACCAATTGGAAGCAAAACGTCCGTCTGTCCGCTGATACAACTCTAGCGCCTAAACCATGCATACGATTTTTCTAAATTGAAGAAACTCCTGTCGTTTTCGCCTGAGCTGAAGCTATGCGATTTTGAAAACATTCATTAATTTTGGGGACTATTTGTAGCCTTCCGGACATTTTAAATTTTTTTCAAAAACGGCTCCAAATTGTTTCTGTAAATTTCTTGTAAGGACTGTTTACTCTATAGTAAAATACGCTTATAAAGGTAGAATATGTCCAATTTTCACGGTTAACCTGAATTTTGAAAAATCGCTAAAATTTGAATATTTTATGGCGTCTTACTACAACTACAAAATTAAAGATAGAGATTTTAAGCCAAAATGAAATGTGTTGCTTTATAATTAGATCTTTTAATAAGGTAATGCAATTTTTTTTAGTTTTAGTTGATTCTCTGCACAATATGGCGTGCAATATTTGCAATTTTAAAAATTTACATAAACAAGATTTTCTCAAAAACGGCTCCAAATTTTTTCTTTAAATTTTTGGTTGGGGTAATGCCAAATGCAGCATATCCGATGACATAAACGAGATATTGCTCTATTCTATTGTTTTTTAAAAATTACACAAATGAAATTTTTGAAATACCTCTCACGCTGTTAATATGAGCATTTGAATAGATTTTGTATAGATTATTTTAACTTGTGAGTAGAAGTGCTTCAAATGACTAGATAAAGTTTTTCAAAACTCAATAGATTCCTGTGAAAGAGCTATTTTGAACCGAAAAGTTGAGAAATGTCAAAAATGTATTTTGTGCGGCGATAGATGTCAGCTGGCAAGAGAACGGTAAGAACCTTATGTGAGCTGGCAGAACCTAAAACCAGTCCAACACATAGGAAATTATAAACATTTGCTACGAGAAAGTCTGTCCCATTCTGTAGCACCTCTAGTTCTTCATATTTTGGTAGTAGCGAAGTAAGCATTTCTTAATTTTTAAAAGCAAAGAAAAATTTCAGCTAAAAAACTTGACAAAAGTGAGACACAAATAAATAAAGTTAATTACAAAGGACGTAATACTCTGTATTAGGGATTGGGGAAGGAAACGAACGTACCAATGTAAAACCAAAATGTCGGCGAAATATATATGGAGGTGCGGGAATGATCCTGGTAACGACCAGTAATCGAAAGTACATCACCTCTTTCCGCAGTTTTGTAATGGTATTCCTGCAAAGAAAAGGAATGCTTAGAAATATTCTCGACATCGTTATTAGGAATTTATTTTCATTGCTCGTCAAGCAAAAATCCGCTGATATCGTACGGGATTTGAACACGCGTTCCTCTATTGTGAAGCCACGCACCTAAGCGATTGCGCTACCAACACAGTCGTACGTAAGCATTTCCGTGAACTTACTCAATTAAGAATCTTACGAATTTTGTCTTCAAACTCATTGCTTTTCCGCACTTCTGCAATTTAAAATATTAAATAAATTACCTCTAAGAGACAATAAGAAAGCAAAGAAATCTACGCGGCACTATAAAATAGTTAATTTTACTAAGAATGTTTCAGTTCAGTACTATGTACTTTGCAGGCGCTTCTCGGCCCCAGCCTGACGCTTAACCCTTATCGCCTCTGCCCAAGGTGACGATGACGTGATAAATGCAATAGCAGACAAGCCACACGGCCCGACATTCAGAATTCATTTGCTGCAAGTAATTACTAGAATCTAAGAAACATTTATTGACTTCAAGAAAATCACATCACGCAGTTATTATCTTTTGTTCATTCACTCACATTTATATAAAATAAACTCTATTTTCTCGTGTGTTATTGTAATGTTTTCTTTACATATAAATAAATGTTACACTATTACCAATTCATTCGTTTTTGAAAACTCTCAAACGACAATCGTAAATGCACACCTAAATTATTGAAAAGGAAAAGTATTAATTAAAAATCTCACATTGCCGTACAAAGGTATGAATAGGCCAGGACGTAAACTCGAGTCTTCCAGTTCTTCAAACAGCACCTGAACGGCACATGACGTCACTCCCCGCAGTCACTTATACAATGTTTCATATATTAGAAGCAAAGCGATTGAGTGATACTGTTGAGTTTCATATTGAAGACAGGGATGCTGGCTGCAATGAAAGAAACAGTAAAAGTACGATTTCAAAATCGGTTTTGAAACGTTTTAATAGTAAGAAAAGAAAACGGTTTCATTGCAGTTTGCATTTCAAACCATTCTCAAATAAATATTGCTTGCACTTTACTAGAAAATGCCATCATTTCAAGAAAGCCTACATGATTGTTATGCAAGAACGAATTATGATAACAAATTTCATTTGAAAGACAAATCTGTTTTCACTTTTGTAGTTGTAGGAAGATGTTTCTAAAATGTTCAAACTTTTAAAATTTTCGAAAATTCAGAGTTAAACTATGAAAATTGGAACTATGTCATCCTTCTAAGTGTATTTTACTCTATTCTTACCAGAAAATTCGACGTTTTTGAGAAAATTTTGAAAATGTGCGAAAGGCTTCATGTAAAGTAATTTCAAATTTCAAAGATTTTTCATAAAATTTAAGCTTCAACTACAGCCAGAAAACGGGCTTCTTCAATTTGGAAAGGATCGTACGTGGTTTAGGCGATAGTAGTAATCACAGACGGATGGACGGACGTTTGATAAACCACTTTTTCGACTCCAAAACGTATTACCGTTTAATCGCGAAATCGATTTTCCGCCAGTATTACATAACTTTCTATATCATTACGTATACGCACGAATATACTACATGTATATATTGTCATATACGAATATACTACTTATACTACGTATATTCAAAAGGTATATGAGAAAGCAAAAACGAGAAGTATGTTTTGTTTTGTGCTGAGATAACGAATTATCATAGTTCAAAATCCATCTAAACGTATTACAGCAGTTCCAAAAGGTGAGATACAAAACAGCATCGAGAATTTTCTTGCATTACTGATTGTCATTTCAAGGTGAGTTTATTTTACATAAATGATTCATATTGCAAAATATGAATGTATTTATCTAATCAAGAAAAAACGAGTAATTTGTCAGTAATCTGGGCACGACGTTGTGTGTGTCACAACTTAATATCAATTACTTCTAAAGGTCCAAACCTCCTCATATTGACTTACGTAAATGATGACAGCGGTGACAATATCAAATGCGTGGGGAATACACGAGCCCAAGAACTCCAACTGTAAAACGCATTTTTCGGAACTCAGTGGTCAGAGCAACTGGTCAAATCGAACGATGCGGGTTTGATTCCGTCCGAAGGGAATTACATCTTAGTACTAATTAATACGGCTATCAGGTCACAAAATGGATCAATAACGAACGATAAACATTTCTCATATTTCATTTCATAAAAAGTGACAGAGTTGTGGACAAACTTTTTGGAAGTGAATGCAAAATGTATGTCAAAACGTTCACTATCTTAATTCCAAGGAGTGTTATCAAATTTACTAACTACTCATAAATAAATGCACGTTTGTATAAATATTTGTAATAAAGCGACTGCAACTAATTACACATTATATAGTATAAAGTTCAGCAAAGATCTTATAAGCACAAATAAATACACGCATTTTCCAACATTCTTATCTTTTAATTCTCAGACTTAGGTAAAACAGAACGCGGAACAGAAGAAAAGGCATCGCGCAGAACTCGATCCAATAATTCGATTTAAACCCGGTGTCAAACGATTTCAGCTACAGAGAGAGTTATTTCGGTCTTTCATAATCTGTGTCTTAATGTATCTACGAATACAAAATATTTGTCTGTAATTTTCTCCATTTTCTCTGAGAGTAACATTTAAGACGTAATAGAAATCATATTCAAACATATCTGTTCTCAAGCAGTACAATTTCAGGAAATGCAATATTAGTGCAACTGATGTTTTTAATAATACATGATAATATATTTTATTTATCGAACCTGCTATCATATTTATGAATTTTATAATAAATATTATTTAGGGGATTTAAAAGAACGACTTTATTCAAGACATTTTGAGATCCGAAATTGCACCTCCTTGTTTTTTCCTGTATTGAGAGACTAAATGAGAGTGATTTGTATTGATCACCACTGCTACGGCGAATAATCATTGGATATAATCTAAATAATTAAAATTCCTTATTTTCTTTGTGCTGGGACTGATTGAATGCTCACCACTTAGTCTCAGTCTACCTCACTAAAGATAAGCCGTATCAAAACATTGTTATTTCAAAATGAGATACAATAAAAAATATTGATTTCTTTTCTACATGATCACGTCAAATCGTACTTTTATTATGTTTTGGATTTACATTTTGGAATGGCTCCACTCTACCGAAGATTACATTAAAATTTTAAGAAGTACCATAAAAGAATAAAATTATCAATTGTTACAAAACAATTAAGGGATGTTCTGTTAGCATTTATCACAAAAGGCACAAACACAAAATGGTAATTTTAAATTTAGAGTTCGTACATAGTCTCCTAAGACCTTATTAAACGTGTAAAAAGACATATTCCTTTCAATTAATAAAAAGAACGAAGAAATTACCTTATTGCAAAATTTTATAATAAAACCCACAGACTTGTTAAGGATTCTGATTATCTCTAGAACTGTTAAATATGTAAATTACTAGTGATTATACAACTTGGTACAGACTTTTTCATATTATTTCTAACGATTACATAAAAATATGATAATGATATTGCAATTGAGACACTGTTAATATTTTAGCCATCTCTTCCAAATTTCGTTTCGTCACATTGTTTGAACATAAGATACTGTAGCACACACCTTAATATAATCACATTATCGTTTTACAAAATCAAGTTTGTTCCTCCTTGCAAGAATTTGGAAACGTCTCTCTCGCATGATAGTGATTAATGTGTTCCAGGCATCAGGTAAAAAAATACATATTCGGCAGGACGGATCTGGCGTCCATTCCTCTATCTACTTCGCGTTTATTCCACGGAGCCATCACAAAGGTACCTTACCGCACCGATGAGGGGTGTTGTAGAATGAATTTATCTTAAAATTTATTGTCTTATGATGTACAACATTTACTTCAGGTTACAGCAAACTCACATTCTTATAAGACGTGGAATCATCAGCGCGATACTATTCATATTGATTCTAGTTAGAAATATTCTCTGATCTGAATGTCTTTGTGTAGGGCTCATGAAGTAGCTTCATCCTGCGAACTGCCATCTTGCCCTCCCATATCTTCAAGGTGATCTCCACATTACGCGATAAGACTGAACTGTAACTCGTCGAAACACCAGTCTGAAATACAGAACCGCGTAGTATTAAGGAAGTAACTATGTGATTTTTAAAACCAATTAACACAACTAGAATTTTGACAAATTTCTGTATCTGTTATTCATGAAAAACTTGTAACCTAAACTTGAATGATATAATGCTAATAATATTTAATTATCTGCAAATAGTTGATTGATTGTTTCTAAAGAAATTATAATGCTTATAATGTAAACAACGAAGTAAAGCGTACTACAACAGCACATACTTTCTAATGTCACTGCTCCGCAATATGAGCCATTACATGAATTGGGAAAAAGAGTTTTCAACCAGTAAGATCTCTATTTTCAATTTTTGTAGTTTGGAAAAGTTAACTTTTTTCAATTTTCAAAATATATAGAGTTCCGAAAATAGGACGACCAGCGCCCCGGCCGATAGTACAGAACGGAGGCTTCGTCGTCGTACTGATGGACGACAAACCTGGCTCCTTTTACGGCCCCTGTCTTTCAAAAATTAATATTAATTACAAAAATATTGACATATTACTACTGAAATCACACCATAACAGAAGAAAATATCACCTTCTGATTCGAACTCACGTTAGCAAGCTGACAGCGTACTCTATGACGTTAACCATTTTGGCTAAAGCGGTTTCGTTTCCAGTTGCCACTTAGAAAAGTAGTTGTATCATAATAAAACCGCAAGCAATAGAACATAATCGTTTCAATATATTTTCGTTTTCATAGGTCAATCCTTTTAAGTTTAAATATACTTTTTGCATATATAATATAATATAAAAATGTATAATATAGGAATATTAAATATATTAATATAATATAATTATATTTTTTAATAGAATGCGAACTTTTCTCTATAGAAAGAAAGTACAATATTTTTACTTTTCCTCATGCGTACTTCAGTACCACATTGTCATAATAAAACTGGAAAGGGACTTGCAATTATTCGAGAAGAGTCTAATGTCTAGAAGTAGGACAGTTTTAAAGAATACTAGTGATGCTAAAACAGCGCGTACTTTCTCACCCGTATTTTCACGGAAACTTATGCTGAAAATACTAAAAGTTCCGAAAAATTGCACATGATCATATTTTCTAGTAATCTTATCTTTAAGGAAAAAGTTTCATCATGGAAAAATCTCAAATTTCAATATTTTACTTGTAGGAATACTGCATGAAAATCAGTTTTAAACGAACATGAGACCTGCACTATTCTCTTAAACGTCTCACACTATCCAACAACAAAATTTAATAAAAAACGATGGAGCCATTTTTTTGAAAATTTGAAAATGTCCCAGGGGTTTCATGTAAAGTACCCCCAATTAAATATCGGTTTCAAATGCAACGCGTCATGACATCAGCCAGATCGTTTGGGAGTATTAATTTTGGTGAAAATCGGCTGAACGGTTAGCCGCTAGCGTTGTTCAGGGACGGACGGACAGACATTTTACCGTCAGTCGATTTTCGCTATCAACCACCCACAAAACATGGATTCTGGCTACACTTAATGATTTGGAGGATTTTTTTCTAAATTTATAAAGTGGATTTATCCATTTTCGTCACAAGGGCCGTGTAATATGCGTTTTCTGCAGACAATTCCGCCGTTTTTTCGCGTAGTATTACGTAACTTTCTAATTCTTAAGAAGAAAGTGCAGTCAATATATGAGAAAATTTAGATTATGCGTTCACGGAAAATTTGTATGCTTTCACTGCAAAGCACTTTCCAAATTTGCAAACATTTATACAATTTTTTAGTAACTTCATTTGTAGAATTAGTTATACCGAGAAGAAGAGTAAAGAGTTCATGAGAAATTTGAAACAGATTAGTAATTGTACGTTGAAAATCCAGAGATATTAATAAAAGGTGACATTTACTACAGTATTTGTAATAACGGTATAGTGTATTCGAATGAAGAGGTAAAGTAAAAAGAAAGAGTTCTTTTTCAGAAAGTTTCAATAATGCAATATGAGCATAATGTAACATACCCTCCAGAAATATTGGAATATCATTGATTCAGAATCCCAATGAACTTGCTAGTATAATATCAATTTTGGAAAAAGAATACATTGATTTAGAAGTCAGTAATGTTTTGTTCTTTGCGGTACTCATGCACACAGGTCCTTTTCTACAACGAGTCTAAAATAAATACATGTTCGCAGAGTCTTTTGGAAATATTTTGGAGTTCGTGATTTCAAAAGCCGAATTTTTCCTTCAAAACCTCGGAAATACCGTTTTTACTTGATATCATTGTTTCTCAGTGTGCTGCATTCGAGAATGTAAAATATAGTAAAATATTTAACAGTCTTAACTCAATATTAGGCCAATTATTTTCCGTCACTGTTCCTCAGCTTAAAAACTATGGAAATATTGTAATGAAAGAACATTATTAAATTCAGTGGTATTCAGTTTAATAAATATGTTTATTTTACCAACGAAATAGAGAAAGTGTGAATAAAATATGTATTGGCTACAATGAATATCATTGCAATATTGTAGGAAATCTCTGAGAGAGATGAATATTAAGTTATAATAAATAATCGAATTAGCTGACCATATATATGAAAATTTCATTTTTGATTAAATAAACTCTGTTTTATAATAATTATTTTGTCTAGGGAAATAAAGTCCTTAGGTTTTATTAGGCAACGATTATTGAAACTCCGATTTCAAATATGTGAAACTTTCTTTGACAATTGGAAGTTGTTGTTTTTTGTATATATTTTTAATGTCTCTTTTTAACTACTAGGTCATATAACGACCACTGTGACCTTTTTATGTTTGGGTTTCTGTAGGGGAGAATACGGGCGACATCACGAACACACATCTATGTCCGAGGCGGAACCCGCGGCCCGAACTCCAGGAAGCCACGGCCTTGTCGTCCATTTCCTTCTTTCTCTCCTAGTAAACCTTTGACATCATATATCCAATAACATCAAATACATCGAAGATATCGCTTTAATTTCTCCATCATTTGAATTACGTTTTTTCCTGCGTTCCTGGCCACGTGGGATAAGTGGAAATGAAAACTCTGACTAGTAGTAAAGTTGGCTCGAGGAAGCCAGAAAGACATCTTTATGGTAATATCTACTCTTTTACTACCAAGATTTTATCCAACGTTGCATTTTGAGTGCAAGCAGAGTGGCAGAACTCTTTTCAAACTCAAGGATCATAAGACCTTGTCGTGGTCAACCCGTGGCTCTAAGCCCGAGGCAAGAATTGTTATTCACCTTCGATCGGGCACTGCCACTTCGCACGGACATCTCGTGCAGTTACCCACCCCTATCCCCAGAATGAAGAATAGATCTTACTGTAAAGCATGCTCCTGTGCACTACGATAATGAAGAGCTGAAGAAGGCATAGCTTGTCGATTGCAGAGGAGATGTTGGCTACTGTCCTCCAAAACTGTTTGCAAACTTTCTTAGCTATGGATTTATAACCTACGCGTGAAGGGGATGATTTTTAACATGCCTTTTATAACTAATTTTGCGTTTTTGATGTAACACTGTCTTTGTCATTTATTTCATTTTAAAATTAGTCATATTTTACTGTTTTTACTCTTTTAATCTTGTAATTAATAAAAAATATTTTAACTGACTTTTATACTAATTTTCAGAAAATTTTGCGAATAATATTGAACTATGTAATTGACAAGATATTTGAGCACAATACATGCTCCTTTTATATTATTAAAGAAGGCATGAAGTTTCATTTTCGTGAAAATAATAAAGATCGTAGTTTAGTTTAGATTTTGAGAACTTGTGATCTCATTGAATCTCTTGTGTTTTCTGTGTTGATCTAAACCAAATGTATTTTTCAGGTTCGATATGCATTCAAGTATTGGGATCTTATGAATACAATTTCGTCATGCGTATATCTTACAATGGCTAAAATTATTTCACAATTAATCATTACAAAACAAGGACGGTGTGTTTCCTGTGAATAAAACCGTTTCTACCAATATCGATAACTGTGTCAAGGTTTCGGATGTTTGAATTGCGAGAGAGCTTCTTGAATCGAACTAAACACTCCAGAAAACCGTTTCTGGGGTCATACAAAACCTAACATAACTGAAAGATAATACGATTCGGAAACACTGTATTCCGCTTAAATATTTTAATTGAAAAAATTGTCCCGGAATTGAAATTTTTAACTAAATACTCAATCTCTTTAAAGTTTATTCAAACAAGTTTTTTGTTTCTTCTTAACAGCTCGTTTTAAGAAAATTACATTGATTCGTAATATCTTAAGGTTTTCAAATTTATTCTCTTTTTACTACGTGGTTATTCAAAATATTTAAGAAAATATTTAACTTCAGTAGATTTCCAAATTAAAAAGAATTAAAAATTTGCTGTTTATATTATTAGCTATTTATTAAAGATATCAATTATTGCAATTTTTTACACATTATATGTAATGTGATATGTTGAAAATAATTAATTATAAAAAAGAAGCCTATTCAGGCCATATCAGATTTGTAATTGTTGCCTGTATATTACCTTAAATAAATAAATAAATAAAAATATCACTGGGAAGGGATAGATATAATCTTCTCAGGAGTGTAACAGAAAAATAGCAACTTTTGAAAAATATATGAAGAATAAGACAATTATATTTTCGAAATATTTCTAATGAGAGGTTCCCTAGTTCCTTTTCACCGATTATCACTATAAAATTGCATCAATTTTACAAATAGTCTAAACAATATTAATACAGCAATTTTGCAATGATAACTACTTGACACCTGGCAGTGATTTAATTGATTAACGAAATCATTGTTTGCATGCACCTGCTCATAGAAAATGGGCGATTACATTTTCATAATGCGTAATAAATGTGTAGTATTGCTTGCATTTCTTATAAAGGCGTACAATGTCAAAATACAAGTTTTTAAATACGTATCATGAATTCCCAATTTGCTTGATAGAAATGTATATTATGTAAATGCATTATATTGTGTTTCCGAAAATTATTATGTAGTAGTTAGTGTTCCTTGGCTCTAGAACCATTAGCATTTTAAAATAGTTTGTAAGAAACAAAACTTTCCAATACTATTAATTTAATCTACAAATTTCTACAATATTAGATATCATAAATTAGACTTCATTTTCATGGTAAAGAACTCGATAAAAATGTCACAGCCCCTTTCCCCTGTGACCCGCTGCCCTTGGTTCGTCAGCGTCCACGGGGTTCAGGCCAACGTCCAGTGCAATTGGCGGAGTGATCCCGCGCCCGCGCGCACCAATCCGTTTCGTTTCGTGCCTCTCCCGTTACCTCCTCTTACTTCCTCTCACCTCCCTCTCCTGTTACCCCCTGCTCACGTTAGCGAGGCAGCGTCACTGACCTGAGAAATTGCTCCGCCCCTTTGAGATAACTAGGAGGAAAATCTTCGAGGGGAGGAAGGGGGACGTGTCTGAAACTTGGAGCAAAAGCCAATGATAAGAGCGGATACGCCTCGACGCCAGGATTGGCAAGTGTCCAGCGATGGTTGTCCAAGCTGTGGAAAAGCCAGATTTGGCCGCACAGGGCATCGCCCATATTCTGTGAGAGTGGGTATACATTATTTTATAACACTGCCAGATGGCATTAAACGATTAAATTCAATAGAAAAGTTTAAATCCAAAGTGAAATCGTTTCTGCTGCATAACTGTTTCTATACAATTAGAGACTACTGAGCATCACAAGAAAAGTAACATTAATTTTAACAATGATACATAATGAATTGTTTACCTTTTGGACTGTATAAATGTGTATAAACAACCTGTAAACGGTATTGTACTTCCGCCTCCGAGTCAATGACCCCCATCTCGATCAGGTTTTACGTCCAGTTTTCCGGATCCATTGAGCAAATGCTGAGATGGCCCCTTGTTTTGCTTCTGGACATAAATGTAACTTCATTATCTGTGCACGTCTTCTTGAATTCATTGGGAAATATAGTTATTCAAAGTATCGTTTCCATGTTGTTGCGACAGGAAGTATTATTCCTTGACGAAGGACATCTTGGATAAGAGCCCAAAATTTATTGCTTAATTATCCTTGAAGTAGATTTTATTACATGAGATCTTTTTTTTTATTTAAATTTCAAAATTCATGTAGTATATGACTTAGTGTAGGGATTACAGAATTTTGAAAATGTGCACAGAATTCACTTCTCCCCATAGCACGTCATACGCAGATTCAACTGTTTATTGACGTAAAATAAATAAATAAATAAAAAAATTATCAGATGAACAGTGCGAGCATACCTGCAGTTGAGATTCTTTGGTATTGGTTACCCTTTACAGCAATAGTAGGCATTCTCCCGTTCTTCATCCTATGAAGATTATATTCGTTGATGGAAATTACTAGTAATATCCCTCCTAACGCTAATCATGGTAAAAATTTATCAAATGACTTGCGTGTCTCTAATTAACCCTTCAATATATTGGTCGCCTCATCAAACAGCATAACATTAATAAATAAATAAATAAATAAATAAATAAATAAATAAATAAATAAATAAATAAATAAATAAATAAATAAATAAATAAATAAATAAATAAATAAATAAATAAATAAATAAATAAATAAATAAATAAATAAATAAATAAATAAATAAATAAATAAATAAATAAATAAATAAATAAATAAATAAATAAATAAATAAATAAATAAATAAATAAATAAATAAATAAAATAATAAAAAATCGGCGCATCTTTTGAGCGACTAGTCACCACACTTATCCCGCCCGGTTCTTCTCGTGGGCGAAATGCCCCAGAATTTCCATTTTAATATTTATAAATTTCCTTATTAAATTTATGATGACGTCGCGGCTGAGCGTCGAGTTGGGGTTCCGGTCATGCACGCGCGCTAAACCTATGAACGTTGTGTTCGCAAATGTATACGCGCTAATCCTCCGGTATTTTGTGGCCCTGTTAAATATTTATCTGCGGTGCTGTTTTCGTCCGAGCCCGGTCGCAGCGGAAAGGGGAGTGGGCTTGCTGCCCTCGCTCGCCCCCGCTGCTCCCCACCTCCCCTCCGCCCACTCCACCGACCCAGGCAACGCCCACGTTCCAATCCCGCCTGATCCCCGTTCCACTTTATTCGTCCCTCCCTTCCCTCGCACCTCCTCTCATCCGCGCTCTCCTTTTTCTGAGCTTATCTGTTCATCTGTTTTCGGCCTCATTTGTTATTTTTCTTTAAGTTTTTCATCGGTTGTAATAACATTCCTGCTTCCGTATGTTATTTCTCTTTCTTGTTCTCTTTTGTGATGTATATCTGTAGATACATACGAATTAATACTTCTATCCTTTTCCTTCATTTTTTTTTTCTTTTCCCCACTTTTCTCTTTTTCTTCTTCATCTCCTTCTCACACGTTTTAGTTTTTTCCTCTCTCTTTTTCTCTCTGTGTCTTTCTCTCTCTCTCTCTCTCTCTCTCTCTCTCTCTCTCTCTCTCTCTCTCTCTCTCTCTCTCTCCCCTCCGACACCCCCTGTTCATCTTCGATCTCTTCGTTTCCGTTTTCAACTCTTCCTCTTTTCATGTTCCATAGTCGTCATTCCATTCCATTTCCTCGTATGTTACCTCTAACTCGTCTTTCCCTCTTTGCAACCAGAACGCCGTTTTCCCGACACCATCACCCCCTCCCCACCATCCGCCCTCCTCTCCCACCAATTTCATTCTTCCTCTGCCGCGCCCCGCGAGCATGAAAACGACCAGGTACCGACGCCACACACATCCTGTAGTTATGAGGTTGTTGCGAGTGGAAATATTGTGGCGGTATCTCTTCCGGTGCGCGGTCTTCCCCGAGCTCGCCCGCTCCGCTCGCAAAGCAGTCCCCCTTCGCGATGCCCTCTGCCACCCGCGCGACGCCCTCGCACGCGCGCACAGCGGCCTCTGCCCGTCGTCGCCAACATTGCCGCTCCCCTCTCCGCCCAAGACCTCTTCATTCCCTCCGCCGGCCCCCCCGTCCGTTCCGCGCCATTCCGCCCATTCCTCCCGCTCCGCCTCCGTCCGTCCCGCAGCCCCCACTCCGCCTCACCCCGCTCTGCCCCACCGCTCCGCCCCGCCACGTGTAATCTAGCTTGTCCCCGCCACACTCGTCCCCCTCTCCATCCCCCCCACCTCCACCCCTCCGCCCACCTCCGTCCCCTCCACCTACTTCATCCGTCTTAACCCCACTCCACTCCACTCCGCTCCGCCCTGCCTCTTTTGCGCTGCAGGTACAGTGGAGTGCGATGGGACCTCGGCGGCCACTTGTAATTCGAAAAGTGCTCTAGGAATTTTGCGACTTGCGACCGCGAAGTTTCTAATTGAACGATTAGTTTTCCCCGAGGATTAGTAATGAAATATTCCTGCCACCGAATTAGGTTACTTTTATCTTAGAACACAAGAACTAAACTCAGAGTTATAGCTGGAAGGAATGAAAGGTGGAGAAATAAACTGATTAATTTACAACTACCTGTATATGATAGAATGAATTAACTTAGTTGCAAAATTTATAAGCAGAATACATGAAATATCACGCTCCAAATAAAGTGTTATTTCTGAGCAAAGAATGTTTAATTCACTGGAGGGCGTAGTTTACGCGTGGGATATCCAGTTGTTTTATGGTTTGTAGCGTGCTTTTACCAGTGGCAATTACACACCTGATCGAAAAATAAAGCATGTATGCAGTGCATCTTATGAGTTGTGACATTACGTTTTGCAATAGTAATCAGCATCATAAGAAATGTTCCGAATCGGTTCTAATATCCTACTAATTGCATGTATAAATAAATTTGAGCAATTTAACGATTTAGAATCGTACAGCAATCATTGTAATTGTAATTGAATTTCAACGTAATCTCTCGTCGTCGTGGAATGGAAAGGGAGACATGATATCGTGAACTCATGTTTCTATAATGACTCATTCAATTACCACCATTGATGAGATGGCACATACCCGTATAATTTGACCATTAATTCAATTATTTCTCCAGTTTACACAAACAAGCCTGAAGACAGATATGTAGGTGCATTTTCATTCATTCATTTTATCACAGAACGTAGATATTACTTTTAATTGGCTTCAAATAGCGTTCAGAGTCGGAGAGCATTGTTACGAATATTTTATTTCTCTGCCATTGTTTTATATGTATGTTAATGGGATCACGGTATGATTCACTTTTTGTCTTAATGGCTTCATTATTTAATTATTTTTTTAAATTCTCACTTAATAAATTAATATATTTAACAATGTTGTGCAAGTTCCATGAAAAGAAGTGTTATTGATAATGGTGATATTAAAGATACAAATCAAAAAGATCGAATTCTCATTTATTTAGAAATACTACATTAATACCCAAAATCTTGTATGTATGCAAAAACTACATGGTATTTTTCCGTTCCTTGAGTTTATTTAAACGAATTTAGATTATCACTACAGAGACTTTCATTTAACAATTATTCACTATGCTTTGATTTTTGTTTTGTACATTTGTCGTTTTGTCAATATATTTTATAAACTCTGTTTTTTGTCAGATTCTTCGTTTTCTGTTCTTTAACACCTCAAAATTGGTTATCATATTCGTCTAATTTCCCTGCTGTCAGATTATTCTACGACTATATAACAGTGAATGTACAACAAAGGTATTGTGTACCTCCATTAACCATTGGAGGTGTGTAAATATGCACGATTGAAACTTCAATAAACACTTTTTGTTTCCCCAATGATCGATTTGAACAACGTCAATAGATGCAATATGGAGATTGTGATTTGCTGACTGGCAGAAATGTTTTAGCGGACATAAAGCTAGAAAATAGAAGCAATATAGTTGTTAGAATTCGTTTTCAAATAAACGCAAGTATTTTTATTGTGATATACTAACGGACGTTGCAATTTGAAACGTCAAGTTATTCATCATTAGTAGATTTCAAATTATTTGTTCGTCAACACAGGCTTTATCGTATTATTGGTAATGGTATCATAGTATTATAATATTGACACCTATTCTACTTACATTAACAGCACCTGAAAAACTCCTAAGCCAATAAAAAGCGAAAGATTAAAAACATTTCTTTGTTTCCTTTAATTAAAAAGTTTAAATGAAACAATCTTTCTTTTTTTGAATTGAGTGTATTGTGATCTATTCTTACAAAAGTGTAAAGAAAACATATTTGCCCGGGAGGGGATTTGAACGTAAAAACTAAGGTTTACGAAACTATAATCCTTCCCGTGTTAACAGTTTAATGTGTCTGTTTGAGATAATACATGTTAAACGTACTATATTCTAGCACAAGATGCAAAATTTTCAGGATATAAATGAAAATTACACGAAAACGTTTTTTGCCAAAGAGAAATTTTTAAAAGTAAATTACATGAATTTAAACAAAATTGTTTCACGTTGTTAGAAGAAGTATAAAATGGCGTATTTTTTGAGTCCCACACGTATCTAGTCGTGTGTTATGCGACTACATTCTTAAAAGCGTTAAATACTGTATTAGTAGGATAGAATTGGACCATATGTTAATACTCCACAGCAACGAATACCACCAAGATGTACGAGATGCCCGACTGCACATGGAGTTTACAAAATATCGTTAGAAGTGTCATCGCGAGAGAATAAAATTTGTATAAACGTATTCACCCATTGTTCTCGCTTGATATTACCCACGGTTCTGCCACTTCGTGTTTTCTGGAGCCCGAACGTAATGCCTGCGGAAGCGATTGATTGATTAGTAAATCCGGGCGCGTGAACTGCTAAGGTCATTACACACGTAAGTATAGCGCATGGTTTTATCGCGAGAGATGGCAGTGATCTTCCCTCGCTGGATGGTGTGATCCGGCTCGACCTCGTCGGATTGCGGGATTTTCTCCAATCAGCGTGACACCGGCCCAGCCAGGAGCAGTTCTATTCTTCCGACTAATCTCCCTACATGTGAGGTAATGTAGTGCATGTAAATATGGGGTGAGGGTAGGACAATGAAGAAGAAGAAGGAAAGATCGCGCGCGATCCGCAGCTCGTTTGTTAGGGTACTGGTTCGGCATTCCCCTGGTGTTGATCGGAGAGCCGGCTGAGCCGGTCTGCGGAAGCGACATTTTCAATTGCACATGTTGTATCGAACTCGCGCCCCGCCCCCGCCCCCGTCGTTGTGCACGTGGCGTAGCGGTCCGCGGCCCCTCGCCTCGCTTTTCCTCTAGAGCTTACCGCGCCCGCGCAGGCAAGCAGATTTCATTAAAGGCCAGCCAACAGTAGAGAGTGGAACACGGAGCGGCCAAGCCAGGGAGTGACGGGAAGGCGGGGATCCGACGGTGCCTCCCTTTTAATACCTCCCTGAAAGGAGCTACAGTCGTGGGTCTCGGGTAAATATTAGGTCTAAAAGCGAATCTATGTTAACAACTTGTTAACCGGGGCTAAATGTCAAGGTTTGAAATAATTTGCCAGCCCTCTCTACGACCGCGGTTTCGCTCCGTTCCCCCATCCACCCGTCCCCCGTCACCACCTGACTCTCTTTCTCCCCGTTCCCCCTCCACTCACCAGTGCCACCCCTTCCCGGCCCCCGGCTCCTGCCACCACTCCCCGACACATTGGGACTCGGGGGGCCTCCCGGCCCCTTCCCCGCCCCGCCCCCTCCCGCTGGTATTTTATATGCGCTGCCTCAGCAGACAATATCGTTAGGCCGCATAAAAAGGTTTAAAGAGTTAGCACGTACTTGTAGGCACAACTGCGGAACCGAGGAGCCCCGAGCGGCCGTGAGAGAGCTGGAGAGGGGAGGAGCGGGGAGGGGGAGCGGGCAGGCGGGTGGGTGGCGGCGCGGGGTCCATTAAGAGAGGCGGCGCGGGGGTGGAGCCACAGGGTGGGAGAACACCGTGAGGAGACGCCCCTGCGACAGAGTGTGCGGGAGAGGAAAGTGACTTCTTTCGTAACGGGTTAGGCTCTAAGCTCGTTCCGGCTTCCTCCATCCAGCGCCTTCTTATTGTTTCCACGCACTTGTTATATTCAATGTGTTATTTCAAACGGTGGAAAAAGCTGGGTTTTGCTATTAGTTATGATCTGATTAGGTGAATGCTATTGCGATGAGTGTGTTGTCTATCTTTTTCGAAGATTCCTTTGAGTTGTGTTGTATGTCTTGAGCTATCTGTAAGTGGTAACATATATCAACATTGAGAGTGGGTTAGGAGATAATGACAATTAAAACTTGCTTTATAGCAAAACATATGATTAGTGAACGTTGATGAGCGTGGGGTGGATGGTGGAATACGATGTAGCGAATTGGTTTCAAAATGAAGAATGTCTAGGGAAAATGTAAATACACTCTAAAGGGTTACTGAAAATGTATAATTCAATATATTTTTCTCTAAGAACGAATATTTTTTGTGTCCCAAAGAAAGCATGGTGGTTCTGTAGCAGTGGCCTAAGAAGTTTCTTCATTATACATGGTATAAACTCAAAATTAATTAGAGGATAGGATTTCTATAATGTGCAGATTTGGCAACATAAGATATCTAAGAAATATCACATGTCTATCTATATGGAAATGTAATTTGTTAACGTCGTAATTTTGTGGTTGGATTGAAAGAAATTGTGATACGAAACATGATATACATAATTGATGGTATCAGGCTAGACTATGACTACGAAGATCCTCTACAGTGATTTCGTTAGTTTGATTTGACAAGAGGTAAAGTGAGAGAAACGCGACAAGAAGTCAGGGCACGAGAAAAAATCTAAAGGAGACCCGGAGATGAATGAACATGATGGAAAGAGTGGGGTTGGCGAAGCGGAGAAAAAACGAGTCTTTCAAAGTGATGGAGCCGGCACGAGGAGAAGCATTGAGGCTACTGCTGAGTGGGACAGCTGACGGAGGTAGCTGCCGTCATAACGTAGGTAGAGAGCGTCAGGCAGGGAACTTCGCCACCTGAAGGGACCTCGGCCGCAAAGAAAAAGGAAACGCGGCGAGAAAGGCGCCCGGAGAAAAGAAAAATTCTGCGCGGGGAAAATAGACCAAGTTTTCGACCGCAAGCTCGCGTTTTTTACTTCGGTGCTTCCTTATTTTGTTATTTGCCGAAACTCATTTGACTTTTAAACAGGTGAAGCTGTACATTGAGCATAGCAAGTTGTTCCGCGCGACCGAAGTAACTTCACAATAAAAAGTGGGAAAATGCAAAAGGGAGAGGAAGCTGAAGTATTGGTGAATGTTGGGGCCGAATATGCTGGTGTTTAGAAATTAACATGCATGACGCGAAAATGGGCAAATGGCTCATCGTTGGTATGCGTAGCTAGTCTTCACGCTCGAGTTGGCATTGTAGAAAAAATTTTCGCTTCTCCTGTTGCATTAGGGACGGCGGCCCGTCCCTCGACAGCAGAAAGAGCAAGTGAAAGGAGCAGAAAAGGCCACGTACTTCGGGCTTCTTTCACCACGTTTATGGCTTAGCACTTATTGCACGCTGCCTGAAGAATAATATGGACGTTCTGAGGAATTATAATCTCTCATTGCATGCGAGTACATTATTAACAGTAGTTTCAATATCTGGAAATTGAAAACTTGTATTGTTTTCATATTATATCCATTAGTGTAATAAAATCAAATAAGGATGCTTTCCGACCATCAATGCGATGCTCACAGACAATCATTTTCATATTGAGTATAAGGTAAAGTCATATGAGCAAGTTATTTCGTAAGCTGTGAGAAAAAAACTGTAAATTTTCAATTGAGTTCCCTTCCAATGCGCTTGAGAAACTTTGTGCGTCAATTGATTGAGTTAAAATACTCACTGAAACTTGAAATGGAACACGTACTTCATTGGGTGGAATGTGAAATTAAGTACGATCTGTTATGCATTCAGAATTATCTCAAATTCCATGAACCCATTCGTAAATATTTTGCTAATTTACGTTCTCGCTTCAGATATTTCACAGTATTCATTGTGCATTATACAGAATTATAATTTACAGAAATGAGTTATATGAATAATGATTGAACTATATGATTCTAATTGACCTCCTTCGTTCATCTTTAAATCGTCCTGTACTTTCTTTTTCCAATTGCTTTTGTGCTGCGGCACCCACATTTTTTTCTGGCAGCGGCGGCTTACAGGTACAATGCCGAGATGATTTTTCTCTTTTTTTATTTTACGTCAAAAAACAGTTAAAACTTCGTAAGACTTACAAACTTTTTTTTCATTAATTCATGATAAAGTATTTTTTGTATAACTTATAAATAATATAATATAGCGTAAACAACTCACATATTGAATGGTATTCGTTAGTGCAGATATATAGTAAAAGCTATATTTTTAATGTGTCATTGGTTTCTGGAGTGAAGGTGAAGCTAATGATGTCTCTGCCTCATTGCGTGTACCAGGAATAATAATAATAATAATAATAATAATAATAATAATAATAAAATAATAATAATAATAATAATAGTGGTGGAGGTGGTCGTAATAATAATAACGTTAATTTCGTTATGACGACTCTTTCATAACATTTGGTATCAATATGTTTGTTTTCTTACACATTTTTCTTGATTGAGCTTGACATTTTTTTCTCTTGTTACAATTTGCTCACCATCAATCACTGTTGCTACCTCCGTTCTATCTAACAAACGTGCGATAAAACTATTCCTTATTGCACCCTATCTTGATATCCAGCTATCTTTATGAACTCTTAACTCTCCACCACCCTCAACGTCGGTCATCCTAAGATCAATCCGATCATTCTTTGCGATGCATCGAAAATGTCCAACCTCTCCTTTTCCAAGTGCTCGTAAGCATTGCTCGCCGTTGCTTCATACTCTCCCCTCCCCCTCCCTTCCATTCCTTCCCTTTTCCCTTTTCTCTCTCCCTCTCCCCTCATCCTTCCATCTCGTCTCTTCCTCCCCTCTCCTCGCTTCCTATCTCTCCACTTCCTCCCTCACCACTTCCCCCTCTCGTAACATCCCCCTTTCGCCATTTCCCCCTCTCGCCATCCCCCCCCTCACCCCTCTCTGTCTGATGGCTGCCGCCGCCCGACTGTCCGTCGTCCCTGTGCACGTCGACCGGAGGCCCGCACGCGGGACAGCGATGTGCGTATGTTTATGGATAAGTAATGGATCGACCTGGTTAACATGCACCGCAGATGGACGGTCCCGCGGGCGCCCCGTGAGAGAGGGGTATGGGGGTGGGAACGGGAGGGGAAGGCCGCGGGAGGAGGAAGGGGGGAGACCGCCCCTGGGAGTGCTTTTATTTTTCATCACGCCGCCACCTGAGAGGCGATCTGTATTTCCCTCGCAGCGAGCCGGCTAAAACCCGCGCACCGCCTTCGTGCATACACAATAAAGATATTTGTAAATAAATATTTCACGTTTGCCGAAGCACTAAGTGGTCGGAGGACGATATTCAACAATGGGCTTTGCGGCTAAATTTTCAATATTGAATGCCTCTGTTCTCATTTGTTCCCGAATACAGTTCGTGTCTTATATTTCCCTCCATAATATCTGCTGTCTGGTTTCATTTCAGAAAACTATCAAATGAACCCTTATTGACTACTTCTTCGTTCCTACTCTCTCATTCTAACATGATTAGGCGTCATGTCTTTAGGTCTTTTCTTTACCTCCGCGAAAAAAGTTTTTGTATCCGCATTCGTATGCATTTTATCTATAAAAATAAAGGAGAATAAGGTAAAGAATCATAATTGATTTTCAAAAACTGAAAAACTATATTAAATGAACATTGATAAAAGTTAGGATATCTCAATTTGTATATATTTTGACTAGAACCGATACTGGTTTAATTTTGAAAATGTGTGCGGCGCGTACTTGTTTTACAACTCTTCTTTGTTCACTCTAAAGTGAGATTTTCAATCTAGAAAATATCATTTTAAAACAAAAAAACTGATTTCTTATTAGGAGAATTTTAAGCCTATTGTGGTGGAAATAAATTCAGAACGTGCATTTTGTGCGTTCTCTTTCACATGCCATGATAATACATACTTGTTTTGAGTTGAGTATTCTTTTTATCTCATAACTGTGTACCGTTTTTGGTGTATATCTTCAGTTTATCTTGGCTCTATTTAATGCTTGTCTCGGTGGCGCATATGCTTGGGGAAACGTACGAACCGAAGGCATTGGGTTCGTGTCTCATGTCAGATCTACTTTTTCTTCAGCCTTAAGGCTTATTAGGCTTGCACCTGCTCCGGCTATTTCACCAATTTTCGTCTTAATTGCCCAGGATCACTCTTGCATCTAGATTTTGTAATTTATTGCTAGTTTTCGCAATCTAGCATTTGTCATATTTTTGACACGAGTTTTCCATTTATCTCTGTTAATCGAGGATATTAATGAGATAATATTCAGTTGTTTTATTCGCTCGTCTCTCTTCATCTTGTTCAGTCTTGAACACCTTTTTACCTATGCCAGGAAGGCCATTTATTAGGCCTAAACTCTTAGCGGGTTTTTTTCTTGCATAAGATATGGGTGTTTTTTTTACTGTGATAGTAGCGTCACTGCCATCTTTCCATAACGTGCCACATCTGAAACATCAATTCAAGGGTTTTGAAGAGAAATAGATTAGCCACACCATCCACATGATGTTTCTCACTAATTCTAGATGTTAATATCTCAATTTTGTTCCCGGTTAGCTCATGGGATCAACTGATGTTACTGCAGTGCCTCTGACCGGGAGGTTCTAGGTTCGAGTCCTGAGGGTGGCAGGATTTTCGATACTAGCTAGATAGCTATGTCGAATTCAAGCACTGTCTGGAGGATTGTAGCGATCGGTTGCCCTGATCGGTAGTTTCCTGTGGTTTCTCCGGTCAACATCAGCCGAATGCCGGAGCAGAACCCTAAAAATTACGCCACGGAACTCGCGCGATATTTCCTTCCTCCTCGTCATATCCTCACCCCTTACACGCACACCCACACTTATCTGCACTACACTACCACACTTATCGGGAAACCAGTCGGGTCCTTAGAGCTTGTCCCGGCTGAGGAGGTGCCCCGCTGATGGAAGAAACCTGGATGGGGAAACTCCGCATGCCGTCATGTAGGTCGGCGCCGGATCTCGTCATGCAGGGGAAATTCCATCACCACCTACCGTGATAACAATTTACACTTACGGGACTAATAACCTAACTTTTGACGCACTCGAAAACACGAAATGACCAATCAGTCAATTGGTTTTAGACAAAGTGTAACCTGTATTTACTTACCCAAGCCTGTATTTACTTACCCAAGCCCTTCATACTTGTGAACAAAACAGTTACAAAATAAGCTATATTTGGCTTCACGATATACTGACATTTACGAGTGGCTGAAGACTTTCTGTGACTGATGTGTTTATTTTGGTAGTGATGCTCAAGCTTTTCATTTCCTCCATAATAATTCATTTTTCATCATTCATGCATCCTGAATACCGATACCAGTATTTCTCTAGTGGAAGGCAATTAGAAATCACCGCAGTAATCATTCGTATAGGGCAGGGGAATGTAAGAAACCTTACTTCCAACGGGGAATCTGGCTCAGGATTGAAGTATGATAACACGTATTAACATCATCAATTCTCTTATTGTTAGTGTGGGTACAAAAAAGCGATGATACAAAAAAGAGATAGCTAAGAAGAGATTAAATGCCTAATAAATTAAATGCCTAATAAAAAATAATTAAATATAATCACCTCATAACGATATGCAAATTTTCTAAGCGATTGTCGAGCAGTTAGCGTAGTACTCTTTCTTCTCGTAAAATTCAATGTTAGAAAATGTTTTTTTCACATTTTTTTAATAAAATGAAAATAAATAATTGCGTGGACTTGAATCGTGGTTTTAGCAAACTCACCAGCAGTTTTAAGGTGCTTTAAATCTTGGCTCAGCTAGAACATTACGGTTAAAGTATCATCATAGATACTATTAGGTTCGTAGAAATTAATTATGCACGAGTTACAAAAGAGTATAGAAAGTAATGTCAACACTTTCGGAAGTGCTGCTACGAGATTTGCGCCGAGAGATAACACCGTCTAAGTAGTACATTTTGCAGCACTGCCCGCAAATTACTTTCGATCGCTAAAGGCTTAATTAAAAATTAAAAAGAATTTAATTAACTCAGAAGCCGAAAATTAGGTTTTATAACTTTTTGCTGGGCCTTTTTTGTACACTGTAAGAAACGTAAACAACAAAAAGAGGAATGCACAAGTAGCAACTGCCTCCTTTTCTATGCAAATGAATCTTCGATTTTTGGCTTTCTTTGTCACATCAGCAGTTTCTTTCCGAATATAAGACGTAACCTTCATCATCATCGTTTATAATAATTCCATAGATACATATTTATTGCGTTGGGTATGACATATTCACAAAATTGCATACACCAACATACGTGTAAAATTCTATTATTTAACTTACTCACGGCTTAATGTACTTTGTCTCTTTAAAATACAAAATCCATCTGTCCGACCAGTCAATTTGACAATATCGCACAAAAATCCTGACTGACGAGTTACAGTGTAACGAAAATTAATTTAAAAAAATATAATTTAAAAGGATTTTTATTGTTCAATAATTTCTTACCTTATATTCGTTAATTAGAAACGTTCATTTAAAACATAACAGACCTATCAGACATGGTGGATTGTTCCCACAGCCGTGCGAACCGTGAATGGCAATATATTAACAAAAGAGGGTGTGTCACGTGCTCATGGAGTAAGGGTGTAAATTCAGAGAGGGGTGTATGTAATGAAAGGTCAATTCACGACGCATGCGTGACATGTGACAACGACGGAAAAAATAATGCGGGCTTTGTTTACAGTTATTTCCCTGCCTAATTCATCATTCATTTGAGTTGGTTGATGGAACCTTGGCGCATGGAGAAGGGTATGAGATTTTCTGTTCAAGAATAAGTGACAGGCTGTTTAACAATCAATCAGAGATCAAAATAATGATAATTATTTTTTACATTATTCTCTTTTCAAACGTGATTAAAGTTTGAAAATATTTGTGGTATTATATGACGATTTAATTTGCATTTTGCAGTCGTCAGTCTCTCGGTTTAAAATTGACATTTTTATTCAGAAAGGGTGTATTGCAAGGTAAGTATTGCAAAACGACTTTAAAATGTGAAGACTTTTATGTGCCAAATTCGCCAACTCACGATGATTACGTCTTCGTTTAGATCATGTGGTTCTACACATTTTCCTCAGATTATATGTGTTAATAGAAATCGATAAATAAATATAACATAAAGTAAGAGTTTATTTACTGTTTTTTTTTTGGTTGGAGAGACACGAGCACACTTGCTTATACACTACCAATTGGATTCTCATGAACAAAACAGTATTATCTGACTTTGAACTCAAACATCTTATATTTTTCAAGAAAATTTTGACATGACACACATCTGGAATACCCGATCACGTGAATTCCAGTTTAAATTAAGCAGCTAAAGAATGTTTTCATGGATATTCCGTGGTTATGAGAGAGTTCCTTTCCTATGTTATGTGATCACTCGTCGTCTGAGACCTTTGCTAACTTCATTCACAAGCGTGATGTGTTCTGCCTAGGCAAAAGAGAGGGAAAATGTAATTCCTTTCCCTCCTCGAAGATTCCCTTGCCGTCAGGAGAGAGGCAATGATGCAAATTGCAACTGGCAACGTCCCCCTTCCCTACCCCGAAGTCTCCTAGGCTGCCGGAGCGAGCACGCGATCAGGGGGATGGTCAACGCCCCTTGCGCGCACCCCTTCTCCCCCACCCCGTCCCCCGTTTCCGCCCGCCCTGCCAACCCCAGTGCCCCGGAGCGCACCTGCACTTTCTCTTGGTATCGCGGCGGTTCGTCGATTGCCTTTTCCCCGCCGGCGCTTCCTCTCCACATCTCCCTCCCTCCCTCTCCCTCCCACGCCCCGCACCGCCACCCTTTTCGCCTCCCCTTCGTTCTCATCTCCTCCTTCTCCACCTCCTCCTGGGCCCGGCTCGCTCGCCGCCTTCCGCAGGCCGGCCGCTCTTCTTTATGCGTCTTTATGTATTCGTCGGCCGCGGTCGGTCGATAGGCAGCCGTGTATCGCGCGCAATTTCGACGGCCCTGGGCCGCCCGGCCGTCCTCCCGCCCTCCCGGCCGACGGCCCCGGCCTGCCGTCGCCTGCCATCGCCAACCGTCCTCCGACCTCGCGCACCGCAGCCGCTCCGGCACCACCGACTCGCCTTTCTTTTGCATACTCAACACTTTCCACGGATACGGCAACCTCTCGCTAGGCTTGTAATGTAGGGATACGGTACGATACGATACTCGTTGGTATTTCATGTGGTATGATAGTGTAGGATACGATGCGGTATGGCACGATGCAGCACGATACGGCTCGTTGTGATATTTATATCAATTTCAACAATATAAAAAGACGAGTTAATATTAACGAACCTAGAACTCGCCCCGATTTCCCATATGGATTTTTTCGATATGTACTTAAAATATAGGAAATGAGAATATATGTATTAACATACTACACATTTCCAAGATCTTTTAATAATTATCCAGTGTCCACATTTATTTTCGATAAAGAGCTTTTCCATTCAAGGCCAGCTATCCTCGAAACTTATGGAGTACATACCAAACGATACATTAGACCAGGGGTTCTCTATCATTTTCTGGCAACAACGCCTTAAAAAATTATTCCCATAATCGATCCCCATCAATTTTTAATTGGTATACAGCATACAACATAATCGTAGTAGAAAAATTGCTAATAAATGACAAAGGTTACCATTCAAAAAGAATGTGAACAATAGTTTTGAAGCAATAATATATCATATTAATAATTTATTATTGTTTGCATTATTATAGTTTTCTGACACAAAATCACATTTTGTGTCTAAACAAACGTTCGATATTCATTCATGAGAATGATTGAATGAAATTCAAAAAGAGGATCGAATTTGTAATTTAATGTTAATTAAATGTTTTGATGCTTCACATAGGTTAAGAAAATTAATTTTAAAAATCATGAATATATATTTTTTGGAAGCAATAGGATCTTGATCTTGATTATACGGCTCATTCCTGTGTACATTCGACTTCCAATTCACAATCGACCCCTTGATCATTCCCGTTGAAATTCCAGCACTAGACTAACACACTTACAAATTTCTCCTATATAAGATCGTGATACACTAGGCTCTTGGCGACGACACATACTCACAAGGAAAGGGGTAAACGCCCATGTTCACAGCAAGAAATGGCCCACGACCTTTCGGGCTGGACTGGAGGCACTGTGACGATATGTGTTCTAAAACTCAGTCAACCAGGCGACACGATATATTTTATTTCATTCAAACTATTCCAAAAAATATTTCCACTTTTCCCGGTGCCAGTACGAAACAAGCCGTAAGCTGAGTTAAACGGGAAGAAACGAACCTGCTTAACGTGTTAACATGGTCGAAACGATCGATTTACAATGTGCTGCTAATCGGTTTTTCTTTCCCTCTACAAGCTCACTTAGCCCAGCTTGTAGCTATTATTACTGTTGTCTCCGCAGTGACTCTTACCAGGAAGTTTAAGAGTTCGAGTCTCGACAACAGTGGATTATCGACTCTAGATAAATATGGAAGTTGAATGGAAAGGAAAATTCTAGCGGCTGGCTGCTCTGATTGGTAGTTTTCCGTGGATTCTGCTATCAATAACAAGCGAATGCCGGAGCAGTGTAATAACAAACGGACCAGGTCAGCGAGCGATCTTTCCTTCCTCTTCCTTGTCCTATCCTCGCCGCTTACACTTACACGCACTACACTACCACACGTGTCGGGAGCTTACAGTTTATCCCGGTTGTGGAGGTGCCTCGCTGGTGGGAGGTACGTTTTCGTGGAAAACCCCGCAAGCCGACGTGTAGGTCGGCGCCAGATCTCACCATCTAGCGAAGGACGATTACCGCCAACTCCGGTGAAATAATTTGCACCACACTTATGGGACTAAGGACCATAGTTAACGTATCCAGGAACACTAAATCATTGAATTAACTACGCAAAACCGACTTCGGAAACGATGCTTTTCACATAAAGTTCTCGGGGTGCCTAACGGGTAAGTGTAGCCGCCGCGTAGAAATCCTCTCAAACCCTTTGTCACTGCGCGGAAAACACAGCGGGCAATTATTTGATCATTCGTTCGCAGCTCTGCAATTTGGCTCTAGGTGAACACGATTGCAAGCGATGCCCCAAACCACTCCAGTCTCACTCTCTGCGCGAGCTGCTCCCCGCTCATTAGCAAAGGTCACGGATGCAAACACGAATCGTAATATGCTTTTCCGTATTGTGCTTCTATTGCGGGAATCCGCCATAGTTTATATGACATGAATTCATTAATATCAAAGTGAATACATTTTGAGCACTCAATTAAAACAAGTTATTAACTGCATTGCTTGCCTTAAAATATCTAATTTTGCATCAATAAGAATAATCTTCGCGCTCATAGAAAAAATATTGAATATCGAATAAAATTAAAATTAAAATGATGGTGAATTTTCGTAATGGTGAAGCAATTTATCTGGGGAAGAATACTAATAATTTGTGATTTTCGTGAATATCTTACGTGGAATGATTTATTTAGTTTTTCAAAGTTTTTTTAAAAAAGGTTACGTTGTATTCTAAAATATTTGGTGGTAGAATTTACCAAATTACCTTGAGGATTAAACCCGAATTTTTTCAAACAAATGTACTCACACTGTCTCTCATTCCATTTTAATTTCTGTTAATTCCATTGGCTTAATATTCCCTTTTGGTAGTAAACTGATGCCGTAAAATGCGTTGCAATTATTTAAAATCAAGCAACGCTGTCCTGTGCCGACTGTTGAATTTCATGTCACTGCCACAGCAGTGTTCCTATTTTCGTTGTTATTATTATCAGCAGCAGCAAATACAAATCTCGGTGAAACAATTCGGATGACATTTTTTTCGAAAATACAAGAATATTCTGTTGTTAGTTGTCAATCCTGTAGTGAAAAATGTTATTATTATCTCGGTTGATATTACTCCCGAAGCGCTCTATTTTACATATTTTTTCCTAAACGTCAAAATGATGCATCACAAAAGACAATTTCTAAAAATTAATGCGTTTTCTTTTTGCTCAATGAAAGCGCATTATTTGTACGAAACAAGCATATGCAATAGTTACTCTTTCATCTAAATTTGTTTTTCGTCTAAATTTTTCGTAAAGTCAATACACCATTTGACATTTAACCATTAATTTTCTTTAATTCTACCTAAAACATTCAATTTCTAAAATAAATCATACTTGTTTCAAAGGAATTTAAAACTTCTTCAATGCACGGGACAAACAAGAAACAAAAATACTTCCGTTAACCAAATTGATGTAATTTACAATGTTTGATATTGCACGCAATTTCTTATCTTTTACGAAACGACGCATATCACGTCACCGAACGGGTGTGTCTCAGAAAATGCGAATTTTGTGAGTTGATTAATGCTGGAAACGTACGGCGCAGACGGAAATCTGTGTCCTGGGTCTAGAACACGAACTTGTCAGAGAGCAAAACGTGACGCCCAATTTCTTCAGGCACATCAGTATCCGCGCGTGATCCCCTCAGCTTCGTGTTTCCATTCCGACCCCTGTCTGGCGTCTCACCCCCCCTGCCCCGCCCAAGCCCTTTCCCCTCTCCGTCCCCACCCCCACGATCCTCCTCCTCCAGATTCAGCTGCATCACCGCCTCTCTGAACCCGCGCACCTACCCTCGGTCTAAGACTTCGCCGAGCCCTCCTTTCCCTTTCTTCTGTTCATCTGCATTGTCATTGGGCTTTAATGTGACCTACCCATTTCTTCCTTCAAATAGACTACCGTTTTTTCTGAAATTCTTTATTTTCACGTTTGTGTACATTAGGTATGATCTTCCTCTTACCCTTCTAACACGTACCTCCATATTCATAACGATTCCACTGAACATTTTATTCTCTCAAATGTATTTATTGCATTTTCTATTTTTAAATTGTTCAATTATAATGTACCATTATTAAACAAATATTTTCCACTTTTTCCCTTAAAGTTTTAAAGTCGAAGCATTATTGCTACTTCTCCTAATTCATTCCCTTCCTTGATCCTCTCTTTCAATCGTATATCATTTCCGTATATTGGTATTGTACTTGCAATAATGAGTTATTATATCATCGTTTTTCAAACCCTTTTATTTTAACTTACGAAATTACAATATTTTCACAACTCGTAATTTCATCTGAATGTCGTAATGTATTCGCACGCAATTTTACGTTTTGCGTTTCTTTTCTCCGCCGTTTTTATACGTATCCTTCTACTTTGGACAGCCATTCTATTATTATTTGTTGCCGTCTATTTTTTCTTCTTATTCTTTATTCACGCTCAGTATCATTTTAACCACTTCTTATCCGTTTTGCTTTTAATATTTTCCTGAAATTCTCATATCTTTCATCAACAGTGCTGTTGTTGTTATAAGAAGTCTTTCTCGTCACCGGTAACACATTTACCTAACAGTCTACCACCACCATCCCAGAGACCTCAGAGACACGAAACATACGCACGAATGGTGAGGTTGGTAGGTAACCAACCTCACCATTCGTGCGTATGTTTCGTGTCGCATCCACTGCCATTGATCCCTTGACCGCCCCTGCCTCGTGTGCGTTCACCGCCGCGCCCACCGTCGTGTACTCGGCAGTCGCGGCCCAGGTACAGGCACAGGCACGGGCACAGGCAGGGCACAGGCCCCGGCACCGGCAGGACCCACCGCCGCCCCTGGCACCCACCGGCCCTGCCCTTCCGCCCGTGCCCTCCGCCACCGCACTTTCACGGGCTTTGGCGCCGGGGCCGCGGGGGCGCGGGGTTGCAGCGGCGGCGGCGGCGGCGCACGCGCGCCCTGTGCAGATCGATGTTCGGCGGCGGTGGCGGCGGCTCGCGACGCCACCTGCCCGCACCGCCGCCCCGCCCCTGCGCCCGCGCGCTCCCCGCTCCGCCACCCGCTCCTCCCGCTCCGCCCCCTCTGTCCGCTCCGCCCGCTCCGCCCGCGCCCGCGCCCCCGCCGCCGCATTCCACGCGCGTGCCTCCGCGCGCGCCGCGCTTGGACACTTTCAGACGTCTTTTGAGGCGGCCCCGCCCCCTCCCCCCGGCCCCGCCGCCTCTAATACACCCTTTTAGCGCAAAGCGTACCTTCCACATTCTTCGCACGCCCCGCGATATTCCGTCGGGGCGCGCGGGGACGGCGGGGGTAGCGGGGCGGCGAGCGGAGGATGGCGCGGAAGGGCGCGTCGAAGGGGACAGACGTCGTGACAGACGCACGGGACCCGCAAAGGGAGGGGGCGGGACGAGGCACGGCGGGGAGGGGCGGGGTGACGAGGGCGGGGCCGTTTGGTGGGCGTCGCAATGGGCTGTGTACGAAGGGCGGCACGGTGACGATAGTAAAAGCGGCGGCGGCGGTGGCGGCGACGGCGATGGATATGTAGATGGTTGCACGAGGGCGCTTTAATGTTTGTGCGCGGGGTGGTGGAGGTGTGTTCATTTGGTAATGGAAGGGGAAAGCACTGACGTGAGATCGACGGGAGGGCGGCAAATCGAACGCGAACGGTTCGAAGTTCATGTGATGACGGTCCGTAGGTTGACGCGAGCGATATGAACGGGAAGGAGGGGAAGTGTAGTAATGGGGAAGTAGAATTCAGACGCAGCCAATGTGGTTCGGGAATGAAATTCTGAAGTTGAATGAAATATATCTATAAATTGTATATCTTAGCAGTTGGATTGGAACTGTGTAGTTTAGTGTTTTGATTTTGACTCAAACTCAGATGCAACGCCTGCAGGTGACACTGCATGACAAACGCAGTAAACACGATTCAATGATTATCATTACGCGTAACTTAGTTTTGTTGTGAGAAAAAAAACAATAAGAAAAGCACAATATTTAAATTACAACTGATATAACAAGAAGAATACCGAGAGAGGTTGCTCAGGGTATCAACTGTTGTCACTGTAGTGCCTCTGACCGGGAGGTCCTAGGTTCGAGTCCCGACAGCGGCAGGATTTTCCACACATTGTCAGTTAGGTCGAATTCAGTCGCTCTCTGCAGGAGAATTCTAGCCGCCGGATGCTCTGATCGGTAGTTTTCCGTGATTTCGCCGATCAACATCTCGCAAATGCCAGAGCAGTACACTAACAAACAGGCCACGGAGAGCGCGTCTTTCCTTCCTCTTCCTTGTCCTATCCTGACCCCCTTGCACACACCACTCACAAACGTACCACCACTTACACACACTTAAGTTACTTACACGTACTCACCTCAACAGTTACACACACCTGCAGCAACATGCACTGTACTACCACAGATGCCGGGAGACCAGTCAGGAGCTTAGAACCTGTCCCGGATGGTGGGAGATACGTGGTTGGCGCGGTGCCCCGTTAGTCGACGAAAGGTCGGCACCGATCTCGCCATCCAACGGGGGAAGACCACCTCCACCTCTCGAGGAAAGAAACATTTTCTACACTTCGGAACTAATGACCATAGCAGTTGACGCGTCCGGAATCACTAACAATCAAGAAGAAAATAATAATGGATAATGGGAATTATGTCAATGCAATTTGAAATCTGTAAAGTAAGAAAAATTTAATGCTCCCGGTGAGGTCCAGACGATAGTGTTCATTGAAGCATGTGTGTGGTGCTAAAGTTGTGGATACTGATTAGTTGATAGGTTACAAGGGCTGGCGAGACGAGATGATTCGAGTAAGGAGTCATAGTGAACGGGAAGCGTTTGATGCAAGTACCATTCTGGAAGAGGTACTTCTATTTGTACAGCAAACAACGTAGGCGTAAGGCATGTAGCAGGCGAGAAAGGCGCTATGGGTATATTCTCCATGAAATGAAACGGCGTTCGCAAATTGTAGACGTGGTTGGCCGAAGATTCAAAACGTATTAATCTAACATTAAAATAAAATTAATATTTTCTTTCAACTTAGATGGACTGAAAAATGACTTTTCTTGATTTGAGGCAAGAGATGTATGTTGTTGAGCAGAGAAAAAGTGTTGCGAGAATTTTCCACTCTAAACAAATAATATTTATGCGATATTCGAAATGCTAGTGATGATGCATTATAATGCAGTTATGTAGCATTTGCACAACTATTTCAAACATTAACACTGTATCAAACATAACTAACAAATATCTCACTATTTTTGTATTTGTTAAAGTACTTTAAAAATATTTTGAATTATTGTTTATTTTGAACTTACGGTTTTTATGAAGAATATTGTAATTTTAGAAATACTTTACTGAGGATTAGGGCTATTTCTCGTAATGTTGTAATTGTGTTTAAGTAATTATTCTTTCATCTTTTCTCGTAAAAAGAGAGTAATGTAATGTTGCATTGTGCCATTTGTTTTTGGCAGCAAAACGCATTTTTCATGTCCGGGACAACGAAAAAGTGTATTTTTGTTTCTCAGTTTCGTAGTACATTACTTTTTTAAATATGTAATATAGTCAAAATTTTTGATAATACTTCACAAAATGCTTCCAGAACACTTTGGAATATTTATCAAAAATAGCTTAGTTATCAAAGTAGCGCAAAATTTTTTCTTTACATTCTTTGCTTCCATACAGAAAAATATGCTTTTAAAAATTGTGCAAACCTGTTTTCAATAAAGTCTCTAAAATTTGAAAAAATGCCGAAATTTGAGTGTTTTTCTAACCTGGCCTATCCTTCCAATATTAAAGTTAGGGATTATTTTTAATGCGACATATTGGTTAATATTAGATTTTTAAATCATTTCATGTAAATATTTTCAAAATATTTTTACTTTTGGCGTATTTTGAGTTATAATGTATTAGAATCACAGCTACCTTGAGAATTCACTCACAGTATTATAAATCCAATTCTTCGCACACACAATTAGGTTCTTGTCTGAATACGCATAGCGCTCCTGTTCGAATCCCAGCCTTATAAAAAATATTTTGCTTTTTCCTTTAACATTTGCGTCAGATTTAGAACCTAATAGACTGAAAACAATTTTTAGGAAGGTATTTTCTTTTAAACTTTTCAATTTTCAAAATATTAACGATATATTTTTATTTTTGAACATCTGACACTTCTTTTGTTTAGGATTTTTAATGGATTGAAGTAGTAAAGTAGTTCTGTAGTGTTATTATAATAGAAATAACATTACGTAACGGTTGTCATGAATACGAGGAAGTGTTTGGTTTTGTAGTGACATTTGTTTGACAGATATCGCGAGAAACCCCAAGCTTTAAATTTTATAAATTTAAGATTATTAATATTAAGATCATGAAGCAACCGGGTTGTGTCTGCGCCGGATTGAAGTCCTTGCCCGTTGGCGCGACGCCCCTGGAGAACTGGGACGTACAGTGGTGTTCTGCGGGTAGCCTAGTAGAATGATTCCCAATTACAAATTCTTTTAAAAATTAATTATTTTTAGAAGTAATAGCAATATCTGCTGATCTACGAAGCACAGTGACGAGGTTGTGGACATCTAGTTTTGAATCTGTTAGTTAAAAATACATGTGGTTAAAACGGATTATACATCTTCCGCACATCATTCATTCGCGTACTGAATGCGAATTGAAGGTTGAATTCGAATTTAAATTCTTCAACAAGTTCCAACCTCTTGATTCAACTTCCTGATAATTATTTTCATCTACGTAAAAAGCATAATTAAACGCATAATTAAACGAAAGCTATAATTAAACACGTTACAAAAATAATTATCCAGCAACTGCTTGGTCAGATTTCCGCGGTGACCGTAATGATAAAAAATTATATCTTCGGCATTCAATCGCTATGTAGTGTAATTTTTAGTATAGAAATCTCAGAAGTTCGTTATTCCAAACCAGCAGCAATATTTGTTTTATTTTTTTAATTTTTTAAAATGTTTTTTCAAGTCTTCAACTAGAGAGAAGCTTCTGCTTCTGAGAAGTACGTGACCTTGTGCAAACGTCTCCTCGGGTTGGGTGTAAAGGAGGTTGTGTACGACGAGAGGGAGAGAGAGAAAGAGAGAAAGAAGGATAAAGAAGAAGAGAGAGAAAGAAGGAAAAAGAGAAAGAAGGGAAGAGATAAAGAAGGAAAGAGATAAAGAAGGAAAGAGATAAAGAAGGAAAGAGATAAAGAAGGAAAGAGAGAAAGAAGGAAAGAGAGAAAGAAGGAAAGAGAGAAAGAAGGAAAGAGATAAAGAAGGAAAGAGATAAAGAAGGAAAGAGATAAAGAAGGAAAGAGAGAAAGAAGGAAAGAGAGAAAGAAGGAAAGAGAGAAAGAAGGAAAGAGAGAAAGAAGGAAAGAGAGAAAGAAGGAATGAGAGAAAGAAGGAATGAGAGAAAGAAGGAATGAGGGAAGGAAGGAATGAGGGAAGGAAGGAAAGAAAGAGGAGAGAGAGAAAGGAGGCGATGGGGATTGTTCTGCACCAGGCAGCACGAGGGCAGTGCGAGGGCGGCGTGAGGGCGGTGTGAGGACACCTCGGCCAACGTGGGACGCAGCGGGTAGTCGAGGGGGCGGGGCCAAGCGGTTGGAGTCACGCGAAGAGCCCTCGACGGCAGGAAGCGAGCTCTGCTGGCGCTGCGGAGGCGGCGACGCGTGCGTTCCGCGAGCGCGCGGAATATCTTTATAGGCGAGAAGACGGAGACGGAGGAGGAGGATATTGCACTAAGCGGAGTGTGGTATATGAACAGCACTACTGCGCTACGGGTCTTTGATCACCATGGCATAGTGTCTCGCGACAACTCATCGTCTTAATTAGAGATGAGAGATAAAATCCAAAATGCGTAGCTGTGTTGCCGATAAAACAGTTCTTTATGCACGAAGGGCGCTATAAGGGTTCGAGCGGCGACAAAATGCTGGACGGCGTTTGGCCAGAGGGCTTTTTGTCGCCCGAGATCATTAGAACCAGTTAACCCTGTGGTACATACATCATTTTATTTTTTACACAATTTTATTGATTCAGATTTACTTATTTACTAATTAACTGGATGTTAACTTGACTCGGTTTGTCATTTCATATTCCCTTTATATAATCCCCTCTCACAATTCCCTCCATAAGACAACAAGTTGTATCATTCAACTGTTTTCATATTTGTCTCGTAATCACGACTCTTTTGATCCAGGTATGTTATGCAGCGCATGTCGAACCCACATTGAAGGCAATAACAAGCTATAACGTATCAGTAAAAAATAAAGTGTGTAAGAGCAACATTTTCCGTACAAAAGTTTTGCCAAAACCCCGAGGTGCAAACTATATTTGTGATTCAACTTAGTATAATATAAGAGCGAGGTTAGAGATTCCGAATCTCAAGAAAACGTGCACAGCTAGGTAGATAGAAAATAAAATATTTTTATTTTTATTTCAATGAAATGATGTTATTTGGTTAAATATTAACACTTTTAATAAATGTTTTATGACATAATTGCATTAAAATACAATTATTAGCTATTGTTATATTAATATTGTACTGTTCTTCGTGATGTAGCATATATTATGAAGAATTGTTATATTGCATTATCTTCAGCATGTCCTGTCTGGATGATTTCCCGAAGTACCTCCACGTCTATCAAGTGCAAATTTGTTCGTTCTAAAATTGTTATCCAATTAGTAGCAACAATAAAAACCAATGAAAATGAAATGAACGGAATAAAATTCTAGTATAATATAATGTATGTTGCAAATACTTTTGTTTTATATTCCGTGAGTATTAAAATGAGTTAAAATACATAGTTAATATTAATTGATGATAAAAAAATAAGAACGCTAGGAACAGGTACGTAGTTCACAAAAATATATTTATATTTTTGTTTCTACGAAGAGATCGAATAAATTGCTGTTTAAACTTGGAGTGGTCGCAATCTTTGGCATTACTCAAGCGCTCCCAAGGCGTCAATTTGGCGCCTCGAATTAAACGTTGGTATTTGAAAAATGATACTGCATTTTTTGCAAATATTTATGGTATATTCTGCAGAAGACCTTGAAATATGCTTTTATTATTATAAAAGTTGATCAAAGTTTTTTACATTAATTTTTCTCACTAAAAGTTTAAACAAACTTAATTTAGAACTTTTATTAACGATCGGATTAAATCAGTCTGGTTAGGAACTAACTCGTAAAGGAAACAGTTGCATAACGACAATAATTTCAGTAGTTTTTGAAAGATTGTATGCATGAGTAAATAACACAATTAATTAGGGAACAGAAATCTTCATTGCTAACTATAATCAAAATGTATTAGGTATTGATTTTCTTTTCTAATGTCTAAACCATATCGACTTCATTGAATTATCGCTTCTAAAGGTCGCATACTAAAAGGTATATTAATAAAAGGTAATACGGCCTTGTAGAGACAAACCATAAATTTCGAATTTGTAGTAGCTTTTGGTATGTTAAATCTGATTGCGAATATGCTTTTCTAAATCTATATATATCGCATACTAGTAATTACTATGGAGAAAGATATGTTATACAACAGCGAAAAACGGACAGAAAACTTGTGGGTCCCTCATTCCTCTGACATGGGTAATAATGCTTCAAATGTAATAAATAACATCCTCCAATATATTGGGTAGTCAGAATTCAAGTTTTTTTGGTACCTTGACACCGAAAAATTGCTTTACGGCCAAACTGCTTTCAGTCTGTCTCCGAAAAACGCTGGCTCCTGAACTGCTCACATAATTTTTACCAAATTTGCTACTTCTCAACCGATATAGTGATGTTGCGTCCCATTGCATTTGAAAAGCTTTATTTTAATTTTTGTAAGTACTTTACATGCAGCCCCTGGGGAATTTTAAAAATGTTCTCAAAACTTTCTCCAGTTTTCCTTCAATTCTTCCTCGAGCAGATTAAAAATCATAAGTTCCTTCATAAAAATAACTAAGGTCCGGTTTCTCGAAAATTGCAAAAGTTTGAATTTTTTTCTACATCTCTCTACAACTATAAAATTTAAGATAAAAGCTGTTTTCTTAATAAAAACTGTTCTTCTAAGTTTGATCGTTAAATAATGTCATGTAAAATGTTTTGAATTTACACATAGCTTACGGGCGCCTGCTTAGATAATGAGTCCCCAAACCCCCGTTCGAAGGAAGCCTGGGTCGAAACTCGGGCGCGGAACACTGCCTACGGGCAGTCTCCCCGTAAAAATAACCCGTACCGTGTGTGTGTATATATATATATATATATATATATATATATATATATATATAGAGAGAGAGAGAGAGAGAGAGAGAGAGAGAGAGAGAGAGAGAGAGAGAGAGAGCTTACGGGCACTTTTGATTGAAATAAGGACAAATTTTAAAATATTACGTAACTGGAAACTGTTTCTTATTTTATTATTTCAACTCGTCGGATTTTTATGAAAACCTTCAAATTTTCGAAAATTGTAATTGTTCAACTTTTTTTTAGAGCGTCATAGGTATACCAACTCAGGGAGTTGGTGTAGTGGTAACCAAATGCTTGCTAAACTGTAGAAACTGTTTACTAATTCCAGCGTGGGTAAACATTTTTGTGGGTTGGGAACACTTTTGCTCTTTAAATATCAGTAAAATGCGACGTAAATGTTACAAATAATGCGTGAGAGTACATGCTGTTGCAGCACTTCTAGTTTATTTTGAATGTTACTAAAAATTTGAATCAAATGAAATCACGAGAAAGATTCTTATGTAGTCGAGAGAGATTTCTCACTCGCTCCTATTTTGGCTCGTGAGGAAATGAATTTCATTGATAAAGTACCACTTTATCGTCTTGTATAATTTTTTGTGGGGTAGGGTGCGAATTGGCAGTCTAGGACGACGCGAACATGCACCTGTACTTTCCTAGGCTCAGTCACATTTATCCCGTGGCAAGTGTATATGATTCCTTTTTGGAGGGTGGAGGGATCAGCACTATACTGAATCCAATTTTTATCCCCCAGGGTTGCTAGTCCTGCGAATATAGAATGATGATGGTTGTAAAGTATGAATGGACGACATACACATACGGACATACACAGACACACCCATGCCCGAGGCAGGAATTGAACCCGCAATCCTTCCGTCTGAGATCGCCACCGCACTACCGCCTTAACGATCTCGGCTATCCGGTTCGGCTGGATAGTAAATTACTACTATTTTTTTTATTTTGTACTTGAAAACGGTAGGTTCAAAGCGCCAATATTGCCATCTCTTCCGTTCCGCCCCTTTCGGAACAACCGCGATGGAGGGTCCTCGGCGCGGCCGTGTGAAGAGGGCGGCGGGCCAGGCGGCGGGCTGGGCCGGGCGCCGCATGCGGGCGCGAGGGGCGTGGCGTGTTTGACGCGTCGGGCGATGACGGTGGCGGGCGAGGGCGTATCCGGGATTCGTAGGAAGAAATACGTGATGTGGAGTCGGAAGGCGGGGGTAGCAGGAAAGCCGACAGCGGCGCCAGGGAGCGCCAGGACGCTAGGGGCCGGCGGCCTAGCGAAAGGTGTGTGTGTAGGGGGAGAGGGAGGTGCATATGCTAAAGGTCTATGAAGGCTGCCTTCGGAGGGTCTTAAGGTCGACGCGGCACGTTCAAGAGTCGGCGTGGAGAGATGAAAAGAGGTACGCTAGTGACGCGGGGCGCGAGGAGGGAAAGGAAGTCCATAAAGGGTCAATAGAGGATACAATAGGCGCGAGGAAATGCACGAACGGTTGTGCGTGGCGGCGAGAGAGGGTTGGCGTTCAATGGGGAAGGAGGTCGTAACAGGAAGCTACGGGTGTGAAGGGCCTTTGTTAGCTTCTGTCTCCTTTTTGAATGTTCTTCGGTAGTTTCTCGCACTGTCCGAATTCATGTTGCCGTTAGAAAATATTTTGACTGTGCTTCTATATCTCTATAGAAAAGGAAGATAAGTAAAAATTTCAATTTCGAAACCAAATATTGAATCAATGTGTTCTCACAAAAATTGAGATGTAAAATCTCAAAAATTACTTGAAGTTGCCATGATAATTTGGCCCTGCCTCTATGAAAACGCTCCATAAATCGATCTTAAGTACTCAGAGCTCCGATGGTTTTGTTTACCTCCTTTTTCTGTTCTGAATGCAAAAATTATCAAAAAAGTAACAAAAATTAAAATTAAGTTAATTAATTTTACCAATCTGTCTGGTTTGCTTGTTTCATTTGATTGTTGGACTGATTGATGATTCCGGTAACTTCAACTGCTCTATTAGTCCCGCTGGTGTTGTGAGTGTTTTTCAATGGTGGTGTTTCTCCCCTGCTTAATAGGGAGATCCGTCATGGTGAGTAGCTTTCGCGTAATTCTGCATGGGATAAAGGCAGTATTTAGGCAATTATTTTCTCAAAAACCTCTCAAATTTTAGTTTCAAAATCTTTTCTTGTATGTGCCAAAGGCCGGTTAAAAAATTAGGATGATCCTACTTTCGGCGAACTCTCTGTTTTTGAAAATGACAAAAAAATTAACATAACAAAATTACAACATCGAAGAGTCTTAAATGAAATCTCTATAAAAAATCATAATTTTAAAAACGGTCATGTTCTATTTTTTGAAAAAAAGAGTCGTTTTCTCGTAATTTCTGCTTGAATTTATTGCTATGGATGAGAGGGACATTTTTCAAAAACAGCTCCAACCAGTTGGGAGGTTAGAGCGTGTTCCGGCTGGGGCCCGGCTGGTGGGAGATACTTGGCGAAAATCGTGCTAGCCGACATGTAGGTCGGCGACAGATCTCACCACTGAGCGTGGGAAGATCACCACCCCATCCCGAGGGAAAATGCACCACACTTATGGGACTAATGACCTACGCAGCTGGCGCGTATGAAATATGAAACATATGAAATTATCAATCAGTTACTCAATCAAAAACGACTCCAATTTTTTTCTTCGTATTTTTTCAATGGTTAGATCAACGAAAACACAAAGAAGATCATAGATCGAATTTTCGTGGAATTCTCTGAATTTTCAAAAATTGCAAGTTAGATATATTGCGAGAAAGTAAGTGCTGATATAACATTACATGTAGTTCATTTTCAGAATTACTGAAATACGAAGGCCTCAGCGAAAATTCGAACCCACGGCCATTCGTTCTGAGCAGTTCGGTAATCACCGCTGCACTTAGTGTTGGGCTCGCTATGAGGAGAACCACCATGAGCCTAGAATAGCCACGAGAATCAAGGGACCTGTCTGGCACCCTGTCCGCGGCCCGTGGACGTGTACGTGCCGGGGGACCTCGAGCGAGGGGCCGCAGCGGTGAGGGGGGGGAGGGCGAGCGGCGAGGCGGCGCGGGGGCATGTAGCGCGAGCACACAGGCGCGAAGGGGGGGGGGGGGCGGGGGGGGCGGCGGGTGCAGCGCGGTCGCGGCGGGGCGGACCACGTGCACCCGATCGAACGCCGGAAGCGGCGGCGGGCGGCCGCTTCCGGACCACATGCGCCCTGCTGGTCCACGGCGCGGCGGGAAAGGCAGGTTGGCGGGTGGAAGGGCGGTCGACTCTTTAACGCAACGTTGCCGCGGAAGAACACACCGGCTGAGATGGCTCAGAGCAACAACTGTTGCTACTGCAATGCCTCTGATCGGAGAAGTTCACGGGTTCGAATCCTGTGTGTGGCGGATTATTGACACTCGCGAAGTAGTCAGGTCGATTTCAGCCACTGTCTATACGAGAATTCTAACGGCCGACTACTTTAATCGGTAGTAGTCTGTCGTTTTCCAATCAATACAATGCGAAATTCGGAGCAGAACCGTAAGCAACAAACCACATACTGCGTGCGATTTCCGTTCATCATCCTTGCCCCCCTCCTCTTCCCTTAAATACACAAACTTGGATGCACTACAATACCACAAATGTCGCCAAACCAGTCCAGTACTGAGAGTTTGTCCCAGCCAGGGTGGTACCATGCAGGTGGTATAGAGCGAAAATTCCCGTGCAGTCGACGTGTATGGGTCGATGGGCATCAGAGTTTACCATACATTGCGAGAGGAACACCACCATCTCCTGGGAAAATACATGCACTACACTTAGGGGACGAATGATCATAGCAGTTAACGCCCCAGGGTACAAAATGATTCAGCAAAAGAACACGTCTATTGCTATTTTATCATTTTTTAAGGATTCTTTCCTTAACATTGAAGGAACCGGGATACGTCTTAGTCTAACTTAATTTCCAGTTCTCTTTAATTTGTGCTACGAAAGCGACTTTCCTGTATTTGGACCATTTGGGATCTATTTGTTTGCTGTCTTATTCCTTAGCTCAAGCATCCAAGCCCGGTTTTTTTCTTTTGAAATCCATGTTTCAGAAGCTCAGTAAGGTAAGAGTCTGAGATGTTAAGTACTGTACCCATATTTATTGTGACATTCATAAAACCCCAGACGTACTCTTCAATAACAGCTTCATTTAGTCACTTTGCAGTTATTTTCACTATCAAGGAAATAAAAACTGCACAGAAATATTAGTGAAAGAGATAATCTTATTAAAAAATCTAACTTCATTTTCGTGTATTTTTTTCTTTTTAATTTCTCGTGTGGGTGACATTTACCAACTACTGCGATCGTGAAAAAATCTAAATCCCAGGTTTCCACAAATAAATGAGTTTTAGGGTTCTGTAATGCCACAAAAGCTCTTTTAAAAATTCTGTTTGCTAATCTATATCAGTCCGATTATGCTTGTGTGTGTCGTTTGAACATACAATGAATTCATTAATATTTGATATTATATTTGAGTTATCCGTAAACAATGAATGTAAATTTTGTTATTGATTTAATTTCAGTATATTCCATTAATAAATCTGTTTAATATCTGGTGATAAAATATTTTTGTATAAGAAAAACACGTTTATTTATATTTAATTTATTTTATATGATATATAAGCAAATAATTAGAAGAAAAAAGATAAAAGACATAATAATGAAGTAATTATGAAATAACGAGATCTCACACTAACATTCAAAAGCACTTGAAAAAATGAAAACAATATACACGTTAGTCACGTACCTTTAGCACCTCCTGTAATGTTTGAACGATTGAAATTACTGCATTGCCGTTTCCACGAAAGTTCATGAGGGAATAGCACTAACTGATGCATGTATTAGTTTCGATTTTATCACTTATATATTACGAGATATTGAGCTAACTTTGTGTTTTTCAAATGGAACTATACATACTTTTTTAGTCTATCACGACGCGCGTAAAAAGAGGAATGTAATAATATACATATTGTCACATGTTAAATAAGCATTATTTGAGTAATTTTAATTTTGGGGGGTCTCGTGTTTAACATTGGATTTCTCTTTTACGCTTATCGTAATAGACTAAAAAATATGTATAGTTCCATTTCAAAAACAAATTACTGCAATTTCTCAAAAAGTACAAATGAAAATACAAAAAAATAGAAATGAATAATGTATTAATTAGCCTCATTCTCTCGTGCACTTCCGTGAAAACTGCATTTCAATAACTTCAACCTTTCAAAAAGTGCTAAAGGTATTTGTGTGAGGTGGCTAGAAATGCTGAAGTTACGTGACTCACCCTGCATATAAAACTAGTTTGAAAAACATAAATAAGTAAACAACATTCATAAAAAGTACAATACAAAAGTTTGTAGTTCTTTAACCTTTTAGAAAACTAAAACTTAGCGGTAGTAAGTAGTAAACTGTGTTCCTTAACTATCATCTATGACAGTTTCCTATTTCAGGAAGAAAATGTTTTTAACTCAAAATTTTAGCTTAGTAACGTTTACTTTTTCTTGATTTTATTCTTATTTCTAATTTTTAATTACAGCGTGGCATAACTGACAAGCCGGAAGTATCATTTCACTCTGAAACTCCGATTCTGTGAAGTAATCTTGACAAGTCATGTTAACAGTGAAATCAAATAATTCTACTCAAGAATTCTCCACACAACAGACAACAGGCCTTATATTTTTCTGGATGTTGAATACTGCTATTGTAAAGTCAATGTATAAAAACAGAGAGTCCGTCCTTTAGTTGTCTTCTCTCTCTCTAGCTGCTGTTCTTGAATTCCACATGCGTCGAAAATGGTCGCCGAATTTTTGTCGCCAGCAGAGCACTTAGTTGGCTTCTTTTACGTTCCACAAATCACATGCGAGTAACCTTTCCCTTTATGGCCATTCTTTGGCGTTTGTATAACTCGTGTGTCGCTGCGTGTGTTACAAGTCTTTATGGCAAAAGCTCGATGTTCCGCAGTTCAGAGTAACTTCTGTCATTCTTTACGCCACGGAGCTCCATTCATATTCTCTCAAAAGCAATTGCTCATGCGGAGTAGTGTTTCATGGCTCGCAAAGCGAGTATTGGGTAAGTGTATTACGTATATTCACGTTTACTACACAGTAAAATATGAGCTATGCCCCTCTGTGTATCGTATGTAAAATACGTCTGCCACTGGCACGTGCAAATGTGTCGACCTACTGACCTACACCACTGGGAGTATTTTTCTACTTGCACGTGTTCCAGGAACTGTATTATATTTCGGTATTTTATATGTTCAACTAGTGCTCTTTTTGCATTGAAAACAATACATTTGTCGTAAATGGAAAGTTAAACGATATCTCCCTTTGGGTAACATTTTTGCGTACAACTTTTAGAAAACTAAAGTGATGCGTGATGGAGTATACGAAAATGAACTAAATTTAGGTTTGTATTCAATAGTTGTTACTGTTACATTATATTCATAACTATTTCTCTATTTTGTTCATATGCTATGAGAGCGATGCACTATAGACTCTTACTCATAATACGAGTAATAGGTTCTTGACACCTTTCAAGAGATGTAGCAAACTAGAATCATTCAAAAGACAATCATTAATCTTTCATTCAAAAGACAACAAATATAATGAAGATATGAAACTGAATGGCTGTGAGTTTCACATGGGAAGAGTATTGGCATTCAATTTGATGCTGAAATCCGACTCCTAAAGTTCGAACTTTTTGTTCCTTACGAAAATAACATTGTTTTGCTTCATTATTTTTATTTACACACATGTCATCTTCAATTTCAATACAGGAAGCAGTGAAGTATGTTGCCCTTTTATCATAATTAACAAATATTGTAATTTATTTAATCTTGCGGAATGCTAAAAACCTGGTAAAATAATTTCAAAATATCTTACGGATCTTGTAAAGGTTGCTTGATAATATATTGTTGCTTTTGTTTAGTAGAGAAGATTTGATGTCATTACCGAGCAATCGACAACATCAGTCGAATGCCGGAGCAGTAACCTACCAAATGGGCCACGGACCGCGCGCGATGTGTCCTTCCTCTTCCTTGTCCTATCCTCTCCCCCTTACGCACACACCTACACTAACATGCACTACACTACCACATATTCCGGGAGATCGGTCCGGAGCTTAGAGCTTGTCCCGGCTGGGGCGGAGCCCCGCTGGTAGGAGAGTCCTGGTTACGGGGAAACCCCACTAGCCGACGGTAGGTCGGCGCCGGATCTCGCCATCCAGCGGGGGAAGATCACCGCTATCTCGCGAAAAAAACATGCACTACACTAACGGAACTAATGATCAAAGCAGTTGACGCGCCCGGAAACACGAAAAAACAAACTAAACCAAACCGAGCAATCGATTCTCAATTCATTTTACTGGAAATAATTTTGAAAAAGGCTACTCTTGTTTTGCTAATAAATAAAATGATAAATTTTCGTTCACTTTACAAACAGAATTCCAGACACTTGCAATATTTTCACACCGTCAATATAAAAAGATTATATTAATATTATAAAACTTTGGAATGACAAACGCCACTCGGTGTGTAGCGTGCATTTTAGAGTATTGTCCACACGGATTGCTACCTCTTCCGACGCGCAGACAACATTGGCTTGTGTGCTTTCCTCCAGCAGTTCTTCGTGCTATGCACACAAATGGACAGCCAACGTAACACCTCCCCAGGACGCTTAATGCAGTGGAAATGTACGTGCATTAAGGCCGAGTTCTCCCTGTTCGAATAGCGTTGATCTCCCTCGCAGAGAGTGTTGGAAGTGGAGGGTTGATTGCGGACAGTGACCATTAGGCCGTACCGATTCAAACAAAGCTCGTGGCAGGAGAGGACCGTTAACTTCAGAAAGTCGTTTTTTTCGTTGTAAATGCGTAATGTTCAAGTACTCGTGTATTAAATATGATTTTCTCTCTCATATGTCACATACAGTTTTTTTTTACTAAATAAATATTGTAATCAACAACTCGAGTTACATTCGACGTGACTTTAGAGTGCAAAAAATGTTATTTCAGTGCCCGCTTTTCCTCAACAATACGACGTTTTCCTTATTTTACATTAACAAAGTCCTGCTTTGCTTCATGCTAAAGTCGTATGCTCTAGCCCGCCTAAGATGAAAAATATTAACAATAATGTATTAAAATTTGATTTAAGAATCCTAGCGTCTGTTCCAATAACAACTGACGTTGTAGATTTTAATATCGTTTAAGGTTTGAATGTTAACACCTTGGTGTGTGCCGTGGAAGGCTAAAAGAATCTATAGCGGAATTCCAGATTACCTAAATCGTCAATTGCTTCGTTATTTCAGAATTCTTTTTAATAGTAGCATCCCTTATACATTTGTGGCGTAACCTTTTCAAAAACTATATTACATTTTTTAAACAGAAATGAAACAGTACAACTTTTAAGTTGCATTCTTCTACGACATGAGGTCTGTTTGAAATGTTAGTGAGGAGGATATTATTGCAACTAAACCTACATTTTTCTTATCAGAAAAACTTATTATCAACGTTTAAATAAAAACATTTCGCCAAAAATGAATCATTTAACTTCTACATAACATTAAATTGCCTTCAGGCATGCGCGTAATATTTGCGTCCCAAGAAATAAGGAGTCCGAATACAAGCCGAATAAAAAAACACATTGCTTTCCGGTAGCGAAACGGTCCGAGCAGAAAAGCTGCATATTGCAGCGCATTGTTATCAGATCAGAGAGCGACAAAATGACGCGAAGGGGCGCACGGCTTTGGCAGTGCCAGCGACAGCAGGGAGCACTGCAACCGGACGGAAGTAGGGTGTAAAATGTTTCGTCATTATCTCCATCGCGCATATGTATTTGTTGGTGCGTGGGCGCGGTTTCGACGTTTTGTTGGGATCTAATTCATGTGACGACCATTGTTTGAATCCAGCAGTTATTTATGCCCATTTCCGAGGGAGAAAATGAGATGTTAATTACGTTTTCGGGAATCGTGCCTAAAGCGCGCCGGTTTCGCATAATTACTTGATTAAGTAACTGTAATTTATTCGAAGCCGAATGTGAAATCGAAATATTTTTTGTTTTAATGTGTTGATTGACGGATGTCGTAGGCTACATTTTCGGCACTCAGCATCAATATCATATTTGTTGTGGACATATTGAACACGCATTATAATGGAGTGAGAATAGTCTAAATTCCATTGAATTGGTGTGTATTGATGTGGTTGTAAATAGTAGTATTTATTGAAATTAGGTTTTTTAACAAAAACTTCATGGAATTAATTTGTATGAGGAATTCCTGTTTTTGAGAGTTCCTTTTATGATCGTCATATGATACTAAATTTAAAAAAAAATGTTCTGCGGAAAAGTCACATATTTTACCGTTGTGACTAATAATTCCCATTGGAGCGCACATTTCTTTACTCCAAGGACATGTTTTTTCAAGTATGAGTTAATCTTTCAAGAATATAAATAGGTTCAAACTGATATTGTTTGTGTTAAAAATATGCAATGTAAATGTATTTTTCACTGATATCTTCTTTAACTATTAATAATAATAATAGTAATAATAATAATAATAATAATAATAATAATAATAATAATAATAATAATGCATTTTATTTGCAAATGCGATTTTAGATATACCTTTCACGGATTGAAAGATAAGTAATTTAGTGCTATATTTTATTGAGTGATGATTTGCAATTGACCGTTGCTTGTCTGAGCCTGCAAATTTTTCGTTAGAAAAGAAGTTCACGGCCTTGAGACGGAAGGTACCTTTAACCCAACGCCAACGTCGTCGCGATATTAGTTCCACCCGACCGCATTGGCCCCAACACCCATGCTTCATCTCGGTCTCGAATCGGGTTCCCCGATCCCCCAACAAACCAGAGATGTAGCCTCTTCAACTCCCCAGCGAGTTCTCCACACGAATTGCATTTGCCCCATCAAAATCTCCCTGTTGGTTGTGTTGGTTGTTTCCCTCCCTCGGGGACCGTTTGTCGTTGAGTCCAGGGCGCCAGCGTTACCTCCCCACCCGCCCCCGGCCCCGCTCCCGCCTCCTCCGCCGCCGCTCGCGCTCGCCGCCCGCGCCCGCTCGCCTCCCCCGCCCCGCCCCGCCCCTCCCCCACGTGGCTGGAAAGGCGCCAAGGCGGCGCGCTCAGCCTTCACGCGTCCACGCGCGCGCGCGCACGCACGCACGCACGCACGCGCGCGCCACAGGGCGATTCCCGGGAGCTTAAAGAGCACCGCGCGTTGTCCTCCGAGGGCTCGTAACGTAAACGCCTCGCGTCCGAGAGAGAGAGAGAGAGGGGGGGAAGGAGAGGGAGAGAGAGAGAGAGAGCTGAGATTGGAAACCATGTGAGTGGTCGCGGAGGCAAGTGTTGGAGGTGGCCGACATGGGCGTCAACATTGTTGCGATTAGATTTCCCCCGCACCCAGTAAATTTAGGAAGAGACAGAGATGCCGTGTCGTGACCTTCAATTTACAAGAGGGATGGATAGAGGCACAATCTGGGGTTACTGTGAACGTTCGCTTGAATAAGGAGTTGCCATATCGCAGGCTCTTTACAAGTATCGGGTGATTCGACTAAATTATGAAGTCAATGGTTAAGAGCACCTTACCTTATACACTAAGGTAATCATATCGTAATCTAAACTCCTCGCGCCGAACTGAGCTGAAGTTGTGCTAATAGGGCGATGAGGCGTGGAAACTGAAAGATGTGACCGACACTAACGTCAAATAGTTGCAAAACTCTTCCACACACATTGAATTTAGAAAGAAGTTTTATGTTGATTCTTGACAATTCAAGAAGTGAACTGAATAGTCTACTCAGTCTCGAGTAGAGGTAGGCTGTTTTCGAAATAACCCTAACGATATCAAGTTCGTTTACCCTGAAAAATAAGTTTTATGTTTGGAATGTCAGAAGGGATTTTATGATTGGTCAAAAATTGGGACATCAAGGTTGCATGCCCTTTCCACGTTGACCTCGTATTACAAATGTTTCCCATTGTAAAGCTAAGGCAGGTGAGATGCAATAACGTGCGATTAGACGAGAGTCAGCGGAAGGACATGTCGCAGGTTACACGTAGGCATTAATCTGTTGCGAAAGTTTCTCCAGTAGGGTGTAAAAATGGTTTCGTTAGACCCTTTCCCATCTAGATTGAAGGAAGAGAAAATATATTTACATCGCAGAACGCAATTGAGCCTAACGTTCAATATTTGTTCAGTGGCATTTAAACTTGCTTTCGTGAAGTCGTTGAATCGACAGATTTTTATTCCCCAATCATAATAACAAGTTCAGGTATTTGGACTAATATTGGGGTGATAGCGCTCTCGAACGCGTCTGTATATTCTAAATGGACTCCTTATCTAGACGTATCAGATAAATCTGAAACTGGAAGATTCACAGTTTTCAGACAACTATAGTTTTAATAGAAAGATCCCGTCGATTATATCGCTTCTGTCGCGAAAGTATCTGTTGGTGTAGCAACACTTAACATACACGAATTCTTTTTCAATTTCCACGTTGCTTCATGGACATGAATTTGTGTACTAAACTGTACTTTTATGTTGAAATACTGTACCAAACGTTTCTTTCAGTATTCTGAGGACTGAAAAAAATATGCTTTCAAATTTGTTTCGGGTTCCTTCTTAAGAATCTAACAAAAACTCTTGTTATAAAACTATTTAAGTTATTATCCCTAAGGCACAGATTTGTAAATATGTAGCTAATAAATAAAAACATTCGAATTGGTAGGACACAGTGTGCGTACTGTTTCCTTTTTAATGTTTACAGCTATCTGACAGTCTTGATACGATCGATGGCTCACCATCACTCATTCGTATCACGGATTTCCTTTATCTACTAATGACCTTGAAATAAAGCTACTGAATGATATGTAGTTATTGAGGAGTGGCTTCTCTAATTAGGATTTTCGTGTTTTCCTTTGAACCTTGTTTGGTTTCTCCAGAAATGGCCGTGCTTATCGGGTCACGACTAGCCGTAAGATACTTCCTTCCTCATTCAATTCGTTAATGTCGGGCGTAGGGAGCACCTTTTGCCCTAAATGGCCCATGAAAACCCCCACAGTAAGGCACTTAGCTCACTGCGGAGAACCGCATGAGTCAGCAATGCCACACCCCTGCTCTGGGGACGGTAAAACAAGTATCATAGTTAAGGGTTTGCGCTCACGTACTTCTGCGTCCATCTCTTATTTTTTCCACCGCTCTCCCGCGCGTCTAGTTCACGCCGACTCACCGTGCCACCATTATTTCATCCACCCTCGCTAGTCGGTGACGTCCCTCTCCGATCGTCCGTGCCGACCTCCCCCGCCCTTGCCCCTGGCCCCGTCCCCGTGCACCCCCGCTTGACACTCTCTCCCTCCCCCGCGAGCTGTCCGCGACCCCTCCGTAACCCCGCCGCTTCCAACCCCCCTTCGCAACGCGCTCCCTCTCACCCCACGGTGTGTCGCCCCGCTCCGCGCCCCGCAACCCCTTCGCACACGCGCACTGGCCCCAACCCTCCGCCAAATGCTGGCGGCTGTCCGTCCACAAGCGCCAATTTCCTCATTTAATCTCCTTCTTATTGATTTCATTTAATAATTTGCGGTTGTCATTATTGTTGATGGAAGTGATGTTGACGACGCGACCGGCTGAGTAGCCACAGTGCATCAACCGATGGCACTGCAGTGCCAGTCCGCTGGCAGGATTTTCGACATTAGCCCGACATTTTGACCGCTTTCAGCCTCTGTCTGGAAGAGAATTCTAGTGGCCACCTGCTCCAATGGCTAGTTGCTCATGGTTTCTCCCATCAATACCAGGCGAATGACGGAGCAGTGCCCTAACTAACGGACCAGGGGTCGCGCGCGATTTTTCTTTCTCTTCTTTCTTCTGTCCTCACCTTTTACTTCCTTATATTTAATTACACTAGGTCGGCGCCGGATCTCACCATCGAGCAAGGGAAGATTACCACCACCTCACATCATAAAACATGCCCAACACTTGCAGAACTAATGATATTGGCAGTTGTCGCACTCGGAAATATCAATCAATTAATCCATGATGATAATGATAATGATGCCAATCCATCCTGCATTGATGGTAAACAAAATGAGCTTACGGCAGGTTTTCTCTGGATTCTACCGTTTCCCTGCCTTTTTCTTTTTTAAATTTCTCCGTCGTCATTCACCGCATTATCATTATCGCTATCATCAGTCATGGGCTTCATTGATCTTAGCTGTGGAAGTCCTACCCCTAAGCCCTAAAATATGTTGTTAATAAGGATGATAACGATTGCCACGCTCGGTTGCAGAGAATATGCGTGGGAGTAGGCTTTCCCTCCCCGGAGAAAGTGATCACAATGAGTGTTTGACATTGCCTCCTACTGCAGGTATGATGGTGGATGATGATGACGATGATGATGACGATGATGATGAAGATTAATGATGGTGGTTGAAATATTGGTTCAAATACGAAACGCGGAGGTATGAAAAGTTATAACCACGCCGCCGCGACATAACCACGCCGTGAAATCACTAATACTTTATAATCGACTCAAACTCGCAAACTTCGTTTCCATGCACTTATGCTGCTCCAAGCCCTTTCAGGTGTGTGGGTGTGTGGTGTACGGTCAAATATACGTCCCGGCTGTTCGCTGGATAAAAGCCCTAGAAAGAAAAGGCCTTGAAACGCTATTCATGTTTACGCCGCACCCTGAACGACTTGCACCTAGTAAATGGCAACCCAGAATGAACGCCAAATTTGAATCGCAAAGGCACAATGGAAAGAGCAGTACTTGTTTTACGACACGTTTTAGAAAAAAATAACTTGTTCTCACTTATCAGAAGACACTCACCGATACAAATTACTGTACATAAATAAAGAAATACAAATAGTTTTTTATGAATATTTTGTCTGTTTAAATCCTATGCGTACGCACATCGTTTTGAAGCAGCATAAACATTTTGAAAAACTTTTTGCACCTTTGCAACGTATTTCTGAGACTTTTCTGAGGAATTGAGCGAACGAAGTAATGGAGTAATCCTTCTTTAATGTACTCAGTAATTGTCTTTTTTCCCTTCGGCTAGAGGCTCGACGTCGTTGGATCCCAGGGTTTCACTGACGGTTACTCGACCAGGAATCCGCGAAGACTGGAACTGCTTAACTTCCGTGACTTCTCGGAGCGCAGTTAAGGAATTCGACTAGCAACGCCGGTTAACCGGCTAGCTGGCTACACACTCCAACTTGCGTTGGAGACTCGAGTCTAGGAGATATGGGCTACTATACATTCCAACTTTTGGAGATCGAGCCTAACATGGTACTCACATCCAACTGCGTTGGGATTCGAGCCTAGAATAACGGGCTACAACATATTCCAACTCGCGTTGGAGACTAGAGCCTAAAACACACGGGCTACTACACATTCCAACTTGCGTTGGAGATTCGAGCCTAGAATACATGGGCTATGGTCTACTACACACTCCAACTTGCATTGGAGTGTGTAGTAAGTCGCTTAGAAAGCAAGTTCCGCCCACTGCGCGTCGCACGGGGCTCGAGCCTAGGAAACACGGTCTACTGTACACTCCAACGTGCGTTGGAGACTCGAGCCTAGGACACACGGGCTACTACACATTCAACGCGCGTTGGAGACTCGAGCCTAGGCCACATGGACTACTACACATGCAAAGCGCGTTGGAGACTCGAGCCTAGGCCACATGGGCCGCTTAGAAAGCAAGTTCCGCCCTCTGCGCGTCGCACAGCGTGCGTAGGCCGCCCACCTGCTGCCTGGCCTCTGCCGGACGGCGACCCCCCGCACCGCGTCATTCGCGGAAAAGAATACACGCCGCTGGCGCCTGGACACGACAGGGCAGGGACGGCGGCGCGAGCCGGCAGGGCCGCCGTGGGGCAGAGCGGCGGGGGCGAGTTAGCGAACAGGAACAGGGGCAGGGGAGAACGGATGAAACCTTGGACAGAAATGGGCGTAGGCGGTGACGCCAAAGATGGCGCCGTAGTGATGTGTTCGAGGGTACGCGCATAATTACAAACGTGTAAGGGTGTGGTGAAAATATGGGGGTGTGCGTAACGGGACTTCTATGAGAGAGAATCCGTTAAATTTTACTTATGAATAATTTACTGGTTACATAAAGATACCAAAAAATGTGCTTCGGTGTTGATGACTTACAGCCGTTTTCATCCTGTAACGCATTTCCGAAAGGAAGGAATCTATGTAAACATTCGCATTTAATACAATATCATGTTAGGGATTTAGAGAACCATTTTTTAAGTTCATTTGAGATATTCCAAGGTCTGTGATGTTCTGACGAAATTGATACAAAATAAATTGATTGATTCATTCATTCATATTGATCCTCAAAAATAAAGTCCCCACTATTGTTTGCAAATTTGAGAGGAATCTATATTTTGTTCAAATGAAAATATTTATTGGTAGTGGGCCCAATTCTTCGAATTTTGTCTGGAATACGCTATACTTCTAAAAAATGATTATTATATCTCAAGAAAAGAAGGAATCTAACAAAAGATTTAATACGAGTACAGTGACAGTTGTAAAATATCAAGTGCAGAGAAATAAAGTCTTCATAATCACAGTTGAAAATGTCTACCGTAGGTTGGTAAATATTAGAAAATATGTCAAGCGTGAAACGTCAGTAGGTGTTGGCACATAACTGTCGGTGGTCAGAATGTATCCGACGGTGTTGGTTCAGGGTGTGATAACGGCGAAACTTGAGGAAAGGTGGGACTTCTACTTACTCGTATAGAAAAGCACTCGGCGAAGGGAGCGGAGCTTCGAAGAAATCGCCAGCGGTGCGAAGCGGGGAGACGCCGAAGCTATTGCGGCGAGGCTGATGGAAGATCCGAGTCAGACAGCGGAAATGAAGCGGCAGCAGGTGAGGGTGGCAGTGGCCGCGGCGAGGGTCGCAGCTTCGCCGATGGACTCAGCGGCACGGCGCCGAGGGGCGGGTGGCGGGGCGGGGACGGCCCGACGCGGGGCGGGGCGGGGCGGGGCGTCGGGGGGCGCGCGGCGGGCAGCTAATGGCAGTTTGTCACTGACACGGCCGAGTACGTTTTTGTGGGAAGCGCGGTAGCGGTTGGCAAGGGCGGCCGCCGCCGCCGCCGCCGCCTCCTCCGCCAACGCAGAGGCCGCCGCGTTTGTCGCGCCACGGGGTGGCGACAGGGGGCGGAGGGGGAGTGGCCGGGAGGTTCAACCCTGACCGCGCCCCGCCCTCCCTTTACGTGTTAATGTGTACGGCTCGGCGGTGGGGCACGTCCATTAGCAACAGACGCCTTCGACTGACGGCCGGGGCGGGCCGGGGCCGGCCGGGGGTGGGGCGGGAGTGGAAGCAAGGACGGGGCCGACGCGGGACCGGGGTAGGGTTGGGGTCGTGTCGGGGGCGGGGCGGAGTGAGGACGGGAACGGGGATGGGGACGTGGGCGCGCGACCGAGGCTCGCTTCAGAAGGCAAGGACCACGCAACGCGCCGTGGCTGAAAGGCTTGCCGTACTAATCGGTTCGCTTCAGTAGCTAGTCTTCTAAAGAACTTTTGTTAGCATTGCATGAACTTCCTGAACCGGGGGCGTCGAACAAACGAAGTTCTTGTGTGTGCCGAACAAACGATGTTCTTTTCACTGGGACCGCTCCGCAGAAGGTACTTTCATGTTACACACATTATGGTAGATATGTTTGAGTGCTCGCTCAACTGTGTATTTCTTGGCTAGAAGGCGGTAAGTGGAGACTGCCAGGCTTTGCTGAGGGTAGGCAGTTACCTTTACTACTTTTTTCTATCCATTTCATATTTATTAATCCTTTGCTTTTTACGAATAAATCTCTAAAAACAGCTTTTTTCGTTTGATAAACTAGTATTGTTGTGTCTAAATAGTACAAGGAAATAAAGAAAAACAGCATTGTTTCCTCCGTTTCCATGAACAGAATATTCACAATAGTTAACTTTTTAGTGTCACTGTGTCTAGTGGTGTAGGACTTCTTGCGCGACTATCTCGGATTTGGATAAAATTTTATATATCGAGACTCATATGTCTCAACCAAATTTTTTTGAACTTGCAGCTTCGTAGCTGAAATAGTATGTGAGATACAGCTCTTTGTTTAACTCCATGACGCGTTGTTGTGTAGTACGACTACGAAATGCAAAAGGTCTCAAATGATGGATTTTTGTGTTTTTTTAAGTCTGTTACTTGCATAATAGTGTTTGAAGCCCTTTTGACTTTGGTCGCGAGGAGTAATTCTCCTTGAACATACGAAGTCAGTTTTACGTCAAGTCAGTTCAGTCATTGCCTTATATCCCTTTCCTTCAGGGCCTCAGCGCCGTTAGTATCCGAGGTTTCCGGACGGCCACCCATCCGGGAACACGCGGTGTCTTGAGCTACTTAACTTTCGGGACTTGCTTAAGAAGTTCGGCTACCGGCGCAGGCTTTGTTTATTCAGCAGACATTGTTCATTCAATATACCCCGAAACCATATGAATGTTTTCAAACTTTGTCTCTAACTTGAGGCATTGTATGCCAGCGTCGTTCAGTAAGTCCAAGCCTCTAGGCTTCAAAATGTGCTTTTTCGATAGAGGTATGTTAAAAATAATTTGATAAAAGTAATTTTTCGTAAACGTAGGTTGAAAATACAGTCTATGAAAAATCATCCAATTGTCACTTAATTTTTGCAGTAATGATATAAGGGAGGAGATTGAAATTTTGCGTTCAAAATCAAAGCCATGTTGATGCTTATGAACTAAATTTCAGTTTTCTTACTTCGTTATTGCTGAAAATGTATAACAAACTCTGAGTTTTTATTAATGATCAATTTTTTTGTCAATATTTTTGCACAGTTGGAGAATGTATGCCCAAGATGGAAAATCAAAGAGTGACTTTGAGACTTAAAAAGATGCTATTTTTAATGAGGTAGGTTTGAAAGAATTTCTAGGTTACATTTTGTAAAGGAAGAAAAAAAACTTTTTTGCGACTTTTTTATAAATCGATTTTAAACTTACTTTATGAGCTAGGAGGTTGAAATTATGAATTCAGAAAAATACTCATATGTAATGAGTTAAGTTTTACTCTCCTTACTCAGGTAGTAATAAAGCTATTCTGCGTTAAAATCTGAAATTTTTTGGACACTATTTTTTCGACGACTTGGCTATAATTGCAGATTGTGCGTTAAGAAAGACAAAAGTTATATTAATTTAATCAAATAGAGCAAAAAAGTTGTACAAGTAAGTACAGCTTCGTTTGTTTATCAATAAGGGACAAGGATATATTCTACTTCAAAATTTGCAAAAATCTTATAATCGTTCTGGGATCGACGCTGCATGCGGTCAAATAATGAGTTGTATCTAAAAAACGATTTAATTCATGAAGCTATAACTTCACAAAAGTTCTTCTTAAGGCCTGTGGAGCTCAGCAAACAAAATTTCCTGAAAATCCAAGTTGGTCACGCTGCACACTTCTCCAAAATTAGGCTTGTTGACATATAATTACCCTGCATTATAGTGAATTATGAAAAAATACAGTAATGAAAATAAATAATAAATGAACAAATTGTATTTTCGATTACTTAAAGGCAGATTCTATAATATGTGTTTTAAAGTATTTCACGTTCTTTGACTCCTCCCATGTCTTTTTTTACATCATATATTTTTCTTACGTACTGTTCATTTCTAGTTATTGTTTTTCGTTTTTCACGCAACTGTCAGTGATTTCGCTATCACCTTTGCAGAACTTTTTTATAACCTATTTTAAACTATTCGTTTCTTGCGGAGATCAACGATAGCGTAAGATGTCAAACTAGCAAAACCACCTCGCCTTACCAGCTCCACTGCTATCCACGAAGTTCTGGTTGCAGTTGTGCAAGTATTGTTGAGAGAAGTAGTGTGCCAGCATGACTGGAAGTTAAAGGAGAAAAGAAGTTTCGAGAGAAAGTTGTTCAAACTTTTCGTCAATCACCATTGACATTTTAAAGAAAAGTTTTCCAAACGAGAGGTGGGCTCCGGAGACTCGCACCGTAAAGAATAGCTGCAACTCATTCAAAGTCTGGCCAGGTTTTTTCATTATTACATTTCGTTTTTTTCACTTTCTTATTAAATTCGCGTCCGGTCAAGTGTATTGTTAATGTTTCCGTGGAAAGTGTGCTAAATCCAGCAGATGCACTTAACCGTCGTAGTAACTGAGGGAAATAATTGACGAGAGTCATCATTAAACTTTGAGAGTATATTTGTGATTATTTTGAGGTGTGGATAAAACAATATCTTCCCCCACGGCATTTATCAGTCCCACTTTATAATTGGTCGCACCCCTTTAAGTCTTTTAATTTCAGTGTCACCTAACTTGCAAAATGTACTTGAGTAATTTCTTAATTTGTAATGTAGCATGTCTGTCATAAGGTTGGACGTGATATACCTACGTTTTTTTGCCAATTGTAAATCACAACGTGTCAAATGTTGTTGTTCCATCTCGGTTGTTGTTATCGCTTCCTTAAGCTGGTCGCGGAGAAACTGACTTGAAATTGTGTTCTGCAGTGTTCCTCTTTCATGGAGTTAATTCTCATTCTCTTCATAAGCGTTCTTCATACTTTTAAGTTTAATAGAATATTTCACACACTTGTATTTTTACGCGTCGTGTAATGTGCTTATTCTTCATTTTATTATTTTTAACGTCAAAAACAGTAAAAATGTTATGTAGCGTTTTGGGCGGAATACAGTTACATTTAGTGTCCACAAGCAAAGCACGACCTCCCTTTAGCGTTTTCTCCTTTTATCATGGGTAAAGTGGAAAAACATAGTGATGGGAAACCTAGAAGTCAATATTTGTTAAAATAAATACATAGCATACGATATAACAATAACATCAGATTACAGATTTTAGGAATGTATACTTGTCACTATTATAAAAGGAATAGTGTTAGTGATGTTTTATTGTATATCCCCCAAAAAATAGTTTCATCAACGTTAACTAGGAGAACTGGCGCTAAAAGATCCATCTGTAGGCAAACCATTTCTTAGAATGGTTTATCTTTTATATCGGCAATCTCCTCATGGTCGTCGGGAAGAACGGAAGGCATTTCAAACCCTCACCTGGGAATCTGAGTTAATGCATTCTCGCCAAGGGGTCTCGCTGCTGTCGCAGTCGTTAGCCAGACGTGGAACCCCCTCTGAATTAGAGGCTCGCATTGGAGCGTGGTGCGGCGGCAGCAGAGAGCGTCAGAGATCGTTTCCCCGCACGGCGCGGCGCGACACGGCGGACGGGGGACGGAGGGAGGGGGCGGGGCGAGGCGGGAAGGAGGGGGTGGGGCTGCGTCGAGGCGAAGGGCAGGGCGTCGCGACGCCGAGCGAGGCGCCCCGCCGGCCGCCGTCGCTGCGGCAGACAGCTCCGTAATAACACCGGCGATCATGCGGCGCGCGGGGAAGCGACGCTCCCGCTGGGCGGGGAACGAGGGGGCGGGGCGCGGCGAGGCGGGGAGGGTAGGGGTAAGGGAAGTGAGAAGTGACGAAACCGAAAGCGAAAGCGCGCGTAGAGAACGGGATGTGGAACCAGACCGACTACTACGGCGAAATGGGGAAGGTTGTTAGGGAGAAATAGTTGAGGTCTGGGAAGTGGGGGTTGCGATATCAGGGACACCGCCAGGGTATCGAAGTAGGTTAGGCTGAAAAGTAAAGAAGGGACTTGTCATTGAAGGCGGTGTGATGGATGGTGGTGGTGGATGGTGATAGGTGGATGGAAGTGGGAAAGGACAGGATAAGGAAGTGGAAGCATGCAGGATATCGGGATGAGAGAGATCGGATGGACAGGAAAACAGGTAGACAGGTAGTCTGGTAGACGGGAAAACTGAAACGAGACTGACAACAATTGACATGTTCCGGAATTTGGAGTCTGCGAAGCCCATGTATCAGGCATTTTGGAATACGATGTTTGAGATTGGAGAAGTAAATTTACGTAGCAGGTGATGGAGAGGAGTGAAATTGGTAGAAAGTGATTAAGAGGGAGAATAAGAGAGAGGAATCGGAATACGAACGTGATATCTGAGAAAAGGTAGACAAATATGGGAGCTCTCGAAAGAGCAGGTTGCGAAGAAAAGCTGGTAGGATATCGAAATAAGAACGGTGGAGATCAGAAAGACGAAATAAACGAATTATTTTTTATAACACAGGTGAAAATTCCTGAGAATAAGAGCGAGAGTGCACTACCTCGAATTGGCAAAAGTATTTGAATCATTAAAAATCCGGAGTAAATCGTATAAAATCAGTATATTATCCCCTTCTAGTCACAATTCTGCACTGAAATTAGCACTGGGAAGAAAATGAAAGAAATGAATTATTTGATGTAATATTCCACTACTGCAAGCGTCACTTGACCTTTATTTGTTTGACTCTCGTACCGGTTTGCTAGGCCGTCGCATCTTGGGCTCTGCATCGCCATTCGTGTCGCTCCGAGCTCCAGGTGTGAAATTTCTTCTGGCTCACTGCTATCTCGACGAATTCGCTGTTTTATTGAGAGATTCTGTGGAACGAAGCTGCTGGTGCCTAGAGGGTTCAGATTCGTCTAGACTTGTTCTGGTGCTCTCGGTCCTCTGACTCAAAGTTTCGGCTGTGCTTGACCGAGAAAACGAGAGTAGGACACTTGAACGTATCAGACGTATACTTGAATATATCTGACGTATATGAAGTATACTTGAACGTATCTGACATATGCGGGAGAAGCAATCTGCGCACGTTTTCGTGAGCTCCAGAATTCCTACCTTTCTCTTTTACTCTACTTAGTTAAATTACGGTATTGTACGAAACAAGTGGTGCTAAACAGCATATATTTTCTCGCATTATTTGTAACAGCTAACCAATATGAAGCTGCAAAAGTGTTTCCAATCAGCAATATTTTTTCTCTCCGCGCCAAGATTCGAACTGACGTCCTCCGCGTTAACACACCATGCAGGTTACCGCCAAACAGTGGGATCTCTTGGGATTCTTGGTTTTTTTCTATGCTTAATAAAATAACTGAAGGTATCTCCCATTATTTTTAACTTATGCAATTTTTTAATAATCTAATGCTTCAAATAAATTAAAATTGCACAATTTTTAAGAGTGTTTTTCTCTGTCTGTGGAAAAAACTTAAAGGAAAAATTTGGAGCTGTATTTAAGAAAATACTTTTTTTATAAATTGCATTAAATTAATTTATAAATTACGCGAAAACTACTGGATTTTTTAAACATGTACACGGCCGTTTTCATAGATTTCATTTTTTCGAACAGATCTTTTAGAACAAAAGTCTGTCTTCAGTAATGAACTTTTGCAATTTTTGAAAATATAGAGTCCACCAAAAATGGGGCTAGCTCTACATTTTTACCGTTTGTTGATACTACAAACATTTTAGCAAGTAGAAGCTGTTTTTGAGAAAATAATGGTTTACATATTGCCTACATTTCACACAAAATTACTCGACAGCTACTCTGAAGAATCCATCTTCAATATTGTAGTTGTAGGAAGACGCCGACAATGTCTATTACTTATGCAATTTTCAAAAAATCGTTGATTTCCACGAAAATGGGACATATGTCATTTAATTAAGTTCTCTACGGTCTTCAAGAATAAAGATAAGTCACAAAATTTGAAGCCAATTGTAAGAAAATTTTGAAAATATATTTGAGGCTTTGTATAAAGTACTCCCAAAAAAAAAAAAATATCCGTTTGAATCTCGCAGGATCTCGAGTTTGTCCAAATCAATGGGGGAATATCTATTTTTTAGAAAATCATGTGAATGGCTTAACTTTTTATCTTTTTAATGATTGTTGCTTTGATCTCTACGAATCGCGTATCACAATATGAAATTAGTAACAGCAGTTTTTGATAAAATTATTATTTATACATTGGCATGGCTTAATGAGAAGAAATGTGACAGAATTGATTTCGAAGAGCATTTTTGGGCGATTTTTAAAATATAGGCTACAAAGTTAAGGATGTCAACAGAAAATATTTGCGGGATAGCTCATTCACTTTTCATGAAAAAAATTAGAAACCAAAGTTCATGCCTCAAAAAAATATACAGATGTGATGTTTAGAATAGTTGATAATAAGACAGTAATGGTTTAGTGAATGAAAGTAATGAAAAGTAACAGAAAATTGTTGATTTGTAATTCTCCAATTGATATTACTAATTTCGAATATATGCATAAATTGCCGGTAAACTAAACCGCCTCTAGCCCTATGAAATGGGTAAATGGTTTTTTTATGTACCGAGAAAGAGTAGACAAATACAAAAACAACAAAACAGTTTCAATTGTGGCTGAAAAGGGCAAACATTTAATTTTGTTATTCAGCAATTTCTCATTCCTGATGCTACGACCATGTTCTTAGACTCAATGCGTCACTGCTTACGACACAACTGACGACATGTGACGAGTAAATAAGCTTCAGTATTAACGTGTGCCGCTTCAGCATAGCCAATTGCTGCTCCAGAATCCGATTTTCCACACCCTCGTCAGCATAACTAATATAAAAACGTAGTAATATAACATCGTAGACTAGACGTAAATAAGAAAAAAATCGCTCGGATTATTTCAGTCTAATAATGCTCACACGTTTAATGAAGCAGCGTCCATGACAAAGAAATTGGTAAAGCGACACGTGATGAAATAAAGTCTAGATGCCTTGCCTGAGTTGTTTTTGAAGACAAAAATTAGTCTCATCATTTTAACATTTAAAGGTAATAATTGAGAATTTATATAGTTCTTAGAATAGGATTTATATAAAATCTGTGGTAGATTCATCAACAGTGAAAGGTGCTTATTAATGAATTTTCGTTCGTTTTGATGCCTAAAGAGAAAGAAAATTGTACAAACAGGTTTCCGGTTTTACTTTCGAATACGTGGCGGATCATTTCGCTTTTCTAGTCCCTTCGCTATCAACACTTTCACATCCTGCGGTTGAAACAGACGCACAGAGTCATCCGGCGACGGAAGCAGGTCTGCCAGCCACGTGATCGCGAAGGGGGCTGTGACGGTCGGTCCGCCGTCCCACCGCCACGCCACATCCGCGCCACAGCCGCGCCACCGCCTCGCCACGTCGTGCTGTTTGCGTACTGGATTACCACCCTCCTGCTGCGGTAAAATTGTTGGCTGGTCAATGGGTCTATTCGGGCTTAAAGCCTTATTCGTGAATCGCAGATTGGTAACAAGCCATGGCGGCTTAATGGTGTGGGTGGGTGTGCACGCGCGAGCGATGGCGTGGCGCTGTTTGTTGTTGTGTCGCGCGCTTAGGCGCTGCATTGTTCTCGCCCAATACCGCTCCCCCTCCCCACCCCCGCCCGCGCTATTCGCCTCGCTGTCGTCGCCCTGTCCCCTCCCATCGCGCCACACCGGAGCTGATGAATCAAACATTGGGCAATAATTTGGGATTTTATTTTTTTAAGGTATTGGCGAGAGAGATGCCGGATGAATGTGAATCTCTCGGGTATGAAGAATCATGGCCACGTTCATCATGGAATGTTTTACGTCATTTGTGTTAGATTAATTCTGGGAAACTGGCAAAATGTAAATCGAGGATGGCCGAAAAAAAAACCTAACGTTTTCTTCAGCCTTGCATAATCGTGCAAGACTGTAGGACAAATAATTGTTGGCAGTTATTCCCTCGGTTGGTGCCTCGTCATTGACGCCACAGAAGCATATGAAACTAACACTGAGCAATAATGTTAGCGTTTTGTTTGACGAAGTATTGATGAAATAGACGAGGCCAAGATTATATGCTAGCGTTCTAGACGAGATTACAATCCGAGTCGGTACACTAGATGTATGTTTGTCATGTGTTCCAGACTTATTCTTGAGATCTGGCAGTACTTATCTGAGGTATGGTGGACATGTTAATGTAAACGAAGCGTATTGCCTACCTTACATGATAATGAGAAATTAATTAATGTCCAGCACGCGAGCTACAGGCTCTCGAGCCCTCAAGTTATATTTTTCTGTCAATAGTGAATAGTATGAAAGCCTGTGATTTGTAGGTTTAAGTTACCTTTGTTAAAATTGTAGATTTCGGATGCTGATTGTTTTAATAAGACGTTATTAAATCAATATCAAGAGTGCTTTATTTGAAGAGGGGAGTGTTGCTCCGCTTGCGTGTACTGTTCTTACCTCGACGCACTTCCAAAACGAAGTTATTTTGAAAAGCTGCGTCTATTTTCTCATTATATTTTAGAATAACTATCAGTACTATTAGCCATCATTATTTATATTATCTATCATATTTACCTTCACATTTGTGGAATTTATAAACAGTCGAAACCATGGACTTCTCGTGCCTGTTGAAGTGCATTTGTTGTTCCTCTTACGCATGGAAGATAGTAGAAACACAACTTTGTATTTTGAGGTACATAAGTTACCGAAACTGCGCTTTTCTCCAAATCTCAAATTCCAAATCGAAGTTCTCAAAATCTAAAAATGGTAACACATTGCAAACGATTTAAACTCTATTCTCCTCGGTCAGCACCTTATCCCCTCAACACCGCCTACACATAAATCAAAAGCTGGGCAATAATTTGAGCGTTTACTCTTTAAAATAATGACCAGAGAGATAATAAGGGTAACGTAAATCTTTTGCATATGAAGACCTGAGACATGTTCGGAAACATTAGTCCATGCTCGGAAACCAGGACATCCGTTGTATCTATGACAAGCGCTTTTGATTGCTTCTTGGAAACGAGTGATACTTAAACTAAGGATGACACAAAACTTTTTATCGTTAGTTTTATATGACCAGCCTGGGTAATCAAATAGTTGTATGTGGACACCAAATGAGATTTACTGGAAGCGATAGAGGTTTGAAGTCCGCTTAAAAGAAGGAACATCAGGATCTCAATTTTAATCGGAATATGTTGTGGGATGTAAATTCCTATCCGTGTAACGTGTCAACATCTGTTAGTAGAGAATCGCCTCTCAACCTTGTTCCCAAGAGTTAATTTTGCAGAACGATAGCCATTCAATATCAGTATCATTGCCACGTGAAGGCAAATAAAATTATTAGATAGTAATTTTAAGCGATTTTACAATTTGATTATGTAGAACACAAATATTTGAGTGGTGCATCACAGTTTTACATCCGAGGTTTCTTCAATTTAATTCCCCAACTGAATTAGGAATTAACATTAATCATGTTTGGATGTCATGAAGCGAAATTGTTTTATTATGTAGTAAAATACTGCACATAAAATGATTGTTTAAAATTGTTACAAGTATGTAATTTTTCTTTGAATGATGAGTAAACCAAAATATACATTTCAGTGTTCAAACTTCATTAATCACTTATCTGGTTAGCGTGTCGATTGTAGGTCCTTTTCAAAAAGGCAATTTTCGTTGTGACATATCGAGGCAAAAATAATAGTACTACTATTTTTGAACTAGTTTGCCTCCCACTTGGACCCGAATAACTCTCGTCACGCAACCGCCATGTCTTATCTGGAAGTTCACCTCCCACGCTCCATTCCGACTCCGAACACTCTTGGCCCCGACCCACCATTCGCCACCACCCCTCGTCTTTGCCCCACATATCCGTGCCCTCTGCCAGCCACGACGCGTCGCCTGCAACACCGCTTCATTGCGTCCCGACCCGTCCAGTCCCGTCCAGTGCCGTCCCGTCCCGTCCCGTCCCATCCCGTCCCAGTCTTCGCCTCGCCACGCCGCGCTTTCCTTCGCCCACCCTTTCAAACACGCTCAAATGCTGCACTCGCTCTAACCCCGCAGGCGGGCCAGCGAGCGAGCGGACCCGTCTTCGACGACCGCCTGCCGGCCGCCCTCGCCCCCCCCCCCCCGCCCCGCCGGGGAACGGCCATGACGTGGAATTTTGGATCGCGGCAGATCCGCTCGCTGTTTGGTGCGCGACACACGTGTGGCGCGGTACCGCCCCGCTCCCTGCCCGCGGCCCCGCCCCCGTGTCCCCCCCCCCTTTCACCGCCCGCCCCGCCTCCGCCGCCGCGACCGGGGACCTCCCCGCCCCCCGCGTCCGCTTCAGAGCCCCCCGCGGAATCCCAATGCGCCGCCCCGCTCCGCCCCGTTGCGTCCCCGCCGCTTCTCTTTTGCGTCCGCCGGAGCGGCGGGGGCGTGGCCGGGGGTGTGGCGGAGGCGCAGCTGGGGCGCGGCGGGGGCAGGCGGGGGCGGGGCAGGCCGCGCCCGGCCCGGATTACGTTAGGAGCGACGCGCACAGCCGCGGGGTCTGCCTGGGGGCACGTGTGCAGGCGCCGCCGCGCCGCGAGTGACCCACCGAGGCTGCGGGAGATCGTGGCTCGTTCCCTCCGCTCGCCCACGCACCGGCTATTCGGCCGGTAAGGACCCGCCCACGCAACTAGACCCACGGGCGAAGGGGGCGGAGAACCAATCTACGCGCTTGAAATACACACCTTCACAGTGAAATTTTTTTTTTTTGTTTAAATGAGTGGGGATGCTGTATCTTTAAAACATTATACATGAAGGACTAGCACACTTGTTTGGGATCTGTAATGTCTGGATCTATAAATACACTCTCTTGGATTTATTTTTAATTTTTATCTTCATTGTTCTTTCTTTGTATCCTCCAGATACTGTATTTTAGCATATGAATTGACATCGTGGCGCAGAAGTGAAAGCACTCCACCCGTTGTTCCGTTACAACATCCAATCCAACTTTCATGAATGAATAATTGTCTGGAAATTCAGTTCGCAGATAATTACGTCCTCTAGTGAGTATGTCACGCCATATAACTATTGTTTAGATGCGTGTGCGTATGGGTAAAAATGTCGTTTTGTCAGTGAAAATTTTCCATTTCGTTCTTCCACCACGCCTAGACATACTATTCTAGCCTTTCATTATTTCAGTTCCTTCTATATGCAATCGCTGAGACTCGTTTTTAACTTTTTGTTTGTCGTGTGATCATTAATGGATGTATCGGTTGTATTTTCTGCATGCCCTTCTTACAAAATCCTTTTTCTTCTTTACGTACGACAGTGCTGAATTTAGGAGTAGCTTCCGACCTTGTCTAAATTGACATATCACTTCCGCTTCTCTCCGCTTGCACATCTCCCAGCGTCAGCACGTGCTGTCAACGCTCCTTAAATGCCCAATATGTCGTCGGGCGTTTTCTTCGCAACCCTGCACAACTCCTGAGAATCCACTTTTATCACAACCCTTCATTGCTAGAACTTCCACAAAATCCCATGCCCCGTTATTTTCTCCCGCACCGCCTTTTTCTACCTCCATCTCAAGCAGTAACCTTCCAGCACCACTCGTCTTTCTCCGTCTCACAGAATTATTCTATACCCAGGTATTTATACTTCCTCCTGATCTTGGCCCTTGGCCCTACAACCCTTCATAGCCGACCCGCCCAACGCTCTCCCGCCATCCCTGCGCACCTAGCAAGCCGCACTCTCTGCCCGACGCTGTATTTATCTTTTATTTAGTCACAGGTATGCGTACGGTTTGCGTGTTTCGCCAGGCGCTCCATTATTCATACGGGCGTTTCTTGTCTTTACGACCACTCGCCCCCACCGAGATTCGCGCGCACCTGCCCCCTCCCCTCCGGCCCCTCGCCGAGGCTTCCCTCGGTGCGCACGCAGCCCGCCCCCGGCGCGTACCTAGCCTCACCCCCCACCCCATCCCACCCAGCCAACTCCGCCACGCGCCGCCTGCTCTCTTTCGGGAACATCATTATCATCCTTCTTCAAGCCAGGCTTCAGCTACACGGCCAGACCCTTGAGTTGCACGCACACTTCGTATGAATTCTTATTAAACTATTTCTGTGCGGCGTTAATGTTTACGTAAGTTTGATGGTATATACGAACGAAATTTCATAAATAGATTAGTGCTAATTAAATGTTTTATAAAATTTCATCGATTCTTTAAATTTTCTCCTTTATACGAATTATATCCATAATTATTATAGGTTATTAAAATCACACACTTCGTTACTTTCTCAAGCCGTCAGTATATATTCCGTAAATATTTTATGGAATGAAGTTATACACGCTTCTTTCAGAAGATTGAAACACTTTTTGCTATTTGATTAGTATTATTTTCTTCGTGATGTATTGCCTTAGATGTAACGTATACACAACGCATTACCTATTTTACATTGTTAACTTCATCTGAGATTACAATTTCAGTACCTGGAGCAAAAGGTACTATTATGTCATTCTTTTTTTGGGGGGTTCCTAGAATAGACAAATCGTATACATTTCATTTTCATCAACTTCGAACAGAGACTTTAATAAATTTTGAATTTTTTACATGCTAATGTGGTTACAAGTTCATGTAACTGTAAATGTATCCAGTAACCTACACTTAACATAAGTGATATAGTTAACTTTCTCGCTTAAACGTGTGAATGGGAAGTGTTAGCCTTCTATGAGTAATTTGCTGATAGTGCAAAATATTTGTATAAAATGTCATTTTTGTAAAAGGTGTAAATATATTTATCATATTCTTATTTGTACATTTTTAGTGTATTGTCATTATATTATCTTGTCTGCTTCATTTGTTAGATCTATCACAAACAATCCTAAGTAATAAATTATTTGACATCAGCATCATTATCATCAGAGATTTCTTAAATCCACTGCTGTCGTCCACGTGGCGCATCAATCCAGGAATGGCAGGAAAATCGATTTTTCAGAACATCGATATTTTTTAGCAGAGACATTGAAATTATACCACCGATGTTTTCTTCAGATCAATATATTTGTTCAAAAACATCGATGTTTTCAAAAACAGTTTCTCATGATATAAATAAAATTTCCAGTGTCTACTTTTTTAAGAATTGCCCGCAATCAACATTCACAACTGACAATTTTGTCGATTTCCACACGACACGAAATCGTTTGCTAATTGCATCCTTTCTCTTCTGTTATTGCCTTTCGGATCATTTTTTATGTGGTAATTTTGTTAGGCTGAATTTTGAAGCTTGATTACGTAGAACATTGATTAGAAAATGAAGATGACAGCCAAATTTAAGGGACAATATACATTAAACTAATTTTGACGTGTTATGTAACACATTAAAACCAGGACATTTTACTGCGATATGTTTCTTCATATTGAAAACATTGATATTTTTGAACGGATGTTATTTGTTTTCATTGACATCGGAAACCTTTTGTTGATGTTTCGAAGTTTTATTAAAATTTGGCATCACTAGCCATTCGCACGCGTTCGCCCCTCGCGTCATTCCGCCCCGCGTCGGCCTTTGGACACCCCCGCGCGCGCTGGCCCTTCGCGGCGCCGCGCCGCCCTCCGGCGTCGGCGACGCTCGTGCGCGATCGGGCGTCTCCGGCGCGGCGCGGGGAGTTGCGCCGCCGCGCGCGCGCTCGCCGCCACCCCGCGCGCCCGCCGCCGCCGCCGCCACTCGGCACGTCCCCTCGCGGCCCGTTCGACGCGACGCAACGCGCCGCGAGACGCCAACCCACCCAGCGGTCCGCCCGCCCGCGCGCGCGCGACGCTCCGCCAAGACCAGCAGCGGCAAGAGAAGACACAGTAGCGGCGGCGACTCGACAACGCCCACCTACCCGCCCGCCCCAGAGTCTCCGCCGTCGCGGGCGTCGCGGTGGTGTTGGCGGTGGTTGCCGGCGTCGTCGTCGTCCCCGCAGAAGGCCCCCGCCGCCGGCACCTTGCCGCGGTCCACGCACAGCGCCCCGCCGCCCGCGCGCCGCCCCCGCGATGCCGCGCTGAGCGGCGAGGACGAGCTGCCGGGCGGCCGGGCTGCCCGCGACCGAGAGCTGGACATCGCGCGCGCCGACTTCGAGCGGGACAGGGAGATCGCCGCGATGAATCGCATGGGTAAGTGGTGCGGCGCGCGGCGGCTTTGGGCGGGGGGCGGCACCCCGCGCGCGGCCGGCGGCGGCCGGCGTGTCCCGTCCGCGAGATGCCGCGGGGTCGGGGGCGGTTGCGGTGCGGGCGATCGGGCGCCTGGCACGCGCGGTACGCGCTTCCCGGCACTCGCCCTCCCCCCGCCCCTCACCCCTTCGCTGTCGCTCGATCGCTTGGCCCCCCCGCCCCGCCCCCTCCCGGTGCCGACGCCCCCCCCTTTCGGGAGCGTCCGCGCGATCGGATCGCCTCCGGGTTTTCCCGGCACGCCCCCACGTTCGCCTCCATCGGCTCTCTACGCGCTCGTTGCTGGCGTCCACTCCGTGTGTAACTCTCCGGACGTCTATTTTGTAGCCAGGGCTTTCCTCTATTGTCTCGCGCTGGCGTTCACAAACAAGCCCATACAGTCACTTTCGGGCGCCGGTCCTTCCTTTTCGCGGACGCCGGTGCGCTCCCGCGTTTACTATTCATGCTGTGCACGGTCAACAGTGCACTCATAACCACGCGCATTCACTTCCAGCCGTGTTTCTCCCTTTTCCCGCCTGTTCACTGCTGTATTCATATCGACGCACTTGTATTCCGCCAACATAGTCCCGCGCTTACCACCTGTTCACACACATATTCGCCCACAAGCACCTGCCGACGCGAGTACACGAAATCGCTCACCTGTGCGCGTATCCTCATCCCCCCGCCACGCCTCCTCATCGATACGCAGCCCCGCGCCGCATATCTTCCCCACGCACCTGCTCGCCCTGCACGTCGGCTCTCCAGTCGCCAGCCCGACCGCCCTCTCCTGGGAATCTCCGTTCCCGTGCCTCGCGTCCCACGCGGCCCGGACCCCGCTGCCCCACGGCCCCTTCGCCCCTCCACCGTCACGCTCCGTCCTCTCTCCAGCCGCGCGCTGCCGCCCTTCCCCCTTCTCGAGCCGCGCGCGCCTGCCTGCCCGCCCCTCCCTCCGCCGCCCGTCTCCTTTATTGCTTGTAGAACTTCTTCTTGTGTAGTCGCCTGCTCCGCCCTTCCGGGCCCTCATTTCCTCTTTGGGGGAACCTTATTCCTCCCCGCTTTCCGCCCTTGGGCCGTGTGCGCGCCGTGCCGCCCTGCTCGCCCACTCACCCGCCTGCTCCCTTCACTGCCCTCTCTCCACCCCGTCAGGTTCCCCGCCGTCCCTTGTTGGCGAGGCGGGGAAGTATGGGGTGGCGTGGGACGCGGCGGAGCGCGGGTGGGGGAGGGGAAGAGCGGCGTGCTGTGTTTGCTCGCTTGCGCACGGGCACCGCGTTACTCTCTCGTTTCGCCTAATATGTTTTGCTTGTCATTTTTCGTCGGAGCCGAAGCGCCGAGCGCATTCGATATTCCTGGGGCTGGCGTGATCCCCGCGCACGGCAAACACGGACAAGTGGTGCGGATTTGGGTGCGAGCGAAGAAAAATAAAATTACCCGCACGAGGGAGCGCGCCCTCGACGCCCCTCGCAGCCCTCGCCACCCTCGCAACTCTCGCCCCCCTCCCTTGCTGCCCGCGCCGCGCTCAACCCCTGCTCCTTCCACGCCCCTCTCGCCGCTCTCCGCTCTCTGTGCTCTCTCCCCCTTCTCCGCCCTCCTCGCTCTCTCCTCTCTTCCCTCCCTGGCCTCTTTGCCCTCTGCTCTCTTCGCTCTCCGTTTTCTTCGTTCCTTGCTTTCTTCGCTTCCTGCTCTCTTCACTCCCTGCTCTCTTCGTTCCCTGCTCTCGTCGCTTCCTGCTCTCTTCACTTACAGCTCTCTTTGTTCCCTGCTCTCTTTGCTTCCTGCCTCTTCACCCTCTCCGCCGTTCTTCATCCTCTCCGCCCTCTTCACAGTCTTCGTCCTCTTCTGCTCCATTTCTGCTTGCCACTTCACCTGGCGCTTTGTGAAGCCGCTCCACTCCCATGACGTTACTGGACATTCTTAATATGTTAACGACGTTGGCACATCGAAGAATTTTGGATATTTCAATATCGCTGTCGTGCTACCTGTGTCGTTCTACGTAGCAACTTCTTCAACGGCCCTGGTTTCTCATTCGCTGCGTTTGTTACGCTCGTACTATGGCAAAACTGACAACTTTCTTCTCATCATCTGTTTTTACCCTCGTTTTAATCACGAAGTTCTTAGCCACCTCTATCAAACACGATATTTTCGTCACCGCACTTTCTTCTTGAATCAGATTAAGGCATGCCTAGTTATGGTCATCACCGGCTCTCTATTGCCCCATTATGTGACCTAACGCGCCGTGGTACAAACTAATTCAATCAAGGGCATCAACTGATGTAGTGCCTCTGAGAGGGAGGTCATAGGGAACGAGACCCGACGGTGTCAGGATTTTGAACACTCGGTCGAATTCAACACATGAAGGAAAAATCTAGTGGCCGGCTGCTGTGGTCAGGGATTTCCCCTATTTTTTTCGATCAACAGCGAGCGAAGACTGGAACAATACCCTAACAAACGAGCTGCGAATCGTGCGCGATCTTTCTTTCCTCTACCTTGTATCAACACGCCATACTTACATACACCCTTATGTGCACTGCCCTACCACATTTATCATAAGACCAATTAGGAGCGTTCTTCCGACTGAGGAGGTGACCCGCTGGTAGGAGATACTTGATTGAAATGATTGAAGGCGTCGTCATTGTCAACAATACTATTTATTCCAAGAGCAGCTTTCGATGGCTTAGCCATCATCAGTTTTTTGTTGTCTGGGAGTCACAAAAACGACTACGTTTCGTAGTCGTAGTCGTAGTCGTTTTTGTGACTCCCAGACAGCAGAAAACTGATGATGATGGCTAAGCCATCGAAAGCTGCTCTTAGAATAAATAGTATTGTTGACAATGACAACGCCTTCAATCGTTTCAATTATGTAAATGCCAACTACAACTCACCACTGAATCAATAGGAGATACTTGGTTAGGAAAATGTCCTGCAACCCGACATGTAGGTTGGTGCCGGATCTCAGCATCCAGCGAGATAATAACACCGCCATCTTCCGCGAGAGAACAGATACTGCACATACTTCACTTACGGAACTAACGATCTTAGCAGTTGACGCGCCAGGAAAACGAAATATTCAATCAATCTTCCTTCATCAATTGCTCCGCTTCGGATATGGTTAAGCTCGCGAATCTTATCTTATACTTTCCAGTCATTTTAGAATTGTCATACAATTTAATTTGATTTCTTTAATTTTGTTATTATCATATTCTCCTCTCTGTGACAATTGTATTATCTCCTTCCTTTAGCTCTTGTGCTTTATTTCCTGCTTTCTTCTTGTTACTCTCTGATTATGTCAACCATTCTACATTCTGCCAAATTCCCTGAGTCGCTCCATATTCTTTCTGTTAATCTCACCATCTCTCTGAGTGCTTCCCCTTTTTCTTCGTATCTCTCTAACAATCTCCTGACGGCCGGCCGAGATCGCTAAGGCAGTAGTGTTGTAGTGATCTCGGTCCGAAGGGTCGCGGTTTCGAGTCCCGCCTCGGGCATGGTTGTATTTGTGTTCGTCCTTTCACCCTTTATCATCACCATATCGTTTCATCCTCATAGTTACCATACCGTTAACAGCACTAGTGGTCGCTAATGACTTAAGATGTTGATGCGACCTTAAATAACCCCAAAAAATCTCCTGACGATTACGTTACAAGACTGATCGCGGCTTTCTTTGCGTCCATAGTTGTCTCCACCGTCTCTGCTTCCATCGATGTCCCTATTTGTCGATGTCCTCCGTTTTCCTATTTGACGTATCATATGCCGCCCTACACCCGCCAACGCCGTCTTATCCATGTCTTCATCTCGTTCTTATCGCCAACTGGTACAGGCTCCAGTTGGCGATTTGATCTTCACCTCCATTTTTAGTTTCGCTGTACATCCATCAATTTTCTGTAACTCCCTAACAGTTGATTAATTTATTAGCAATTCCGGGCCCGTCAACGGCTAAGATCACTATTCCCGTAAGTGTAATACATGGTTTTTGCTCGGGAGGTAGCGGTGACCTCTCCGCGCTATATGGCGAGATCCGGTGCTGTCCTACCTTCGACTTGCGGTGCTTTCTCCCACTATGTATCCCCCACCAGCGAAGCACCGGCCCAGTCAGGACAAGCTCTAAGCTTCTGGCCGGTCTCCAGGCATGTGTGGTAGTGTAGTGCATGTAAGTATGTGTGAAAAAAGTAGGATAGGACAAGGAATTGGAAGGGAAGATCGCGCGCGGTCCGTGGCCCGTTTGTTAGGATATTGCTCCGACATTCGCCTGGTATTGATCGGAGAAACCACGGAAAACGATCGATCCGGCCGCGAGAATTCTCCTCCAGACAGCGACAGAACTCGACCTAGCAATCTGGCTAGTATCGAAAATCCTGCCATTGTCGGGACTCGAACCTCAGGACCTCCCTTCAGAGGCACTGTAGTGATATCAGTTGTTGCCATGAGCCACTCCTGGTGCAACTTCCTAAACAGTCACAAAAGTTTCCCTTCTCTTTGCGTTGTCCTTGAAATTCAGTCCTTTCATTGTTATCACTACCTCACTGCAGTTCGTATCTGTACTCTTGTTCTATTACTTATTCTCCTATTCTCCCCCTTTCCGTTGCTTTCACTTTCTCCATAACCCTCGGCGACGTTACCATTTCCATCATCCTCATTAATATTCCCACTGCTGTTTCTTAACTTTGTCACGTAATCCAGTTGCCTCCCTTCGCATCTCCCAGGCACCTTCTTTCGACGTTTCCCGCATTCCCATCACTCTCTCATTCTTTGGGAAGTCACCATCTGATTCTTGAAACATTATATAAAATTTTTTTTGTGAAATTTTCATTGATGTTTCGCCTATTATATATTAGTGTTTTCACAGAATGTCGTGGGTCAACTAATTTAAATTGATAGATGAAATTATGAACAGCTTCATAGTTCCTTCTGTTTTCTGCAAATATTCTTCAGTGTATATCTGTGGTCTCTGGGCGTGATATTGTGACCTCTAATATTTACACATTGCATTTACTACTCGCAAAACTTTCCTTGAACGATAGATTGAAGAAATGCGGGCGGAGTGGGGGTATTAGTTACAAAGTCGGCCACTAGAGTATTTACAATAATGCCAACGTGGAAAATCAAAGTCAACCTGGTACGTGTGCGACCAGTCATCGTTCTGGGTAAACAACAGCAGGGACACTATATAGGAGTTTTAGGTGTCTCCCTTGAAGGACCTGGACCTGCCTCAGTCATCTCTTTAGATAATGGTAATAAAGCTGAACAGAAGTTCTCGACTATGAAAGCAACTAGGTTTGATTAGCTTGTGTTTCGCGCCAACGAAGTTTTAATGCTTGGAATGTTGTCATCAGTGCTCTCTGGGAGCTTTTGCCTTCAACTGTTTATTGCTCAAGGGAGGGGGAAGCAAGATCATCGTTCAAAAAAAGTTGCGCGAGAAGTACCATCTAATGCTCTGAGGCCACTTTTTCAGGTTTCCTGTAGCATTCATCCTATTCACTCGTTGTCACAAAAGCCAATTTGCTACATAAATTTAGTAATTTCGTCGTATACCAGAGAATTCGTTTGATCACTTTGTGTATGCATTCATGTTAGATTAAACAAATGTATTATTTTTCGGATTTGTTATTGATATCTATTTAAATGCATAATATTATTTCTGAAATTTGCTGACATTCCTCTCCAATCTAAACTTGACTTTGTATAACATTTACCAATGAATCATTGCTTCAAATTGAATTTTTTCCCTAATCACTTTATACTTGTTTTTGATAGCGTTGCATTATTCCGGATTTGTACAATATTCGTTTTCATGTTAATCTTGTATCTTATCTTCCCTGCTCTCTTTCGTGCACATTTTATCATATGTTCATTATCTGATGGATTATTGAGATTGAGATATATTATTGAGAGTGCATCATTTTATACGTGCATATAATGACAACGTACGATTCTTATGAAGGTATAAAAACGACAAATTATTCACAGATGCTTGATCTGATGTATTCATGCTTTCTGTGTATCAAATACTTCACAGAAAACCTTTTTAAAACGCGAGGAATGGTTTTCATTACAATGTGTCCTGTTTGATTCATTATAAATATTAAACTACTGCGTATCCTGCATAAAGCGAAATTCATCGTTTTGAATAAATCTCTTAATTCCTCTCAAATACGACGAACAGCCGTATGTAATGCTTTTCAAAACAAACTCAATTCACTTTCATGATATACTATTGTGCAAAATTACCACCTCTGCCGCTCAGATTATTATTGTGTCGTAGAACGCGAGCACTTCCTGGCATAAATGTTATATGATGTGACAATATAATATTCTATGAGAATAATAAAACATCTGCTCATTTTTATGAAATACAACAGGTTTATAAAGATACGCCGCGTTCTCATTGGCTTAATGGACATTCCACTGCATCGCAAATGTATTGATCTTACAATGAACTGTAGCAGATTCTGCACATAACAATAAGCAAAATGCGACGCTTATCAAATGTTTACTTTTTAAGTAATTTTTTTAATTTTTTCACTTACATTGTCAGTGGATAATAGAGTTTTCCCACGCCCTATGCACTTGAATAATGATGTCATAACTATTTTCGCAATTTATTTGTAAATACATATATCACTGTTTATAATTTGTACTCTACGTAAAGCTCACGATGTGCAGAGATTCATACATATAACATTTGTGCGTTATGACATCGAAATGAAATTCAAATTCAGTATTAAAAATTAATAAGTAGATGCTTGAAACTTACACCTTAGTCGATTTCACTCTAGCAGCATGTCTGATACACAAAAGAACTTCTTTGATCACTTATTGCGAAAAGAGCCTTTAATAACTAATTTTCATTTTCCAAATCAAAATTGTACATTAGGCTTTTAAAAATGCTTATGCGTAAACATTTCATCTATAGAGGAATTTTGGAAAAGTATATTTGTAAATAACCAAACACAGTTTGCAGAATCGTAACAATATTTTGTCGGCCTCGGTGGTGTAGATATATGATGGATCTCTAAGTACTTGGAATGGATGGCTCAGAGTTAAGGGCTCAGTGAAAGATATGTTTTCATCATGTGATTGAAGCGCGACTGGCTTCTCGTTCCAACAAGGATGTCATCTGAAACATCCATAAATCAGACTTATTTATTTGTTGTCATCGTTTTCGTCCTCATTTTCAACTTTTACATTATCCATTCCAGAACATTATCTATACTATCACCCCTTAAGGCAGGAGATAACGTACGTTTTTGTTTTGAGACGATTCGTCATTCATCTGTTGTTTTTAAATTAAACATGATAACAAGTGCACACCTATAATACAGAGTAATTATTTTTTATTTTTTATTTAATAGGTAATTATTACAGACAAATGAAAAAAACTTGATGCAATGTGGCTAGACCGGAGGTCTCTAAGCCATTACAATACCTACATCCTACCGCGTTTTAACCTTTCGAATTCTGGTATTCACCCCAAATGGTCTCTCCTTTGCATCAAAGCCGCGGAAAAGAGACCATAAGGTACGGCTGAGGAAAAAACCCCTGAAGGGGGAAAAACCTGCCGTCGTTATTTATTATTACTCTGTATTAGTATATTAATTATTAATTATTATTTCTGACCGGCTTTGTTAAATAATAGTCACTTATAAGTATTCTGCCATCAAAAAGTCAACGAGAGTTTTCAATTGCGTCAGATTTTACAATTCTATGGAAACACAAAACATCTTTACAAAATAGACGATCAGAAGTAAACATTATTTCAGTCACCAAGCAGCCCATTCTAGCGTTCTATTTCGACTTCCTCGCGTACGCCAACAAATATTGTAATGTCAAGTTGTTGGCACTGCCTGCAGAAGGTCTGGGTCCGAGCCGCGTCCGACCGCCTCCTCTCACCCGCCCTCGCGGCCCCGGCGCAGTCCCCAGAGCACGAGGACGACGCGGCGACGAGGGCGGCCGGGACGGGGACGGGGACGGGGACGCGGGCGGGCGCAGGCACCGTGGAGCCATTTCGTTTTCCTCTTTGCAGAACGAACGGGGCCCGCGCCTCGACCGCCCTCCCGGGGCTGCGAACGAGCGAGTGTGGGGAGGGGAGGGGTTAGAGGAAGGGGCATGTGAGGGTGAGGACGGCGTGAGGACGGCGGTGGCGCATCGGGCTGGGGTCGCGATAACGCCGGCGAGGATTGGAAGGAGCGCGGTGGAGGCGCGGGGACGTGTGCGTACAATCGGGACGAGAAACGGTGGACCGTGAGGGCACGGATGCAGTTGTGGCGAAATAGTGAGATGAAGCGAGACGAATCGCGGTTCAAAAGATTCAGGCGGTGGTGGATCGTAGTCTGAGGTAGCAGAATCGTCTCCTGTATTATTTCAGTTGTATCATACCTTTCGTGGCTCTCACACGCAACCGATATTTATAAATCATGTCTCTAAAGAAGGATAATTCCACGTAGACGTGACAAATTGCACTTTGATTTGAAAAGTATGAAGGGTTTGTTTAAAAAAATCTAAACATTAATGTCAAATGCAACCCGCAACACTCCGTATGCTATATAACTTAATAACTCCTAAATGAAGCGTTTTATAGCCTTAAAAATTAAGATTTGGGGGCAAAAGGCCTCAAAGAAACATGGCTTACACCGTAATCTACAGAATGAGATATATTTGGATATTCTATTACATTTTTGCCGGTTCAGTGCTTATCGATACTACTAATACCACTTATACATGGAGGAATATATAATATATTCCCTCCATGAACTATATTTTAGCTCTTGGTGCTGGTCACCATCTTTGTGACAACACGCTTAGAATGCTTAGATTCCACAATTTTATAATATTTTCGCGAATTGTGGTAGTCTATAAGTGTTGTGTACCTAATTGTCGAGGGAACTACGATGCATAACATGCATAACATGCGATTCATAACATGCATGGTGCATGTTATAACCCGAACGATGGTGGAATTCCTTCATCATTGAAACATAATTTTCGGCGCCTATTTACACATCAGTTTGCAGGGATTCTTCTCCAGGTATCTCTCCCTATGGGTCACCGCTTCACTTGGGACAAGCTGTTAGCACCCGACTGCTTTCCAGTCATGTGTGGAAGTGTCCGTACAATGCATGTAAATGTACCTATCTGAGTATGCTTAAGAGCAGTGAGCAGGAGCAGGTTGTTGAAAGGAAGATCACCTTCTGTCTGTGACCCGTGACCCGTTCATTAGTGTACTGCTGCATCATTCACCTAGTATCACATAGTATCAACATACCAAATAGTAGCTGGTATTTATTGGAGAAACAAAAAAACTACCAATCAGAGCAGAGTGCCGTTAGAATTCTCCTCCATTCTGGTTGAATTCGATCTAGCTAGTGGCTATTGTAGAAAACACGCCACCGTCGAAACTCGAAAACTGGGGACATCAGGTCAACGAGAGACAACGGATATTGATTCCGGGCCATCCCAAATGGTGAGACGGGCAGAGAGAACGAATTTATGAAAAACCTGTGGAAGCAAAATAATATAGCTTCACCCAAAAGATTCGTAGATTGAAATGCGGCGTAGATAGAGATAATTCGTTTCGTGACCGATCGCCTATTATATATTGACAATGCAACAGATACGGCGTATCGGGATTCTTGTGCTGTTCAATCTCGTAAGCTCTGTTAATCGCAATTCCAATAATTAATTCTATTTATCTTTCCACACTTATGAATAGTATTACTCTTGCGCATTTACGTCGGCAATTGAATCTCTACCCATGAGTTCGCAATGAACATGATACCTTTCAGGCGTATTATTTCATTTTTCGATGGATATGTGAACCCAGATACGAACAATTCTTCACAATTAATGATATACTACCGGAGTAGCATGCTCAGGATTCGGAGTCTCTGCGAGTTGAAATGGAGAATCTACCATGAGCGTAATATGCATTTTGATTCTTAGCAATAAAGTCTGCTTGACAACTACATAAAACAGATGCACCTGATCTTGAACAAACCGGTCATGGTATTCTACTTATATTCCATGTCCTTTATATTTCCTCTCTTTTCTTTGCGCTTTTATAGCAAACATTTTCATTTAATCTTTTTTCCTGGAAAACACTGAATAAAGGCTACAATTATTACAGTAAAGTTTTCTTTCTTCCTTTTCCGTGGAATAGAGATTGAAATGCATTTTCCGGAAATTTGAAAAGGAGTGTTATACTATGCCCGAAAATCAAACGCAAGGCTATCAACAGTGCAACATCTCATCATTTTGCTTCAAAGCTGCTAGATGAATTCAAAGTGTATTTGATAAATTCAGTTTAAAAGGCATTTACGAGAATTCCTGTCAACATTGCTATATTTCATCTGATCTGGAATTCTGGGTGACAGGCAGTGGCCGCACAAACAGTACAGAGAATTTTCAAGAAAAATAAACTCAACTACCCGACATATCTAGGATACTAACAATAAAATGCCATTTCCAAAACAATATACTTTTATAAATTACAAAATAAATAGTTATTACGAAAGTAATATATTTCCCAAGATAAATTTTAATTTCATTTGTAGGTTCGTTTTGGTAATATTCGTATTACATTGTATCAGTTCTGTTGATGTATTGCAATTCAATGTTTCTTTATTTTTTGGTCGCGAATTTATTGATAACTTTATCACGAAAGTACCGAATTTAATTTATAATTTCTTTAAAATTAATTGTACAAACAAACTCGCTGGAAGGTTCAAGAGCACGGTACAACGTTCATAGGTCACCACTCGATATAACTGGAAACAACAATGCTGCCACTCGTCACACTACCTCACGATCAGCAGGAGAGAAAATACAAAATGCTTTCACTGCTCACAGAATGGTAAACTATTAAATATAACGAAGGGATGGATGAGAAACTTTCAAAACAAAGACGATATGCTATCAATAAGAAAGTAGTTTATTTAACTATAAAAAACTGATGTATTAATCTTCGCAAACGTTCGGGAAATATCATTATTAAACACGAAAATCTGGTACTACGTTGGTACGATTTTTTGTTTGGAGAAGAAGAAACCTAGAATTCCACTGGGGTTCTCTCTTGGTGTTCCTCTACAGAAGAAGATTGTGTCGTTCATTTCGGGCACTCCTCGTCAGTCTCCTGACGGTGAAGCTGCCCGCGAGAGACAGGCTCTGCATACGTACTCCGCACGCCTTCCCGTCTTGCCTGCCACTTCACTTCGCCCTCGTTTCATGCCGTTGCACTGAAGATTCTCTTCGCAGAGCGTACCTCCAAAACAGCTTCGCGTTGCGACAACGCGGTGCATCGGACCGTCGCTTGATTGATTGATTGATTCGTTGATTCGTGTTTCCTGGAGCGTCATCTGCTATGGTAATTAGTCCTGTAAGTGTAGTGTATGTTTTATCGAGGGAGGTACTCGTAGCTTAATTTACACGGTAATCCTTCTTGCATACCCTAATAAAAATTTTGCAAAATAAGGGGAAATTTCATTAAATAAATTGTAGTGTTTGATGAATTTTCTTGACGTTATGAAAAGGATTGATGTTGATAAGGCGACCTTACTTTGAAAACATATAAACGGGACATTTTAGTTTTTGTCATAACGATAATGGGACTTCTCACAAATATTTGGCTTTGGAAATGAAAATTAGATAAATAAATATTATAATTTTCATAATGTAATAGCATTCAATTCATGTCAATCAAAGCATTTCTTAGAAAAGAATATTTTTAAAATTTTAAAATCGCATGTGTTTCATTTGCTCTTTCATTTACTAGTAGGTCAGCATTTCTCAATTAAGACTGCTTACAAAGTCGCACAGAAACTCTCAGAAGCAGAAGAATCGGATTATTGAATTTCTTTATAGCCATATCGTTAGCGATAAAGCATTTGGAAGTTAACATGACGCCATAGCTATATTTTCTCTTTGTAGAAACCGCAACATTCTCTCTAAACACTCTTTATACGTGGCAGATGAGCACAATATTTTGTCGCAATTAATTTTTTAGGAACAAATGCGAATCAATCGGAATACTGTATGATAAATTTAATAATGTTGACGTCATTTTATGCTGATAAGTCATTGTCACATAAAAAGGAAGTAGCGTCCTGTTTTCCTGTCAAAAAAATACAGGTCAATGACTCAAAATAAGGGACTGTCCCGGCTTTACGGGACGTCTGATCTCCTTACTTGAGTTTAGGTCGTTGGTAGAAAAGAAGAATTCTTCTTTTTTTGTAGGTTGCCGCAAAAATGTATGCAGACTTCTTTTTTCTACCAATGACATAAACTCAAAAATATCAATATTCATCCTTTCAACAAAATTGAAAAATGAAAATATTTATTTAGGTTTTGAAACCGAACATTGAAATTTTCTGCATTATTTCCCGTGAAGGTAGGCTTTGTTTACTGATTACTGAACTCAAGATGTTGATTATTTTCTATTTGCAAGTGTCTCATAAATGTATATTTATAAAATGTGTCATAAATTAGGGAAATACTGACCACTGTGCAATTTTATCGAAAAAAGCAATGTTGAAATTTCATCATCTGCACATATTTTTACACGTCAACAGTCTATATATTTTAAGTTTCTCAATATAGGTATGTATGGGGTAATTACACTACTGTTAACTAAACATTGCTTTTGATCTTAAGTATTCGGTATATTATATTTATTTAAAAATAATTTTTGACTTTCTTCGGCTGCAATTTGGCCACAATTGTATTTTCTTTTTCAAAGAACCAACACAAAGCAACCATAAAATAAAATAAAAAAGAAACAACAAACTATTCTTTATATACATGTCTGAAAATAAAAAAAAATGCAAATTTTAATGGCGTATAGGATTGTTGAAGGTGATCATGTTTTGGCAAACGATGGGAAAATTTTGTCACGAAATTACATATTCTACGACATTTTTCTTTGATAGATAGGCAACTCATCTAGCACTGGCGTTTGGCAGGTTCACGAAATCGCGTTCACTGCGTCAAAATGTGTATTTCCCAAACATTAGCACAGAGTGAGATGCCATTTGGAGTAAGTGTTACGTGTGTAACTCCAATATAACAGAATTCCCATCACATGTTCATTGGCAAAATGTGATAACCTTCGATCTATTTGCCCTAGAAATTTGTAACATTTATTTTTGACATACTTGTATAACTCTTTTCAGAAAGAGCCGGTATGTTTTGCAATTTATAAAATATCAAAATTCTGTTTCATTTAGCGAGAAAAATCTGCAGAAGGGGGGAATGTCACACTGGCGCTTTCGGCAGTGGTGCGCATCGTTCAATTCCCTCGCTGCAGCTGTCCCGCGAAGGTGAGATCGAGACGGTTCCGAGCACCGGAGCGCGGAGGGACGACGAAACGAGAGAGAGCCGTTAGCAGAACGCGAGAACGGAGTGTGGCGGGCCGCAGCGGCGAGGGTATCAGGCGGAGCGCGGGGCCGCCGGGGGGAGGGGGGCAGTTGAAGGGGGCAGCAGCCCCGTCGCTCCTGCAGGCCGCGCCGTCGATGCCCCCCGCGGAGCGATCGGCCCCGACCTCATGCATTCGTTATCACGCCGTAAGGGCCGCTGATTCGAACCCGGTGAAGCGCCCGTCACTGCAGCGGGGAATGGAGGGGACGATGAAGTACATGGCGGGGATGATGAAAAGAATGGCAGGGGGTTGGGCCGACGGTGAGGAGAGTAACGAGGGGGGGTGAGAGTGGCGGGGCGGTAAGGAGAGGGGCGGACTGGTGATGAGACTGCCGGGAACGCCGATGAGAGGGGCTGGATCGCCGATGGGAGGGCGGGGTTTGCGATGAGAGTAACGAGACGACGAGGGGGGAAAGACAAATGGAAGAAGGACGTGCATTGCAATGCGGGAGGTGTAGGATAGCAGGGCAAGGCGGGGCATAGCATGGCGGACCATGAAGACGCGGCAGGGCGGTGCCCGGTCTGGTGGGGAGTGGTAGAGAATGGCGGGTCGGGACATTACGGGACGAGGCCGGGAAGAGTAGAAGCTGGCAACTGAAGAAGTGCAGGGGGAGGGGCGGGGAGAGCCTAGGAGAGACGCAGCACTCTGCTCCGCCTCGGCAACGTGGATGGCTGAAGCGCCTCATTTTTTCTTACAAGGCCGTGGATGGGAGGGAAAGAGAGATGGAAGAACTAGACTCACATCGAGGTCAGGTTGGTCTTCTGGAAGCGATGTGTAAGGACGAAGCCGAAGGGCTCTCCATGAAAATATGTTAAACTTTTATTATGCTCTGGTCTTAAAGTTTTGTAAGGTTTCCAACCAAGGTGCATCAGAAATAACGTCGGAAATTTGATGCATTTTCAGCGTATGTATAAAATATATTTTACACATGGTATTTTTGAAGTTTGTGACTTGGTATTCAATAATTATATTCCTTGAAAGACTAGAAACATCTTTATATGTTACAATAATAACAATTTGAATTTCTATGTTCTGTTTAGGAAGATTGAACCTATCTTTGAGTAAATGTACGGAAATGGCCAGTGTGTATATCGTTATATTATGTAGCAAATTAACAATATTTAATTGAGTTTACCACAGAAGTTAAGTCAGTTTTTCTTTTAGCAATGGAGTAAGATTTTTTCAAGGTTTCAAAGTGTTAGTTCATTTGCATGTTTCTCCTTACATAGATGTTCAATTTATTTCACAATTAATATTTTCCTGGATATATTATTATTTGCGAGAATTGCTTTGATATTCTACTGAAAGGCGAAATATTTATTTTTTTCACTTTCAATTGGGAATCACTTGAAAAGAAGATTTGAAGAATGTTCTCGTCAACGACCTCTTGAATATTCAGAATCGATTTGTGAATCGGAGAAGTATCTTTACAATAATTGTATGAGTATATTCTGAGATAGCCAATAAGAAATGAAGGAAATGTAGCGGAAAGAATCAAATTCGTAACAAATGTCAACCGTACTTTGTGATTATACTTTTGCGATTACTTCGCTTTGATCATAATGGTTTTCTTTTCACCCAGAATCTATTTTAATGTGTTTATGCATGATTCTTTAAGAGTGGAAGGTAACTTCTAATTCCAATACTTTCCCGTGCGTTTCAAACGAAAGGTATGTCTTTGATGTCTGCGAAGCTTTTGTGCCGAAAGAGATCTTCTGACTCTTTTCAACCTGGGTTCTACGTTGGGAGCATCTGTCAATAGAATGCGAGAGGTGACGTCGAAACCAAGTAGAAATCAGTTGCTCGGTCACATGCTCCAGGCATGTGACTTCCTGACTTGAATCTGCTGCCATTCCCATGTAATGTTCGTTTCTCGGAAGACACCGGAAGTTGACTGATGCGTGGGGTTGTAAGGTACAGATACCAGCAGTTGCCACGGGATTAGTAGTGGCAATTTTTAACATAATATTGAAAGCAGAATTTGAACTTTCCTACTTGCATTAAACTTTCTGAAGGTGGTACCTGTGCCATCTACTGATGAGTAGATTAAGGATAATTTACTTCTTTTCCGTTTTTTTACTTTCTCATATATATACACTCATAGATGGTAAAGAGAAAGTATTAGAATGCTGCAGAAAAAAGTAGCGACTTTTCGACAGTAAAGCTTGTATTGTGATTCCCTGTTGCCACAAATCGTGGATAGTTAGTGCTCTCATTGTATAGTTAGAATCCACGTTTTGTGGGTACTTGTTACCTAAAAATTAGTTAAGGTAAAAGATATGCCTGCCTGTTCGTCTGTGGAAAAGATTAATATCTAAACCGTTCATAGGATTTTCCCCAAAATTGGTATTTTCCAATCGATCTAACAGAACTCGACATCTTGTGAATTTTAAACGAATATATTCATTTTGGGAGCTACTTTACATGAAGCCTCAGAGTTATTAAAAATTTTCTCAAAAATGGCTGCAATTTTTTTTACGGATAGAGAAAGTGCGCCCATAAAAATGAAGTAGGTGAGATTTTCGTTCAACATTGAATTTTTGAAAATTGAATACGTTTAAATTTTTTTCGACGTGTTCTTACAACAACGGTATTGAAGATGAATTTTTATTAATGAAATCTTTTCTTCAATATAAGATCTCGATGCAATGTCGTCTGAAATCTCTGAATTTTTGAAAATTGTAAATGTAGAAGTTTTATTTTGTTCTTAGCGTGTCGAGAAGATTGATTTACCTGTGAGGCTGCAGGAGTACAATTATCGTGTAAGGCGTGCTAAACCTAAGTACATGAGTTCGAATACCAGAGTGAAAAAATTGCTGCCGGGAAACATTTTTCCGGATTCAGTAGAATTATAATATTTCGTAACCGTTTTAAATAGTGCGAGAAACTACATGCTGATTAAGCACCACTCGTATGGTATAAGAATCAGTTCAAAACATCTGATGAATATTAGCATTGCAAAAATGTAACCTGAAATGATACTTTCAGAGATGTTAAGAGTTTCAAACATTTTCAGGAGTAGAATATTAAGTAAAGAGTTCTGAGTCATCTGTCTGGTTACTACAAAAATTTTGCAATATTCGGGTGACCACAACTGGCTAAAATCCTGGGTTTGGAAAAAATGTCATTAAAAATGTAACACTTTTAAAACTGTTAAGAGATCGATTGAGAAAGGGGTAAGCCAATCGCTCATTGAGCTTTCCATAATATTGGTTCTGTAGCCCAAAAGAACTAAAAAAGACATAGCATTTACTGCATAACATTAGTTCTGTAGCCCAAGAAAGCATAAGAAAAAACCTGCAAAAATATTTGTAACTATGGCCACTACTGGTGTATTTACTGTATATTTACTGTGTATATATACTTTGTATTTACTGTGGGAAAGTATAAAAAAATCTTCAGAAATCAGCATGATAAGAAACGCTCATCCCTCACAACTTAGAAAATCAACAGAATTGGAAAGGGAAGTTTCTCGGGAAATTTCCTACCAGTGTTCATCACTGATGATCTTTTACACATCAACACATTCAGATAAGAGATATACAATGTTCTGTAATTAATAAGATAGAAAGATTATGAAAATACACATCTTTATATGCTATGTAAATTGAAGCGGCATTCTGCAGTCAGGACTAGAAGTATTATGCCTACTAGCTCCTCAGATAGAAGGTCAGGATGTTCGATATTGGCTGGGAACGCAATATCTTCCAGACGATGAAAAACCTTATTACCGCTTCCATTAGAGAGGAAGTAATCTCCTGTCGTGAATTTACGGCATGTAAAAGAAGCTTACACACATGAAGAAGCATGTGTTGTCAGCAAAATTTTAGAGGCTATTTCCTTCCTTTGCCAAGTTTAAATTAAGTGGTTAGTCTGAAGAATAGCCTTGATGTTCTTATCGCTTCACTTTAAATGTAGGTAACAAGCGTATTTCAACAATAAATAACAAGCGTGTATCGTACAATAATAAAAGAGAGTGCTCCAACCTCTGTTCAAGTTGTAAAGATAAAATGACTACTGTATATTTAAAAAATATCGAGAAAACTTACGAAATCAAGAATGTTATTAAGATTGATGATTTTTGCGTAGTTCTTTATTACCTTTTTTTTCGTTGCCATTTTGCGTATATTTTTCCTCTCGATAAATGCAGACGACGCAAAATAAATAAAAGATCTTTTGTGAGTGAAAACTGATCATAACCATTAGTAAATTAATATCAGGAACATTTTAAATACACACTCCCAAAAGTCGTTGGACAGTGTAATATATATACTTCATATTTACATTGACGAAGAAATCGAAACACAATGTGAATTTTTTGAAAATTGTAAGTACTACAGTTGTTTAATATATTTTCCATGGTGCAATTTAACACGAGAGCGAAAGTAAAATTAAACTCAGATGATTGTTCTTGAAATATATCATCAAATTTTAAAAACACTCTTGGACAATTGTAAATAAAATTGTTAAATTTTGATTTTCTTCATTCCTTTCTTTACAAATTTTTAATGTGTTACTGTAAACTATGTGCTACTGTGTCCTTTGGTAATGCGATGTTCTTAAATTCAATTCAAATAGAAACATCGATTTCCCGTGAATAAAATTAAATTCGCTTTGATTGCATCAATAAGTTGATTACTGAAGTAATTTCTTTCTTGAAATATTGATTCTCTAGTATATAAGAATCATTTCATTATTATATTTATCTCCCCTCACGACAAGCCAGATAACGACTCGGAGACACCGGAAGACATCGGCTGCAGCAAAGCTCAGTGTGTTGTGCAGTTAGATTCGCGATGCTTCAAACGCAAGGACGGGGCGCATCCCAGCCCTATCAGGCAAACCGTCTCTAGCCGTTCGCCTGACCTCGATGCTCAGCCCGCCGCCGCCGCCGACACCACCCACCCCGCAACCGCCGGCCACGACACCTTCGTCCCCGCCACCTTCGTCCCCGCCACCTTCGTCCCCGCCACCTTCGTCCCCGCCACCTTCGCCCCCGCCACCTTCGTCCCGGCCACCTTCGTCCCCGATATCTTCGTCCCCGACACCTTCGTCCCCGACACCTTCGTCCCCGACACCTTCGTCCCCGACACCTTCGTCCCCGACACCTTCGTCCCCGACACCTTCGTCCCCCACACCTTCGTCCCCGACACCTTCGTCTTCGTCCCCGACACCTTCGTCCCCGACACCTTCGTCCCCGACACCTTCGTCCCCGACACCTTCGTCCCCGCCACCTTCGTCCCCGCCTCATTCGCCTTCGCCACCTCCATTCCCGCTATCTCGGTCCCCGCCACCTCCGTCCCCCCACCCTGTCCCCAGTTCCGCCGACCCCCTCCGCCGATCTCGCCACCGCCGACTCCCCCGTACACAACACCGCTACGGCGGCATGCCGCCGATGTCGCCGCCACCAGCGTCCCTTTTTCCATTAAACCCCTCGTTAAATTCGCCATGTCCATGCCCATCTCTACAACCACAGTCCGTGGTCGCTGACATCACAAATCCACCATCACCAAGTCCGCTACCTCCAGCGTCCTTTATAGCTCTCCCCTGCACCACAACCGCCACGGCCACTGCCGTCGCCGCTAGCACCACCACTACCTTGTCGCGGCGATGTCCAAGGACGGCGGCGGGACCGTTGGGGTCGGCGGGGACCGGCGGGGGCGGCGGGGGCCGCGGGGGCGGCGGGGGCCGGCGCGGAACAGCCATGTGCGCGGCGCACCGCCAGCGCGCGCGCCCATGTGCGCCGCAGATCGATAGCAGGACGCACGTCCCTGTAAGGGCGGGGCGGGGCGGAAGGAGGGAGGCGAGAGTGGTGTGGCGGACGAAATATCGCGTCGCGACCCGCTAGGCGCACAAGGTCCGCGTGGGAGGATGCAACGATGACGACGGTAGCGGTGGCGTTGGTGCCGGAGGGGGCGCCACGGACGACGGTGGAAGCGGCGGCGGGGGCCGTGGGCGGCGAAGGCGGCGGGGGTGGATGCGGCGGGGGCGGAGCCGGGAACGGGGACAGAGCGGCGGGGGCTGACCGACCGGTCAGCGGCAAGGTGTGGGGCGAGCAAGGCCCGTGCGCGAAACGCGCGCCCGAATAGCGGACTGGAAATACGTCTCGGGTAGACCCACTCGACAGCTCGAAAGTACTTTGCGTCTTCGTGGGCTTATCGAGTTCGGGAAGATCTCTTTGCCCGGGGCAGCTGCTTCTGAGAAACCCTCGGTGCAGGTGCGCTTTCGAAAAAGTGAGAATTTTTTGGAAATGCCATATTTGAAGGAAGTATTGATTAGACCAATTCTATTTCCGTGCAGCCCATCAGTGCAAGTTTCATTATATTAGTTTCATTCGTAATAATATTTATTTCACTGTTTTAACTAATATTAACTGCTCTCAAATCAAACGTAGTATATAAATATAAATACATTCATTGAAAATTGTTCATGGGGGGGGGGGGAGTCAATCCCTGCAGAACAATATTTGTTGCTCAGTTCTCCGATGGGTGGTGGTACATGTTCCTTCTCTCCCAGAAGCCGATTATGCATTCACAATTAGTTGTAATTATTTCTCAACGGTAATGCAAATCATTCAATGTCTCATTTTCATAAGTTATAAATAACTATCTACAAACATTACATTTAAATTAGCACCAATGCAAAATTGTTTAGAAAAACAGATCGGCTTGACAACAGCGCTCCCCCCCAGGAAATTCCTGCTTGTACCACTGACGTTCAACTTTTTCCGTCGCATTGCGCATTTATTACTATTCTTCGCACAAAATTAATATGTTTGCAAAATGAAAAATGGAGCGTGTTTTATAATGCAGATTGTATTTCCTGATATTTATATTAGACACTAAGGTACTATTTGACCGTTCGCCGCTGCAGCGATGCTGGCCGTGAGATCTACGGTTCGTGAGATCTAGGGTATGATAGACGATTTTCAAGACTAGCTTCATAGTTCGGCCAATTCAGCTGCTATCGGAAGTAGAATTCTATTTGCTCGGTTCCGTACCTTCCGGGATTTCTCCGATGAATGCCAGACGAATGCCGGAGCAGTACTCTTAACACGCCGACCACGGTCCGCGCACGATGTCTCCTCCTTCATCCTCGCCCCTACCTCTCATCATAAACACTTGCATACTTTTCACTAATGCATTCCTATGTCAATAGCCTCGTCGGGAGCTTAGAACTTGTCCCTGGTAGGGAATGCCCGTAATTGGGGGTGTAGGTCGGCACTCTTTCTCACGTTCAAGCAGGGGGAGGAACATCCTCTCAGGTTATAACATGCACTGAACTCACGTCATTAATAATGCCCAGACACACGCTCGTGCCCAGACACATTAAATGCTTGGTCACTCAATATTGATTGGATTCACTCTTCGTTTTGGAGTATTTTGCCGTGAAATAAAAGATTCAACTATCTATTGAATTATGTCTCGTGATCCACTTGAATATAGTAGAGCTAGTTGTAATAGTTTTATCTCATTTTAATGAAGGGTATAGGGATGAAACAGGTCTGTCATGCATTCATGAAAAAACGCACAGGTGTCAATATATTGTCTCTTTAGCTTTCGCAATAGATAAGTCGATTGCAATCGGTATTAAGGATATAATGTAGGACAGGAAATTGGAAATTTTTTTAATAGCATCTGAAATTATACATCCACCCATGTACTTGAGCACTGGTTATGTCGTAAGAATTATAGAAAAATATATTCCTTCCAATGCAGGCGGTAAGAGAACTTTACGACGAATTTTTTTCTCCTACTTAAATGTTTCCAGTAAATAATTTTGAAACTAAACAGCCAATGTGAGCAATAATTTCCTGCAGATGTTTCTCAATTCTGTTACATTATCTGTTGATTAATCTACTGACTGAAACATTGTTTTACTCACATGTTATATGATTGAATGAAAACGAAAGGAGGTGATAATACTGTACTGCTCTCAATAAAGTAGACATTATATTGTGAAATATTTCATTATCTCCTTTGACATTACTACTATTAGTTATCATAGCATTTGCGACTGCTTAGTGGCTGAATATCCGTGATGACAGAACTAAATTCCGTTTCATTTTATTTTAAAATTTTTAATTTGATTTTAAAATTATACCACAAAACATTAATAATATCGTAATGAATTTGAAATATAATTACTTCATTAAACCTATGATTTTAAATAATAATATTTAACTGCGAATATTTGAAAAACTAACAATAATGCCTTCCTCTAAAAACGACAGGGCATGCAACTCTTGAGAACTGCGAGAGAAGATGTGAGAAAGTAAGAATAGAGGTTTGAGGGCAAGTGAGATGGTCAAGTATTGGTTATATAGTGATACCAAAGTTCCTTTAACGTCAGGGCTCATTACCTCTCACGACCCTTTACTTGTTGTACGTTTGCGTACTATACGTTCTACCGCGTCCTGTAAGTGATCTTCTCCAATTGTTTGTTAAACCCCCTGCTAAAGATTTTCAACTTCGGAACGTTTGCTAGCTCGTAGAAAAGACAAATTGATAATATCCATTAATTTAGTCGTACTTATCCATCTTATCGATTCCACTTGAATATTTAATATTCGTACCTAGGCTTCTAAAATCTTGCGACATGTATTTGCATCGGAACACGTAGACCTGTATATTACAGTCAAAGGGTTGGATCAAGGGAATGGAAAGAATATACTATATGAATAAAATAAGGGATGAGCCGGAGATGAAGTGAAATCATTAGGACGTGGAAACTGCATTGCTGATTTTTTTTAACTGTAGGGCAGAGTTTAAACCAAATACGAGTATACATACCCGGAGAACGATTTAATTACATTAGAGGACATCAGTCATTATGTTTCCTTACAAGTATCCTTTTAGTCAAAATATCAATAAGAACAATTATATTTAGTAATCGCGAGGACGCAGAAGAGAAACGGATTATGCGCGTGTTTGGACGACTGAGGTAATTGTATAAGGCTAAGCGATGAAACTCCGGCCGGATTTCAAGAACTGCAGGAAGAGACGGGTTTCCGATGAGCAATTGGAGAAGCTCAGAAATAACCGGTGTGCACGGAGGTAGCGGAATACAGGCGCGGAAGCGAGAGAAGGCGCGGGCAGTGAGGGGGGGAGAGGGCGCGCCGAACCGGGACGGGACGGGACCCCCGCCCGCCGCGGCCCCTCCCCTTCGCTTGCCCTCCCTCCCGGAATAAAACCTCATTACACGTTTTATGGCGCCGGGGAGAGGCGGTGAGGGCCAGGGGTAGAGGGCGTGGGATGAGCGGGGTGGGGCGGTAGCAGGCGCAGGGCGGCGCGGACGGCGCCGGAAGCCAACGGCGTGGAGCGCGCGGGGAGGGGGGTGCCGGGGGCGGGCCGGTGCTGGTTAATTGCGGGTCCGATGCGGGGGCGTTGCTACCGTTCCCGCCTCGCCCGCTCGCGCGCCCGTTGCGCGAACGCCCGCCCGCCGCACGCGGCCCGTCCTCGTAAAAGCGGGGGGCCGCGGGGCCCGCCCGCCGCGACCGTCTGCCTCCCAGTCAGCCTACCAGCCCGCCAGCCAGCCGCTTCCCGAATCGAACCCTGGCACTCGCTAATATGAAACTGTCGCCCGTGTTAGCGGGTGCGCAGCCTGCGGCGGCGGAAGCTACGCTGCGGAAGACGGGAGGGGCGGTGGGGGGGAAAGCGGCGGGGTCGGGGGGATGGTGATGGGGCCGCGGTGGGGGGGGGGACGGCGAGGACGGATGGCGGGGGGCGGTAGCGGCGGGGACGTGACGAGCGTGTTTTGTGTCCTCGCCTCGCGTCACCCGTGCGGCCGGAAAAATCAGACGTAAACAGTTGGGAGCGGAGCGTGCATTTGACGCGGGGTGCGGAATCGAATTTATCGAACTGGTGGAACCCCGGAGGGCTAATTTGTCCTCGCGTTCTCTCAGTGGCCTCTTCCTAAAATTTCGCGTAAGCGAAGTTGATTACGCGATGTACGTGATTATGAGGGTGGGCGTAGCGTTGTTTCGTAAGTGGTGTACCTCATTGTGTTCGGTGGCTTGGGAGCTTTACTAGGAGTTACGAGATTAAAATTCTCTGAAATCACAAGAGTAAAGTGTAGATTTTTAAAATTAAAATTTGTTTCTCAATAATTATTGCATAATTGCGTAAAAGTATACCGTGTTAAAAATCCCGACCGTCCAAACCTGAAACAAATTTGTGTTGTCTTCCTTTAAGAGCTTTTTCAGTAATGATTTAGTACATTATCTCCCAACACTTTCCATGAGGTGCCTTTCTATTCCGTAGGATTGGACGAACAATGTACGACCTGATTCACATGCTTCATTTGACAAACGATCTCTTTTCAGCGAACGGGCGCTTGCGCAGTGCGGCTCCGCTGTCTCCGTAGCCGCTGTACGCATGCGCGCGTTTGCTACGTCTCCAAAATCGTTTGTAAAAAGGAAGAATTTAAATCGTGTCTTTCCCCCTTTTGTTTTAACCTTTTTGTATCCATTGTAGTGAAATAGAATATACTATACTATATTGATGAAAATGTGTTGTAAATATATACTTTTAATGTAAATGAATAAAATATTCCAAGTGAAAATGACCTGGAGAAGTGGCTCAGTGCATCAACTGATGTCACTGCAATGCCTCTGACCGGGGGGTCCTAGGTTCGAGTACCGACGGCGGCAGGATTTTCGACACTAGTTTGACAGCTGGGTCGAATTCAGTCGCTGTGTGGAGAAGGATTCTAGCGGCCGGCTGCTCTGATCGGTAGTTTTCCGTGTTTTTTCCGATCAACATCAGGCGAATGCTGGAGCAGTACCAAAATAAACGGGCCACAGACCGCGAGCGATCTTTCCTTTCTCTTCCTTGCCCTATCCTCACACTTACATTAACATGTACCACACTACCACACATGCCGAAAAACCGCTAGTCGACGATAGATTGGCGCCAGATCTCGCCATCGAGCGGGGAAGATCACCGCCACCTCCCGATGGAAAACATGAAGAACACTTACGGGACTAATGACTTTAGTACTTGACGCGCCCGGAATCAATGAGAGTCAATCAATCAATCCAAGTGAAAATGCTCTTAGTCGATAAACACCATATACTAATCATATCCATTTCTCAGGGTAAGCGAGAGAGGAGTCTTCGGCCTTGATGTCCTACCATTTTGTTGGCAGATGATCACAATGGTAATTTGCCTTTGCCTTCCATTGTATGGAGGTAAGTAGGAGGGCTTTTGAGGATTGATTGATAATTTCAAATGAACGGGGTGATGTTCAGATGGAATACGTTGTGATATGAGAAGCTAGTCACGTCACAATCCCATACTGAAAGCGCCAATCCATTACTCGAGGTTCGAACCCATAGTCTTCGGCTTGGGGAGTTCTCCTAGCTTCACAGAGGTCGGCACCTTCATAACTTATCTAAAGAGATGAAAATGTGAGAACAGTATTATTGTCTCTTTTATATTAATAATAGTTAAACGCAAATAATCTAACACAACACATAACAAATGTTTGTCGACACATTGTCACCAATTGTTTGTCATGTTTTGATTTTCAGACGTAATCATGTCAATGTAATATAACCTGAATATGGTGGAATTAACTCATGAACCATTGTGTTGGACAATAAAGAGTTTCTTGAAGAAAAACATTTTCATTGATTGTCAGAAAACGAAGTGGATATTTCTGTTTAATTATCATAACTTACGTAGTTTATATCTACATTTCCTTCTTAAGTAGGTTTCACATTACTTAAATTAGATTTTCTTAGATATAACAAACAGAAGTAAGAGGAATACAATCAATGAAGATATTGATGCGCAATTTCAATTCACAGCGCGTTTGCAACCAACACAATAGTGATTATTTCCTTACTCGCGATGTATTGCAGATTCCTATTGGGGGTCTTTGATATTCCGGGCGAGCGCCACTCAACAAATGAAATGCACTTAGTCGACTGACTTTCCTCATTGGATTTCCTAGCCCATGGTCTCACAGAAGAGCCATCAGGTTGCATCTAAATTGCCTGTTTCGGATTGTCTCTCAAGAAATGTGTGACCGTAGTATTGCATGACTTGTTTCCATGAATTACAAAATAGAATGTGGAGCACAATATTTTTTTAGAATAATACAATCAGGAAAATAACAGCTGAAATTTCAGATGACACAATTAGTGCGGTCTTTTAATAATAACTACATCTGTTATTGGTTATTAAAGCAATTGAAACTTACACAATGGACTTACAAGAACACATAGCAAAAACGATTTACCGAACATGCTTTTCTGTACAAGTAAGGAAATGCTTTGGGGAGGATTTTCAGTTAAAATATGAAATGAATCCCCATAAGAGTGTGATAGCACCCAAATCCTACACTATAAATATAATACAGTTTATTTATAACTATATTTTAACGTAAGGCGCTAATAATTTGATAGTTGCCCATAAACGCTTCACCCATCAACCGATCTGTTCCATTCAAATGCAACGGGGCGCGGGAGGGGCTGGAAACAGGAGAACGCTTCTACCCACGCGACTACTTCGTCCGCGTGTAAGCGAGCAGAAAGAATTCCTTGCGAAGCACATTTTACAGCTAGGAGAGTTTTATGTCCCCTGCCGCTCGGGGCGTACTTCCTTTCACCTCGAAAGGGTTTACGACACGAGACTAACGCCGCGGCCGATCGTAACGGCGCGAGCAGGGCACGGCTTCTGAAACGGGCTCCGGGACACCGTTTGCTCCCCACTCGTCATGTTTCGTTATTTTTAACGACGTGTTTTGAATCATCGGCCCATGCCTCTGAATACTCCGTGTCAGAATCGTTCTAGGTTGGGAGGTTTAAGTTGCGAATCCTACGGGGTGTTGGTTTTTATTCGATTCTAGTTAATATGTTGAATCGGATGAAACGAGGCTCGAGAATTATTTTAGTCTCTGACTTTTTTGATCACGGATGTGAAAATGTCTTACGCGGTAGTGGAATAATTTTTTGAAGACATTTTATAAAGAATGACACATTTTAAGTACCCATTGTAAACTGCAAAATATTGAAAACGACTTTAGAAACATGGATATGTGCTGTGAGAATCGCGGGCCAACGGTCCTGGATCCTCTAAAGTGAAAACTACTGAGACCAAAAATCTTTAGAATAAAATGTCCCGACCTACTGTTTTTATGCATCTGGAATTAATACTTTGAATTGAAACAATTCAGGTTCAGACGGAAAATTCTGCATTTTGACTTCTCTTAGTGTTTTCTCAGCAGCAAATGTAAATAATCGTTTTAAGTGAGTTTAAAAAGAAAAGCATGACAAATATCTTTAAATTAAACTCTACTTCAGAACAGATATTCTAGATAATAAAGGTGAAGCGTAATGTATCATGGTTAAAGAGTTATTCTACGATGACTATGAGTGTTATTACTTCACAGCGTTTCTGATATTTCTGTTAATTTATAACTTCAAAATTTTCGAAACCAACTGGATTTTCTACAATGAATAACAGAATATAAATGGGAAGAAATGGTTTTCGTGGGGAGAAAATATACCTCCCTATAACGAATACGTCGATATATCGAACTACTACACCAAATTTGAACACATGGTGTATGGGCAGAAAAAGTGCTTTAAATTGCGTTCGAGTAGGGTGAACGGCATGTGTGTTGTTTTCACATCATGTGTTTTACTCATTAACACCAATTACGATAATGCACTACTCCATTCTGCGATCAGCCGTACGCTAACGGCACTAAGTGCCCCTGTGATACAATGTTTCCACACATGTCATCTTTTCTGTCCTAAGGGAAAATGCTAACCGTTGACGTGCGTGTCTCTCTGTTTAGTTTACAAATGAGACTTTCATGCAACCGTGGAATTAACTGCGAATTTCATGAGTTCGGCCTGTGAGCATATATGTTTCAACATCATTCCGTGCGTTTCATTAAACATATTAAAAAACAAGTTTTTGTGACCATCGAAGAGGTCACTTTCAGAAAATGTTATCGTTTTTTACGATATAATGATATACTCTAATGTCAAAGTTTACTCGCCCAAAATATGTTTAAGTAGTATACGTTTAGGGACTGTTTTTCAATTGAAAGTTACCAGTCCTCTATGGCAAACCAAGTAAGTGAGAAATTGTCATAGTTTCGTCTACAATGTTAAAATAAGTTTTGGGACAATCGGGAATGTCATTATAAAGAGTAACTATACAAACACACAACACACATTGTGTTGGATTCCTGAACTGACGTGAAATTTTATCAGTTTGTTCAGCGGCGTTCAAAATACTTATAAAGTTTTGTATTGAAGCATTGGAAGTAGTGTTTTTTACGACAATTAATATTCGGACATTCCGCATCGTACCCTCTGCCACTGCAAAGAAATTGCCTCGTGCCGCCGGTCCTGTGGTTGTTACGTTGCAGGATTCGAAAGGACGAGAATAAAGAACATATGCTTCAATAATTCAAATATAAATATTGTATATAATTGTGTTCCGGAAAATATCCTCTTCGTTAAAAATTAGAGTTTCATAATTACAGGAAGGTTTAAATAATAAAATAAATAAACAAAACAAATAAATTTAATTTTTCAAACGTATTTTTTATAATAACAATATCTAGCAAAACATAAACTGAATTATAATGTGAAAACACCAGCGCATCATACGTATGTTGGCAGTTTTTCAGTTTTCTTCAAAAGAGCATTATGATATGCTATGGTTAGGTAAGGTCCGATGCAAAACGTCTGCAAAACATTATTTCTAATATTTCTTAGCTCTTTAAAATGTAGATATATGGGTTTTGCATTGTGTTGAACTAGCTGGTACAATTTCATGTAAAACCTAATTTGCTGGGTGGTGATTGTTGAGTTTATAAATTACGGGTTTCTCACTACTCAAACTCTCTGGCGAAAAATGTCTGAAGATGCTAGAGTTCTTCATACATATCTATATCTATCTATCTATCTATCTACTCTCTCTCTCTCTCTCTCTCTCTCTCTCTCTCTCTCTCTCTCATATATATATATATATATATATATGAATAATATATGAAAATATATATATATATATATATATATTTTACGTGGCGAAACCAGGAATATTATAAAAACGTAAATATCCATAATTCATGCCGAAATTGTTTCTTGCTTCTACAAAACGTCTGCTATCCATCGACATTTTCCTAATAATCTCTTTCGTAAATGATTGAAGTAAAGTGGTCACTCAAAATATTGTATTTCTCGTCAGTAATTAAATTTCGTATTTTGTTGCAAAATTGAGTAGCAAAAAATATGTACATTCGTGCTGACGTACAAAAATATTCATACCAATTTCCCACCAGCTGATCTGTTTTCTGCTTAAAAAATCTCCCTTCTTGTTGGCCTGACGATACGCGGAGCTTCATTCAGTAATCGCTTGATGTGGATCTATAAAACGAAATGCACGGCAACAAACTTCATAGCACAGCTGTAGCAACTCCCAGCACCACTATACAGAAGCAATTTCGGATAGATAGTTTGGGGCACGAAATGAAGGCAGTTTGCATGAATGGAACACGGCCGGCAAATGCATACTTCAGGTTTAGTACACATTACGCCACGAATTACTAGGATTTTGTGTTGTTCGGCAAGGGATACTAGTTGTCAGTCAGAACGGAGTGCAGACTTGTGCTTCCCGAACAAGTGACACCGATCCCTATATCAAACGTCCGTTGATCGATCCTTTAAAAGTAGATGCCACCCAATCAGAATAGCTTTCACGGTTATAACATTTGCTTAGCGTATATAAGGCCAGGAAACCGACGCCCACGTAATTGCATTGGAATGGAACTTAAAGGGAACTGTTTAGCGTTTGTGAAATATCTCTGTCTAGATGCTTGCAAAGATTTGACTGAAAAGTATTCTATATTAATTAGTTAATGATCCTCTATATGGGTGCAATCATCAATTTCAGTTCAACTTTTGAAGCCCTAATGCTGTTTCTGTGTCATTTCTTTTGTCAGTAAATGACAAAAGATTTTTGATTATCGAACTTTATTATCGAACTTCAAAGTACGCAATGAGCATAAAATATGACAATATATTTATTAGAGGATCTTAGATGTTTAGAGACACCTTAAATATGCTAATTATCTTCCTTAATTAATAGAACCATTTCCATTCGAAAATGGCAAAACGTCAGTAGTTTTATATGTGGTCCCTTCAGATGATGTGAGGGAATCAAAGAAAATCTCTTCAGGATGTTTTAGTACAAAGAAAATCATAAGTGGTAAGAAAGTCCCAGAAACTCACGAGATACATGTCTGTTCCTCGTTTTCTCTGACACCATCATTTATCATTTAGTGATTCTTTTTCACCAACATGACTCTCTCATAGCAATAATTCTCAGCCATCATCGGATAACGATGGGTTAAATGTTTGCCGAACCATTTTTAAACGACCACTCTAAATACCACTTTCAAAGCAAAACGAAACAATACTTCAGAATTTTCCCTCCAAAATGCTACTCGGAGCTTGCCCGGACACCCGAGTGTCTGCAGTAATTCCGAAGATTGTGTCTTCAAGGATGGAAATGATTGAATGGTTAATGAGAAATTTACTCTCTTCCTTGTCCATTTTAAAGGTGGGTACTCCTGCAATCACGTCGACGTGATCAATGTAAACTGACAAATATTGACCGATCAGAATAACTTGCCTAGAATTCACATCCACGCTGTGGCATCGTTCCAGAAACGTACAGAGATTCATCGTCTGAACTCTCCCGAAGTACGAAGTTACAGTTTTAGCCAAAACTACATATCAGACCGCACATCCAATGTTTTCCTTCACGTAGTCGCATAATTTCTCCTGCCCCATTAACCGCTGCTACCAATAGTATGTATCCCACCTTCCAATTACGAGAGACTTTCCGATTTGCAATATCGCACTTGGTCCTCCTCACATCGCTTCGCAGATGTCGTCGCGTCGAAGCTCCGAACACCTCCATCCGCACGTGCTGTAGTCGCTGCCGCGACCTCGTCCAAGGCGCAGGCTCGTTTGGCCATTCAAACGGTCTGTGCGCTTGTCAATGACCCCGGAAGGCTTCCGCGTCGCTGACCTTGGCGAGGAGACACGCCCTTTCATCTCTTCTTTGCGTGCAGAACTGATATGCCTTCTGGAGATCCATTCAACTGGGGAGCCTCGGCAAATTTTGCTGGACTAGAAGATGCGTTCGTTGGCTTGCGTGCTTACTCAGGGGGTCAAAGGCTACGCGACCCATTCATAAGTTCCGCGTCGCAAAACGGAAACGAGTGGTGGCTTAATATATATGGTGTCCGACGAGGAAACGTCAAAACTTCGAAAATAAGCTCTGTCAATTTTAAACATATGTTGTCTAATAAACTCCTTGAATATTCCTAATGGTTAAGTCGCGAAAAGCATTCAAATGTTTGTTTGAAAAAATACTGTTATGCAAAAAATGGCATTTCAGAAACATAAACATTCCAGAAACATGTAAATTGTTTATTTTTTGGGAAAGAAATTAATTTATAGAAAGAAAAATTATACAAAAATAAAAAAAATTGAATTGTGTAAATTGGGTGCTTCTATATTTCTGTGTTAATTTTCTTTCTGAACAAATATATTAATTCCTTTCGTAAATAATAAACAATTGATATGTTTCTGGAGTGTTTATGTGCTTCTGCAATGCACATTTTCGTATAGAAAGGATTTTTTCAAACCAACTTTCGAGGGGTCATTGCGGCTCAGCCACTCGGAACATCCAAGAAGTTTGTTAGACAAAATTTTATTAAAATTGTCTTAGGAGGTTATTTTCGAAGTTTCGACGTTTCCTTTCCAAACATCCTGTATAAATCAATCTGCGCTGACAATTTACAGTAGAACTAGCTGTTGAAGTATCAGTGAAGCTAACGGAAGCTTGTGTTTTCCACAATTTTTTATTCACCAATTTTTTTTTTTTTAAATTAAAGAACTAATTTGGCCAAAAGAAAAAATATCGAAAAAACATAATAAACAATTAAAAAATTTAATTTGGTTATTTTTATTTTCCATACGAATTTTAAAACCAAACAATTAATTACAGTGTGTTCACCTGCATTTTCAAGAATTATAAAAATAAAATATATCGTTTTAAGACAGTATTCAATATATTTTGATAACGCTAGTGTAGGCTATGATAACTAAAACACGACATTAAGAAAAAAAATTTCGGAATCAACGAGTCATTCTTTTGAATGTTTAACAAAATGCCACAGTAGCATTTTCAAACGACCTGTGTATCCCCTACGCTTCAACTACAGTAAAAAACAGAGATTTAACATGATACGATTTCCAATCGTTCACGCTTTATGCTCGTTGTCAGAGGTTCCAAATGAAGTTGTTAGGCCCATTCCCGGCCATGTATCGTGCCCGACATCCTCCGCCCGAGCGGAACTTTCCGTCCAAGTGTGTCGAGCGATCGACTCCCTAAATTATCTCCCGCAAGCGCCCGAGAGCACTTCGTTTCGCGTTCCTCGCATCGGAAGTCCGACTGCTCCACCCTGTCCCTCTTCCCCATCCTCTACCCTCTCCCCCTCGTCCTTCTCTGCCTCCATCGCCACCCCCCCCCGCGAAAAAAAAAGAAACACAAGCGGGCATGCTTTCCGATGCAACGTCAAACGCATAGCTTCTCGCCCTTTCGCGCCGGGAGCCGGCTAGCCGGCCGCTCGGCTGACCGGGCTCTCCACCGACCAGGGGCCGCTGCGGGAGGCGGGCAAGCGGTTCTGCCCCCACCACCGCCGTCGGCCGTCACTGTGCGTATCGCGGCGAGTGCAACGCCCCGTGAAATATTGAGCAAAAAACTATCGAACGGGAAGCGACCGGCGTAGGGCGTGCGTGGGAGCCCACGCGCTCGAGAAAAGGGGGAGCGGAGGAAAGGGAAGGGGCGGGGGTGGGGACGGGGGCGGCGGCGCTTCGCACGTGCGCCGATAAGGAATCGATATTAACGAACGTCGGGCTCACGCTCCCAGCCCTAGGCCTGCCCTTGGCCCCCCGTCCCCCTCGGGCCACACGGTGCCCTCGCAGCCCCGCCCCTTTGCCGCCCCGCCCGCCCACGCCCTTGATGCCACCGTCCCTCGCGCTCGCGCAGCCCTGAGAATTCGAGGGAGTGCTCGCGTCTTGTGGGTTCTTATCCCCCTATCACTTCTCTGAGGAGCTTTGCTCGTGCTGTCCAACTTTTGTCAGCTCTCTTCGCTTCACATATCCTCCGCGTTCAGGTTATTGTTCCCTGTGTTTCGTTTAATCCTCCTACACCCCTTCGCCTCGCCCACGCTCGCATTCTTACTGTTTCCATTTAGAGCTTCCCGCTCCGTCAGCTCCGTCATTCGTGCTTATTTCCGTCAGTGTCTGCCATCCTCGGTTGAAATGTGCCACTCCCATCATCTTCTCGCTGTTTTTCTCTGGGTTCTGGCTGTCCAACATGCGTCAACTCTCTCAGCTGCTGTCACGTATCCGTGTTATAGTTCCTCGCCGTTTCGCATCTCGAGCATTACCCAGTCATCCACGGTCAGATCAGTCTTTCACAGTAAGTTCCGTCAATCTCGGTCACCGTTTGTTGAAATGTGCTACTCCCAATCTTCTCTTGCCGTTTCGCTCTTGACTCACGCTGTCCGACTTTTCTCTACGCTCGGGCACTCTACGCTGTTATCATACACCAGTACATATACAATTACCCTGTCATTCTCCGTTAGCCCCCTCATTTACGGTCAGCTCCGACACTTTTTGCATTCCTCCATTGAAATGTGCCACTACCAGCCTCCTGTATTCCTTTAATACACAACATTTATCCTCCGTCGTCTGTCTGTATAACGCAGTATTGACCATTGCTGTAATAAATTTGTCGTTTGTTTTAGTACATGTTTGTGTGCTCTGTTCACTTGCGGTCATCAGTCATTTTAATTTTTGTCATTTCCCAGTCCTCTTTAATTCTACGGTCAGATTTATTGTTATCTAAACCTTACCGTCATGAACAGTCTTGTGATCCTCAGCCTGATTCACCTTATTGCCACCACTTATTAACAGCAGTACACACATCTAGCCGGATCGTCAACTCTTCTCGTCGATCTTCGTCGGCTCTCGTCAGCCTCCACGGTGGCCCTCATCAGCAACTAGGCGCCCTCCGTCATCTTCGGGGAACATCGTGTACCCTCGTCGTTCTCCCGTTAATCTTCATCAGTATCCGTCAACCGCCTTAAGCCTAATCAGTCCCCGTCATCCCTCATTAGCCCTGCGTTCTCTGGGCTCTACTTGCTATTCCCGACGCCAATGTCCACCCATTAGCCCCGTCATCCCGCCGCGTCGTCACCCTCGCCTCCGCCGTCAATAGTGCGTCCCGTGCTTCCATCCATTACTTCCCCCTCTCATCATCCTCGTAACCTTGTCAACATTTCCTATCGCCTTTAACACGCACGGTAACCTACCTACGGCGCTATAGCTCACCATTTCCTACTCCATCATTGCCCGCGTCTGCATCCCCGCCGTCGCCGCGGCGCGCTCAATGGCCACTACCGGTTTCTCTGGCGCCTACTCGTACCATCTCCGCTATCGACACCTACGCTAACAACCCACGTCGCCGCTCCCGTGACCGCCTCCGCTGGGGTCGTTGACTCCAGCCCGTCGATAGCATCGTCGCCACGCCCCCGCCGTTTCCATCGCCTCGTGCGCGTCCTCCCCCAAGGGTGCCACCGCCGCCGACGTTGTCTCTATTGGTTGCAGAGGGACCTGCGCGCCGTCGTTGGCGTTGCCATCGCTAGAACGCGCCGTTCCCGGCGCCCGCCGCCACCGTCATCGCCACAAAGAACGACGTACAGGGTTACGCACCCGCCCAGATAACCTATCAAACACCTCGTTTCGCAGCAAACGCTTTATGGAAGCGTCTTCATGACGGCGGACGGCTGCGGGCCCGCACTCGCGCTCACCAATTTGGGAGCGAAACGGCGTAGGGAAATGGGCGGCGAGGTGCAGCGGCGCCGGTGCGGGGGCGGGATGGCGGGGGAGGCGTGCGGGGCGGGGTGGGTGGCGGAGACGACCTTACGGCCTTCGCGGGGGCGGGGGCGGCGGCGGAGAGGCCGGGCGAGACGAGGACGTCCACGAGGCGACCGACGGAGGTGCGGGGGCGCGGCGGCCATTTTATGCGACACCCCGCCCCCTCTTCTCTGCGTCCTCGGACGTCCCGGGCGACCCGGCGGTGCGGGGGAGCGCGCGACGGCCATTTATGCGCACCCCGCCCCCTTTTCTGCGTCCTCGCTCGTCCTCGGCCGTCCTCGGCCGGGCGGCAAGGGCACCGCGCGCTGCCACGGCCAGGTCCGCGGCGCCCTCGCCGCCCTCTGGCGCGCGCTCGACCTGCCGTCGCCGCCTCTCGGCCCCCGCCCCGCTGCCCGCGGCTCGTTCCGCGGGCGACGCTCTCCCGCCTCTGGCCTGCGGACGCCCGTAGGTTAGCGTCTGGTGCCGCCCGCGGCAGGAGCGCCGGCGCCTGCCGCGGGAGCCCGGAGGCGCGGGCAGGACGGACGGGACGAGACGAGGACGGCGGCGGCGCGAGCGGGGGCGTATTGATCCCACGAACCCGCGCGTCTTGTTTGTTCAAACGGGCGCGTTGTGTTGCGGCCGCTCCGCCAAGGCGCCGGCCGCCGCCGCCGCCGCCGCCGCCGCCGGTGGCGCGCGCTGCCACACGCCGCCGGATTAGGGGCGACAGCGCGCGGCGCTGGACGACCCACGGGGTGGCAGAGGCCGACGGTGGACGGAGGAGGACGGGGGTGGACGGCAGGGAATGCGAGGGACGGCGGCGGTTTGCACTCGTAATGCGAGCCGTCCAACGGAATGTGACACAGCGGACAGGGCGGAGATAAAAGAATAGGGTGTTGTTCAGTCAAAACAGTTTTATCTATTTCATGATTTTAGATAAATGTGTTTACCCGGTGCCTCGAAATGTGAGAAGACGGAATATCAACAGAGATTACTGAGCTTTTGGTTTGTCCACTATCTGTATCTTTGTATTTATTCAACGTTAGGTTACTCTAGAACGTTGTTGGTATAAAAGTATAAAATTACTCAAATCGTTTGCTTGTATTCTTATTTCGTTAATAGCCTTTTTTTATATCTCTTTTGTAATTAATAAACCCATGAAAACATGTCTTTTCATTAATCTGCACAACAACGCGTTACTTTTTAATTTTGTTTTTTTTAAAACTGCGTTTCATTATTTGGCCTTTTATGCAACTTCTCAGGTGTACTGGTTTTATATAAACTTTTTCTTCACTTTAGTTATTTTTCTCTTCTGTTGCTTTTCTTCTTTAATTTGTGAATGTTCTTGACATTCAAACATTCTTGATAAAATCTGAGCCCTCGAAAAAGTTTCCATTTGCTCCTCTCGTAGTTTGGCTGCATTACTAGGAATTCATGTGACAACACTCAATGCGTATCGAAAGTTACCAAGAATTCTCACTATTTTCGACGACAGACAACGTCACAACAACAGAGTAATTGCTTGCATCTTTCCATAGCTAAGACATTAAACATTTTTTTAAAATTTGAATTATCCTTTATCATTTTCCGATATGTCTGAACTAAAAATATTTCTTCGAATTTTGTTAACAATTTCTTTCGAATTTTATTAACAATTTCCTTTGAATTTTCTTAATAATTTCCTTCGAATTTTCTTAACAATGTCCTTCGAATTTTCTCAATTTCCTTAGAATTTTCTTAACAATTTATATCGTATTTCCGTACTTCCGCGTAATAGGGTCCACGTCTAGTTTGCCTTCCGTTGAGGCACAACCGGTGTTGTACCTCCCCTGCCTCTACCTACCCCTCTTCTCTGCTCAGCTTGGCTCCGCTCCGCTTCGCTTCGCCCCGTCGCTTTCCTCCTGGGGAAGCAGACGGCTGACCGACCGACGCGCAGTTACCAATGATATCCATCACTGTCAAGGAACGTTATAGAAAACTGCCAATTGCAGGTTTAATTAAATTTTGTAGCGTACTCCCGTGTCGTTAATCCGAGTTTCATTGCTACTAGCACACGGCGTCGTTCCATCACAGGGCCGCGCGCGAAGGAGCCGCTTCGGTGGTTGCTGCAAAACAGAACGTTCTGCCTTCCACTTGACGGTTCAGGGGTGTCGGATCTCAACATAACATTTCGGTATAATGGTTTTAGTACTCGTGTTATCATTTAATAAACTTATACTTGGTGCGTTTGAATAAATGTTACAAACTTCTAGGGCATGTAGACGGACCGAAAATAATAGTATTTGTCACATGAACACATTTTGGAGAATTTGATGGAAAGTTACACGCGTAATATTTGGCCCTGATTGTTAGGCTACCCCACCTGCGCAGGTGTTCGAAATGGATATGAAATAATTTTGACAGCCAGAGAACTTGGCCTACATAACAATTGTGCATTAGAATTTGCTTAAATATCAGGGTCAAATGTCACATGTGTAAATGCGTTATATGAAAGAACTTCGCACAAATCTTATGGAAATGAGATTTCGGTAAAATTGTCTGAAAAATTAGTATGTTGTTCCTTAGATCATACTGATCACAAGTTGTTATGGCTGTTCAGCAAAAAAGTTGTTCTTTTTGATATAATGTACATTTTAAAATGGAGGTCATGGCGATTTTGCGAATGATAGAAACGCATATATGTGCACTCAAAGCATATTCAAACGATATGTGCATTAGATCATACGACAAATATAGATTATCTCCGTTTTAAAATGTCCATTGTATCAAAAAGAACATTTTTCGCTTAACGGCCAAAACGACTTTTGATCAGTATGTTATAAGTAACAACATACTAAATTTTCAATTTGACCGAAACCTCATTTCCATAAGATTTGTGCGGGGTTCTTTCCCAAATTATGTTCATTGGCTAAATGTGAACAATTTCTACACCTCTACCTCTCCGAAACGTTTTTATTGGTAATTCTAAAACACATTTACTAAAAGGATTTTTCATATTGTGATTTGCTCTCAATTATCTATGCTTAAAAATAGTTCACTTTCTCGTTTATTACGCTTAAATCTGCTTCATTAATTGTTGACCCTCTTCCCGTTCGTTAAAGCTTCAAACAATATCAGAAGAGATCACACTTGATGAAAATACTTTTCTCTTAAAAAATTAAAATTTCCTTTTTGGTAACTTAAATACACAAGCTACTCGCAATTGATGAGCGGGTGGACCGAGGTGAACAGGGTTCTCCTCGCGTGTTGTTAGGCATGAGCGTAGTTATTATTTCCACGCCCATAATTACATTATCATATTTTATTATATTGTTGCTCTTTAGTGTATATTTTAGTTCTGTATTTCGTGAAATAAAATTTTCTCTTTCTTGTAAATATTATTCAATGTACAGAAGCAAAATTGCTTGTAGGTATACCATAACATTGATGAACGAAAAGTTAAGCCAATTAGCATATGGGAAGTAACGCTACAGAATACATCAGAATAAATGTAAATGATATCTAGAGAGGTGATAAATGGTAGCTTTTATCTATGAACATTTAGAGAAAAATTTCATAAACCAAAGTTACACCTATGTCATTTCCTCCTGGTTGGTAGAAAATGCCTACGTAGCGCCTCATGCACGACCGTTGAGAAGAAGTTGGGACGCATTCATACAAAGTTGCGCCTAAAAATCATGGGCAAATGTTAAAATACGATGAATAATGACAAAAGTGATCGTCTTGGATCGCTTTTCATACCCTAGAAGTTTGTAATATTTATTCAGATTGTCTATATATTCTTTGTACTGACATAGATATATTTTGTACAATTAGAAAATACATTTAAGAAGCAGTTCTATTATTTCCTTATTCTTCTAACCTATTTGTTTAATCTCGCGCCTTCCACTTTTGCATATCCCCGTTTTGCTTTAATGCTGTCGACCCCTTGCAGCGATAAACGCGACCTACTTCAAAGGCAGAGCGCAGAAGAGATCAATGCAGGCAAACGTTTAGTAAGCCGTTGGCCCGTCGGTCCGTCGAAAGGTCAGCTCGCGCCCACATAAGGTCACCCTTTCCAGGGTTCGTCTGGAAGAACGTTCGCCTGCTGTTCGCACCACCTGCGAAAGTTTTGCATCACTCCCAAACATCCGCAGTTCTTTTAACACGATTACTCTGTGCTCTGTGACCGTGGGAGAATTCTAGTGGAACGTTTACTTTTTCGCAGTAGCTAATTACATACCTTTCTCTTTCTCTCTCTTTCTTGTGGGAAATCAGTTACCCCCAATTCTGAATGTAATAATGTATTATACACTACACTTTAACATGTATCTATGTAGGTGACATCGCTAAGATGGATGAGCTTTAGAATCTCGGTTAAAATGTCCGCGAGCTCCAATCCTACCTTGCGCATTAATATTTGCTAGTGAATTGTGACATGGTGGGGCTCACCCAACTATCATGACTGACCTGGTTGTCGCAGGGGCTAAGGGTATTTGTGCGCTAGTACGCATTCCATCCGGGTTGTGAGTTTGAATAACGAGTAAGGTATGGATGCTGTGTATTTCGGCGTGGTGTGCATTCCTAGCACACCATGTCCAACCCTTCAACCTGAAATACTTCCCTTAATTTATTTTCTATTGTCGGGAATGTCGTTGTGTGAGCACGGATAAAACAAGCTGCGCGAACATATGGGCACACGAGCCAATCAACACGATAGAAGGGATTGTATCATACCGCGGTGGTTACATCTAGAGGAAACTGTCTCATCCTAAGGGTGAATCTGTAGGCACGAAGGAAGCAGATATGTGAAGTAGGAATACATACATGCATTAGACATTATCACGCTTTTGATTGATCGGGTAATTGATATATTGATGTTTCTAGGCACGCCAACTATGGTCATTGGTACTGTTCGTGTAATGAGTGTTTTTCATGCCTGGAGGAGGCGGTTTTCCTCCCCCGCTGACTGATGAGATCCGCTGCCAACCTGTAGGTCACTCTTGCGGAAAATTCCTCCTCTAGTTATCTCCCTCCAGTGAGACCCCGCCCCTGCCGAGTCAGGCTCTTAGCTCGCAACATGTTTGATACTATAGGGCATGTGTCTGTACGGGCAGAGGATGAAACAAGGAAAAGGAAGGTATGATCGTGCGCGTACTGCTTCAGCATTCACCTAATAAAGATCGAAGGAACCACGGAAAACTACCGACGAGAGCCGCCAGCCGCTAGAATTTCCCAGACGATGGGTTTCGACCTGTCTAGCTGCGGTTGAAAATACCCCACTGTCGGAACTCGAACACTAGAACCCGTTAGAATCGATGCAGAGACAACGCCAATGCTTTATTTTGAGCTAAACCTGGCCGTTATCACACTGGCGGTCTGCTCCGATCTGACGTTAGCAGAACACCTGGGCCTTCCAGGGTCCATCAGACTATAAGAAAAGACAAGGTCAAACATCCATAAAACGGCGCTCTTTTTTTATATAATTTATTTATTGAGTGATTGGAAATTACACAGATCAGTACTAAATTACTATCTCATGTGTATTTGCTGGCTTACATTGTAACTTATGCTAAACTTAACACTAAAAACTTTAAACTAAACTACTTTACTATAGGTGTAGGAAACTACAAGAACCCCTACTGTGGGCAATTAGAAGATAAAATGTTCAAGAACGCTTCGGAAGGAAATCTATTCTTAATTCTAGTAGGGAAGTCAATTATAGTGGCCAGGTTGTAGTGGACGGCTCGGTTAATTGTATTTAGGTTGGAGTAAAAATTATTGGAAAGATGGGCAATATGTTTGATGATCGGTGATATATTCAGTTCTTTATGAAGTTGGGCGTTAGAGATGAACCATGGGGCATGTGTTGCTAATCTGAGGAATCAATTTTGTACAATTTGAAGTAACAGCGCTCTTCGCACCATCAATCCTTCGCTTCGAGGCTTTGTGTCGCGTCTGCACCATTTCGTCATACAGGTCGACTAACTGCAAACTAATAATAACACTTTAAGAGTTAATGTGTTCCTACTTGCGATTCATCGATGTATGACCTTCGTCAATTGACAAAGATGTTTATTCTCGGGTGTGCGGCGTGTCTGGAATTTCTGTATTTATTCCCGGAGTGTATAAGAAATACCTTGCTAATGAAACAAGACCGTCACCAATATTACCAATTTTACTATTTCATGAAATCGGACTTAAGCATCCCCTATAAGATTATTTTATGAAATTATATCTTTGATTATTTAGTTTCGAATTTTATTGTCGTGTTAAATTTTTGTGTTGTACGTTCATTTGTTCGCTCACGGAAACACTTCTTTAATGGTTTATTTTAAACTATTCTCCGGTATCAAGTGATGCTGTAATTACCTCTGTTTGTTTCTTCCAATTTTGCTACATGTGATTATGAAATATAAAATATTGTAACAATCTTACAGTAATATAAGATTCAAATGGAATTTACTTTTATGGATATTTGAGGTAGCATCTAAAAGCTGAAAATATAAAATTACAAGATAGGAGAATATGCACGATTCAGTTACTAGATGTACTTTAAGGTTTCTTTCAATGCATTGGAGAATGCTGGGGCGTATGCGCAAGTATTGAACATCAGAGAGATTATGTTTTCTAGAATGGGTTTCATAAAACCAATAAATGTAATTGTGTAAACCAATAATTGAAATGCTTTTCTAACGTTGAGATGACTTTGCTCTGCTATTTACACAATGGGATTGTGTGTAGACAAACTATTACGCAATATCTAGAATTTTTACCACCTTCTTTAATAGAAAGCCTTGTATGCATGCAAAATGAATGAATGCTTTTAGTTTTTGAAAACCACCTAAAAGAACTAATTAAACTACGTGCAACGAAATGATATATTTCATATTATTTCGTATATAAACATCAATGTGTTAACAAATAATTAACTAGTAGTACAATGACACTTGAAGAGTTAATGTGTTCCTACTTATGATTCATCGATGTGTGATGTGTGATCAGCATATTTGGTGCCATCGCCACATCACTCGGCTTTCGGTTTCGCATTGCGTCGCCATTAAATTCAGGTAGCTGGGCAGTTAACCTCCGCTGTAGTGTCAATATCGGAAATCGAGAGTCGCGTGCGGAAATAGAACTCCGGACCACGCGGACTGCATATGTGTGTGCATGCCATAGAACTACACACTTTAATTCTTAATTTAATAGTGAAATAAAATAACACCGACTTCAGAGTCAACGTGCTTTTAGATTCATTTAATCGTTATATTTTCTCAGCACAGCATTCCTTTGATACAATACTTTTAAAAGTCATTTATTATTGGCACATTTATATCAAGCACTTTATTGCTCGAAACTTTTTTCTTCCGCTCATATATTTTAGCAATAAATCTACATTCACGTACCCATTTTCTTTCAGTTCGGTACATTAGGTGCAGCAAATGGCGATTAGCACCCTCACCGCGATACTGTAAAACAGCGCCGTACTTTTCCCTTGCTGTCGCGCACACGAAACTGCTATTGACGAAATAGCCCTTAGATCTTATATCTTAAATACTTTCTGCCCTACATTCCCGACCTTTTACAAGCTTTAAACTTCTTCCCCTTTCACGCACGCCTGCACGCACACGCGGTTTGCATTCCATTCCCTCACCCCTTGCCCTTTGAAATGCCCGACCTGTGTCAGCACGTACTTCAACACGGGGTGTCAAGCGTGATGGGTGATACGCTGATTCTAGATTTTCTCGACGGTTTCCAGGAACCTAGGATCTTGCATTTTTACGATCTTATGGAAACATTAGATACGGTACACGAAAGAAAGCTGTATTCGTGTACAACTATAAGGATGAAAGGGAACGATTTTAATCGTTCGCGAATTATTTGGATAATTTGTTTTTTTAGTCAAGAGATTCTTTCTAACGCAACTCTTCTAAAGAAAGCAATCTAACCAATAGGTACCAAACGTAACTCATGACATGCATGTATTTACAAATGACTCTCATGCATATAATATTATTCATCTTAACATGCCCATATCTCAATATGTAGATCGTAAAATAATTTAAATGTACGTTAATTGCACCATCTATAAAACAACTATATTCAATGGTTATGAAATTCTAGTGATATGCGATATGCATGTACGTTTCTATGGTGCGATTGATGTGATTTTATAAACAAATATTTCATTAACTGATGAACTGAGACCTGATCATTACCCAGTGAGCATTTCTAAATCAAAGATTGGGCGATGAGAGTATTGTCTCCAAATCACGTCTGTGAGTTTATCTGTTGATGTTTAGAAGTTATAAAAAAACGAAGCTACTCCTCTTAGTGAACTTTAGAATACCTCTACTCTTAACCAAATTCATAAATTATCAAGCGCTTCTAATGATTAGAAAACTCTTATCTGAAATCAAATATATTGAATGAATGAAATACGAACATTTGGCTCAAATACGACCTTAAACGGGCCTCTAAAACACACAACCGGCCATCTTTCGACCTTACCAACGCGATTTTCACATCGAGTCGATTACCAAATGGAACTCCCCGGTGAGGTCATGGGGTTCACACACTGAAGAGTGATGGAGATATCTGTGCTCCTCGCACGCCTCGCTCATATTTATACATTTCCATGGAGCGTTCGTTTGCATTGACGATGAGCGCTGAGTTCGTAGCGAATACACATATAATGCATGCGAAAGTAAACAAAACTATGTTCCGCCGGAACGTGGTAGTGTTTGGTTTCGCTCCCCTCCCTGAGACGTACGGCGGACGTACCGTGCGGATGTTAATCTCGCATTTGTGAAACGCGCGTCAAGTTGGTAGTGCGCTCGCCTGTCTCTAGCATTTCTTCCTTGACATCATCTTCATGCATTTTATAAGATTCTATGCATTACTTCCTTCTGTTGAGGATTTGTGTTTATTTCAAATGGAGACGTTCCTTTTCATGCAAATTCTCATGAGATACGAACAACTTGCTTTTGCAAACCTTGCCTTCCTGCAAGACATTAGATTCTTTAGACTCTGGAACATGCAAATACGTCTGTGTTGAAGAGACTACAAATTTGCAAAAGTGAGCATGTTTTTCTTTTTAATAGCTTTATTGACTAATTAAATTTCAAATAATTGCTTTTATATGTAAAATAGTATACGTTATACATATCGCCTCCGCTGAACACATTCCTTAGGACAAATATCAGCATATCTACGCCTATGCAAACCGTAATATATTGTGTTTTGAGCATTAAAGCTGAGTATAAAAGACAAACAATTTCATTATATGGGCACTAGTTTGCAAATTAGTTTTCGTAAGTTTGAAGTCAAAATTTGCAAACTATGTTGGATGATGTTTTTTTAACTACGTTAATCGTTTCCGGAAAGAGACGTTCTTTGAAAACGTATAAAACGTAGTAAAACACAAAATGTATGTGATGATAAACAGTGGCGAAATAGGGACTTTTGGGGGAGGAAGGCGGCAAGAGGTAAAAGATTTTATTATAAATATTTATTAATTTATATTGAATTTAAAAAAGATATATTTTAATTGTTTATTTATAGTTATTTATAATTTATCCAACTGAGATATTGAAGGACTTACGTTGCTAAATCCAATAAGTGAAAACTATATTTTTAAATATGCTTCAGCTTCTGGGGCCTAAAGCTGAAGCTCCATGAGCCCTCCCCTTGGATGCGCCACTGATAAACAAAGACTCGTGGGTACTTTGGGTGAATTTCACGTAAATTAGTGGACCATCTTTGTCTGGTGAAAATGACGTAATTCGATTATGTGCTCGCTCCCGCGTCGGAAGTTTCGCTCACTCCGCATGGGAGACTTGTCTCAGCGACGCCTCCCACCACCAGCCCCTCCGTCGTCCCAACCATCGTCCAGAGCATCGTCGCCGCCGCCACCTTCGCCTCCCGCATCCCGCGTCGGATGGAAATTGGAGGGCCCATCCGTGCGGTCACCCCGCCCCTTCCCCCTCCTCATCCCCCCCCGCCGTGCCACGCAGCGGAGCGTGGCGTGATCGAATTCACGTCTAGCCGGTTGCGCGCCAATTCGACCGTCTGGGCTAGCGCGCCCGCGCCGCACCGCGCCACGCCCACCCCCGCGGCCCGGCGATGGTCTCAGTCTTACCGTGGGACGCGAGTGGGCGGAATCACTGGGCCCCCCTCACCCCGCCCCGCCCCGCCCCACCCCCCGCCCCGCCTCGCCCCGTCCCGCCTCGCCCCGTCCCGCCCGCCCCGTCCCGCCTCGCCCCGTCCCGCCTCGCCCCGTCCCGCCTCGCCCCGTCCCGCCTCGCCCCGTCCCGCCTCGCCCCGTCCCGCCTCGCCCCGTCCCGCCTCGCCCCGTCCGCCTCGCCCCGTCCGCCTCGCCCCGTCCGCCTCGCCCGTCCCGCCTCGCCCCGTCCCGCCTCGCCCCGTCCGCCTCGCCCCGTCCGCCTCGCCCCGTCCGCCTCGCCCCGTCCCGCCTCGCCCCGTCCCGCCTCGCCCCGTCCGCCTCGCCCCGCCCCGCCTCGCCCCGTCCAGCCTAGCCCCGTCCCGCCTCGCCCCGTCCGCCTCGCCCCGCCTGGCCCACCCGCCCTTCTACTGCTTGCCACCCGAGGGCCCGCGCGGATCTTAGCATGGGCGGAATCAGCACCTCAACCCCTGCGCGTTCTCGACCCACCGCCTCCGGTGCTCGCGGCGAGCCGGGGCGCGGCCCGCAGCGGGGCGGGGGGGGCGGCGTGGCGGCGAGACAGTGGAAGCAGCCGCCACACGCGGCCTCCGCGAACGTAGCCCCCGCCCCGCCCCCCCCCGCCCCCCCCCTTCCCCCCCCCGGGCGCCGAACAGGGGAAACCCCCCGGTCCGGCTGGGATGCCGCTCCTTGTTGGCGCCCGCGGTGGCTCGGCGTCCTCCGTCCTGCGTTCTCCGCTCGACGCTCTCTCCGTCTCGCTCCCTCCGCGCGGAGCCGCGCCGTCCCTGTGATCTCCCGCGTTGCGCAGCGCCGGAATAGGTTCTTCTTTACTGTTATCTAGGGATTCATGCGCGTATTGTAATTAACTGCATTTTGTGTGCAAAACTCATTCCCCAGCGTATTTAATTTGGAACTTGCCCGTGATGACTGTGGATGCTCAAATTTTTTCAGGAACGGTATTGTGGATATAAGCAGTTTACCTGCTGTGCGTATATTTGCAACATCATACCAACGAACTCATATTCTCTGTGTTGACTGGCGAAGGTTTTAATTCAGTGTATTTGCCAGCATTCTCTCTCCATTTCAGAAACCATATCTGCGTTTAAATTTACTTTCTCGTCAAAACTAAGCGTATTCAATCGTTTGGTCTCTTTTCTTTCAATTTTTTTGTCAGTGTTAACTCAGCTTGCAACTTTTTTTCTTCTCATGTTTTCTCACGTCCATAATATTCTCATACACCTCTTGGTCCTTCAATCATCCCACCGTTACTTCTCAGTCCCGTTTTATATTATGCACTTCTCCTTTCTCAGTTTTTTAGAAATTTTGATATTTCATCCCATTTCTTATCTCACCTAGTTCTCGACCATATTCTTTGTTGGTCATTCCTCTTCTTTCTTTCCCCGCCCACGAAGTGCCAAGTATGTCCTCCCTTCGGTACTCACATCCGACGGTTCTCAGCTATCTAAACGCTTCTAATTTCATTTACGCGTTCTCTTCCTACATAAGCTTCTTCACTGTTCTGTTTGTTTTCTGAATATTTTTAACATTGTTCTTTACGGGTTCAGCATCTCGTCACTCATTCTTGCATTTGGTGTCTTCCTCTTCAAAAATAACCCCATACCATTTTTTTTGTTTCGTCCAACCGCTATCTCTCACGTCTAATTTCTTCTCCATGATGCGATTTGTTTTCTGTAACATTCGTACGACATTTTGTGTTGTTACATTCCAACCCTCTTCTTCGTCCTCCACCCCATCAGTTTTGCTGTTGATAGTTCCTCTTGGTGGTTCGTCGTCCATGTAGCATCTCCCCCGGCCGCCCCGCCCCCCCTCTTGCGCGCTTGGGCGACAATTCGACGCGGGATACGCGTTATTAGCGCCGGAGCAGTCTGGCGGAGGACAATGGGGCTGTGCGGGAGCGGGAGGGAGTAATACTCCTCGCAGGAGTTGTCTTTGTTGTCAGGTCCAAGCAACCGAATCGGCCTCGAGCTCCGTTGACGAAAATGCGGAACGTAATATAATGTATTATGTTTGGCTAAATGAGCTTCCGATATGAGGACAAACGCTCTTAATTTTTCAGGCTTTGTGCGTTGTACTAAGAAATAATTCCGCGCAAGAAAGGTTTCATCGGCTAAACGTATTTTATTTCCACGTCCGGGTAGGAAACTAAGAATGATGTACCGGTTATGTTCACAAGCCGAATAAAAAGAATATCATGGGGTGTCTTATGTTTAACTTTTTTTAATGTCTGTTTAGATGCCAATTTTGATAGATAAATTGTGTGTCAATTGCAGAATAAATACGAACTATGTTTATTTAGGGATTGTTTAATAAACGTGTACACTTTACCTAGTAAAATTGAGAAGACATTTCTCTTTAAACGAAAAATATTTTTAGTAGCTTTTACCAAGGTTTGCACATTGAATTATGAAATAAATCGGATTAGTTCCTATTTTTGTTGTACGAAGAGAAAGAGCGATTCAATGGGTATTTTGCTTGTTTCATTTGGCTTTAATTGGAAGGATTTATTGTGAATAGCTTATTTCCCATCAATTCTTTTCATTGTGAAGTCGATATACATGCCATTCAGTAATTAAAAAAATATGGATTTAAGGCTATATGACTGCTGACGGCTATATCTCGATAATGTATGGTAAGGTGCCTTTTCTGAGATTCTAGCTTTAATGTGAGCGGAAATGAAATTCTTTTTCTTTTGATTTTTTATTTGATGTACTTTTAATTTTATTAATTATGTTGTGGGAGTTCTATTTTCTTCAATAAACTGAAAGTTTTTCGTATATATTTGAAGAATATGGTTTTCATGGTTAAAAGAAACTAGAATAATGTTATCATTAAGCGATAAGAATGCACAATATCTGCAATAACAATGACGCGTAAAGATACTTGGCTCCCACGTAAAGGATATTCTCCTTTGTCGGGCAAAATTTTTCATTTCCAATTCATTTATAGCGGTTACGATCCAAGAAGTCTCGCAAATCTTTTACTTTTTATATCCCACATTAACGTTATGTGGTAGACTTCATTGAACATAGTCACCTACGTCACACATTCCAAACGGCGGTTTTTATCGCCAACACACATGAAATACGCGAAATTTAAATGTTTACAAAGCCAGCTACGTGATGTTGGAATATAAACGAGGTTACGTCTTGGCTAGAGACGTCGGACTCTCCCTAGTTTATGGTCCCCGTACCGTCTCATAGTGGGTACATAAAAACGTAATAACCGCTGGGATCCAGTACGCGGAGCATCGGCGCGGTAGGTGCTCTAAATGCGCATTCGAACTCCAGCGATCGCTCAGGCGGCTGCAGTGGAAGCCATTTCTGGCTTTTATCTTCACCTTTATCAAGGACTCCTCTGTACTGCTTTTTTTTTTTTTTGCTATTTGGCCACTATATGAGACCTCTTCGTTCCTGAAAAAGCCATGGATTTGAATTTATAGATCCAGCATTGACCTATGTATTGCAAGATCAATAAGGTTCCATTGCAAGCATAAGGAAACATAAAAGTTCTTCATTATGGTGCCACAAAATCCATCGTTGTTTTATATCCTGTTCACCCTTAGTGTACCATCAACTCTAGCATTGCTTACGTTCGCATCTGTCTTTACGATCTTTTTATCCACATACACCTTTCCCATATACGCGCTGTGCTTCTTCAGAACTCATTTCTTGCATCATAATTCACTGTCCAACGGCGCTAAATTAACCAATTTAAGTGTATCGTGGTTACATTGCTGTACCACCTGAATCCCAACAACACTACTGTAGTGTTTGCCGTCGATTTCTTTTTCCCCAATTGTAGGTTAATAATATGATAATTTATTGTCAATGGATACATTACTTTCATGATTTCATTTGTTGCAGCAACATGTAAGGATCCCACTTATAATAATATTTGATGTTCTCATATTTCAGCAGTGTGTGAGCACGCTTGTTTTGTTTCTTATTTACTATCATACATTTTTGCTTCTGAATTTCTAATGTCTCTTTCTGTCATTTACCTGTGAAAACATGAACTAAACAGCATGTAATTTAACTTTACCATTTCTCTGTCTGCGATTCTTCCTTCGTTGTTCTGTTTGAGTTATTCCGGCCCCATGTATTTATCTCATCCTGTCTTTTTTCTGCACTTTTATGCCCTACAACTTCCTCCTCGCCTTCCTGCAACTTCTCGTTCTCTTCGTTCCACTTTCCCTTTCCACTTTCCCTTCGCCTTGTTTTCCGAACGGCTGCAAGCGGGCGTGCTTTCAATCGAATCACGGCTCCGGAAATCGAGTTAGCAGCGCTATTGCGCATAAATACCTGGCGGACATGGCGGGTAACGTGCCCGCCCACTCACGCCCTCGCCCCCTCCCCCTCCTCCTCTCCCTCTGCCCGCCGGTCCCCGCCGCTGCCCCCGCCGCGCCACTCATCGCCTCGTCAAAGAGCCTCGCCAAGCGGTCCCTCGCCGCCGTGCGAGCGCGTCGCCGTCGTTTTTAAAATTCCTTCTTTCCGCAGAGGCCTATCGGCGCCCGCCCCCATTTGCGCCCTCGCCCGCGCCCACTGAACGCCACTGAACGCCGGCCACTGAACGCCTCTCGCGTGCTTCTCCCGGTTCACGGGGACCGCCGGGATTTCGTTATGGAATATGGCAGGGGCCCGCTCACGAGGGGGAGTGGAAATTAGGGAAATTTGCCCCTTCCGAAAGATGATGCAATTTTCCAGAAATTAGTAGATTTTCTTCTAATTGAATAAATGAGTAATTCGAAAGCAGTTAATCTTTATTAAATAGTGTGCCATAAATAACTTGTATCAATGCAATTAAATCAACTGCGTGAAAATCGAGTTGGGTAAATCATAATGTTTCGAATGTGAGTTTTGGAAACGCCCTCGCTCCAAAATACTTCTGGGGATTCCACTTCCGAATTGAAAGCGTTTACCTTGGAATATGTTTCTTATATAAAGTTTGAGTCCATGAAAAACCTCTTTCTGAGTGCAGAGGTATGCTACAGAGTCGGAAATTCTCGTAGTTTAAATTTTAATATTGTGTATCAAGTTAGCTTAATTTTTAAATTAATATTCGGACAGTAAAATTTCACTGCCCCTTTTCTTTTGAATAAGTTGTAAACATTTTTCGTCTCCATTTTGTGTTGTGTAACGGCGAAAGTCTAAAATTTATGAATGACATTACTTTTCATAAGAAAGAAACCTGAAAGCATTCCGTCCTTTTGGATCGTGGCGAACCAAATTTTGGATGATTGAAAAATTTCGACTTTCACATGTGCTATTAGTCGTATATATTGTATTATTTAAATATCGATAGCAATCTATATTGTTCTAAGATATTACGTTTTATAGTAACAGTGTTTGATTGTTTTATCCAAGAAAAATAACAACAGCAAATTCAGTTACATGTGGTTTTGCTACACAGAGTTCTAAACATTCAGAACTACATTGTCTACACAAATATCGATGTAAGCATAGAATCTATCGATCAAGTTTGATATTTCTGATATTTGTCGAAGAACAAGTGTAATCAGCAAATACTGCACGTAAAACAATTACCAGTGTGCAGTTGACGTGAGTCAACAGGCCTTTTGACAAATGGCTTTGGAATATGGTGTTTCAAATCCCTGTGGGTATTTTCTAGAGTATAATTCAAATTCTCTCTCTCTCCTTTCCTCTCTCATCAAACCAGCCCTTTCATAGCCTCTCACACCCTGTCTAATCATCTCATTATCGAATTATGAAATACATTTGCTGCTTTTTATATCTCACACTAATTTCCTCATCCTCTTATAACCGTGCGTATCTCTTCGTCCCACTACCACACTATATTGCACTCCTCACCATCTAAAACTCCCTCTCGTATCTTTTCAAACCTTCTCACTCCCTCTCACATCCTCCCAATAACCTCTCGCTTCTCCTTGTATTCTCACAAACTGGGATAACCTCTCGCTACTTCTCACTCCATTTCCCACTCCCTCACACCTTTTCCCACCCACTCACGACCACTCGCGGCCACTCACTCTCACACGCACCCTCTCCCCCCGCCCTCGGCCCGGCGTCCTTTCTCGTCGTCCTCTCTCGCTTTCGCACCCCGCTCTCGCTTTTTCGCGCCCTCTCGCGCGCCGGGCGCGGCCGTTGAAAGTGGCAGCGCGAATCGGAGTATCATCGGGCCCCGCCCCTGCAATCAGCCGGACAGCGCCTGCCGCCGACAGCCCCGCGCCCCTTCCTCCTCCCCGCCCCGGCACCCCCTCCCCACCCCCCGCCGCCGCCCGCAGCCGCCGCGCCGGCCGCCAGAGGGAGCCCGAGATTAAAAGCAGCCGTTTCGACGCCCGTACTTGTTCTTTTATTCTTTAGCGGCGCTGCGTCACCAGAGGATCCATCTATTTCCTACGGGACTCGTCCGACTCCGGAGCCTCAGCCTAGATCAGAGGCGGGAGGCCTTAGAAGTAGTCGCGAAGGAGTCTTATCATGAAACCCTTCCCAATATCAAATATTCTTCCACAAAGGAATAAAGGAGACCTTCCTACCAAAGCAAATAAATGTCTTTCTTCTTTGTTCTTTCTTGATAAAATTTTAATAATATTGTTAATGCATTGAATTTATTTTATTTTAATTTTATTTAGTTTTAATCACGTTTATTTTATTTCCTAATCCAGAAATGTGTGGGTATTGAAATCTTTTCTCATGTCTAAGAAGAGTGAACTTCTTTTGCAATAGCTTCATTATGGAAATAAACGTCAGTTAATGAATGTTCGTGAAATGGAATCAGTTTGTGGTTGTATTTGAATATGACACCTCATATGTAAATACGAACGCCAATATTTCTTTAATGAAAAATGACCAAACGTTGCTCTTATCGAGTCCTGGAACTACTTTTCGTATTAAAGATATGTATGATACCATTTGTGAGTTACTAATGTAGGAAGTGATTACTACTGGCTTAAATTGATACAAACTATTTCTTTAGTTGTTTCCGAAATTAATGTAGCATCTGGTTGAATAAACAAATCGATTTCGCAACAGAAATATTCAAATACCACATTTTAAAATTAAATGCTGCGTCTTTCCTATAAATATAATCTTAATTGTGAACCGAAACAAGAGTGATTATACATTAAATAAAACTCATCGTTTATTGAAAGTTGTATCTTATGAGAAATGATTTTGTAGAAGATTCGAAAGAAATGTCCACAAAGTTTGATAATGCAAACGAATGTAAATATTCCTGGCGGGGAGGGGCGGAGGACGATCGTAGGAAGTAACTCATTAAAATGAGGAAAAACGAGATAAAACTGAAGAAATAGTACTACTAAAGAAATGGATTTAAAATCAAAAACGAAGAAAGCAGAAAGAAGGAAAAGCAAGATTAGTAATTTAACTTATAATGGAAAAACTGTGACCCTTCTCCGTTCCTTCCTCGCATTGGAATGAGAGCGAATATCTGAAATATGTCTCGAAAAGGGCGATTGGGAAAATATGTTTCTGCCATTTTACGGGGGCATATAACGCGATAGAGCGGGAGGAGCGCGCCTCGGCTGGATGAAACAGTAAGTAAACTTCGAAGGAAAGAAAAAGTACCCTCGTTTCTCCAGATGGATCCGTTTCGCACGGAGTTATAACACTCTAAACGGCAAACCGCTTCAATTTGAGGCAGCGATTTCTCGAAATCGAAGTCGCTGCGCCGGTCGTCTCGCGTCCCTGCCTGCCTGCCCCGCCCCGCCCCGCCCTGCCCTGCCCTGCCCTGCCCCGCCCCGCCCCGCCCCGCGCATTTCCCAGCCACCCGTCCACCCGTCCCGTCCTCGTCCCGGACCGCCTCAAGTCTCGTCCCGAGCCGGAGGGGTCGCAGTCAGAAGAGGAAGGAACGGAGACGAGGCGGAGCGGAGCGAAGCTAGGCTCGGATCACGGGTGGCGCGGGGCGGGTGGGGCGGGGTGCGAGCGGCGGGGAAGCGCGACGGTCGAGGTCCGAGGCAGTTGCGGCGGCGGTGGCGGCGGCGGAGCGCGGGCGGCAGGGGCCCGCCGCTTACTTATGCACTGATTGGTTTCGCAATTTCCGCTGGCTGCGGGGCCCGACGGGCGCGAAGGACAGAGGGACGGAGGGGCGCGCTCGCGGTCGGGCTGGGGCGGAGCGGGCGGGGGCGGGGCGGGTTCGCGGGGAGCGGGGCGGGCCCGGGCGAGGGGAGGGGCCGGAGCGGCTGCCGCCCGTAATTGTGAAGCGGTCCGCTCGCGCCTGCTCTCCCGCCCTCCTCCGCCCTGCCCCGCCCCCCGCGCCCTACCGCCTCCGCCGCCTCCGGGACCCCGGCAGCCCGTCGCTTCCGCCGCCGCCCCCGACGTAATGAACGACTGCGGGGCGGCACCGCGAAATCTCGGCGCGCCGCCCCTGCCGCGATGCGTATCGGCGCAAAGCCGCCCGCCGCCCGCCGGGCACGCGCCGAGGGGGCGGCGGCGGCGGGGGCAGAGGCGCAGGCGGAGGCTGGGGTGATGGCCGTGGCCACGACAGTCGGGACGACGACGACGACGACGACGGCGGCGGCGGCGGCGGCGGCGGCGGCGGCGGCGGCGGCGGCGGCGACGTTGGGGAGATCGACAAGGGCCGAGGAGGGTAGCAGGGAAACGAGATGGACGTCAGACGCCTGCATAGTGGGGGGAAGGAAAAGGACGGCAATGTGCAGTGCTTCTTCTGCTATTTCACCCTCGACTTCGTTTATTAAAAAATTCAGTGCCCCCGGTTGTAATCACAAGTTCATTAAAAAAATACGATTAGTAAGAAAATACAATGAGATTTTAAGTAATAGAATGAGTCGTTAAGTACTAAAGGGAATTGACTACTTTTCGTTTTCTCTTTTTGTGTTGTGATTTATGTTGCCTCTAAATCACGCCCCTTTAATTCTTGCGCCACCTCTTTCCAAATTGTATTGTTTCACAAAGCAAATATTTTATGATTTCCTTAAAAAAAGGTCTGACATAACTTTCTAAAATAACCATTCAGTGTAAGGAAACATATTTTCTTTTTTGTACACCACAATATCTATGTTTATTTTCATAAATAGGTTTAACAACGACTCACGTAATTAAGGGAGATGTATTCATACCTATGCCACTCTACTGTAAAAACCTTTTTTCCAAAGGTTTCCGGAGTGTGTTATATTTGACTATACGCCTTTTCTTCCCTTCTTTATTCTTCTTTCATTTCTACCTTATTTTCTTTTCTTTGTGGATTTCTTTGTTTTCGTCTTTCCTTCCTTTTCATTTTTATTTTTATTCTTCTTCATTGCAGCTTTCTCCTTTTGCCTTTTTCAATTCTCTGTGAGAAATTACTTCTTATTATATTCCATATTTATCTTATTATCCATATTTCTTATTATCCATATTCCAATTATATCTTATTATCCATATTTGTAATCCATCTGTTGACAAGTCGTATTCTAAACTCGATGAAATGTTGACACTACGCTCTTAAGTTGTGTGAACCGACCCCCAAATCCCATTTACAAACCAGTTTTGTATTTGCTATATCTCAATCACTCTTCTGAACAAAAAAATCATTACAAAATTCTGAGAGACATTTCGTGTTTGGGGACCTATTTAATTAACTGATGTTGAACAATCTCTCCCTGTAGTAATACGAATCCATGAGCTTGCGTACAGATTAAGCAAGGGAAATTATTACTTTACCATTTACTGGCAGTAATAAAAATGATTCACTCAGAGAAATATTTATTTTACTGTTTCTGGAAAAACAATCACAGAGAAGACGTTATAGGAAAAAAGATGGGTCTGCGGTGAGAGTGGTGGCGGCTCCAACAGCTGCAAAGGCAAGGGTAGAGATTTCTAACGACGGGCATCCCTCTCCACTCCTTCCGTCACCGCCTCAGCATACGCCTCGATCTTCGCCCTTGCTATAGCCTCCGCCTCAGCTGTCGCCACCGCCATCACTACCGCCACTCTCACCCACTTCAGTCATCTCATCTCATCGCCACCGCCACCGCCTCCTCCCTTGCTACCGTAACCACTATCGCCATCACCCCCGCCTCCGAAACCACCACCGCCCCCGCCGCCGCAGCACCGCTCCTGCTCCTCTCCCTACCGCCAACACCCGCCGTCTCCCTGCCGCCTCCTCCTCCAGCGCCACCGCGTCTTCCTCCATCATCATCGGCTGCTCTGATCGGTAGTTTTCCGTGGTTTCTCCGATCAACACCAGGCGAATGCCGGAGCAGTACCTACCAAACGGACCACGGACCGCGCGCGATCTGTGCTTCCTCTTCCTTGTTCTATCCTCTCCCCTTACACACACATACTTACACTAACATGCACTACACTACCACATATTCCGGGAGACCGGTCGGGAGCTTAGAGCTTGTCCCAACTGGGCGGTGCCCCACTGCTGGGAGAGTCCTGGTTAGGGGGAAACCCCACTAGCCGACGGTAGGTTGGCGCTGGATCTCGCCATTCAGCGGGGGAAGATCACCGCCATTCACCGAGAAAAAACATGCACTACACTATCGGGACTCATGACCAAAGCAGTTGACGCGCCCGGAAACACGAAAAAATCAATCAATCAATCGATTATCACCTTCTCCATCTCCTCCGTCACCGCCACCACCTTTTCCTTCACCGCTGCCGACTCTTCCTCTACCGCAACCACCTCTTCCTCCATCTTCTCTGCCTCTTCCTCCATTTTCCCTGCATCTTCCTCTACCGCCTCTTCCGCCACCGCCTCTTCCTCCACCCCCTCATCTTCCACCGTCTCTGCCTCCACCGCCTCTGCCTCCACCACCTCTGCCTCTATCTCCTCTTCCTGTACCGCCTCTTCCTCCATCGCCTTTTCTTCTACCGCCTCTTCCTCTACCGCCTCTTCCTCCACCGTCTCTTCCTCCACCGCCTCTTCCTCCATCGCCTCTTCCTCCATCGCCTCTTCCTCCATCGCCTCTTCCTCCATCGCCTCTTCCTCCACCCCTTCCCTCTCCTCCCTTCCCCTTTCTTTCACCACCCTTCCTCTACCGCCTCTTCCTCCACCGCCTCCACATCCACAGTCATCGCTACAACCATCGCGATCACCACCCGCGCCGCCGGCCGAGAGTTGAGTCACCGCCACGCCGCCGCCACCGCCACCGCCGTCCTCGCGCCCTTTCCCCTCGCCCCACGCCCCCCTCACTCACTCCCCCCCGCCCGGCTCGGCTGTTCATCAAGCGGCTCATGAAGTCCCCCGGCGCCGCCGCCAGAGCCCCGCGCGGCCGGCGTCGCCGCCGCCGGCCCATTTCCCAAATAAATCGCCGCCGCGCTCGCAATATGTACACAATTCCCTTCCACTCGTTTATGATAATTTCCTCTAATTGTTTGTGTATCTCGCGGAAACTGCGGCACGGATTTCTTCCAATGAGATGAGCTGTGAGCGCAACAGCGGCCGAGCTTTCGGAGGATAGCTCAATTATTTCATCATCTCGCCAGACATTTCGTACTCGAAATGTAATTAAAATATAATGGTGAAGATAACATCGTTCGTAACAAATATGATTTCAGTCTCAACAACACTATCTCATGAGATGAATTAAAATGTATTTCCATGGTGCAAAAACGTATTATTTTTTATTCGTGATGATAAAAATTGAGTTAAAAATTATCCCTTTAAAGATTTTTATCTTTTATGGTAATAATTATTTTAACACTATTTTAGACAAACTTTTGGTGTGCATATTCTGATTCCTCGAACTTTGATAATATTGTGCATCGTTATTTCTATTCTTCGTGTTGTATTTTCTGCTGATCGGCGTTTAGATGCTTATCAATTTTCTCTTCTCCAGATTCCTGGGATTCCTTTCTTTCGAGTTGCAAACATTTTTTGTCTTTAATAGTGTTTTCCTAAAACTCTACAATTTCGTAACACGTGTCTGTTATTTTGAAGCACAAAGCATCAAATTCACTTTTAAATGATATTTTTCGTAGAATTTATTGAACATAACAGAATTATACACTTGGCTGCATTACATGAAGGTGCAAGCATGTTAATTTTATAATGGAGGCATTTGGAAATCGATCACATGTTTGCTCTTTTAGATTCGTGGAATCGAGCTACAGATACGAGTGAATATTGGATTTCTCTACTCACTAATCGGCCGATGCCTGTCACTCTCATTTACCTAGAAGAGTTACACGTTACTTTGGCTTTCCAGTTTGCAAATTTCAACGGAATGTGTGTGGTTATTTATTAGTTCCACGAATTTTTCCTTTTTTGCATCTCATTTAGATGAAACATTCTTTGAAGAGCGGACTTGAAATACATTTTCAGAAGCGCTGTAATAACTGGAATAGTTCGCACTGAAACGATAGTACCTGTAATAATAGAGCTTTCGTTTTAACGTTTGCTCCCCATGGTAGTTAAAGGTACACATTGTGCAAAATTAAGTTGCAGAATAAACATATTTACAATATTCATTGTTTCTCAGCTTCTTACTGAACTTTTTAAAAATTAATTAGATTTTTCAAGAACTTGAATCGTAAATATATGTTAATTTCCAAGCTGGCATAAGTTATTTATATAAAAGTGAAAGAAGTTGAATAGACTATAGCAGCCATGAAGGACGACTGAAAGCGGAGTTTTTTGAAGTTGGGGTACGTGACCTATGGCATTCCCCTTGAGATCAGTGCAACGACAAAAGGTGCTTTGGAGAGACCATGCAATGTGAAGTTGGGTGGGGCACAAGCGTTGCAAGGGAAGTCGAGTGGAGAAGTTGAAACGCATCCCCAGTGCCCGGTACGTCATGGCAGGTGCCTGTTGCTGAGAGAACACGCGTGATAAGCGACTTCCAACGTGTTGTACGCACATGGGAATTTTTTTCGTACGCGAAAGCGAGATTGAAGTGCAAAGCGAAGTTGCAGTGTACACGACGACGAGTGTTTCATTTTGAAAGTGCTTCTATGAGAGTCCGGGGACATTTTGTGTATTTTCTTTAGAGCTCCTCGTCATTGATGGAAAACTAGTATTCGAGGAAGTTTCCACGCAAATTGTCTATTCAGAGCACTGACCTAATATTTCCGATTCACAGAAACAAGTGTAAATGATTATACAACAATAATTCTGTCGGAAATGAGTGTGTGTGTGTGTGTGTGTGTGTTTTGTGCACATATCCCAAAGGCCGAACCAAAAATTGCCTAAGGAGAAGGCACATGTGGAACTAAAAATAGTTTTTAAGGATAATTTGCAATAATTGCAAATTATGTCGTGGTGTTTCAAATATGTAACAATATATTATTATACTGATAAGTCAATTGAATATAAATTTTAATATTTTAATAATATATTTCGCTGCTGCGGTTGGTGTAACGGTCAGCGTGTGGGGGAATCATATTTCAGGTCCACGGGTTCAAATCCGACTGAAGTTGTGGGGTTTGTAAGAGTATAAAATCCTTAATTAACAGTCCTTCATTCGTAAGGAAACCGAATCCACCTGGTTCTAGTCCATGTACGATGCGTAAAGGAACCCGAAACCGAAAAGGCGACTCAGGACAAAATTTGAATGGGTCTTTCCTGCCCTAAATAGTAGGTTCGGGGCCTGGCTGTGTTGTGTCAATTTTCTTGCTCCCTGTCACGCAGTGTCTGGTACTACAAAATGAGCAGGATGAAATAAACAAATGCCAATGGACATCGTGAGATCTCTGTGACACTGGCTAATTTATGATGTCGATGAGAATGAAATAAAATAGATTTATTTATTCATAATGAAATATTTCCAGGTTCAATGAAAGGCCACTTACTCTCAAGACCCTTGGTTGGGTCTTCCGCTGACACACAGTTTATGAACTTCTGAATGTAAAATAAAATTACGTTAAAATCGTACTTGATCTTAAAACGAGAGACCCGAATCGATTCAGTGAAAATGCGAGAGGGACGAGGCGCGATGAAATGAATATGCAGAAGGCTTCGAAGTCGATTTAACCAATCTGAGATTTCTTTTATCCCGTCATTATTTCCGTAACATGCTCCAAAATTCGAGAGATCGGATATCGAGCTACTTGGAGAGAGAAATGGAAATCGCGACTTGTCTCGTGAACACATGCCCATTCTCCTCGTCCAACAGCGAAACCCGAGCTTCGGAGATGTGAATTTGAGAGCGACATTCTGCCGGCTCCAGGGCGTCTCCCTCGAGTGCTCAGCGGGCGAGAATAATGGCAACAGCCTGGTGACAAGGGTGCTGTGTGTAGATGCTGCCGGGGACTACTCTCCTGCCGCGTACGCCGCACAGGGTCATCGGATGACCCCGATCGCTATCTACCGGCAACGGGCTCCAGCCGCTGCATTGTCACGCTCCGCCCGCTCCCCAGCCCCGCCCCCTCAGCGCCCTCGCTCCTCCCCGTCTGCCGCCTTCCCCTCTCGCGCTCCCGCGCCCGAGCGCTAAAACACTGCAAGCTGAAACCTCCTAGGGGATAGAAACTCGGTCTAGACGAATACATCGCCTTCATTAAGACTTCACCCCGGAGACGGGCGCGCCATCAACGCCGGGAGGAAAGGGCTTGCGTGCGGCGCCGGGCGCGCGGAGTGGGAGGGGCCAGGCGTCTGGGGGCGGGCCGCGGGAACAGATGTGTCAAGGACGCGGCAGGCGAGCCAGCGCGCAACCGCGCCTCGTGGGCTAAAACCGGGTAACAGCCCTGCGTTTCTTCATTTTCGTTTTAAATATTTTGATAAAAGCAAGCGAACGAATTGCTTTTGGAAATAAGCAACATTAATACTATTAATAGTCATAAATAATCATAATAATGAGAAGACATTATGATAAACCGATTCCCGAAATTTCTCAAGATAATAAATCTCGCATTTATTAGGAACAGGTAGAAACCATTGAACGTATCTTCTCAGCTTGTCCAAGTCTAGCAAAGTCCGAATGCAGGAAAAGGAAAAATAAAGTCTGTTATCTCCATTGACAGACCTGTATCGTTCTCAAACCTGTAAATGCTCCAAATGCAACGAACACTCACCAAAACTTGTGATTTCTGTGTATAATACTGTTCGACCAATAAATCCTTACTGATTGTACGGTAGCAGCAAACAAAACGAATATTGTTATTTGGAAATGGGAGAAAATGTATTTCTACTTGTTGATGTTAAAGTCGTAGCCAAAGAGGCAGAAAAGTTCTTAATGCATGAGTTTCGAAATCCATAAGTGGATTTGTTGTGGATTTTTTCTCCAGCCTCCCAGCCCATTCAAAAGAGACTTGGAATTACAAGACATAACATTACTGGGAACTCCTCATAATTGGAGATCAGAATTTTTCATACACCTACAGACACTGGATACCTTCCTTAGAAAGCTAGTTGCAATGTGGAGTAGATTTTATATTTAACCGACAAATAACACCTTTAGTCGTTGAGACTTGAGTCGCCAGAAGTTGCCACAGATATTACTGGGATGTTTCATGTCGAAAATATATGATAAAAGTTGTGTCTCAGCTTTAGAGTTGTGTTGCTGTTTTTCTGCAAAATCTTACTGCACATCCAAGATATTTAGCGAGTTCTCTCAGCTTGTTCATTTGCCAAAAATACTCATATATTATAAACATTCAAGTATATATTGTCTTACAAATTATGATCTTCATGTAGAAAATCGTCGTATTGGTGATTGGTGAACATTACTTTCTTTATTGTTTTTGTGGATTCTTGTTTACTGGAGGACCAGCAACGAAGTCGTCGGGGTATACCGTATATTATTTAGTATAATCTTGTTTTCTTTCCATGGTGGAAAATACATTTGTTACATTTATAAGCGTCATAACAGGATTAAGTTCTTTTTTCACTAGAGGAGTATCTAAACGTATCTGCCTGAAGATATGTAGGGAATTTGTATTCATATTATTGCTCTGACTGGGACACAGAAATATTAGTTCTCTTTGTTCCAGATTAACATGGACTGAAAATATTAGATAAATATCCTCTGAATAAAACTTTTGCTTTTTCAGCACAGGAGGATTTGTTGACTGGTGGACAAGTACTAGTATTCAGTTTATTGCGAGCAGGTTGAGCAAAGTCTGGAGTTTACCTTTGAATTCGTAAGGTGTATCCTGGTTTTAGCTTCTTGCTTCAGCATTTTAACGCGTCCAGATAGGATTGACATAAATTGGAGGTGGAACATGATTAATACAAGGCAAAAAGGATATTTATGCAACCTTTACAAATAAAAATCCTATTTTTTTCAATTGTAGAAATTCATATTTGAATAACTTCATAACTTCACTTGTGTTTTTGACGATAAATTAAAATAATCCAAGGTACGAAAAGTTTAGAAGAATGAAATGATTGAAACTATATCAAGAAGCAATAAAATAGTAAAATATGGCGATTTTGAGCTTCAAATTTATGATTGTCTAATGAGCTACGTCTAGAATATATCTTTGGCCCCGGAGAATAAACTGATAAGTCAAAAAACGTAATTTTATAAGGGAGCAAAAAACAACTTTAAACTAATGTTATAAATAAGGGATTAATGATATTCAAACCAAACCTACACAAAAAAAGTTTTGTTTGAGTATCAGCTTCGTTTGAATATTATTAATCCCTGATTTAGTTCATTTAAAGGTGGTGTTTTGCTCTCCTGTAAAATTAAGTGTTTATGACTAGTCAGCTTATTCGCCGGGATCAAAGACTTTATACTTTAACTTTCCATTCCAAGCGTGTGCAACCTTTCTCCCTGGTTCCTGAATTTGGAGAGAGCCTGTAGGTACTATTACATTGGAGGCCCCTGCAGGCCGAATGGACAGCCAACCGCGGCTCGGCACGGCTGGCGCAGCGCGACGCGGAGCGGAGCGGAGTGGCGGGCGGGTGTAAAGCGACGCGCGAACGCATGGCAAGATCATGCGGCGGGCCGCACGCCTCGCCCACCCTCCCTCTCCCTCACACCCTCCGCCCCCCCCCCCGCGTCGGCCCGTCCGTCCGTCGTCGCCGCCGTCCCCCGCCGCAGCCGACCGCACCAGCTGCCGTCCGACCCTGCATCTATCCACCCAGGCGGCGGGGCGGGGGGGGGGTTGGCGGCGGCGGGAATCGAACCGAACCGTCGTCGTCGGGCGTGTAGGGGGCCCGCGGTTGTGGGGGCGGCTCGCGAGCCGACGGTCGCGTCGGGCCGCCCCGCAGCCGTGGTCGTGTTTACTCGCGGCTCGTCGTGCGAGGCGCGTCTCCATGACGACGGGTCGACGCGGCGGCGGCGGCGGCGGGCCACGGGCGCGGGGGCGTGAGCGGGCGTGTGCGCGGGCGCGGGGCGTGCGGGGCCGGTGGGGGTGGCGACCGCCACCGCCGCAGCGTCGCGGCGGCTCCGGCGCTTCTTCCCGCTCAATACCGCGGCGGCAGCGCCGCCACCACCGCCACCGCCGCCGCCGCCGCCGTCGCCGTCGCCGCCGCCACCGCTGCCGCTGCCGCTGCCGCGCCCGCGCGAGCTTAATCATTAAAACTTTGTCCCCGGCTGCGGCAGATCGATCGCGACCGATAAGCGCGCTCGGATGACCGCGCCCACCCCACCCCTGCGACGCTTCCGTCCGCGCCCCGCCCCCGCAGCCAGCGACGCCGCTCGCCCGCTACCCGCACGCGCGGGAACGGACATCCCGCGCGACGTGAGCTGGCGGGCGTGTGGAGAGCCCCCTCCCCCCTCGATTTCTGCTTCGCCGTTGTCTCTTCCGACTCCGCCCACTTCGTCCCTCCCACGCCTCTGCGCTCTCGAGGCTATCCACGAGTAGTAGCGGATGAGCCGTTCGCTGCCAGATAGTAGTTACGTGTTGCCTGCGTGCTCGTTTCAGCTCGTGCCAGATCCATATTGTCGTTCACCCGAATCGCCCTTTCACTTCCTCCTCTCTTTCTGCGCGTGCCTCTATGGGGCGACCGCCGCCCGCGCTTTTCCATCAATGCAGAATTCCCCTTCTGGACCTGAGCCCCTGTCCATGCGCATAAACAGAAAATTTGTTCATTGCCGGATCGCGGCCACATGCTGTTCTAGCCGTATATGATGCTTTTTTTTTGTCCTTTTTTCTCGTTCACAAATCACCCTTGCTTCCCTCTGTAACTTGTTTTTGCTCTCCACACAGTGTACACTTGCACTTTCGCCCTCTGCTGCCGACTGTTCTTTCCAACCTCGGTTCACCCCCTACATAGTGGTCTCGGGAGTTCTCCCCTTGCGCCATATTTTTTTTCTGTCCACGTCGGTGGAATGCGACGTACCGCAACTTCCGGCTAATAAGTACTGGCGGTGTGGTTTGCACAAGGGTTTCGTAACGTGCCTGCTGTCGTTGGCGAGAAAAAGAACAGATTTCTCAAGGAACGGTGGCTGTACTCAACAGCAGTAATACGTCTCAAAACTGTATTATCTGCGCTTCTAGAAGCATATAGTAGGCTATATGTTAGCTTGCAAATGATTACATCTTATTTATCCTCAGCGCCTGTAATGGTGTTAGAAAAGAAAATGGTATTGATGTAAAAATAAAAATAGTAAATCAATTATTGATATTGAAAACTGCATTTCTCAATTAAACTAGAAAGTGTTCTGTAATCATTTCACTAATTAGACAACAGGCGGCAAGATTTCAGTTAAAAAAAATAACAAATTCTGTGTAGGCAGTCACGTGATATCGCGTGACATTAATAAGAGAATCATCTCATTAACAAAAAAATCAAGTCACGCCACAGTCTGTGGGTGCACCTGACTATGGAAGAGCACCCAAGGTTCATACCCGCTTTAACATTAAGAAACAATGTCCATCAACTCCCTAACATATTCATCATTTATTATAACATAAATTACTCAACACACCGTCACCGCTATAGGCATGCCAAATTTGGAAAAATATGACATAAATGTTTTAAATTTCACAAATCAGATTTCTAAACAATAGCACGAACCCGCATTGTACATAATTAACAATCACGGCGACCTAAATTTAAAATCTAAATATTATATTCCTTCCAAAGCTCAGTATTGCTTCACCAACTTCCTCCAGTATTTGATAGACTTGGCAAAAATCCCACTTGTAAGATCACAATCAAACGTAGATATCCTCCGAATTCCCTCGAGCAAATATTTACCAACTTCGATCAATAATCTCTTGAGGTGTTCTGTAAGATCCCTCGCCCCAAATTAAAAATAAAATAAAAAGAGAGATTAGTACATTAATTAAAATGAAGGGAAAAATATATGTTGAATTGATTAAAATGACGCATGTGTAAATCGGGGGAAAAAATAAAGTAAAGAAAACAATGTCCATCTGCAGAATTCGGGAATACCGATCCTCGTCGTCACTTCGCCTTGCCGACCGCTGTCCTCTCCATCTGGCGTCGTGTGGACGCCCGCCGTGCCAGTCCCTTCATTCCGTCCCGCCCCGCCCCGCTCCCCCAACCCCGCCCCGCCCAGCCCCCGTTTCGCACCTGGCGCCCGACGCGGCGCCGAATAACGTGGTGAAGTTGTGGCGTCGCGCGGCGCGACGCGAGGCGAAGCCGTGCCATACCTCGCCACACCTCGCCACGCCCGGGCGTCGAGTTTGAATGCGGACACCGCGTTGGGGTAGCAGCGGGGCGGGGCAGCGGAGGGGCGCCGAGAGTTTCAGACCGAGGAAACCGCGCTCGAGCGGATTATAACGCTGCAGATGCATCGGAGTGGAAGATTGGCTTCGGCAGTACATCCATAACCGGGTCCAGGTTGCGATTGAGATGCGGATAGCGGAGTGTGCGGTCTAACGAGGCGAGTTTATTTTGAACAATGAGGAAACGACGTGGTTCAGTATGTGTAGAAACTGATCATGATAATGGATTTATTGGGCGTTATTACGTTAAAATGGCGAGGTGGATAATTGCATTTAACCTCAGACTATTAAGCGTAAAGCGTATTAAAACTCATTTAAATATGATGCAGTTTTATGCCAATTTTGTTTTTCAATGTCCTATAATTTTATTTTATAATCATATACAAAAGTAGCATATTAATGAAATGAATGTGAATTTTTTTTTAAATGTGATTTTCTCAGGTCATGAAAAATGCGGCTAAAATTCACAATTACCGTGAAAATTTAACACTCATTTCCACATAAAGCTTTTTATAAAAAATATTTGTAGGGGAAATTATCCCTTTTTTTGAGAAGAAACGACTGAATAATGTTTGATAGAATAGAAATCATTTAACCATGAAAACATGGTTATGAGGAAATATAAAGATACCAGCAAAACATAAAGAATATAACCAGGAAGGTACGGTGCCTGCTAGAAGGAAAAGGGAGTGCTACTGCATGCGGAAAGTACAAAGTGCAATTACACGGAAGACGCGCTGAAAACAAGAGATGAAAGAACGAACGAGGAGTTACAAGTAGGAAGGTAGCAGAGCTTTATGAGAAGCAAGAGGCGGGCTGGTCGAGATGAAAGCGACGCGCCGCTGCGGAACATGCTCCTGGCAGGAGGGGGAGGGGCAGAGGGAGGGAAGGCGGCAGAGGCGCCTGGCAAAACAACGCAAAGAAAGTGAAGTTACGGCAGGAAAAGTGCATCTAGATATGCAAGGATGGATGAAAAATGTATGCATACAATAAATGGAAAATTCTTCTTCATCATCATCTTCATCTTTTATCCGTTTCTTCTCTTGTCTTCTAGGTAGAATTACAGTGTTGAAGGAGTTCCCTTCACTTGATCCTGTCATGCACTAGATTGAGTCATTTCTCTTTCAGAGTACTTTCCCAGTGCGTCCGGTCATTTTATCTCTGGTCTCTACGTTTCCTGCACTCTTTGACATTCCACAAGCAGGGAAGTCCGCAGTCTTAGGGATTTAGGAACTGCATTTAGGAACAGTGTCATTCAGGAAGTTGCTGAAACCTACAAAACTATTTCTTCGAGTAATTACGACAATAATAATAATAATAATAATAATAATAATAATAATAATAATAATAATAATAATTCAAATTCCTGAAACAATAAAATATTATGATTATTCAATGTCTGAGAAATATTGGACGATTTTGTTCTTAGGTGATCGTCATTGGAAACAAAAGTGCGTCAATGACCAATGCACAATAAACGGTCAATCCTATAATGTAATTTTAATTAACACATTTATCTTCAATGTTTGGAGCGAATTGCAAGGAACACGACTAATTGGATTGGAACTGTTGTTAAAATTGATGAAGAAAAGGTTTCTCTTCGTTTATATGAGTCATTGTTTTAGAGAATTACTCTTCACAAAAGTACGCAAGCTGACAACGGAGTAAAAGTGCAGAATATCAAATGTACGTAAAACGAAATAAAAATATAAGAATATTTTTTAGTAATAAAGAATCTTGTAATGCATTGATGTGATATTTTCTGTCACATTTTCTTCTCTGTATTTACATATTATTTATTCTTCCACATGCATGGACTAAGAAAACGGAACGGGTTTTTAGTAAGATACAATAGTAATTTCCGACGAGGCTGCAGCAAAAGGAACGCGAGACAAGGTAAACCCGAGTTTCACTCCCAAACGACAAGTTACAATCCAGAAGGAATCTTGGCCGTACAAGAAGTGACGCGACGCTTTGGCTCGAACAAGACAGCTATGCATTGCCTCTCTACGTTGCAGGAGACCTAGATAGCACTCCTGCAAGGAAAATCCTAATACTGTGTGGAAGAGGAAAACACTATGAATGAAATCGTGCATTCGGCAGACCTTGTAAATCAGAAAAAAGCGCGCAAATGTGCTCTTATTAGAAACTATAGCATTTCAAAAATAAAAGATATAAGCATATATTGACACAGTTTAGAAAACTGTTAGACCGAATTTATACACTTTATACGCGGTTTCCTGGGTTATATCGAAAGAAGACATGCGCATTTTCGCTTCTGGGTTTCAAAAACTCACACGGTGCTCGCGCATTTTCTGTAAAACACCGAAATCGCTCATGAAAAGGAAATATGTAAAGCGTACAGACATAAAGCGCCAAAAGAATGGTGAGACCTGACGAAGATCCAGGAATCAAATGCGAAAGAGTTGTCCTTTAACATGCGAGACGTAAAGTGTAAAAACGTATGCGAGGTCATCCGCAAACGCCAAATGCAATAGGATAAGCTTTACCTGCGAACTCGTAATAAGCCGAAATAAATCGCTGTCGTAAGAGAAGTGAAAGGCCTTCTCATTTCTTCACAAGAAATTACGCCGGTTTGACAATAGAGTCCATTCTGAGAGATCGCTATGATATTACCATAAACTAGAGCAGAAAGAAAAAGACATACAAAATAGACTGAAATGAGTGGTACACACACGGAGAAAGCAAGCAAAATAAATGAGGAAATATAACAATTGAATATTAAAAATACCATTAATAAAAAATTGAAAACAATTTTGTAGGGTTTAAAATAGTATGATAGAAACCTACAAGAGAATTAAGGAGGGAATAAGAGAGACGTTGAAACCTTGAGATGGTCCTGAAAAGTCGCCAAGAACGACGAGAAGACGGGAGAGGAGAATTGCTCACGAAAAGGTTGAGTTACCTGCACGCTTACACGCAGATCAAAGTCCTACCTGCGAACGACGAGTAATAAGCCGAAGGTTTCGCGGCAGTAAGAGAAGCAAGCAGACGTGCCTGCTCGCTTTTCCTGCAGGCAAAGCCATACCGCCGTGCGCGACTTCGTGCAGACCCTTTAGTGGAACTGGAAGCTCTAAAACCGCAAGCGATGAAAATGGGAATCGAGAGATGCAACGAATCTCATGCACTCGAAATACACGGAGAATAATAGATGCCAAGGACAGAAAAACTAATAAAAAAATCAAATATCGAAAATGCAATTGCATACAGTTCAGAAAAACGTTTTAGATTATATTACCAAATAGGGAAAATATGGCGTTAACACATGTAACGAAAGCACATTGCGATGGTGAACTTAATTAATTTTCGGAAATATTACAGATGTGGCCTTTTCGAAGTAACCGATTCAATTCAGACATACGGCAAATAACCCATTGAGAAGTATCGTGACTAAAGGGAAGGATCGAGACACATGCGCTGTACCTAGCAAAGCGAACACGTCTAGATTTATTATTTTGTGTCTGGACGCGCCATGCTCTCTTACGTGTAGTGTATGTTATATTCCGAAACGTTTTCCTCTGCAACTGGAACGTGAGGTCTGGCAAGGACCGTGAGATCTGGTAACCGGCGTTTGCCTTATTCAGGTGTCTCCGCAAACGGGGCACCGCTCCGGCGGAGACAAACTCTAGACTCCCGACTGCCCTTCGGACATAGGTGACAGTGTGGTGCTGTATTGGTGTATGTAAGTGAACAGAAGGGAACAAGGAAAGGAAAAGAACGGTCGCGTGCATTCCGTGGCCCATTGTCAGGGAACTACTTCACCTGGTATTGATCGGAGAAAACACGAAAAAGTACCGATTGGGGCAGACGGCCACTAGAAATCGCCTCCAGCCAGCGACTTAATTCGACCTAGCTATTTAATGAAAGCCGAAAATTTTCAACCACCAGGAGTCGAACCCTAGGACATCCCGATGAGAAACTCCGCAGTGGCGACAGCTATTGCCCTAAGCCATCTCAGCCGGCAGCCAACATCTACCGTGGGAGGAGTAATAACCCGGAAGGAATCGCGACGCTGAGGGAAGACGGCCCGTCCGCTCGCTTCGCCTCCAGGCGAGACGGCGGCAGCCAACGACGCGTTGGTCATGTGCGTGGCAACACGAAGACCCTAGGAAGACGGCACGAAGGCGTGGGGGCGGCCGCGAAAACCCCGCGAAACGCTGGCAAGACGAGGCATCTGAGCGGCGGCGGCGGCTGACGGCGTAAAGCTGGGAGGCGGCAGGCGGACCGCGGCGTCGTTTCGTGGGACGTTGGTAAAAAGATAATATGTATAAGGGTATGAAGTTTATACGCTTGTAAAAAGGAGCGGTAAAAATGTTTATTTCGACCTATATAGCACAAGTTCGATGCGTGCACCTCTCTCCGGGCGCGCGTTCTCTTTATTTAAAACTACATCCGATTTCGAGGCACATTCCGCGAAAAAATAACGATCAATAAATCTGAACTAGTGTCACGACGGGCGCGGCAGAAATTAAGGCTGCTTTTTTTTTTGGTGCGTGGAATGGAACGCATGCGACCCTTTCCACAATCACGACTAAATTTTCGTTGATAAGCAATCTGGTGCTCGGCGTGAGTGCGTGCGCTTCCACCCACGCGGCCCCGTGTGTGTTCGTGTGAGGCCGACGAGTACTCGTTTCCTGATTTCAATCTCTGTTTGATATTGTCGCAATGGTATGTGCTCTTTTCTCTTTATCGCGGGACATATTTACTTCTAAGAATGCTAGATAAACAGAAGTGGAAAATGAATGGGTTGACGCGATTGTTTAATATTAGTGGAACACTATGTGAAGTGGGTAATTGAACTGGGTAAATGGAGTTAGTGGCCATTAGGAGGGTGCTTTAATTAGTAAATTTGGGATTTTTATGGCAAAGATATGAGTTAATTTAGGGTAATTTAAATGTCATAATCTTGTGGCATGTAAATGAATTCACAAGTGACCGTCACAAACAATTGTCAATTGTTTAATTATAGTTGTAGCATTTATTTATGTACATTTTTTTGTTTTGTTTTACTTCCACAATATTTCATTCCATTTTCCGTTTCCATGTTTCCATTTCTCAAATAATTCTTCTCCTTTCTCTCCTCTTGCTTCACAAATTTCAGTTTTCCTTTTTGTAGCAGCCAGTTTCGCAATTAACCTTGTATCTATAAACCTTTCAATAATGGTGTAATCCTTTGAAAGTGTTGAGCTCGTGACGTCTATTTTATTTCCCGATCAATAAAGTACTTGATTCCGCGAGAAACAGAAGGACCTTCCGGCAGCAAGCGTTTCCAATTTGCCCAAAGGTACACTTTCCCAAAGTGTTCACATCTAGCAAAAAGTCAAGAGTCAACATCTCTTTTCCACTCGGCCGACTAAAGCCCGTGTACGTGTCCACACGCTGGTTGCGGGCGCCCTTGTCGAGCACCGTAAGAGCACTTTTTTTTCAGCCAGCGCTATTTCAGCGGCGGGGAGGAGCGTTGGCGGCAGACGCGGGGGGAGAGGGAGGGAGGGGAAGGAGCGAGGACGTGGGCGGCGTCGGCAGCGGCAATTTAGCGGAGGGGAGGGGGGAGCCGACCGACCGCCACAGCGTTGACCGCGGGCGCGCTGGAGACGGGAGGGGCGGGGATGAGGGGGAGGGGAGAAACGAGGGCACAGGGGAGGTCGGGGGGCACGGGGAGGCACCTGCGGACGCACGTCAAGCGACGCGGCGAGACCGGAAGCAGGCGTCCTCTTCATAATTAATGTTTCACGGCGTAATGGGACCGGCGAACTTCGCAATTAACGGGCCTTTTTCCGTGGCCCCCCCCCACGCACGCGCCCCCCCGCTCGCCACCGCTTGTCCCACTTGTCCCCGCTTGACTCCGCTCGTCCCACTTGCCTTGGGCTTCCCGGCCCGCAACAACGCCTCTTCGTCTCACCGCCACCGCATTGCCGCACCGTCTTTCACCTCACCGCCTTTTACCACACGGTCTCAACGGCACGCCGCACTTACAGCTCTCCGCGGCACCACGCCCCAACACAGGTCTCTTTGCAGCGGCTTCTACGCCTTCGCTCTCGGCGCACGGACCCCCGCAATCACGAATGATATTTGGAATACTGAAGGATCGCTTTGTTCGTAATCTATTTAGTTTGTGTGTCGTACAATTGCGCACTCCCACACACAAATTAAATACTTGATGATCCAATCGATTCCCTCAATATCTTCACTTAAAATTGATCGTTGTAATATGCATCTAACTGAGAAATTAAAATTGAATTGCTGTTATTATAGCAAAGCACATATCTGGACATAGCATTCCCTACGATGTAGTTCGTAAAACTGATTTCATTATTTTGTCTATTGACAAACTGTGTAGCTACATATGATAAACTCTATTTGCAATTATATTCTGAATTGTCGACTGACACCTATTCAAAAATAAAAACATATACAGTAGAACCCCGGTATTGCAAACTAATTGGGGGTGTGGTCTGTTCGAATTATCCGAAAAATTACCGTAATTGGGTTGATTTACATTATGTTCATGCTTTTTCGTTCATAAATTATTACTAAGTAAGTGATTTTTATTCCTCTATCCGGAATTTTGTTCGGATTATCCGAAATTTCGGATTTGTGGGTTCGGATTAGCGGGGTTCTACTGTAAATATAATTTTTTACCCACAGGATTTTCCTTCGGAATCAGGCATAAACAAGTTTTGGAACTTACAGAAAAAATTCGAGTTAAAAAATGTGCATACATTTTTTGAGAATAATAAAAGAAAATTGTTAATATTTTCTAGATAATCAGTTTCAGATTTCCCCTATCATTCTGAATGAATTCTAATTTAGAAGCATTAACGATTTATGATTTTCGAAGCACAAAAGGTCATGAAAAGGGTGCAATGACATGAGTAACATTAGCTGGCGTTTAATATCCCTCTCTCCCATTCGTCCCCTGTCACAGGAAACACTATTGTCCTAAAATATCGTCCTCTTCTCTCGGCTGTCACAGGGTCCTAGCTCTTGCTCACGTGATACTCCCATCGTCCCCCTGGATCGTATCCGCCAGAGCCCCCGCCGCCCTAGAGAAGTTTCCACTGGCAGAGTCATCAGCCCCGACGCCATCGATTCCCATGCGACCCAGCCATTGCCGTCCTGCCATCGCATCGGCCGCGGTCGTTCAACCCGACGCACTCAGCTCGCACGATGCCCTCGGCACCTTGACACCCACCTCCCCCACCCCTCCCCCTCCATCCCTCGACGCGATGCATCTCCTTTTCTGTTGCCGCAATATCGCGTACTACCGCATTAGCATTTAGATTCTGTCACGTGGCACTAGCGTACGCATAAGTCGCGTGTGACTCACGCATTGTAATTTCATGCGAACTCGTGAAATAAATACTGGGGAATAACGGAACTGTTCATTGAGATAACACGTTGAAATTAATTGTTGTTTATAAGAATATTAAAGACGAAATATTACAAAAATCTTTTATTTTATATTATTTCATTTAGTTTATTTCAGAAAATGAACGGCAGTGGTTTCACATTTCTATGAAATAGAATATTGTTTCGTGCTTATTAATGCGAACCAATTAATTCCCATGTTTATTGTATTTGAGAATTGGAACACTGTTATATTTCAATTATACCCTTTTCGTCTATCAATCGTTATTACTTTCGTTGGTATATGAATTCCCGTAGACCACCACAAACGAGTTCCTATTCATACGCAATATCGCATTAACATGCCTGCCAACTTAACACCTAATGTCGGTTGTGGGAAGGTTCCTAGAATGCATTCCCGATCACACCTCCGTACACACACACACACACAATCGCATGCCCATAGTGTGGGCGCCGACGTCCAGTGGTCAATCACAGTAACAGCCCTCATTCACCTCCTGCCCACAGGGCGTTTTCCTCGCTGTCGTTGCCCATCTCTTCACCCCGCTCCGTCTCTTGCCTGCCCGCCATCCGTTCTCTCGCCAACCGCCGTCACCGCCCCCGCCCCCGCCCACGCCCACGCCCACGCCACCCTGGCTGCCGCCATCGCCCCCATCGCCCCCATCGCCGTCACCGCCCCCGCCCCGCCCACGCCCACGCCACCCGGCTGCCGCCATCGCCCCCATCGCCCCCATCGCCGTCACCGCCGCCACCGCCGCCACCGTCGGCACCGCTCACCGAGGCTTTTGCGGGCGACCCCTGCGGCAGGACGCCCGCGGCAGCGCACCTGCACGCGACGTATTTACACCTATTTCCATTCAAATGAACGTAACACGGATGCATTTATAGATAGTTGCACTCTATTAGACGCGAGGTCGCGGGATAATTATAAACATTTAAATGGTAATTGCGGAGTTGGGACGTCGCGTCGGGGCGCCGTCGCCCTTCCCGAAGCTGCGCATGGCGTGCTCTCCTCCCCTTTTTTCGCCGAGACGCCCACTACCAGCTGACTATTTACAATAAGCGACCAAGAAATAGATGTTCCTGTTGCAATAGTTTATTTGCTGTAAGAAACTGAGGAGTTGCTCATTACGTCGACGAGAAAAGCTGCTTTTGAGAGGGTTGTAAATGTTATCGTTGCAGGTTGGTAATGAAATACATATTTAGAGACGTAGCTGTGCGAACAGGTGGGTTTATATAGCTGAGGTGGTTTGGAACAATTGGGGTTCCGTATATGTCGCCTGGATTTATAGCATGAAGATGAAATGAATCGCATCAATATAATGTATAAATTATAATGATGATATCAAAGAAGAGCTTATTCTCCGCCTGAGATACTGTGACAATACATTTAACTCGTTTCGACGTCACTGGAATAGTTTGTTTAATTTTAATAAATCAAGTAGTTTGAAATGTGAAACTCAGATCATTAAATTATACATTCTAATTTCATTAGCAATTCATGGATGAAATAATGAATGCAGAATTTTGCCATTTTATGATGTAATCGTTTTAGAGTTTTTATATTTCATTTAACTGCTACATTAAACCGGATATTTCTTTTCCTTTTGGTGCTGGGGACGCTCTCTCCAAAGACTTCATTCTATCGACGGAGTCTAAATCACCAAGATATAAGGAACAAACTTGGAGAAATGATGTTTCTTAATCCAATCAGGAGCCCAATGGTTTTTGATCAGGTCTGCTGTTCTTTCCACGAGACTATAGCTCCCCAAGCAATCACCATCGCTTCCGTCAGTGTGTTAAACAGTACTGACTTCCACAATGAAAGACAACTCTTATGAAAACAGCCGCTATAAAACGATGGAATCTCGATTGGAGCATTGAAACAAATGAATGGTGTATATTGGTGCTGGATAAAAATCTAAGCTTATTCACGTCAATTTCAGTTATATTTCGAAGGAGAAGGCTAATTGATGTCACCGTTCAATTTGACCTGCTCTAACCATGTTGTCCTGCTTATAAAGAATCAATATTTTGTAGCCCGCTTCGTTTGAATAAAAAATATAATTATTATACTTACAAATCTTAATTTTCATTGCTGATTTTACACTTTTAAGCAATGCTTAATGGCATATCGAAACTTGTTTCCTGTTTAAATGGATGGTACCATTTACTTCGATTCACACAGTACTAAATGTATTAATGCGTGTGCTGCTCACGCTTATATCAGCAACTATTCGTGCTTTCGATTGAAAGTCGTGTTATTGAAGAGAGCAAGCTATGCCAAACTCTCTATTTGAAATAGTTGTCGCTTTTCTCTTCGTGTGTTGTGTCGTAGATGCATTTTCTGCGCCACTCGACAGCTTCAAATCTTCGAATCCTCTCCGGCATTATTAGACATTCTGCGAGCGTGTTTGAGGGTCTTGTCCCGACAAGCAAATTGACTTTGAGGCGACGACGCAACGCCGAAGTAGACGACGCCGCTGGAGCCCGAGCGGCTTGCTCATTTTGCAGCACTGGGGGGTCAGAACGGCGGTGGGCGAAGCAATTTAATAACTTTTGGCGTCCCCCGGACGTCGCCGAGGTGTTGGGAGGTGGAGCAGAATATCAAACACGGCGAGGGCCGGTACGCGCGCAGATAGCGGCGTCGAGGAGTCTGATATTGCGATGTTGATGCCCGAGGCGACGTGCCTTCATTAAGGGAAGCAGCTACCTGCGACGCATTTGGTTCTGGAAATGCTACTCCGAGTACACTACACTGAACCACGATCAAACGAACGTTTGACCGATAGGCGGGTGGGGTGAGGCGGGTGCGAGCTCTGAGTCACGTTAATTTTGACTTCACGGTATCTCTGCTTCTTCGTACTGATTGTTCTTTCTATTTGTTTATATCGCGTAAACAGTTAAATGTTTGGAGTTCGCTTTGTACGAAGCAGAACTGTTTTTTTAGTTGAAAAAATGAGACTGTTATTGAAATTCTTGTTAGAAGGAATATTTAAATTTGAACCAATGATGATATGGCTATCTTCTTTATAATCAAGTAGGTTTCCATTGGATGCATTTTCTTTTTTGCATTTATTAATCCTAAGATAAATACTACTTTTGTATTTATTAATATTTTCTAACATCTGGGAGTGAAAAATGTAGGTACCTATATAGTGCCGTATGGTTTTTCAAAATCAGAAGCAGCATGAAATGTTTTTCAAAATTTCAAATAGTTTTGTAAAAAAAAATGTAAATAATATTACCTTTATGCATTTTTAAATGCACCCATAAACTATTATTTCATCACTGCTATCCTCTGTGTCGACTGTGCATACTTGTATCAATTGTTTTTATTGATTAAATAACTTGCTTTTTACGAATCAAGTCTTCTTTAATCTCTTCTTGGGTAAAGGTAATTGGGATGCTTTTAGTAACAACTGATAAGCTTTTGTGTGAAGAATCTGGAAACAAAATGTTCTTTACATTTTCAGATTTACATATTTTTTTAAAGTTACGAAAGTCTTAGGTTGTTGTGAAACGATCTTATAAGTATTATTTGATAGTTTGTGAATCATTTTTGGCAAATAATTTCGTATTACCGTTAGCTGCATGTACGTAAATAGGTGGAATTTTGATAAAATCTGTCACATTCTTCTGTTTCGTCTTCTGAACGCTCTAGAAATTTGTATTACATTGACACTGAAACATTATACACCTTTCGAGATTTCTCAGCATCAGATAGATTTGGTCTCTTTTGTTACTTGATTTTTAGTTGTTTTGGTTTCCATTTGAGTTTTTCGTCTGATGTGGAGTGCGATTTTCTGGCGCGTGTGTATTCGAGGTTGGTGGATTTTTAATATTTGCATTTTTCACGCTCCGATTTCACCGTGCATTTGTTCAGATGCAGTAGTTGTCGAGTTGGCGATTGTACCTTACATGTTTTGAGCGTTACAACTTTGCTTTTTGTGTCTAAGACACTTTTTGGTATGCTTACGTACTGTAGTCAGTTGATGCTGTAAGAACTCAATGTTGTAACGGTTGTTTATGCAGTAGTTTCCCACGAAGTTATTGGTTTATGCAGTAGTTTCCCATGAAGTTATTGGTCCAGTGATAGTATCCATGAGTGAGACGTACATTTTATACAGCGTTGGAATCTGCGTATTGGTGAATGCACTTATTCCAGAATAACTTATTAACTTATTCCCTTTTGTAGTTTCTTTATTGTCAGTGTTGATTGTTTCTAAAGCGCCGCTGATTATGTCCCGCTGTGGGATTTTCAGCCCTCGACATTCACATCGGTGAGCACTTTATCACATCTATCTCGAAAATAAATATTGAACTGTAGTATAATAATTCACCTCTGTCAGTTTATACACTGGAATTAATAGTTTGTCATTGCACTATAAACAATGACAACTGGAAGTTCGTTTACACGAGTAAACGGTTCCAACTTTACTAGGCGCTCCGCGGCACGTCTGAAAACGACATGAGGCGGCACGAGAATGACAAACTCGGTTTAACTAAGATCGATTGATTTTTTTCGTGTTTCCGGGCGCGTCAGCTGCTTTGGTCATTAGTCCCGATAGCGTAGTACATTTTGTTTCTCGGGAAATGGCGGTGATCTTCCCCCACTGGATGGCGAGATCCGGCGCCGACCTACCGTCGGCTAGTGGGATATTCTCCTAACCAGAACTCCCACCAACGAGGCACCGCCCCAGCCGGGACAAGCTCTAAGCTCCCGACCGGTCTCCCGGAATATGTGGTAGTGTTGTGCATGTTAGTGTATGTGTGTAAGGGGAGAGAATAGGACAAGGAAGAGGAAGGAAATATCGCGCGCGGTCCGTGGCCCATTCGTTAGGGTACTGCTCCGGCATTCACCTGGTGTTGATCGGAGAAACCACGGAAAAGTACCGATCAGAGCAGCCGGCCGCTAGAATTCTCCTCCAGACAGCGACTGAATTCGACCTAGCTGAAAAGCTAGTGTCGAAAATCCTACCGCCGTCAGGACTCGAACCGAGAACCTCCCGGTCAGAAGCGCTGCAGTGACATCAGTTGATGCACTGAGCTACCGCTCCCGGGGGTTTAACTAAGAAAATGTGTTGTGTATTCGCATCACACCTAGTGGCCTATCCGAAAGATCACATTTCATGACACCTTAAAAAAACCTTGTTAAAAAATCTATACTGTTTTGCAAGAAGAAAAAAATTATAGTCAATGAAAGTTAGGTGATTGCATCAAGAGAAGTGCATGGCGATGCGATGTCCTTATAATGTAATCTGGCATTAACCAGATAACAAATTTCTAATATTATTACATGGCATCACGAAAAGACCCTCCCCTCCTCAAATTGAGTGGCCGAGGCGATTGAGAGGCCTCTGTGGGAGGCAGCAACCGCAAACCACGGGTCATCATCCCTTTAATAAACCAGTATTAATTCCAGAGACGCTCTTCGCTTTCGCGAAAATTTGCTGCAGTAGAGACCATCCTTCCCGGAACTCCTTTACACCCTGCGTCACTAGCTCGTTTTGGAATCTGTGTTGGAGAGCTTCGCAGTGGCGCTTGTCAGGTCCGGCGCTGTTTCACACCATACCCTTCACACGAACCCGTCACACATTCACACGGATGCACACACGCCCACGCTCTAACACACATGGTGTGGCCTCTAGAGCTACCCACCCACGTGGCTGCCGACTGGCTTCCGCTCGACCGGCGAATTGTCGTTCTGTGTCGATCTCGTCACAGTCACGCCCATGCATACTCACCGTCCCACAACTTCCCAAGTGGGTTATTTTACGCTGTTGCAGTTTCACGCCTAAATATTGTAGATTCTTTATTTCACTTCGTGTGAGGTTGAGGCTATGTTATTTTTAATTATGAAATGAATAATATATATTATGAGCAGAAAATATTCATATCAGAGATTCACTCAGTCTCAATAATGATTTTAATTAATCATCAGAGAAAAAATTGCCTATAGTTTACGGTTAGTCATGCCACAAAATACACCTCGTAGTTTTACATAGTTCGCTAACAATGTCTTTACCCAAACGTTGTGCGCCTTTCTCAACCTTGCAACACTCGCGCGTGGTAAGTTTTAATAAAAATAAATAATTTTTGTTTCTACCGCCACATTAGTTAATTATAAATTATCATTTTATTGTGAATCGGCCTTTGAGAGTTCATTCTTAATAATATATAATCGTTTAGTTGCGTTCGATAGAGTACGTTAGAGACGGAAATCAATTTTGAAATACTTACTTTTCGGTCATAAATTTTGGGAAAATTTATTCTCTAATTTTGCTTGCTGGATTATCAAATTAGTCATTTAGTGAGTTATTGTCAGTTGTTCTTGAATAATAATAACGTAAAATTTACGTTAATACTAAAAAAGTATACATGAAATAGATCTACTTTCTTAATGGAAAGAAGATGCTGAAGACTATTTAAACTAGAATACTTTGCAACAGAGTAAACATCGGTACAATATATTTTTATTTCCAAAAGGTTTCAATTTAAGGGCGATTTGTTTTCGTTGTAGGTTAAAATTTAAATAATATTCTCAGTAAAAAGCTGCTAAAAAATGTCGCCGTTTTTCAGCTGCAATAAATTGTCACATAAACTCAGATTTCAATATTTGTTTTCTTGTTGATTTCCCTGTCTTTTTTGACCAATTGTTAATACTCGTTATTATTGGGGTTGTTTTGGTTGTGAGGTGTTTGTTTCTTTTTCCCGTAACTACAAGTTTACATTGTTGGACAATAATTAAACGTATTACATATATCTTAGTAACAAATATATTTGGTTTAGTGAATTATCTGTAAGAAGAACTTTATTTGTTTTATTTTTTCGTTTGAAGTAGGCCAAGTTTTTCTTTTGTTAAGCGAATTATAATTTGATTATTTTGAGGGGCAGAGCGACCCAATTTAAATTTTTCAGTGTTCAAAACTGCGTGAAGGGCCGCGTGAAGTCTTGGAAATTTAGAATTTTAATTACTTACTCCATTGAAGTGAGAACGAATCCTTTGTGTATTTGTTTGGTACGAGCCGTGGAGCGTTCATAATCGCCACATTAACTGCACTTCGACCACCAGCTGCAAGCCCGCTGCCGCAGCCCCAACTGCCACTGCCGCATGCACCGCGCGACCTTGCCACTTCTTCGACCGCGCGAGGCGTGTGTGTGTATATATAGCGACCGGCGATACGCGCGATTTCGCAGCGTGGGTCGGCGCACGGGGCCGGAGGCGTGGCCGGGGCAGGGGCAAGGGGGGCGAGAGCGCGGCCGGAGGCGTAGGCAGAGGCGACGCGCACGGGGGCGGTCGTTCGTGACGACGCCACCGCCGATGCTTGGCGGATTCGGCGAGAACGCCTCCGATTTAGCTTCCACCTGGCTATATGTGGAGGCGGCGTGCACGCCACGCCGCACCACGCCATGCCACGCCGCGTCCAGGGTCGCCACCGCCGTCAAAATGCTGCGATTGTGTGGTGTATTTCTGGGCCGCGGTGCACGAAGCTCGTAATACGAAAATATGAAACAGAACGAGATAAGGCTGCACATGCGTAGGTAGATGGGGGAGCGGTTTTTCGATGAGACTTTTTTTATCGTCAAGGTCTCCTCAAAATAGCATATCCGAGAGAGCTGGATAAAGCTGAAAGATTCAATTTTATTTACTAAGTATGACATTTTGGTTGCGTGCTGATTGTATAAATATAAGCTTTCAGTGTTCGTTTTTGCTGAACAGTTTCTAACGTTTCACTCCTCCATGGTTTCTTTACTGGAATCTATAACATTATTCAGAGCGAATTTTTTTCATTCACATAACAAGAACGAAACATGTTTTGCTTTATACTAGTTACATAATTTGTACATAAAGAAACAAAGTAAACAATTTTACATAAACAAAAAATCTCTCTTACACTAATTATAAAATATTCAAAAAAATGTATATGCAGATTAACCCATTTAACATATCATTTTTCAATATGGAACAAAACAGTCGGATCAGAAAGGTTTCTTAATGTTGAAGGGCACCTTGTATTACGAGATTCAATTAAACGTAACTTATTGAAGCCGCACTTTGCCGTAATATGTGATTTTTGCTTTAAGAACTCTCCCTTAGTGAAATATTAAGAAACAGGAAAACTCGAATAGATAAAAGGTTCACAAGTCCTTCAAGTTTCAACTGATAAGAAAAATATGAGGGCTTCAGAAAGTTGCCAATTCGAACTATTCCCTCTATGAAACGTATGACTAATATTGTAACCTTTTTTATTATAATACGGTACATATTCGGAAAACATTATTTGCCTCAAGGTTATAGTGTATTTACTTACTTTGATTTTTTATCCGTTTTATTTTTTTGTATGGGCTTATCTGAAAGGCTTAACTTTAGAGAAACTGTAAAGTTTGTATGTAAAGCGTGTTTCTGTTGCGGCTCTTCTATTCATGATTTATTAGAGGTGTGTTACTTCCAGTGATTATAAACTATTATTCAAGCCTCACAAATATAAGTATATTATTGGTTATATCGAACAAAATTTGGTTGCTGCTACATATTTCATTTTATTTTGAAATTTACTACTTTGTTTTATATTATTGAATTTTAGTTTCTAAGGCGAAAAATTTCAGTAGGTTTGTTGGAAGGTGATAGCATGTAACGAGGAATACTGTTCGGTCTCTGGAGAACATAATTGATCTTGTGTGTATGTATTGGTCTCATTTAAAGAAACGCCAGTATAATAAACAAAACAATGATTTCATTTGAAGGGAGTCATAGATATGTGCTAGAGAGACCTCAATTAAAGAAAAATTGTCTAGGGATTACTGCTGAGACTAATGTGACATGTTATCAATGATAATTTATACACAAGTATACGGAACTCATAATATCAGTGAACAAATAACTGAAAATTACTGCATCAAATTGTTCTCGCAAATTGTGTACTCAATACTGCAACTTGCTTGTATGATCTCCTCCCATATTCCCAACATCATATAGGAAAACACCTGGGCGGTAATTGGCTGGGGAGTTTCGCCATTTCCACTGATTACCTACTAATTACCTTGGGGCGCGGAATGACGTTCTGGGAAACAGGCTATTGTCAGTTAGCCATATCGATAAACGTGGCCAGCTGAGCGGGCAGTACGTACTGAGAGGAACAGGAAGGCAACTCAAACTGCTCACTAAAGTGTAAAATTGATTCTTGTTTATTCCAATAGCAGGCGGGATAACTAATAGAACCAATGCCAATCTCTCGTTCTCTCTCAATCATCCTCCTTCCCTGGCTTCGTCTATCTCCGCCTCTCTCTCTCTTTCTGTTTCCTCTCTCTTTCTCTGTCTCTCTCTCTCTCTTCATATCCATCGCATCTAAAAATAGCCATACATTACCAGTGTTATTCCGAGAGACAATTCTCGAATTGTTCTTTTGTACTCCAGTCTCAATATAGGAAAATTAGTCGCTGAATTGACTCACGCCTGAGTTGCCCCGAACGTAGATCTTCTGCGCATCAATTCTCAATTTGGTAATCCAATTATCAGATTAACGCATACAAGGAGACATTGTTTCATGGTATCGATTTGGAATGGAAAAACTCTTCTAAACCTACAGAATTGTGATGTTTAATAGTCACTTTTGTTCAACATTATCTCACCTGGCAGAAAGATAACATTCTGCAAATAAACAGTTGCTTTTCCCCTTATTTTGAAAACATATTGACAAATGTCTATAAGATCGTTTTAAAAGTATATCCAAGGATATTGGAATGGGGTTGGATATTATTTTCATGATTTCGTTTCTTTAATTGCACTTTTCGTTAGATTCTTCTTTCATGTTTAACGGTTACAACCTTGGCATACATTCCAGATAAGTTTTACGTTGATACTTTGCTCGATCCAATAATTAGAAAAAAATCCACAAACTAGAAATCATGTGAGAAAAAACACACAAGGTCAAACTATCGGGATATTTGAAGAAGTGGCAGGGAGTTAACAAGTGAAAGTTACGCATTTAGTGGCGTTAAACAAAAATCGGAATTCAAGCAGTTTCATTACCATCGCGAACTTTTACACAAGTTCCGGGTCGCGGCATGTATATTTCAATACCGCACGCTATCCTCAGCGATTCTGCCACCAACATCGCCCTCCCACTCCCCCCACTCCAACCACCCTGCAGATGCGACGCCCAACCGCGGCTCGCGCTGAACAGCCCCTCCACACCGGTAATGGCCTTCTCCGGACCTAAAGTGGTAAACCTTGTATGGCGTTACAAGTGGTTGCTTCAAAATAGCAACGCGCGAGGAGAAAGGTTTGCGACGCCTGGTGACGAAGGCGAGGACGCCGACACGAAGGGGGGGGCGGAACTGCCGTGGGGCAGTGGGAGGGAGGGGGTGCGGGGGTGGTGGTGGTGGAATGCGTTGGCGAGAACGAGTTAAAAGAGCAAAGGTGGGGGCGTGTCGGGAGGAAAAGGTGCGCGTTAACGCAGGGCAAATAAACGAATAGAAAGGATATGAGGCAGGTAGATTTGATCGAAACGTGGCGTGGAGCGCAGTCGGCCAAGTCAGAATGAAGTCTCGTGTTTTCCAGGAGGATCTTGTGAAGGCAGGATATAACGCGAGGGTAGGATATTACGGGTAATGTATACCGTTGCTGTTCGAAGAACTAGACGGCAGCGAAGAGGAAGCTTGGGTAGGGAAAAGAAAATATAAAATCCACGGAGCATTGTAGTTATATCCCAGATATGGCTACTCCTTCGAGGTGAAAAACTATTGTAGATTTCATGTGTGGCATCATAGACTAGCGAAGTTGTCGCAATGGGATTTATTTGTGTTTGAAATTGAATCGACGTGGTGTGGACCACACGGAGAAGAAAGAATGTTTCGATTTATTTGGTGTTTTCGCAGTTATTTAGTATTTTCGGGCGCGTCAATTTATATTGTCAATATTCTTGTAATTGTATATACTATATCTCAGTCGGTTTGCTGTTTTCCCCTATCCGAGTCTCACGCAGTAGGATACCACCTTTGAGAACAAGTTCAGTTCTCCGGCTGGACTCCAGAAATGTGCGGTAATGAAATGCATGTACGTTTATATGTGTACGTTTATGATCAAAGATAAGGAAAGAAAGATCGCGCACAGTCCGTGGTCTGTTTCTTAGGTACTGTTCTGACCTTCGCCTTTTCGTCAGAATAAACCCGCACCACTTCCAACCAGAACTGCCGGCTGCTAGAATTCTACTCCCGATCAGTAACTATAGACGCGACAGTGGCAGGATTTTTCACATTTGCTAGATAGCTAAGTCGAATTCAGCCGCTGTCAGGAGGAGAACTCTAGTGGCCGGCTGCTCTGGTCGGTAGATTTCCGTGGTTTCTCCGCTCATTACTGGGGAAATGCCGGAGAAGTACCTTAGCCAACGGGCCATGGACCGTGCGCGATCTGTCCTTCCTTTTTTTAGTCCCCTCCTCACCGCTTACTTACGCGCACACACACACACACACACACACAAATATGCATTGCACTACCACACATGTCTAGAGACCAATCGGGAGCTTAGAGCGTTTTACGGCTGAGACGTGAACCCGCTGATGCGAGAGAGATGGATGGAAAAACTTCTGCAAGCCGACGTGTAGGTCGTCGCTGGATATCACCATCCAGTGGGGGAAAAACACTGCCACCTCCCTGATAAAACACACACTACACTGACGGGACTCTTGACGGTAGCAGGTGACGCGTCGGGAAACACGAATCAATCAATGGAAAGTGTGCCACCGTCGGGCCTCCAACCCGCGGACCTCCTGGCCCGCAAACGCTGCAGAGGCAACGATCGCTGCCACTGAGCTCTCGCGAGCGCTCAATAAAAAGGAGGGGGCAGCGGAGTGGGTGGGACCACAAACCGCGTCTCCCTCCTCGTTCTTCACTCGCGGGGAGCGATCTGGCTGGGCCGACCTTTATAACGCGTGGCTCGGTGCGCCTGCCTGCTGCCTGTGCGCGGGCGCCGGCGCCGGGCGAAGACGCTCGCGAGCGGCTCCGCGGCCGTACATCAAGCCGGGCGCTCGGCCCCGCCGAGAAAGGAACACTGGTCCCTCTTACGTTCCTCCTTTTCTGCTCCTTTTTACAGGCAGGCTCGCTGGGACGTAAAACGATATTTATGGTGAATGACCAACCTCCGACGGGTTTCCTCATTGTTTCTTTTTGTTCGTCTCGTGATATATTTCCGGCCACATTTTAACGGGTTTTCACGTTATGTTTTGGTCATTAGATCGTTTGAATGAATTAAGGGGATTCCTAATGCACAGAGGAAATAATGTGAAGGTTTAATTTAAGGAGTAGGGGATATGTCTCAGAGTGAGGATGTATTGGTAGAAAAAATATCACGGTTAACAAAACGTCTTATAGGCATATTTTTTCTAGATATCTGGAAGAGACCCGTAGTATCTAAAAGAATCGGCAGTGGTAATACCATTAAGAACAAAGTGCTGTTTCTGAAAGAATTTAAAAATGAGTTTTGACACTTAAAAACATTACCGCTTATTCATAATAAATTTGTACCATTTACACTTAGAGGAAAAGTTATCTAATATGAAAAAATAACTAATCGCAAGAATTTAAAACTGAATTTTCAGGATGTATTGGATAATTATTTCTTGCATAAGAAATGTTTAGAACCGGATGACTGTGTTATTGTCTGAATATTACTTTCATTAAACGTTTGTGGTATTTAAATCATTTCCTACATGAGTGCAGTTTTAGTTACAATATTGCTCTTGGAAATGAGCGGTCTAATGCAATCAGGCTTGTGTGTCGGATATTGCATTTCCACTATTGTTCTCTCCTCTATGGATGGACTGGAGCGTTACGATAGGCTGGAGTGCCCGAAGGCAACATAAGATGGTAGGGCGTCCGATCTTGTCAGCTGAGGAACTGTCACTAGAATATTGTCATCTCGAGCTGGTATCACAATTCGAATCAGGATCGCGAATTTGACTCGAGTCAAAGTACCCGCTGCAGATCCTTACAGTTTATCTCTGACTTCCTGTATATCATTCATTCTTCTTGCCCACTTTTATTTATCTCATCTGTCATTATATGCAATTTAATTTATCATCTATAAACGCACTTCTTTTCTTTCTCCATTGATTGGGCGTTGTTGGAATAATGCAACAATATACGAATCAGAATACAAAACAAAAATAATAATAATAATAATAATAATAATAATAATAATAATAATAAGAAGAAGAAGAAGAAGAAGAAGAAGAAGAAGAAGAAGAAAGACAAGTAGAAATATTCAGATGAATGTCAAACGTGTAAGACAACTGAAACTCAGGATCCAGGATCAGGTCCATTTTGGTGAACTGTACCTCAAGCGAAAAGGTTTTAGAAATAATTTTTAGCTAATTATTTTTAAACATACATGACGGCTTGCGGCAATATCCACACTCTGTGAAATCAGGTCATAACCTCACGAGACAAGAGCGTTTGTAGTATTTTTTTAAAGCAATAGTAAACCGCATAAGCCTTCACAGTGATCATCACGTCAGTAATTGCATTAAATTGTATTAATCAGTGACTTCGTGACGTAAAGAAATATAAATAAGAAGTTTCAAGGTTAAGCTATTGAAGTTGATGAACACTGAAAACTTAATTTGCGAATACGAATTGATTTTGTTTTCCCATTGGTAGTAAACATTTTTTAATTAAGGGGAGAGATGTAATAGTCTGAGGTTAAATATCACCGGTTGAATTAATACATTATTGAGAGAAGGGCTTGTACAACTGAAACACTAGTGGAATGGGAACGCAAGGATATCTCGTCACAACTGAAATGCTCTGAACAAAATAGTGAGAAAAGAAATTCGTTGCAAATGAGAGTTGGAGTTAATATACTCAGTAGTGTAATAGTGTGATAAGCCAACATAGGAGCGTTGCACAATGTGAGCATGAATGCTCTATTATTCTTTGTGTGGCCACACACAGTCGAAACAATGTCTGCATTCAAATCAATCTCATTGCACATGTCACTTACCTGGCCTCTGTGCTGAGCGCGTCGATTATCTTTTTCCGCCTAGGTCATTCTCTCGGCAATTGCGCGGCGTAATCTAATCAGACATTGTCGGCTGGAGATTACGTTTCCGCCATTGTGCGGCGCACTATAGCGGGCCCGTGGCTCGGAGGGGCCGAGGCCGAGGCCGGAGGCCAGGCTGCGAGGCAGCGCTGCGGCGGCTGGGAAGCGCCGGGTAGAACCGGGCCGGGCAGGGCATGGCCGAGCCGGACCGGACCGGGCCGGGCCGGGCTTCGTCGCCCGGGGAAGAGCCCGGGCTGCAATGCGGGAGGGGCCGGGGGCGGAAAGGGGCGGGGCCCCGGCGGAGGGCGTCCGGCCGAGAGAGGCCGGGCCGCGCCGCCCCCGCTGTCGGCGGTGGCGGTGGGGGCGGCGGCGGCGGCGAGCGCGCATGTACCGGTTGTATTAGCCTCCCCCATCAGTCTCCCTCCCCCCCATTAGCTCCCCCATTAGCGCGTGCGGTCTCCCCGCCGGCCCTGCTGACTGGGGCTGATCGGGTCTGCGGTTCCAATCTGCGTTTAGGCGGAAGCGAGGCGCGGCCCGCGCGGCGCGGCGGGGGCGGTGGGGCTGGGGGGCGTGGCGGGGAGGATGGGTGCGGCGGGGGCAAACTGTGGGACAAGGGAGGGGCAGGAAACGGTTGGGAAAGACGGTATTGTTGGGAAGTGGGTGGTGTGGGGCTTGGTGAGTGAGGCGGCGACCACAAAAGCGTCGTCCATGGTGGGGATGGAGAGGGTGGGAGGTGCGGAAGGGCTCAGTGTGATTGAGACTGTGGGCGTAGTATGTGCATGGGAGAAGGAACAGTGGATTCCTCGCTCTCAGAAAACGGTGAAAGTGGTTGACTTCCCTGATGGATCTTCCAGGGAGCGACAGGAACGTTAGTCGTCAGTAATTTCAGGCGCGGTAAGAAAAGCTACGTACAATACCCGAGTTAAGCTTGCAAACCAGCAGTCAGGGTAGAGACTGACGATCTGCTAGGTATTGGGTTCGATACCACAGGATGACCAGTGAAGTAAAACTCACAAGAAGATATTACAACATTTAATTTGGCAATAGCTCTATACAGGTTGGAACGGCCGAAAGATGTTATGAGATCAGTGACTTGTGAGCGAATACGCTGCATTGGCCGTCGTCCTGCTCTGTATGTATATGTGTGTGTGTATATATATATATATATATATATATATATATATATATATATATATATATATATATATTTGAATGTCAAAACATATTATTGTACATTTGGAAACGGGAAGCAAGTAGCAGGTGGGGCGCTCGGCTGGGCGGCGCCGTCTGGAAGTCGAGGGGTGCGGATCTTCCTTGTTGATGTTTCCAATGGAATACATAACTCCCGGACGCAATGTTTGGTAATTGTGCGATAGTATTGAGTTGTAACTAAAGAAATCATATTAGGTGACATTGCTCGTGTTGGAAGGCAAATTCAGAGGCAATTCACTCTTAAATAAATTAATGGAAGAAACTAATGCAAAAATATCTTTCTGTTAGATAGATATTTATTTATTTAGTCAAAAACAGTAAAAAACTGTATGTGAGGTATAGGGGAGAAAATCATCAATGCACACTTTCTTGAGTTTCAGAATGCCTTCCCAACAATTTAACTATTAATAGTTAAAAGAGAAAAAATAATAACAATAATAATAATAATAATAATAATAATAGCAATAATAAACAACTTATAAAAGCAAGATATTAACATTTCAAAAACTAGATATTTTCGTTTCCGAGTTATAGAAAACTTATTTGTAACAGTAAACGATCTGGAGATTTGATATTTCTCTATTGCTAACAAAATAACAACTCACCCTAAGCTCTACATCACTACAAGCAAAAGGAAAAAACTGCGTATATTGAAGCTACATTTACGTCCAGAAGCAAATCAAAGGGCCATCTCAGCATTTGTTAAAAGGATCAGAGAAACTGGACAAAAACCCTATCGAGATGGGGGTCATCGATCCGGAAGCTGAAGAACATTACTTGTTACAGGCATATTAAGTCTTTTTTTTAAAAAAAAGGGTGCAATACAAATGTAAACTAATTCATTATACTATATCATTGTTTTGTTAAAGTAAACTTAATGTCTCTTTTTGACGATTCTGTACACATTAATGATTGTTCATTGTATATAATGATTATTACATTTCTACGACAAATTTTTTATTTATATCCAACAGGAAGTTAGAAAATATATAAAGAGGTCGTCAAAATCTTACATGACTCCACATCCTCCTCCACAACATCTATTTGGATTAACTAAGATTTCAATACTGGTATTAAAGTACTGTAGATCGAGTGGTCTAGTGTGAGGCACCATAGGTTCAGTTATTATTATAGCCACTCATGATTAACGAGGGAGAGACGTTAATAATGATTATGATGGAATGCATGTAGAATATGAGGTCGGTGTAGCAATGGAGAGCCAAAGAAACCTGCAGCGACCCCACCCCCGACCTCCACAAAATTCCACACAGAGTGAACGGAATTTGGACCGCTGTACTCAGAAGTGAAGGGCGGTTCTTTCGCCGAGGTATGCAGCATCTCTCCCTCTTCAGAGTGCCTTCGGGCATTGCATCTTGCAGCGTTGGAGTCTCATGGCAGTCGCCTCTCTGCTGCTGCGCACCCACACCCTGCGTCCTCGCCATCTCCTCCCCCGCCCCCCGATCCACGCCCCGATCCACCGCCCCGATCCACGCCCCGATCCACGCCCCGATCCACGCCCCGATCCACGCTCCCGAACCCCGCTCCCGAACCCCGCTCCCGAACCCCGCTCCCGAACCCCGCCCCGAACCCCGCCCCGAACCCCGCCCCGAACCCCGCCCCGAACCCCGCCCCGAACCCCGCCCCGAACCCCGCCCCGAACCCCGCCCCGAACCCCGCCCCGAACCCCGCCCCGAACCCCGCCCCGAACCCCGCCCCGAACCCCGCCCCGAACCCCGCTCCCGAACCCCGCCCGAACCCCGCCCCCGAACCCCGCTCCCGAACCCCGCTCCCGAACCCCGCTCCCGAACCCCGCCCGCCGCCCCGAACCCCCGACCCCCCCGAACCCGCCCCGAACCCCGCCCCGAACCCCGCCCCGAACCCCGCCCCGAACCCGCCCCGAACCCCGCCCCCGAACCACTCCCGCTCTGTTGCCCGTTCCACTCCATGATTCCCAACCCGTTCTCCAAACAACTCCCTAACCTACTTGCTTCCCGCTCTTCCCTGCTCCTTGCCCAGGCCCTGCTTTGCCGCACTCCTGGGAGAACGGTCCAGCTCGCGCGAACATGCCGCCCGTGGTGCAAGAGCAAGGCCGGCGCGGCTCTGACGACAGGGGAAGTGAAGGGTGGATATTGGGGGAGGAGGAACCAACCCTTGCGGCTTGTGGACAGAGAATGAAAAGATTTTTGTTGCGCGTTTCGTTACTGCAGTAGCTATGTAATTAATTAAAATCTTTATTGCAAAACATTTTGGAACCTCAATTTTGCTTCCACATCTACCAAACAAAGTATTAAGTCTCTTACGTATTCTCGCTAGAATTTGTCTGATTTAGAAATAAGTCGTTGCTAGATATTGGATCTGTCTGCTGGAAAGCAAAGATCAGGCACGGCAATAAGAGAATATGACGAAATAACGCATGTACTGGTGATAACATCATGTCTGTGACTGAATTTTGTAGAAAAACTGTAATACAAGTAGGAGTTGCATGAGAAATAGAAAAGATTGTTAATCATAAAATTTAAACATTGACTTTCAGGAATGTGTGAATCTTTACAGGTTAATAAAAGCAAGTGAATGTAGATGTTATTTAGTTTTGAATGTGTATTCTTCACGCTTTAATTGTTTTTCTATCATTTAATTGTTTCGAAGAAAAATATTATGCAAACACAGAATATTCGCACTCGTTTTTAAAACGAAGTATTCGGAGAAACACAAGACAAATCAAAAAGTTGACCATTGTACAAATACTAAAAGCTTTCGAATCGCCCTGTACAAACAGAACGTAAAACAAGCCATGCATGAACAGAAAGGTACAAAACAGGGCAACGGCAAAAACTATAGGACTGGACGCAGACGAGCGTGCAAAGCCGAGGGAGAAGCAAGCCGGAGAGCGCAGCGTCGAATACGAGCAACTACTGGGGGCGTGGCGTGCGGAGCCGGAGATAATGAGATTAAGGGCGTGCAGACAGGGCCAACGTGCACTAATGCAACAGTCTGTTGCGAGTCTGCAGAGAAAAATTCTAAGCTTATTCCGGCCGGAATTACTCGTTGACGCCCCACCGCGCGGCCGGCAGACCCGAGCCGGCTCAAGGCGAGTTCCTGGAACGACTGCCGTGACGATGCGAAGCACGCTTCGCGCCCTGTGATGAGAGAAACGTACGTTCTGCGCCCGCCCGAGCGTTCTGGCGAAAAGAGCGGAGAGACGTCTAAAAGATGTTACGAAAGTGTTAGTAAAAAATTATTTGTATTACTATGTTAAGCTAAAAATTCAAATGAACGAAAAAAACACAAGAGACCACGTTAGCTCACACGGGACATTATTGAAAAAACGCAAAATTTATGTTATACTACTTATACTTTATACTTCCAAGTATTGTTAGTGTCTTTTGGTGTTTTTCTGTACATTTCCTACATTTATTTCTTATTTTGTAATAATTGAGCTCTCATTATCAGATTTACGCTTGTCTGATATCGTTTTAAAACTGGTGAACTATCCGCGGCCCGATGTTGGATTTTCTGCAGCCCGTGGACGTACAATAATTAAAAATACTAACTAAACTTTGTAAATTAATCTCCCGACATGTGTAGTTGTGTAGTGCATGTCAGTGTAAGTGTGTGAATGGGGAGAGAATAGGACGAAGAAGAGGAAGGAAAGATCGCGGACGATTTATGGCTCGTTTGTTAGAGTACTGCTCCGGCATTTACCTCGTGTTTATCGAAGAAACAGCGAGAACTAGCGATTAGAGCAACCCGCCGCTAGAATTCTCCTCCAGGTAGCGGCTGAATTCAACCTAGCTATCTAGTTATGTCAAAAAATTCTGACACCATCGGAACTCCAAAACTAGGACCTCCCCGTCAGCGGCTCTGTAGTGACATCAAATTATTTCACGAGCCAACCCAATCAGTTTTCTCTCACTAAAATGGTAGTGAAACTCTCATTAAGCTATTGCACAATTTGCACCAAAATTTTAAAAAAATCGTACAGCATTTGTTACATATTTCCTTTTTGATTCAGCCAATACGAGAAATAGAAAATCGTCGATGTGATTCTCTATGAGATTGTTTACTAGTACACATTTTTGGCCCTCAGGCTAAATAATATTCAACCCTCTGGTTAAACCAACTATCAGTTATGGCGCTCCTTCGTTTTTGGCAAATTATAAGTGTCTAGGACAAACAAAATACTATAAAAAAGCAAACCTATAATCTATGGAACAATATCAGTAATCAAGAAATATTACTTATCTCTTTCTTTGTTAGAAACTGCTGTTGTGAACAGTTGTATCCGCATTCTGCGGGCGTGAGCTTGCACGGAACAATTCTGTATGTTTTTACTACCTGAAACCACTCACAAACAACCCAAAATTACCTGAATAATATTTACATAATCTTCGAAACGAACTCGTGTTCAAGAAAGGATTGTGCAAATGTGTTGTTTCAATATTGTTTTTTTTACCATCACGTTTAAATTATCCTGTTTACAATGATTACACCACTGTGAATTAAAGCTTCCAAATGAATTACAAGTCCTTTTGCAAGGTCTCTACCAGTTTTAATGTCTATTTTAACTCCTACGAAATGAATATTGTTTTTCAAAAACATATTTATACACGACATAAAATAATGTTTGCATTTTAGCTTAACTCGTTTTTTTAGGCGAATGATTTCCTTGCTCAATTGACATCTAAAATGCTAAACAAATTCACTTTTTTCTTACAGAAGTATCTGAAGATATATGTATGAGAAATTGTGTCCCAAACATTATTCAAGTTTACATGGAATGGAATAATTCTGTTAATCAGATATATATTTTTCATTTTTGCTTTTCTCTATTATGCGCATTTCTGACGGTGTTGGGACCCCCGAATACTCTTAGTATTAATACTATATTTTTATTTTGTATTAAAAGAAGAACGCATAAGCGGTGGTTAGTCAGCCATTTACGCTGTAGAATGTGAATAGAAAATACATAAATAGAGATTGCGTATGGTCCCTCTTCATGCCTTATACCCCACCCCTCTGAATGTACTACACAAATAATGAAAATTCTCCATCAGAAGAGCTTCTCTCTACTTTTTTTTAATTTGACCAGAAACCGTTCCTGGTGTTTAATATTATTTATGTCTTGCGAGATCCTGATGCATTGTAGGAAAATCGAGCGGCTATGAAAGCGAATTAAAACAATTAAAATTATATGCAAACCAAAATTTAACGTATCCTGAACAAAATATCGGTTTGATAAAATACCTATGTTCTCGCAAAAAGAAAAACAAACACTAAAAATAGATTCCGCCTATTGTTTCATGGTTCGATAATTTCTCACTTGCTGAAGAAATGTAAAGGAGAATAGAATTCAGATACCGTTATTGTAGGAAATAAGAAAATCGGTGTAAAAAATTACCTTTATGGTTTTTCGGCATTGTTTTCTGCAAATAAAACACGAATTCATCCCAATAATTTATTTACTGTGGTGATGTATTCTTACAAAGTAATGGGAACATCGCTAGTGAATATTTTCATGGTTATGATCGCGTTTACTGTCTTTTTCTTTAGCAGCAATGAACAAATTTTATAGCTTTTTGAATGTTTCCGCTATTCTCTGCAACCCTTTAAAATTCCACCGCGTGCCATGTATTTCTTCAGAGCATTTTGCTGTGGTTACGTGCAAGAATGTTCAAAGCCGTTTTCTGAACCAGCGTCCATACAACTACATCGCTCCCCGGGATCTCTCCTGATAAGCGAAACTAGTCTCCCGTGAAAGTGGCCTCAATGCATCAATTTATTTGTTTCGTTTTTTAGGTTTAGGGATTCCTTAACTTGCGGCCTCAAAATGATATGGTTTTATCTTAGTTTTTTTCAGCAAATTGTTTTGACATGTTCGAATTCTCAGTTGACAAGACCTACAATATATTAATGCAGTTTTCAAATTAGTTATCTAATGGATAGTTGACAGCGATAATAATGCTGAAGTGAATGTCGTAGAAATGCTAGAACGAGAGGCAGGGGAAGCGGGAGAACTCTCGAGAAAATCCGCGCAGAGCTCATTTTGCCCACCGTAAAATCCAAATGGATGGGGAGGGAATCGAAACCAGACGTGGGCGGCAGTCGTATGCGCTGCCGTTACGCCGCGCGCCGCGTCTTGTATTGAGGCCGGGCGGGGCGCGCAAGTGCGGCGCAAGGCAGGTCACGGCGCGGGCGAGAGGTGTTGAGTGCGGGGGCAAGAAGTCGAGACAAGCCACCCGAGGGAGGCAGAGCGGCTCAGAGGCCGCCCGAGGACTCGGTGGCGCCGCCGGTCGACTAATGGGGAGGTGTCAGCGCGCCCCCTCCCCGTCCCCACTGGACACGCGAGGATGGAGAGCGAGAGGACGGCGAAAGAGGACCGTGGGAGGAGGGGAGGAGGCGCGAACAAGCCCGGGAGCGTCGCCGCGGAGCCGCCGCGGGCGGGGAGCACGGCGCGCGAAAAAAAGGTGCAGTGCAGGTGCGGGGAATCCCCCGGAGGCGAGCGTGGAGTGCTGGAAGGAGGTGTCGCAATGGTGCGGGGGGAGGAAGGAGGGGGAGGGGTGCCGTGAAGCCGGGTGGGAGAGGGGATGAGGCGGTGCGCAAGCCGCGAGGTAGCTGGTTCAGGCGCAGGACGCCACTGGTCGACCACGAGGGAAGATTTAAGATTTAAAATTTTATGAAGGTCGTAAAACAGTTGCCTGCACGGCAGGGAAGGAAGAAAGCTGGTTTGCAGTTTAGATGCAAGTGGGGATTAAGCTTATCGTTCGCGTATTTATTGGAAACAGAAGAAAAGAGACCCACGAGCCTTTAAAATTTTATTATTTATAAAAATGTAACAATTTCGATATGAACAAATTTAATAGCGTTTAAAGCGTAAAAAATTATACAAAATCAAACTGCGTAATAATAATTACGTGGAATAAAATCAACTCACGCAGTAAACCAAATTTACATCTTTTTCAATCCTTCAAGGCAAATGTTGTTTGGTTTAAACCTTTAAAAAGATATTCAGAGAGACATTGAATTAAGAATTACACAAAATTGAAGAAGAAGATGATGAGCGTTTCACGCCTCAATGTTCACTTTCTGTGTTGAAGAAAATGTTAAAAATAAAATATCTCATAAAGTGCTAAAGGAAACTCCCCTTCAGTACTTTTCGGTCTTTTCTTATTCGACCTTCACACCTTCTTTGAAAAATTTGCAACGGTAAAAAAGTGTACCCTTAACGTGAGTCTTTTTTTATTTTCTTATACCGGACACATCTATTTATATATTAATGGGAATGTACCTATGTCTGACGTACATAGAGGCAAAAACCACTCATCCAATTTTGCTGAAGTTTTCACACTTTGTTTTTATTAGTATTCGGTGTGTTTAAAGAGTGGCTTGAATTAAATCGGATATGTGGGGGCATTGCTGATGATGATTTATGCGTTTATGATCATTCATGCTCCCCTGAACAGAAGCTCTACGCAACCCACCGCATTTCATGTATTAAGCGCGTCTGTCGTTGCATACAAGTATTGTGCCCCTGCGATTGTAAAATTTCGGCCTAAATTATGACTTGAACGTTATCTCGAACTAGTAAATCAAATTTCTCAAGACAGTGCCTTAGCGAACCCGTGCCCAAACTTCAGGGAGAACGTTTTAACAATAGGATACTTGACCACCACGTTCAAAGCATATAAATATAGAATAAATCCATACTCGCGAGAAAATCTTTCATGGGTTAGAATATTTTGCAGAGTGTAAATTCCAAGTCACGTGACAAGTAGCGTCTAATGTGTAATACACCGCAATAGCGAATCATTCTCGGTTCCACTAATGAATAGTAAATGTTGCATACTTTTGCTTTCCAGAAGCGTGTTGAATAAAATTTCTTAGATGTCACAGAATAAATAATAGAAACATCGAGGGTATCCAGGTGTTTCAAGGTAATCACTTTTTACCAATGAACATGTCGTGGTAAATATCCCGACATGTTCATTGTAAATATGTCCCGAAGTTACCTATGTGTCACTTATTTCTGGTACGCAACCCAACATGAATTGGTGTTTTGTGGATCTACGAAATCACTTAGCGTCACAACAGTGCCCTGCCGAACAGCAGTGCATGATAATTTGCTTTGAAATCAGGGGCACGTATCACGTGTATAACATTGTTTCATGTAATTTCCCACCGTAAGTTCATTGGAACAATGTGATTTTCTTTGACTTGCCTGCATGCCCTAAAAGTTTGTAATACGTATTCTGAGACACCGTTTACTTATTATTTATTCTACTGCTTGTGCTATTAAGTTCTTGGGTTTTTAATTTTCTTTTGTTTTAGAGACCTGCGAGGTGAATTTTCAAGTTTCGATTTTTTAATTACTGGATTGTTCAATTTTCTTATATTACGGTGTGCCATTCTAGACAACTCAATTAGTATGTTTTCCCCTCTCATTTCATGTAAAATTAACCAACTTAATTCACTTGTTGCGTGAAAAAATATTCAATTTGTAAGAGCATTTGACCTGCTGTTAACTCTGTTTCCATTTGAACCCAAAAGCGCGTTCCTTTTTCTCTAAAACGCTTTCCCCCACTCTTTGAACATCATGACAGGGAATTATCATTAAATTTGGGATTTTTGTGATATCAGAAATTTATACACCAATCTCTTAAATTTTTGTCAAATTACTTATCTTCATTCCTGTTAAAAGTATACGTCACTCTGTAATGAAAAATTTATTTGCTTTAGCTTCCTACCCGAGTGTAATTTCGTCATATCCGACAGGAATTCATGAGCCTTGCATAACTCACGAGAAAGCTGTGATTGCTGGAGTGAGTGAATGAGTGAGGAATTAATGAAAAGTGAATGAGTGAAGTGTACATAAGTGAGTATTTAGTGTTTCTAGATGAGCCATCTACGTCTGTCGTTAGTCCCTTGAGTACAGGACTTGTTATAGCCACGAGGTCACAATGTTCCTTTCTGTCTGGAAAGTGAGATCTGTCGTTAACCAACATTTCGGATTGCGGGATTTCCTCCAACAAATATCAGCCGAGACAGTTTCTAAGCTTCCGACTGGTCTTCAAAAATATGCAGTAGTATACTGTGTGTATGTGTGTATATAAGGGGCCAGGATGAGGAAGGGAAGATCGCGCGCGGTCCATCGTCCGGTAGTTAGGCGCACCGTCATGCACCTGGTTTTGATCGGAGAATCCACGGAAAACTACGGATCTGAGGGGCCGACCGTTACAATTATTCCCCAGGCAGCAGCTGAATCCGACATGTGTCGAAAATTCAACACCGTCTGGTCTCGAACCCAAGGACATCCGGGTCAGATCCGTTGCAACGGCATCGAATGTAGTCATTGAGTCATCTCAGCTGATCTTGTTTCTGGAAACTCGTAGAACCCCGCCCCCTTGGCCTAAAAATACCTATTTGAGCGATCAATAGCCTCGGATGGGCGGGCGTTGGGCGCGCGCAGAAGCATGGGTTCGGGGCGTGTCGAACGGAGGAGGAGCGGAGGCGAGCCGTGAGAGGCCGGTAATAGACGCATGAGGGGAATTGCGCGGGCCCGCTGAGGGCTGGCCGGTGCACAGGCGCATCGCCCGAGCGCCGACCGGCAATGGGGGGGGGGGTGCGCCGGGGGAACCCAGCGCGTGAGGAGCGCGGCGGTGGCGGTGGCGGTGGAGAGGCCTCGGCCAGGGCCCTGGGTGCGCGCCGGCCCTTCTGCAGGCAAACAAGGTTACCCGCTGGACTCCACGTAATTGCGATGCCCCGAGCTTCTAGCGTGAAAAGATTGGAGGCGCGTTACGTGCTCCACTTGCCTTTAGGTTATTAAAATGTTTGATCATATACTGTTTAAAGTAATTTCTCAAGTAACAAATCGATAGAAAGACTATATGTGCGACATTTATAAAAAGTATGTGTTTATTCATGGTGATAATGATGAAATGTTCGCGCGTTCTGGTATCTTATTTGCATGTGCTGGTATCTTATTTGCCTTTGTTGTCTTCTACGAAGACGAGACATAGATTAGCAATATTTTTATCATTTTTAAAAGATCATTGTAGACGAATTCGAGAAAAATGTTGTGAGAGGGGAATTCAAGTCATCTACAAGAGTGAAATATTCTGAATTTTTTTTCCTTTCCGAAACAAAATGGATCTTTCCAACTTAATGGTTTAAAGCTTAAGGTTTTTTTTCTGGAAAAGGAGTTAATAAAATAAAGGTTTCACTATATTTGCGATCTATCTGAGCTTTACATTAATTAAAGCAAATTTAAAAACAATGACGAAGTATAAAAAATAATTTGTTTCTACTAGAAATGAACTGAAATCCATATCTTTACCACATTATCACTGAGAACGAAAAAGATTGATTTTCAAATCTAAATATGTTTTTTTTACAAAAAAATCTATTTCGTAAATTCCATTACATGTGAGATAAATTTCGGAGATTCACAAGAACTTCCTAAGGGAGCAAAATGTACTAGGAATGACGTCTAATAGAAACAACACAAAAAACACGAACAATAGGAGTACTTCACCGTTATTCATCAAATCAAGCTAGACGTTCGTATTGACGCTAGACGTACGGCGGTGGTCATTTGATATGATTACTTTATCCCTTCACAACCAAACGTAAGATTACACAACGTATTACAAAAATCACCGCAAAGCACTGCACTCAAATTACGCAACAATATTCGTTTTCATTGGAAAGGAAACCAAACTAGGTGCTTACACACCCAATTTGCCAATAAATAAGCATATAGAAATCGTCATGTGTAATCTCTAAAGTCTGTTTTAAAGGTACTTCTATCAAAGTTTTTAAGTAAAATAAGAGGACGTGGGGTGTTTATACTACAAATGTTCTGTTCGGAATCTATACGGATAAATGGAACGATGGTGTTTACATGTCTCTAGCATGTAATTCGGATGAAAATATTGCTTCTGATTATCACCAGTAGCACTAGGTGAGAAGTTGAATATTGCATTGCACATCGGATTCCCAACTTACCCGGTCATTTAATTTACGTTATCATTAAACTATAGTAGTGACGTTCAATGATAGCCATCATTGTTCCATTTTCTTTTCTTACACACACTCGCACATATTCTTTCATGCACTACACTACTACATATGTCGAGAAACCAATAGGTAGTCGTTAAAGCTTGCGCAGCTGAAGCGGAGTTATACCTGAAATTTCGAATATCTCGCATGCCGACGATGGCATAATCGGGGCATGATCGACGTCGGATATCATGTTCCGCGGGATAAAAACACAGTCAACTCCCGGGGCGTAAAATGCACCACACTTTACAAGACTAATGTTCTAAGTGGTTGGTCCGCGCGTAATCAACATTGATGTCACTGTACTGCCACTGACCGGGAGGTGCTATGATTCGAGACCCGATGGAAGCAGAATTTTCGACTCTAGCTACATAGGTAGATCGAATGTAGCCGCTATACGGAGGAGCATTCTAGTGAACTTCTGCTATAATCGACAGTTTTCCGTCGTTTCTCCGATTAATACCAGGTGAAAGCGGGAGCTATACCCTACAAAACGGGCCATGGATTGCGCGCGATATTCCCATTCCCTGCCTTGTCCTTTCCTCAAAGCTTGCTTACACACACTTACATGCAGTACCATGCATGTCAGGAGACCAGTCGGTAACTTAGAGCTTGTTTCCGCTGAGACCGTTTCGCGCTGGTGGGAGATACTTGGTTGTGATTGATTTTTCGTGTTTCCGGGCGCGTCAACTGCTTTGGTCATTAGTCCCGTTAGGGTAGTGCATGTTTTTTCTCGGGAGATGGCGGTGATCTTCCCCCGCTGGATGGCGAGATCCGGCGCCGACCTACCGTCGGGTAGTGGGGTTCCCTCCAACCAGGACTCTCCCACCAGCGGGGCACCGCCCTAGCCGGGACAAGCTCTAAGCTTCCGACCGGTCTCCCGGAATACGTGGTAGTATAGTACATGTTAGTGTAAGTGTGTGTGTAAGGGGAGATGATAAGACAAGGAGGAGGAAGGAAAGATCGCGCGCGGCCTGTGGCCCGTTTGGTAGGGTACGGCTTGGGCATTCGCCTGGTATTGATCGGAGAAACCACGGAAAACTAGCGATCAGAGCAGCCGCCGCTAGAATTCTCCTCCAGACAGCGACTGAATTCGACCTAGCTGAAAAGCTAGTGTCGAAAATCCTGCCGCCGTCAGGACTCAAACCTAGGACCTCCCGGTGAGAGGCGCTGCAGTGACATCAGTTGATGCACTGAGCTACCGCTCCCAGCACTTGGTTGTGGGAAATCCCATTAACCAAAGATAAGTCGGCGCCGGATATCACCATCGGTGAGGGGAAAGATCGCCGCCACCTTCTTCGACAAAAACGTGCCCTACACTTACGGAACTAATGACCTTAGCAGGTGACACGTCCGGAATCATTAATCAATCAATCAATCAATTCTAAGAGGTTGACCCGGCCGAAATCAATACTCAGGGACTGTACCGTGCAAAACGAGCTTAACAAGGCTCCCGCAGGCGGAGGCTGGCTGCCGACGTGCAGGAGGCTCGGGCGGGGCGCGAGTCTTCTTCCGCGAGGCCCGCGGGCGGGCAGCGGGTGCGAGCGCGCGGGGCGGTTTCCATGGCGACGACGCCGTTCTTAGGCCGCGGCACGGGGCGGGGTGGCGGGCCGGGCCTGCCGCGGCGCCGCTGCCCCCCGCCTCCGCCGCCGCCTGCCCCCCCCGCCCCCGGCGGCGGGCCGGCGCCCAACGCCCTCTGGCGCGTCTGTTTCCGCAGGCCGGGCCTTTGTCTCCACCTGTGCATCGATTGGCCTAAGCGCTTCTAACGATTTTTGCCCCCCGCGCGCTCCCGCTCGCCGCTCGCCCAACGCTCCTCCGGCGACCTGCTTCAAAGGTCTTGCGTCTTGCTTATTTGTGCGCTTATAACGCATTGATTACTTTTTATGCCAGCGACATGATTTGTATGAAATGCACTGCGAGTATCTAAGGAAATTCATGTCTTGACAACGCGTACACATTTAATGTGTAGATCTTCCAACAAGTGTTGGTACCAATTTATTTTTTGTATCTTCTAAGGCTTTCGTTTTTCAGTGATCCCGATAAGTAAGAGTGGCAATACTTCCAGTTTTTCCATTAAAAGAACTGTCCAATTCGTCACATTTTCTATTATATTTGATATATTCTTCTACTAGTTTTATCTTCTCTAATCATACTTATTTTTCTTGTATCATTTAATTGACTAATATCTGTTACAATGTGTAAAGGCGACGTATATACACATGGATGGTATGTCAGACAACAATGATACCAAATGCTGGAAATAGATATAGGCTCCAATTTTATCTTGGATGCTGGTTTGCTTGAACTCTGTTTCAATTAATATTGTTTACTGCTGTCGATAAAACATCTTAAGTTGGGTACTCGATATTATTTTATAGAATCAGACAAGAATTGGCATTCAGGGAAGCATTGGGATATTTTGTTAAGGAAGAATATAGTTTTTTTACAAAAATATGAATCGATTGTTAGTAACATTTATTGCTACTTATTGAGTCAAATATAAAGTAAAAAAGAACTCGATAATTTGATTCAGATTCTTATTGCTACGTATTATATTTACTTTCATAATATTTCTATCTTCACACATCTCTCCTTTCGAACCTGTAGTTCTTTTAAGACAAAATACTAAGTACAGTATAATAATAAACAGTCTTTACACATCTAAAAAATGCTTCACATAGCTATCTGAAAATGATGGCTATAGTAAAATATTCCCAGTTCAGTGCATTGTTTTCGGTGAGTTCTATCCAATGTAAAAACCGATCATTGTTGGCATATTGAGGCTCATCAAGACAAAACCAAACCTTTTCTTTTTTGGCTTGCGTAAAAATGCGTTGGCAGCATTGTGAGAGCTCACGGGACGTGGCGGATGATGAGATCCATCCGAAGGGGCAGATAAACCAAGAGAAGAAACTTAGGGGTTGATTTCATTTTTTACGAGTTTTCTTGGTAGTTCCTTTGGGAACGCTACTTTTGATATGTTGTTTGTCGGTTTATGCCAAAACATTTTCCTTCTTCGAGCTGATACGCTGTGCAGCCCATCAACTCGTGTGTTTAGAGCCGTGAAGTGGTCGAGTAAAGACGCGTGTACGTCTGGAAAATGGCTGCGTGGTCTTATGAAATAATCTGTTGACAAGATAACCTAGCCATACCAGACCCTCACAACACTATATCGCCCTAGCAGCGGAATATCGCGTACGGAGACTTTTTAATGTGAATTTAAACACTAAACTTGTTAAGAGACACTTTCCGCATGTTCTTCTCGCACAGTATAGACGCGGTAAATGTCCTCCAGATGATAGTTAGTAATCGCATAAATCACTTTTTTTATGGTTTCGGAGAGTAAAGAGAGGACCATCGCGAACGTAATGAGTTCTTTTCTAAATTACCTATTTGCTTTCTTGGGTTTAAAGGTATCGCCGTTCTATGGTGGTTACCGTTCTGTAGAAAGCTGTTAAATATTTCTCTCGAAAATCTATCGTCTGTCATATACCCTCCGTCAAGACGTTCGATTCAAATTTTATGACATTTCTCCTGTTTTTAAACCATTACTGTGTAATGCAGAAATGCGACGTTACGAACAATTCAAACTAGGGGAATTATTGTTTCTCGAAAGTTATCTTTCATAAATTCTCTTGCACAGTTCATCTCTATTCTAAACTGACGAACTTAAAAATTTATAACATATATTATGGAATCATAAACGCAACAATCGGAAAGAAATTGTAATGTATTTCGACGACGATTTCGTATTGTTAGTTTACTCGTATATGATGAGGCCCTTAACTAAAAGCAATATTTTCATTAGAACACTCTCGCATAAATGATAAAAAGTTATAGTTCCATTTCACTGTTTTGCACAAGAGTCTTATAGAGACACTATCTTATCTAGAACAGGAATTTACTTATTTAATACTAGTGATATAGGATGAACACCATGTAGCGAGTGGTATTTGGAGGAAAAAATGGAGTTTGCATTTCCATGTAGCGAGTGGTAGAGTAACAAACCACATGTCTAGGTGCGGCTCTAATTTAGTTCAAATCCCGGGTTCCCGCATTCTCTTCGCTCAGGAGCGGCACGACGCCCGTGCGAGTGTGCCCGTACTCCCACATTACGCGCTATTAATATTAACATCATTGTCGACGATATTAATACGAAATAATGTACGTAATTACAATTGTAAATTACATTTCGGGTGGTATTCTGCATTGATTTAATATTTTATTCTAAATTGATTGTCGGATTGTTACGGTATTCATATGAACCGGTGCGTAGCCTATGTAGTACATGCCGCCGCCCGCATTGTGTTTTCAGTATTCGCGTAAGTGGACACTGTTTTGCACTCTCGTTTTCTACGTTATTATAATAAATTTGTAACTTATTGAAAAGAGCTATGACGCGCTGTATGCTTTTTTTTCAAAATATGCTCTTACGATTCCGAGGGAAAATGAGTCTGTAGGTGTCTGATATAAATCACAATTTTATTTTCTGTATGTTTTAGTACCACAAATGTAATTGTAACTCTAAATTGCACATTAAGTACTAATGTTAATAAAATCTCAATTAACTATACTTAACATGTTTGTGTATTGAATTTTTATTGGCCACCTGATTTGATTATTTGCTAGAATGCATGTACCCAACAACAGTCAAAGAGCGTTGACTTTAATTGCATTTTTTTGCATAAATGTTTGCTACTTATCTTTGACATAGTTTTCTTTCCAAGACTTTGTATCATGCACATTAGAGAATTATTCCTCATATGTTAAATGAATGAAATTGTCTTAATTGTAAGTGGCGAAATACATAATTACAGATGTAGCATTCGATTACTTACACGATATTCAAATTACCTTGCAAATAAATCAATACCCAAGTTTTCCAAATTAATTAGGTACTATTTGATAACGTTATTCATGAACAACCTACGTATCATTCTCGAAAAAATGTTCAGCAATTGACTGATGATGAACTGTCCACCTTGACTTGCCGAAATATGGCCATATTTCTGTACTGGCGAGGATGACCATTGGATCACGAGAAGTGGTTAATATCAAAGAAAAACTTAGCTAAAACCTAATTAGGAACACCTGCACAGTCTGGAGAGCATCCTAGAGCAAAAAAAACGCGGACGTGCGGGTAATTTTCATCGACCGGGCGACGAGAAAACTAGTCGACGCGGCGGGAAGGGCTACACCGAGCAGGCCTGATGATCAAACTTCGCCACTTAAAATTACGGCAATTTCAGTCGAGTTCAATTTACAACGCGGCACGCCCTATGAAAGTTTCTCTCTCGCTCTGTTGCAGAGTATCTGATGTCGGGCAGCCCCCGCACCTACCCGGCGAAGCCGCCGAAGTCGCCAGCTGGCGCGGCGGGCGCCAACAAAGACTTCCTGCAGCCGGACTCCATCACGGCCACCAAGAGCAGCGGCGGGGCCGGCAGCCAGCACCGGTGAGTCGGAGCGCGCGCCTCGGCGCCTCTGTTCCAAGAGAGTTTTTGCGTGGCGTCAAGCTCCGTAGCGTACGACCTTTTGAGCTGCTCGGCGTGCGAGATCTCCAACATTACGTTCGAGTTGTATCGGAAAACGCTGCTCGACCGGAATTAGCGTCTGTAATCCTGGGACGCTCAGAAATACCAAGAGACACGGCGCAATAGATCCACGGTGGCTCGTTATTTCAAACAAAACTCCCCCCAATATGTAAACAGAATTAATTTCACCAAGCAACAGAAATAACTTGCAGCGGGTAATTTGAATTATATATCCATTTTTTAATTTTTATGAAAAAAAATCAGGGTCCCATTTAAGTCAGGGCGAATTGAGGCGAGGTGCCACAGCTGCCCCCCCCCCTTCCGGATATCTTTACTGTAATTACGTGACTTGTATCGTGCGCGATACAAGTCACAGGATCAGAATAAACGGAATGTGTCCCCAATAGTGACGGAGGAGTGTACAGTTAACTCTATATCCTCATAAAGCAATATCTTGTTGGTGGGCTACTCCAGTCGAACACTTGCAAAGCAATAGGATGTGGCTTTATTTGAATTTAGCAATAGCAGCACACTCAGCCATCTCAGTTTTTAACTACTTTTATTAATCGTAGTCTGAGCACGAATCGTTGTGTAAAAAGTCCCTTAGCAGTTCAGCTCGTACAAACGTTGCTTAATAATATACGCTTCGCCGTGCAAAAGCTCTCTATTCAAGGGCCAGTAGATAGCTGCGAGTTTGGCCGACGTCACAGGCATTGCGGACGAAATGTCAGAAGTGAGGGCTTCACTGAAAAGGAAAAGATTGCTCACCGGTACCAATACCGCTCTTCATTCAAATGAAATAATGAAACCAGTAGGTTTCATACACCTTAGTGTTTCGCTCGCGCATGCATTGTACGGCCCACGCATCTTACTAAGGCTTCAAAACTCGCAGTTGTTGGGTGGCTACAGTTGATGTTGTTCAGGAGAACTATGCTGCTCAACTTTGAGGTTAAGAGAAACTGCTGTGTGCTTATAAGAAAATTGTGTTTAAAATGTTAGTGTTTGGAGTCCAGAAAGAGGTAATGATTGAAAGAGAAGATTCAGATTAGATATTGAAATAGCTGAAGTTATTTATTAAAACAACTATCACCATAGTTGCAGAGAAACTGAAGAGAACTTTGTACGCTTGATTTCTACTTACAATAGAAAATTATTCATTTTCTGCAAATCAAGTAGAACGTCCATATAACCACCCAGAAATAAAAAAATCATCCAATTTACACAATTCCGCTGTTTTTTATATCTCTGTTAATTTTTCTTTCTGATCAAATATATTCTGGAGTGTTTCTATGCTTCTGTAATGCAAAGTTTTGCCCAGAAACAATTTATACAAACCAACTTTTGAGTGCTTATTGCGGTTGAGCCATTCAGAAAATCCATGTAGTTTGTTAAACAAAATATGCTTAAAATTGTCTCAAGAGCTTATTTTCGAATTTTTGAAGTTTTCTCCTTTTTGAAGTTATATGAATACATTGTACTTATTGCTCAACTGACCCGCGTTCAATATTTAATACTGTCCGAAGACAGTTTGCACGTAATGAGTAGTTGCTCATGAAAATCGTTGCAGCCCTATAAAAAGCATTGAAGAATTTATCAGTCACTTCATATCTACATTCGAACTTCATTTTATGGTACACGCAATATTTCCAAAGAAAATTGTTAAGTAAGTATTCAATTAAAATCAAGATCTTAAGACTGAAAGTATCTTTATATGTACAAATTGTGTTTCCCCGAGAAAGTGGATAGAGTGTTCATTGTTCGACTGTCTGAACAGAATTGTTGATATCACCAATGGGTTACGATGTTTAAATCACAGGAACGCAGTAATCAAGAATAAGTAATTATCTGGTTGAAGGGAAACTTTTCGAAATATTTTTTCGCAAAAGATAATTTAACACCCTTCATCTTCGCTTTTTACCACATTTTTCTGATAACTCTTGCGCATTTTCCTCTTAATGAGCAGCATCGTTCAACCGCACATTTACACAAGTATCTCTAGCAAACTATGACTTCAGTCAGAATATATTATTATAAAATCTGAAAATTAGGTTTTTCAGTTTTGCTCATCGTGGTAGAGGAAGATGATAGTTTGAGAATAAATTGTAAATTCATCTATAACCTTTTCATTTTTCTCCTAAGCAATCGACGTTCTACTCAAGTTGTTTTGTCGTGTAAACGTTAATTTATAAATTGTTACAAAATGTTTATAATGCTGTGACATTCGTAAAGCACAATGAACATTACAGTTACGTATTTTACTGGTATACAAGGATTACCACAGGAACGTAAAACTTTTGTACTTGGGTGATCCGAATAATACCGTCACAAAAAAGTTGCCTTTTCTCATATCTGATTAACATTTTGCTCTTCTACAGAAATTCGAGAAATTGTATTGTGGTACTTCATTTTATTTGTTGAATATGTGTATACTAGCTATCATGAAGAGGAGACTATCATATGTGGTTGATGTGGTTGATGATGATAGAAGTGCCTTGATGTTCAAAATAGTATTCTGTGTATCACATTGTTAATATAAATGTGATTCATTGCTAAATATTTAAATAATCTACTATGATGCAGTAACTACGTCAAACGAAGCGACAATGTTCGATTTCAAACGCCGCAGGGTAACAAATTATGCAGGCTGGTTTAATTAACGGCCCAAACCTAGTTGATAGAGAACATTGACAGAGACGTAAACTAGTTTGCTTCGTTTTCGCATACCAGCTCATCGAGTAGTTATTTACTGATTTAACAACGCAAATTCTCTACAAGATATAGGTAATCAAATGTGTCATTGAATGCATTTGCACATCAAAATATAAGCAAAAAGTTGGTGACTACAAAACAAAGTAAAGAAAATTCTAGTTATGTTAGTGCAAATGTTGTTAAAAAAAAGTAAGGAAAAAGTTGAAGAAACTGCGTATTAAAATACTCCTATTTCTCACATAAAATTAATTTTAAAATGCAAACCATTGATCTGATGTCGTTCAATTGTTTGAGAACTTACCAAACACATTTTTGATAGACTGCGTCCTTATCGTGCTCACAAGAATTAATTGCAATTATTACGTATTCGTGGAGCAGTAGATCCTTTTTATTTTTTTGGTGAGCATTTAAAGAACCTTTTTCGAGCATACCCGTGAGATTTCCCTTTTTCATTTGTTAGCGTTTCGGAGAAAATTAATTTATGTAGTATGGAGTTAGTATTCATCGATAAATGAATTAAAGCAAATGTACTAGATGACAACATTATAACAACATTAAAAATTAAAATTAAAAAATTTAATTCCTTTTAACCAAATGTTATTATGCCACTACAAAAATGAAAAACAGGTAAAAAATAAAGTTATAATATCTGCGCTTATACGAAGATATTTGTAGAACAATTACTATGTCATGCTATAAATATATGTTGAGCATGAAATAAAACCTTTAAGATTCTTTGTTTCTTTGATAAATTTTACTATCGCGACTATCTCATTGCAAAACATTGGAATTCCAACACTTAAATTGCGACCTAATTGTTGTTCGGTGTCATAAATTGATCGTAATTCAATTTGAATAAAAATATTCATTTAACCCTAATTTAAAGAGATCTCTAAATTTAAATTATGTCAAATAGATATATTTTACTCTTTTGTAATTATACTCTGCTCTCAAAATGAAATACGATTTGCGACGTCTAATTGAAAAATATTTGGTAAGATGAGTAGGTATAGGAAGCATTATATGCTACTGAAGTGCCACTAATAATCAGCTGTTCAACTTCGTCCAGAAAGTTCGTCCAATAAACGTGTGGCACGATAAAAAAAAGGTTGTAATGAGGTAAAACAACTACAATAATAACGTTTATAATAGGGTTTTATAGTATTGGCAGATCATGTAATTCATTAGTTGAAATATATGTTTGGAGTTAGATTTTTCTCCACATTAATTATCTTGTTCCATCTTTCCCATTTCCATTAGGCTCTTTGTTGAGGTGTAATATTATATGGGTTTCAGATAATGCAAAGAGATTATTCGTCGCAACTTTCCATTAACAATACTAATTCGTATCACAAGAGCACAATAATAGTATTCAGATAATTTCGTGTGTGAAAAGCACTTACAAACATCCGCACCTGTAGCTGCACTTTATGTCTGGATCACTATAATATCTGTTAGTCGTGATATTTGAATGCTTGGTGTAAAATCGGATACCCAATAGCGCTGCAAACATACAATATCAGAATATATAGTTTAAACAGTAATGCGTGTTCACGAGTATGTTTGGCCTGGACTCCATTTATGTCTTTAATGTTTTGTGGAACATCTCTTCATAACACGTGTAGAATCTACGTGTGTTTTCGTCTCTGATAATACGAATATGCAAGTTTAATACCTCTCTCTAAAAGTAATTCTGGTAAAGAGGTGAAATTGTGAAACAACCATTGCTACACAAGATGAGACTGCGAAAAATCTCATTCGATACGTTTTAATTTAAGGATTTGTGAAAACACAAAATTATATTAAATTCTTACTTAGACGACGGAAAAATTTTGTTTTCAGCCACTATTTCGCTTCACTTGATAACACTCTTTAAATTTTGTTCTTTATTCAACGCATACTTGGTGATATGTTATAGTGAAATTCAGTTGTTCAGTGATTAAAACATTGCTTCACATTGTAACTCGTTCTGATCTAGTGAGAAAATTCTTAAATTGAAGCAGTCGTTTTATAATATAAAATATAATGGCGGAACAACATTCTGTGATACTTATTTCGTTGTATATTTGAATATTACGACTAAATCTGATTTATCATTGATATATTTCAACTAGTGCAAATGTTTATCATTATGGTACCAATTTCGCTGAGTAATTTAATCCTATTTGTCACTCTCATAATACTTTAATACACAATTCAATACGTTGTTTTGTAGCATTTTCTTTGATTCTGATATCAATTATAATTCTTTGGTATGTCTGATCTATAACTTTCACATCAAAGAATTAATCTGTGTAGCGCGCGAAGCTTTGGGTTGAGTGTGCGTGCGCTAATTTTAGGCCAAGACTCGCCCTGAGTTGTAGCACCGTGGGCTAAAACATATTTTAGTATTTCAAGTATGGTGCCCAATAGTTGATTATTTTGGCTCCAAAGAACCACTAATAATTAAATAATTTAGTAAAGAAACTTCATCCATTCTGACCCGCTAGCCGATCTTTTTAAACATGTTTCGTGAGTCACGAGAGTAATGCAGCTCAAGTCAACACGGGTCCCTGGAAGCGGCTGGGAACCTCGGATACTAACGGCGCTGAGCCCCAGGTAGAGATAAAGGGCAATGACTTACGACTTTCCCTATAACTGATTTATGTTCAAGGAGGATTACTTCACATTCAACGGCAAAAAATGCTTGGAACGTTGTTATGAAAGTAACAGAATTAAAGCATCCGTTGTCTGCATTGCACGGCTGCGTGGCGGGTCTGCATATCTTGGCTTCCCCAGTGGAAGATCTAGGGGCAATCCAGTTACATACCTCGAATTTATTCACTTTTCTGAATTATATCATAACTGTAATATTATCTGATGCCCTCACTAAAACTACAAACTTTCTAACACTATGTATCCCGGGGCCTTACATACCAGTGAGGTGAGTGTATCATTTGGCCGGTTTTGTGTAAACAATTTTCTTCCTAATTGTGCGGTTTTAGGCATTTGATGTTTAATCGCAACTATCTCACAGCGAAACATGTGAATTCCAACATCCATATTACGCCTGTGCCCCACATGCGATCTGAATGCGTTCCAGGCTTTTAGAGGAACTTTCTGCCAACACAAAGAGATTCGATATACTGTAGAACACGACCGCAAAAAAGCATCGAGGGATTTCGCAAAACCTAGTACCTTACAAAGTTTAATAAATTAATGAAATGTTGGCGAGCGAGCACGACACATCGAAACACCAACTTGTCAGACCAACATTCCCTATATTTTACTTCGTGGGAAATCCGCCAGCCTGGGCGATATTAGGTTTCTTCGGCGTAGGTTTTGCCTACGACCATTCAGGTGGCTTGTTTCCTCTTTTTATTGTGATCGCCGTTTGGCCTGGGAAATACAACGCGTTGTATCTTTTTAGTCGCTGTGAATTATATCGCGTGTACGCGCATTTGAATCAAAATCAATAAGTGCCGCCTGCACGAATAAAAGTGCGCGAGCGCGCGATGCGATGTTTGGACGAACCGCCCGACACTTTGGACGTTTGGATGAACCGCCTGACACTTTGGACGTTTGGACGACACTTTGGACGACGCGCGATGCGGCGTTTACGAACCCTGACACTTTGGACGTTTGGGAACGAACCGCCTGACACTTTGGACGTTTGGACGAACCGCTAACACTTTGGACGAACACGTTTGGGCGAACCGCCCGAGCGGGCGCAGACCGACGGACCTGTCTGTCCGTCTGTCTGTACTTGGCGCGACAGCCCGCGTGCGGACCTTGGCCAACCAGCAGCGTCCCGAACATTCTGGCACAATTCCTGGTCAATAAACATGTATGTATTATAGTGAGTAATCAAAAAAATTAATTAAATTGTAATGTGCTAATTTCTTTGTTTCTTGACAATTTGCAAACACAATAATTTCTTGCTACCAGTAATTGAATCTCATTACCTTTCCCTTAGAAAAGGAGTATTTATTGGTCGACGAACGTGACGTTTCTTGTATATAATAATTTACTCTCTTAGTTGCTTCTTTTACTCATTTGTATATCTTTATAATATTTTGAAAATATTATATGTGTTTTCGTATTTTCTGATGTATCTCAAATCATCTCCTTACATTGTGTCAGTTAAATTTTAATTAGTATATATATTCTGAAAGTAAAAATGAAACCGTCTGCAAATTGTGAGAGACTTAAATAATTGCTATATTAGCGGTACTGTAATCGCTGGACTAATGGATATGGGAATGAAGCGTCTGACTGAGGTTCTGCTCCGGCGGCTGGCCAAGCGGCCGAGGTGTCGGCATGGAGGTGGGAGCGGCTGCGGGCGGGAGGAGCGGGGGAGGGGGGGGGGGGCGCGGCGCCGCCGAGGGCGGCTGACGAATGGCGTGGGGGCGGCGTGGTTCGCGCCGGTGGATCCGTCTTATTTATCTCCGCGCCCGACCCCCCGGCCTTCGCAGCCTCGGCCGCGCCCACCCCTGCCCCGGGGCCGCTCGCCACTTCCCGGGCCGCTGCCGCTGCCGTCGCCCCGCGCTGCCGTTACCTCCGTTGCCCCCGCTGCTGCTGCCATTACCTCCGTCGCCGCCGCCGTCGCCGCTCCTGTCCTTACCTCTGTTGCCGCCGCCTCTGCTGCCGTTACTGCCGTTACGCTACTGCCATTACCTGCGTTGCCGGCGCCGCTGCCGAGCGGTCACCACGCCTCTCTCCGCCTTGCACTACCCCTTATGGTAGATTCGTTCTCCTACTCTCATTTTCCCTTCTCTGATCCTGCCTTCTTATCGCCGTATCCTTCTGTCCATTCCCGCTCTCGTCTTCTCGTTCATTACACTATCCATGATTCACTTTGCCGTTGGTTCCTCCCCAAGGTTCACATTGCCGGCAGTTTCTCATTGCTAATAATGTCGTTCACCCTTCCCGTTCAGCTCGCCCCGTATCGCTTTCTTCGGTTTACCTCGAGTTTGTTTATCGTCTACTTTCTCATTGGGCCCATTTTTCTTCCTTGTCTCCACCTTGTCTTCCCGATATATTTTGGGTTACCCGTCTTTCCATTCAGATGTTTTTCTTCTGTACTGTATTTCACATTCCCCCGAATTTCCTACTAGCTCGTCTCTGTAGCACTTGGTTTTGCCTCCACTATTTTTCATGTAGCCAACTCCCTTCTTATCTTTCTTTCCGTTGCGGTCCTCCCTTGGTCTCATTTCATCCTTCCGTGGAGCCCTTGTCTCTCCACTATTCCCCCAGCATTATCTCCCAAAAGCGTCGCATGCGGTTTCCGTGACGGTTATCTTTTCACGTCTCTTTTGCGTTACTTCCACCTAACGAATCTTCATTTCGTCGTGTACTGCAACGCTCTACCACTGCCACGTCGCTCTTTCCCAGTCCGTGCCATCTCCACCCTCGAACCTCGGAGGACTCACCTCCCTTATTGACTCTTACCTGACGACCCTAGAGCTCGGACAAACTGATGTCCCTCCGGTCCGTTGTCCTAGCAAACTCGCACCGTGGTGCTTGGCGCCTTCCCTTTCCCCTGTATCATTTCCCTCCTTCTATTTACCCCTCTTCCAAACCCTTTCGTCCAACCTTGCTCCTCTAGTCGCAATCCCCAACACTTAGCCACCTGGCGCCCTGTCCCCGACCTCGCATGCCGACAAACGACTTCTCTCCACGCTGTTACCTGCGCTGGCCATCCGTAGTTGTCTTGATACCTCGCCGGCTCGCCGCAATTCCCAGAACCTCTCCATTCTTATTCACTCATTTCCATCCTCCGGCAGCACTTCGCCGATTCCCTCCTAGGGGACATTCCTCCGACCCTGCTAACTCTCCAGACACTAGCCCCTATAGTCCGCTCATTTTAACCTCTTAGCATGCTCTGCCTTGCCTTTTCCCAGCCCTAAAACCAGCGGCATCTCCATTTCATTACTATTTCCCCCATTTCCTTCTCATTACACCCCTGGTGGCCTCTCTTTCGCCCAATTCCCCAGACAAGCCACCTGCACTTCACCCCGACTACCGTTTCCAGCTCAGTCACCTAAGCTTTTATTGGCGACCTCGAACAGCGGGCAGCCTGGGATCACTGAGTACACGAACGACTTCCATTTAACCCCTCGTCACCCGACTGTACGCCCCCTGGCCGCGCCACCTCCCACGCCGTGTCACTACCTTTCCGCTCTCCGTAGCAATCTCTCTTATTTCCAGCCGTACTTTCCCATCAAGTGAATACCTCATCTCTTTTTATTCTCTCGCCGCCTCTACCACCGTCGCCGCCGCCAGCGTCCCACTTCTTTCCTTTGTCCGTTCTCGCTGTTCCTCCGTTGAATTGAGAGCTTGCTCGTTCGAAGTTCCGGCGAATCTTGACCTCTTCGTACTCCGAAGCGGCTTCGATCGCGTGAGAGCCCCTTCTCGCACGCGCACTCCCCACCTCCCCAGACACACACACACACACACACACACACACACACACTCGTCGGACTGTAAAGAGCCCGGTGCGGCGCGGCACGGCGACGCGGTTCGCGTCTCACCGCTTCCCACGGGCCCCGACTTTTAGGAACTCTGATCTTCCGCGTCCGCCGCCGCCTCGCAAGAGGCGTTTCTTTTGTCCCGCAGCGGTGATGTGTGAGATGGCGCCCGGACAATACAACTCGAGGCAGCGAGCCGGAGTCTCCGCACACGTACTACGTACGGGGGAAGCGGGCAAGACATGCGTATGACGAGTAAGGGAGCAGGGAAGAAGAGGTTCGTGAAGTGAGAATGGAAAAGCAGAGGGGCTGGGAAGTCTCCGGTTTACGCGGAATGAGTGCGAAGCGAATGTAAGGAAATATGTGAAGAAAACTGTTTGTATGTACTTCTTTGGAACAACAGCTCTTTACGTGCTAAGGCCTACCAGCGGCGTCCCGGCCTTGCGGCCATGGGTTGAGCGGTACGTTGGTTAGCACATAGAGATCCCTACGCCGTGTCTCTGGTTTTCTCAACCTGAGAAGTGAGCTTTCTCACCATTACACAGGAACGGATACTGGGACATTGCAAGGAAATGGCACAGTTAATTTTTGCCCCGACCGGGAATAGTCCTGGGTTGCGCCGTGAAAAGCGAGCACGTTAACTAAAGAGCCACCGAGGGCTACTGCTAAGAAAACTATTACCATTACATGATATTTGTCTTTAAATGATATATGGAGGATTGAAATCGTCAATTTTGGGTATAAACAACCCATAAACAAAACGCAAATGGATGTAATGTCTTTCAATAATTCACCAAAAATTAAGAAGCTATGAAATTATCCTCATGATTTCTATCCTCGACCAAATACTTTATCCATGAAAAACTTTAAATAAAAATATGGGGAAAATGCCTGGAGTGATATTCTCTGTTAATATATTACAGAAGGTGAGATCTCAATGAGAATCGTTGAAGCATAAGTGCACAAACCTAACCGTTCCAAGTGCGGGTCGAAGGTGGGTGGGAAGCGAGGTCGGGGAGCAAGAAGGGGCAGCAGGACGCGGAGGAGCAGCGGCAACCGAAGGACACGAGGGCGGAAACGGAAGCCGGCCCATCCCTCTCCGCCCAGCGCCTAGCGTGGGGACTTTCAATTCTCGTTATGGCGAGACGTGCCGAGCGCGTTGTTTTGTCTTAATTACTCCTTATTTCAGCGTTAGTCCTACGGTGGCGGCGCTGGCTCCTCCGGCCCCACGCTCGCGCTGCTTGCCCCCGCTGCTTTCTTGATCTTTCGCGCTCGACTCCTGCCCTTGCTCTCTCGCCACGAACTCGCCTCTTGCCAGTGGCGTAGCGTGGGTGTCAGCTGCCTGGGGCGAAGAAAAATTTCCCCGCCCCTTTGTATAGTTATTTCAATTTAAAAGACTAAAATATGGCGGTGGCAATGGCGTTGGCGGCGGCGATGGTGTAAAGGTTAGCGTAGTGGGCTTCGCGGGTTCAAACCCGATCGAAGCCGTGGATATTTGAGGGCGAAAAAATCCTTCGTACCTCTTCCTTCGGAGGGGAAGTAAAGCCGGCTGTCCCATGTTAGTAGATTTACTGCATGTAAAAGATCCTCAAGCCTAAACGAAGCCTCTGACCTAAATTCAAACTGCCTGTTTCGTCGCCCAAGTAATACATTCTTTCATCCCTAGTAAGTGAAAGGATCGTAACAAAATTTGCGTGGTCAGACGGAAGAGCAGGCCTCATGGCCTGAGTTTCGCCGCGAAAAATAAGGCATTCATTCATTCATACAAAATACACAATAATTTTAAAGAAATTTTCGGCAAGAACAATCGTCATTTTTTAATTCCTATACAATATGCAGTAAGTCATGTACTTTACGTTTTACAATATAATAATCTGTATACATTAATTTAAAAAAGTCACAGAATATGTAATGAAATATTCCGTGGTCATTTCAATAGGTCTGAATGAATCGTAAATGCGAGCAAAATATGAACTTGTTCAAATGTTTACAAGACATTATTAATATTTATTGTGAAATTACGCCGCCCCCGTAAAGTGCCGCCGGGGGCGAGCCGCCGCTACCGCCCTCACTATACTACGTCACTCTTCGCCGCCCCCGCTACACCGGCGAGATTGTTACCTTCTCCCCACCACGTCACTGACGGAGACGAGCGAGGTTCGCATCCAGTTGGTGATGGATTTTCGACACAACCGTATAAATAGGTCGAATTGAGAGGCTGTCTGGAGGAGAATTCTAACGGGGAGGTGATCTGATCCGTATCTTTTTTAAGTCTCTCCGATCAATACAAGGCAAATCCCCTAACAGTCACACATTCTTGTCTTCATATCTCCCCTTAGTATAAATACGTGCTTACCATTTGCGTCCACTACATTACCACACATCTCAGAAGACCAGTCAGGAACTTGAAGCGTGCGCAAACTGGCACGATGTCTGCTAGGGGAGATACCAGGGAGGAAAATCTCGCAAGATGACGTGTTGGTCGACGCCGGATCTCACGTTCCTGCGCCGGACGGACACCACCACTACCCTTGTATATTGCATACACTATCTCGAGAGACCAATGGCCAAAGCAGTTGACGCGTACTTAATCCCCAATCAATTAATCAATGAATCACACTCTTTTCCGTCCCTCTCTCCCTCTCCTCGCTTCATTCTCCGGCTTTCAATCTATGTGTTGTTTAAAATTGAAATGCTCCCGTCAAGTTTTATAATCTCAATGAAATATGACAAATTTAAAAAATGCAATGATGCAAAGACGGATTTAAAATTGTAACAAAAGGACATTAGTAATGCAAATATGTTTCCTTTTGTACTATATGGCACAAAAATATACATTGTTTTCAAGTCATTAATCTAATCGGATACATATATTTTTTAACGACTTTCAACAAGAATGGATATTACATTTGTAAAAATGCGAAGGTTGTCTCTGTAAGCCCCTGATGCTCGAAACCGTTTCCAGAACTTCTCACAACACATTATCTTCCGAAGCCATAGCGACCTTCCCGATCTGTCTTTGGTCCCCAGCGTTCTATTCCTGCCCCTCACTCCCTCTCAGCACCCGCGTCACCACTGGCGCCAGACCGTCCAGTGAAAGGACGAGATAACCGAGTGAACGCGGGCGACACAACAGCCAACAAAGAACCGAACCGACGGCCCCCGCGAAATCAACAAACGAATGGACGCGGGCGCGAGAAAGCGAGAGAACGAAAAAAAAAAGCGCACGCCAGATCGGGGAGGCAAACGGACGAGCAGCGCTGATTCGTCGAGTGCCCGGAGAGGGACGCGGGAGCGGTGAGAGGGACAGTAGGACGTCCAAGCCGCTATCACTCCTATCAGATCGAACCCTCCCCGCCCCGTCCCCCCACTCCGACGTACCTCGATTCTCTGCCCTGCCAGCTCCTGCCTCTGTGCCTCCCGCCAGCTCCGTCGCGTGGCCACGTGTCTGCCTACGCGTTGCCGTACCTGCCGACACCCATGTTGCCACTATTGACAAGCCGTCACGCCTCTCGCGATCTTTTAATATATTGCCAAAGCGCGTAGTTATATTTAATCATTATAATCATACCTAGGGTGTATTGGCAGTTGACGCGCTCCCTGAAAAATGTATAACGCTTCGCCTCTATTTCCTCATTCGCTTCCTCCATCCGACCGTTTCTAACTCGTCTTGTTTATTCAGAAATTCTAGCGAATCAGTTTTCCCCATCTCTATCCCGTCACGTAAATTCTGCCCCTCATCCCCTCAACCATCTCAATTTTTCAGTACCATTTATCATAAATTTTCTTCCATTTTTACATCTCTGTTTTAATTTGTACTCGTTCATTTATCACTGTATTTCAGTTTCTATTTTCATTCAGTCGCCCTTCATTCAGCTACCATTTACAACTCTGATTCTGCTGTGCACGCCTATTCCACATCCTATTCTCCACCTTTGTCTACATATATTCTGGCTATCAACCTCATTTTCGTACTCCAAATATCTCCGCTCCGATACATCCTCATCATCACGACTATGCGCTTTCATCTCCTCTGTCCACCTCTTGTTGAAAACTCCGTTTTCCGAACAGCGATCGCGGTCCAGTCGCCCACCTCTCCACTGGACCTGCCGCCGTCGCTGCCTCCGCCTCCTCTGCCCCAGCGTCCCCAGCCCACGCTCCCCCCCCGCCCCGCCCCGCCCCGCCCCGCCCTGCCCCGCCCAGCCCAGACCCGCCCCGCTCCGCCCCGCCCCGCCGCCGGAGGCGTCCGCGGGCGGCGCGCCGTGTCGGAGCGACAGGCCGGCGATGGCGGGCGAGGCCTCGGGCCGCGCGATCCCCTGATCCTCTTATCTGCGCCGGGCGAGCGCTGCGAAGAATCGCGTCAAAACAATGCACGCTCTTTATCTGCGCACCATTAACGGCCCACAATAAGCGCATTAGCCGCGCACGCAGACAGGCGGCCGGCCAGGACCGCCAGGTTGCGCGCGGAGCGGGGAGCAGCGAGCAGCGGGGAGCGAGGAGGGGAAGGCGAGCGGGGCGTCTCCCGGAAGCACCCCCCCCCCCCACCCCCCCCCTCTCGTGCGGCGTGCGACCGGGCGTCCGGCCCCGGCGGGGCGAGTTCGAGAGGCTACCGCGGGTGATGAAGGGAGACTCCCGGGGTCACCCCACTCCCCGGCCGGACGCCCGACTCCCCTTTCCCCTCTGCCGGCCACGCCCCCGTCCTTCGCTCGCTCTTCAGCCAACATGCTGCGTCGAGCCCGCCGGCTGCGCGCGTATTAGAGGGAATTTGAACGGGACGATGGCGGGGTCTTCCTTCTACAGCTGCTTGCTTCCTGCGTCCTCCGCCCCGCTCTGCTCCGCGCTGCAATTCATCGGCGGTTCCATGCGACCTGGATTGTTGAGAACCGTGATTTTGTGCTCTGAATAGGTACGGTTTCGAATTCACAATAGGGGTCTGGAGGTATTGACGATTCGCTTCAGTTGATCTGATTATTTTTTCCAATCCCAGATAAAAATAGGAATCTTTTCATCCTTTCGATTTGTCCCCATAAATTTTTCTGCAATATGAATTCTGTGGATATTTAGACTGTTCTTTATTGAATTCCATAACTTTACAGAATTAACTCATTAGCAGTAAAGTGTTATTATAGACTATTCAATCTGCAGTTTATGAAACCAATTGGTTTCGTAACGTTTTACTTTGTCGTAGAGTAGTATACAGGAAGCATATACGTGGTAAGAGATATTTATGCAATACTGCCAAAAATCGATATCGAGAATGTGACGAAAATATACGTTTGTGGTTCTCTGAGACCGAAAAATGTTTTTAACATGTCTGTCCGTGCTATTGTCTTTCATGAGGGGGGGAAAAGGCATTCAGAATTTTTGTGGTTCGTGAGTCACAAATCTCATTTAAAAAATGCCATATGACAGTATAATATATGACAGTATTTAACATTGGTTACGTTTTTTACGGCAATGATATGTTCAAAATATAGGTGTGATCCCATGTGACAAACCAACAACGATGACCTGAGTTCTAAAATAAAACTAAAAAGCTGGACACAATGCGCATATATTTATGCCTCATTCCCCTATGCATTTACGTGTAATGTGCGTTACAATATCTTTAGCCGTTCAAAAATGGCTAAGTGCTTCGTGCTGTGTGTGTATTATCTAATCATTATTAGATTTTTGTTTTCCGTATCCATTCTTACATCAATTTCATCGATGTCGTCCTTTTCATGCTCAATACTATCAAAGCGCGCACTTTATCATCCGCCAAACATTTTAACGCCGACCAGCACATGCAATGCATTTGACCACACATTACTTTCTTCGAAGTCCCTTTTTTATATTGTCCATTGTATTAGTCGTGTTTTATTTGGCATAGACCGCCCCCTGATACTCCACACGAGAGCTCGAGGCGTGGCTGCGGGGGCGGGGTGGGGGGAGCGGCAGGGGCGGGGGAGCGCGGCCCTCGTGCCGAAGGGCGGAAGTGGGCGTGTCTGGGCGGGCGGCGCGACCTCGCGTGGTTGACGTGGCCGCTCGCCAAATACTCCTTGAGAGAGCGGCGAGAGCTTTCCGATCAGGGCGTTTGTCGACGCGGCGAAGGGTGTCGCCTCGTGTGCAGCGTCGCGCAGTGGTTCGGCATGGAAGACACGCGGGGAAAATTCGATGGCTGCAATCGGTGCTGTGCTTGGCTGATAGCGAGTAGGACTGCACGTTGAACGGTCTGATGGACTGCATTTTGGTGGGCGTGTGGGTTTGTGAGTTGATGTGCGTGTTGGACGGCGTGTTGGACGGCGTGTTGGACGGCGTGTCGGACGGCGTGTCGGACGGCGTGTCGGACGGCGTGTTGGACGGCGTGTCGGACTACGTGTTGGACGTGTTGGACGATGTTGGCGTGTTGGACGTGTTGGCGATGTACGTGTTGGACGGCGTGTTGGACCTGTGCGTTGGTTTCTATGTTGTTCTGCGTGTTGGTCTGCATATTGGTCTGCGTGTGGGTCTGTGAGTTGATATACGTGTTGAAATGCGTATTTGACCGGCTGTTATACAGACAAACTCATGTTTTGGGGGTCAACTCGATCGAAGTCGTAGATTTTTTTAAATTAAATAATTCTTAAATCTCACAACTTCCTTTGGAAGGGAAGTAAAACAGCCCCATGTTATTGATATGCAGCATGTAAATAATATGCCTAAGAGATAAATCTGAGCAATATTTTAATAGAACTCTTCTGCTCAAAGTAACATCGACGTTCGTGGCAGATTGCAATTTGTCGACTGGCCTGCCACCTGCCATATATTATCAGGTACATCGAAACAACTGAATCAGACTTCACGGTCAACAGGGAGTATGTCATATCCCTCCTGTCGAAGGCTTGCACCTTATATAGTGTAAAATTGACGAGGAACCGTGTTGCCATCCAGTTACACGGTATAGGGATTTCATATTTCGATGAATTGAAAAATCATGTTGATAAATAGAAAAATGTTGCTATTTTGAATCTTACATTTTTTGGCAAATACCAGCGCAAAGTTATCTGAAAAAATATTGTTCCTGCGTAAATATTACAGAATTTTGCCGTTTTCTTTCGTTCTGCTGCACTGTGCCGCGCCTTGCCACTCCACTCCGATGCGCTGTCGAGATCCTACAGGTGTTGAGCGCTTCGAAGTGATCGCTGTCGTCATAGGTCTCTCCCTGACATCGTTTTTTATTCTTTTTCAAAACAAAGGCATGAGGATGTCTCCAGTCGCCGAACAGGCTGTTTCCGGATAAAAGGAATCGATGTGGTGTCTCGAGATTGGATTGGTGGCAAAGGAGATTCCAAGAAATGACGCGTAGAGTTTATGGGATAAGAAGGAGATTAAACAACAGCGTTTGTTTATGCACCTATGTGTATTCTTTTTCATAGATACGAGATATGTACTGATTGGAATTTTATCTTGCATACAGCACCCAAATAAAATTTCGTTGATACACTGCTTTTTGTTAGATAATTAAAATTTCTACTCGTAGAGAGAAACTGCGTATTGTTTCCGGACGAGCTAACTTCCTAGGTCATTAGTCTCGTAAGTGTATGGCAGATCATATCCGGGAGATGACAATGGTGGGTTCCCCCCTCCCATGGAACGAGATTTAGCCGTCCTACGTGTTGGGGGTTTCCCTCTCCATGTATCTTCCCCAGGAGGCACCGCCCAGGCTGGGAGGTGTTCTATTTGGGGTCAGTTTTATGTTTCCGTCTAGTCTCCTTACAAGTGTGGTAATCTAGAGTATAAATTGCAATTATGTGTGTATAAAGAGAGAAGATAGGACACGGGTATGGAAGGAAATATCGCGTGTGGTCCATGGACCATTCGCTACGGTAATGTTCGCGCGTTCGCCAGATATTGATCGGAAAAACAACAGAAAATTGCCGATCAAAGCTGTCGATCGCTAAAATTCTCCTCCAGACAGTGGTTGAGTTTGACCAAGCTATTTAGCTAGTGTAGAAAATTCTACGGGACTCGAAAGTGCAACAATGGGCAGGACCTTCTAGTCAACGATACTGAAGAGGTAGCAATATTGGCACGGAGCCATCGCACTCAATGAACGTACACATACGTTATGTATTTCAAACTGCCGCAATGTTTGCGGATCATTTACTACGCCGTATACGTCGCAGATTTTCAACGATAACAGACAATTGTATTTAGTCGTAAAACATGACGAATCTGATAACTTTTCAAAGGGATTGCAGAAGATTGCAAATCGCAAGTAGGAACTCATATCTTTCAGACTAATTCCTTAATGATTTATTTGATTGAAACGTTGTCCCTTTATAATAATTATTTCTGGAGTCTCTGGAGTGCGTAAATTTTAAAATTGTAAAAAACGAGACAAAATATGAAGAATTTATATCGTGGAGACATTTCTTCCATTCTGATGCTATTGAATCAAAAGTGGAGTGGTGATGTTTTGTATCCTCTCGAGATTTGAAAAATGCGCCCTTTCTCGGAAGCAAAAAGCAAATTCAACAGCAGATATCCGGTCTTCTTTCTGAACAATAATATGACCGGGAAATTTTCAAGTACGCTTTATATAGAAAATGAAATAATGAGAGTTGAGAGAATTAACTTCGAATCCTGAGCGTAGAAATCATCGACAGTGAAGACCTTTTCGTGGAAAATGAAAACTACAGGGGATCTGCATCCTTTTATTTTTATCTAATTGGATTCATGAATATGAGAGAGAATTTTCACTTTCATGGCCCACGCACAATTAAAGCTTACATTGCGAGTAACAAAAATTCATATCCGAGAATTGCTGAGTAATTATCTGATTACTCGTTCCTTTTCATTCGTTACGTCAAAAGTTCTTCAGATGAAATATTGAAGTACCAATCTTTAATAAGAGATGAAGTACATGGTAGTTGTATGATTAATATTCGTTCTCCAAAATAATTTTCTTCGAAGTGTTTTCAGCACTTCAGTTCACGCAGTGATTTAGATGACTAGCATATAGGTCATGATCAGGTTTTTCGTCCAGTTTCCCTGATCCTTTGAGTAAATGCTGAGATGGCCCCTTGTTTTGCTTCTGCACATAAATGTAATTATAATCATTAATAATCATTATCTGTGCACGTCTTATAGAATTCAGTGGGAAATATAGTTATTCAAATTATCGTTCTCCATGTTGTCGCGGCAGAAAGTATTATTCCTTGACAAAGAACATGATGAGAGACATGAGCCCAAATTTATTTCTGATTTGCCCTTAAAAATATATTTTAGTACATCGGAGCGGATACTTTTGTGAACAATCCTTGCAAAAAACATTTATTTTTTCTGTATTCAAAATTCAAGTTGTATATAGCTTAGGAAAGGGATCACAGAATTTTGAAAACGTGCACAGAATTCACTTCGCCCCATAGCACGCCCCACAGTTTTTAACTGTTTGAAGTAAAATAAAATAAATAAATAGACTATTATTCCGTTCGCAAAACGTCTTTCGTACTAACCACTTCCTCCCTTTCTTCCTTTACTACGCAGCAATACGCACGGTCTGTGTCAGAATCACCTGGCGTTTCTGGCCATTCGCCCTTCCGCCCCAGCAGCAACATTTCTTCAACTTCGGAGACCTCTCAACTAGCGCGACACGAGCGCTGATGAAAGTGTATTAAACCACACGCAAATTCGCTACCCCGCGAAGACAGTCTCATCAACCAGTGTCAAAAACACACATCACGGGGCAGAATACGTGTACTCCATCTCCGAGAGACTTTCTCAGGTGAGTTGCCCCCTTCGAAGTTCTCGCCGGCGTAGGCGTCTCCGCCGTCGTCGGCATCGTCGTCTTCGTCTCGACGTCCTCAGCGTTTCTCTCTCTCTCTCTCGCCCCTCCGCCCCCTTCCTGTCATTCGCTTCGCACACCCTCCCCTCCCCCCCAACACCATCACCGCCCCCACCCCCCTTTCGGCGGGGCGCCGCCATCTCATCCATTACTCTTCCCCGCCCCGCTTCCCGCACCCCTGCGCCAAACCCCGCCGCGCGCCCACCTGCGGGCAAGACTTCCCCGGAAACACGTGTCCAAAGTTTCCTCGAAACTCAATTAAAACCACAAAACTCACCTTCCGTTCGGCTCTCGCCCGTCCGCCCTCTCGCGCTGCGCACGCCGCCCCGCCACCAACACCGCTCTCCGCCCCTCCGCGCCGCGCTTCCCCTCCACTCCCCCACCCGCTCCGCCGCCACCGCCACCACCAGTTTGATTAGTTGTATTGAAGGCGGCTCTGCCTTCGCGAGAGACAGACCTGGCTCCGTGTGGGCGGTCGGAGTTGGCGAGGGCGCGCGGGGAAACGGGCAGGCGATCCGCCGGATAATCAAGAGCTCAATGACAGAATATTTAGAAACGATTAATTCCGGAAAGAAGAAGCGGATCTGTTTTATCCGGCGCCGCCCCGCGATTAGGGAGGCGGGCGCGACGGCGCGCGGAGCCAGGGGCGGGGCGCGGCGCAGCGGGACGGGGCGGGGTGGAGAGCAGAGCCGAGTGCGGCGCGGGGTGGCGAGGGCGGGGCGGCGAGGGGCACGGGAGGCGGTGGGGCTACGGGATGCGGGGGAGGCGCGTATCGATCTGTCTGGAGACGAGCCGTTCCCCCCGACCCCGATGCCCCGCCCCCCAGCGTACGGCTCCACCCCCGCTGGCCCCCCCCCCCCCCCGCGCCGCGCCGCTCGCCCGCGGCGCCGCAACGCCAGCCGCTGCCTCCCATACGAATCGCGCGGCGTGCAGCTCGCCCCCGGCGTGCCTCGGCTGTGTGAGTGTGTGTATGTGTGGGTCGGCCGCGCCACCCGCGCTGAGGTCCGCTGAACCTAGCAGATTTTGAATTGGCGGTCTTCAATTGGGGTATCAGATGACGGGGAGACCTACGCGGCTAACGAAGGTATCAATCCCAGACATCATCGGTCCCGATAGGGCGAGATCTTCTGTGGCATATCTTTCTCTCCAAGTTCAACATTGTTGTCCGCATGCTCTTATCGGGGGGTTTTGTGACTGCTTGATTGTTGTGACAGAATATCGAAGTTCTTTTTGCAGAAAGGGTTACGATTGTCGTGGTCATCTCGTATCTAGTTCATCTCCAGTTCAGTGAAGATTCGTTTATTTCCTTCCCATGTCTGGACCTAGTACTAGACAATTTTGACAGATGATGCATGCCGCAAATTTTCTCCTTTATGCAATTCCCCTCGTAGTAGAGATGGCGAGTCATGGAAAAGAGGAGTTTCAGGCGATAAAATTACGTTTTTCCTTCTATTTACTCCGCACACGTACGCAGGTTAAGCTGATGTGTTGGTGTCCGCGTTCTCTATTCACTTGATGCTCTGCCGGTATAATACGCTACCAGAGTGCAGGTGAAATGTATCTTCAGTGTTATTGTACGCCCTTGGATAGAAGCTTATTTGTGGACACGAGAGAGATCGCAAGATTTCAGGAACATGTAGTTCATATAAAAGTAATGTGCCACGTGTGTAGAATCCTCGTTATAACCATTCCAAATTAATTATTCATCGTCAAGAGGTCATAATTTTTCCGATTACGAAACCGCAGATGGCAAAATAACAAAGTCATGGGCTTCTGATTTTCCAACAATACATAAAATATTAATATGGAAGTAAAATATGGAGAATCTGTGATTGGAATAACCTCTCTGAGATACTAAATCATGGTTGTTGTATATATACTATTTGTATCCCGATCACTATTTTTTACTACAGTTCATGGATACTAAACCTCTATGATTCTCTGCAATCAAAAGATTTTTTTTCTTTCCAGATTCAAAATACCCCATGGCTTGATGGAGTAATCGAAACAACCCAAAGTTGGTTGCGCCATTCAATCGCATTTTCTCTGCCTAACGAAACCTCGGCTACCTCTCCAGTATAACAATACATTTCACAAACGCCACATTGACTCGTCGTTCTTTCTACAAGCTTCACTAATTTACTGTTTCCTGTTTCCCCTCATTCATTTACGTGCACTTTCCTCTCTCCCCCTTGATCACCGAAAGTCTAACCAGTTTCTGAGTTCACGTACTACCCATCTTTTTCCTCCTCAGTCTTTGCCCTTTCTGTTCTCTCCTCGAAGCTGTTACTGCTTGTGCTCCTACGCTACCCCACCGTCTGCCCAACCCAGCCACATTTCCGTTGCACAACATCTTAACAACATAGTGCGGAATAGTGCCAAGAGTCGAGTGCTGCGGGGCACTTCAGTCGTAAGAGGGAAACACCGCGCGATATCCCGCGATCCTCCCTCCTCCTCCTCGTCCTCCTCACCCTCTTTCTCTCTTTCTGCTTTCCCACATCGCAAAGCACCGACGCCGCCGGTCGTTCCCTAGAAGAAACCCCAATGTCTTCTGTAACGACCCCACCGACTGCGCATCTCGGGGTGCCTTTTCTAAACTGGATTTCCTCCGGACGGCGTTCGACGTTATTGAAATTTCGCGCAGTCGTCCCTGGATTTCGCATCGCCGGCAAAACGAGATGCAGTCGACCTCGGTTATAGTGAACCTTTGGAGACTAACGTGTTTTGTTCGTTGCAATAGAGGTTCACTCTGGCCCCATAATCCCAAAATTAAATACAGTTTTTAAACTATGGTTGGTGTTATCATTTTGAGGCTACAGTAAACTTTCCAATCGCCGCAAACCCAAATTTTCAATATTTTTTGTAATTTTTTCACATTTTATTCCACAGTGTACAATTTGCACTACAATAAGTGCAAAACGTATAGCTTAACACCCTTTAATTCTTTTTGCGCTATTGGAGTACTTTTAATTTTTGTATTGTCCTAACAGTGGCTTTATTGAGGAGGCTTTCCCTGTATTCACGATGTTCAGCTAGTTCGTTCTTCGTTTATTCTCATCTTGTGGTAAGCATCCTCGCTTCCGGAGCTGGACAGAATTGCCATTGATGAGCTGTTTCCTCAATAGCAAGGTTCCCTCAACTCCTTGTATTCCCAATGAATGCTAGAAAAACAATTCACAAGACCCTCTGTCTACTACTCTTTTATGAGTTCGCAGTTTTGCGGTGTATTTTTTCCCTAGAAGAAATACTATTTCCTTAATTTTAAATTACCCATACTGAAAGTGCACTACAATCGAGTCTTCTAGTGCGTACTTGTTATGTGTGTGGATCGGGGCCAGTGACTTCCGTTCTCTATAACCGAACGATCGCTATATCCAGCGTCGACTGTATTAGGTTCGCCGGAGAAGACCACACGTTCGCGAGGCTGGCGCACGCGCTCGGGCGGGAGTGTGGCCGCGGGGGCAGGCGGGCGACCGGGCATGGCGGGCTGCCTCTCGTGGCGTAAGCCACGACACAAGCTAAAGGTCGTAAAATTACTCTTTTCGTTCTCAGAGGAGCGCGTGCTTTTTTCTCTCTTCTCCTCCTTTCTCGCGTGTACGAATGCCGTGCGCGCGATGAGGAGCTGAGCGTCCGCTTGGCGCTGAGTACGTCTCCGCTTTTCGTGGAGAGTGGAGGGTGACAGAGAGAGAGAGAGAGGGTGAGAGGGTGGGTGGGGCAGGGGGAGGTGGGCCAGAGTGCTCCGCCAGCAAACGTTGGCGGAAGCCGCGCCGGCGCGCCGCCGCCCCCAAAGCCGCGTCGTTTCTTCATAAACAGCGACAGAAATCGGCCCTTACCGCGCGCGACGCCTGCCGGAGACGGCTCGGGGCTCTTGAGAGCATTGCTGGCACCGCGCAAGGCAGGGTTCGTTACCCCGCTCGCCCCGACACCGTTGGCCTCCGCGCGGAGACGGCGGCGTGCCGCCGGCTGGGATGGCTTGGAGGCAGTTTTCCCGTCGCATTTGCCGCATAGCTGACCGATGGGAGTTCATAGAGTTTGAAACAAGTGTTTCATGTTTTCGAACGCATTAAATGATATGAACGAAAATGAAATGAATGAATGTTTGTCTCGTAGGTGCAGTGCTAGTTTTATCATGCAAGGCGCCGACGTTTCCCGCTGGATGACGAAATCTGGCTCCGACCTACACGTGGGCTTTCGTGGTCTCCCCATTTATGTATCAACCATCCTGGTCTAGTGCGTGTATGTGCAAGTAAGGGGTCGGGATATGGATGAGGAAGGAGAGATCGCTGCGGTCCGTGGTTCGTTTGTTAGGGTTTTTCTCCAGCATTCACCTGGGTTAATCGGAGAAACCGCAGAAAATGACCGACCGAAGCAGCCGTCCTTTAGAATTCACCTCCAGAGAGCGGTTGAATTCAACGCAGCAACCTAGCTAGTGACGAAAATCCTTCCACTGTCGGGACTCGAACTCCAGGATCTCTCGATCAGAAGCACTGCAGTGGTATCAGTTGATGCCCTGAGCCACCTCAGCCGTTTGGCATGCGACTGTAGAGGATTTTCGACTGGAGTTCCACAGTAAACCGGACGCCGCGGAGCTACTTCGCTTCCGGCGCCTAATGGGATGTTCGCTTCCCTTCGCATCGCATTCTGCATCGGTGACCGTTGACGCTATTAGAGCACGATTTCATCACATGCGTAGGACGCCAGTTGTGTGGCATCCTAGACCGTTGCTTAGCCCCAAAGATCCACGCGCGGAGTCATTCCCTTGGTCAGAGTCCTCAGAGTGAGGAACGCCTCCAGATGAGTCCCGTCATCAAAGAGCGTTTTCTACGCATCTAAGGGTATGCCTACAACATGCTTTGCGCCTATTTGTTACGTCGATTGTAGGGATAAGCGTGCGACTACATGCTCCCCTTCGTGTGCAGATATTTTTATTTTTGTTTTGTTTTATGTAAATTATTTTTTAATTTTTGCATTTGGAGAATTATCACTTTCTCTTTAATGTATTTATTTTTTCTTTCTTTCCTTAATTTGCAAATAGTTTTCCATGTTCATGTTTTTTTTTTTTTTTCTTTTTTTTTTAAAAAAGGTTTTTTTTTTTTTTTTTTTCATTGCTCCCTTTTCTGATGGAATATTTCTTCCTTCCTATTCTATATAACACATTTTTCTTTCCACTTACTGACCCTTTCTCTCTCTCTCTCTCTCTCTCTTCCATTCTTCCTTCCAGTTCAATTTATTTCAGAGTATGTGACATGACCTTTGTCTTTCTTGTTTTCCCATTTCCCGTGTCTTGCGAGTATTCTCTTCTTTGTCGCACTTTCATTTTCTCGCGGTGCGCCTCTCGCCCGCGGTGTCTGCCGCTGCCATTGCCGCCCCCGTCGCTCTCTGCTGCCGCTTTGGTCTCTGCTCCCCCGCCCCCCCCTTCCCCGCCCGCCCGCCGCCGCCCCGCGCGCAGCGAATTGCTTTACTTTGGCCGGGTCGCAGCGACGACGCCCTGTCGCTTTAAGACTCGCTTAATGCACGGCCTCTGCGCTCCGCCCGCCCGCCTGTTTGCCCACGGCGGCGACGACGACTTCGCTCCTTCTCCCTCTCCCTCTCCCTCTCCCGGGCCCCGCTCTCCTGTGTCCCCCGGCCCGCGACACTCCGCTTTGGCCTTGGTGTCCTCCCCCGCTGTTCTTGTCGCGCTATTTCGTTTCGTGCCTCCATCCAACCTTCGTGCTTCCTCTTTTGTCCTCGCCTCCTCTGCTCCACACGTTTTCCTCTCGTTTTCCGCCTTTCTTGCTCTTATCCTTCCGCGGAGCGCGTTTTCTCTCTTTGTTTGCCCTCTCTCGGCCCCGCACTAGCCGTCGTCTTCGTGCTGACGTTTCATTATATTCATCACGGATTTCGTACATCTACTGTTCTCTCATCTTTCTTATTACCCCCATAATCTGCTTATTGCTTTACCTAGTATCGCACTACTAGCTTTGATGGCTTGATCTTATCGTTCTTGTGTTTCCATTTCCCATTCTTTTTATTCTTCAACTTTTCGGAATTATTCACGTATTTTCTTTACCCCGTCGTCGGGTTTACACTCTAATGTTTTCGAACACACTTGAGACACTACCTTGCCTGTACCTTTTCCTTTCCATTGGCCCACCTCGTCATTTCTCTCTCTCTCCCTCTCTCTCTCTCTCTGTCTGTCTCTCTCTCTGTCTCTCTCTCTCTGTCTCTCTCTCTCTGTCTCTCTCTCCCTCTTCCTGAACCCACTCCGTCTCCTTCCACTTGGTCTTATTCCGCTCTTCTTCGCGTCCGGCCCCCTCTCTCTTCCTTCTCTGCATCCTTGTCTCTCCCTCGAGACCGCACGGCGTCGTACCTGCTCAGCCCCATATCCCGGCGGTGCCAACGTGGAACGCAATCGTAGCGTGCCTCGCGTTTTTAGGCTTCTGCGCAGTCAAGACAGCTCCACGCGGCGACGGCGGCGGCGGCGGCCCCTATCCCCGCTCCCCCTACCCCCACCCCTCCCCGCTCCGTGCGCTTCTGACGGTGAAAATGGCCGCCCCGCTTCCGCGACCGGTAGCGCGACTCTCCTCTCGTAGTTTCGTTCCGCGAGTTATCCGACGAGACGGCCGTCGAGCTCCCAACTATCGTTGAACTCGGCGAGCCCCGACGAGGTTCCGCTTGACCCCTGCGTGGCAGACAATAGGACTAATGGCGCGTCGTGGAGTAGTAAAGGTGAAGGGGAGGTGCTCCCGGAGGAAGTGTCGGATCTGCGTCGCAGGAGTTGTCCCTCGCACTGCACCGCGGCGGTGCTGCTCATGGTACTTCTCAAAGTGCGCGACGTAAACCGTAAACGGTCTTAATTACCTGCGTCTCGCCGACCGCGGAAGGCGAGCGTGTTGCTCGCTCGTTGCGGAGGCGGAAAGTTTGGTGGAGCGAGCGAGCGTGTTTTCAACCGAGGCTAATCACGGCGGATTGATTGGACGCGCTTTCATGGGTGCAAGTTGGCACAAGACGCCTTTCTGCAAACGAACGTTTTCTCTCGGAGTCGTTTGGCGGTGCGTCTGAACGTTTTTGTTCACGGGTGTTCGCCTGTCTGAAACGGAAGCGAAAGGTGAAATAAATTGTTCACGCCCCGTCGAGGTTTCGAGCTGTCCACCACTGCCAGAAAACATTCTTCTTCAAATAAGTTTCACATTTTAGTCGCCATCGTTTTCACAGTTTTAGGTCGCCTTTTTAATTACTAGATCATTTAGCGACAACTTTCATTGTTTTACATTCGGGTAACTGTCGAGGGAACACGAGCACAGACAACATCCTTGCCCATGGCGGGATTTGAACCCGCGACCCTTCTAATCGAGGCATTTACGGCCCTATAGCCTTAGCGATTTCGGCTATCCAGGCCGGCAGTTATCCCTTTATAGGTACCGTTCTTCAATGTAACACAGCATTGGCGAACGAAAGACGATGTTTTAAATATTACAGCTTTACGTTATACTTATCAAATTGTTAAGTTTTAAATAATATTTTCAATGAACAGCGAATTCCCATTTCGTTTTTGCGCTTCTACTAATTTAAGACGTTTTACTTTTTACTTAAATATTTTTTGCAGAAAATTCAGAATAAATGTGTCTAACAACGAATAAGGTGTGTAATAGAACATATCCACCAATCTAAATATGGTATGTGAAGTGAAAATGTTCTAAGCATTACGTCGACGCCTCGAAAGTAGAAAATAATATGCTCTTATCAGTTTCGCTCAAAATATTCTCGTGTACAATTTTAAAGAAAGAAATTTAATGGAAAAAATGTTTTAGATTAACATCACAGCGTGGAAATAAATTATGATCCATTTCAGACCACAAATCTCTTCAAGTGAGATATTCAATCCTGCATATTATTGTTTATTATTTGAATAAAAAATTGAATAATGAGTTGAGACTATTGTATTAAACAATAGGCCAACACATTTCACAAACAAAAGTGTTCAGAATAGTTCAAAACGAAGTTCAAAAAGATACAACCCTTTAATCAGTACATCGAATATCCATGCTACCAATATATTAATCAGCTACCAAACATTACTGACTTTCCCTCTTCAGTCGTCTTTTATTTTTCAGATATAAATTAATCCGGTACTTTGATACTAGCTGTATTTATTTCACCAGTAGGTGTAATTCGTTTATCTATGTGTCCTGATATTTTATTGCAGTGGTCGGAATCACATTTCCACTTTATTTTATCTCCTCATGTTTCTGAAAATTATGTACATGACCGTATAGCGCCAGCAGCATCAACACATACCGCATTCCGCTTACAGTGACGCACTCGCGGCTGTTGCAAATCCGGGTCAAATAAACCTAACTACATGGGAGAGGAAATGCAATTTCTAAACGCGAATATTTATTCGACAGTTCAAAAAAAGGCTAGATGAAATTCTCTTCTACATGTGCTTGACCTAGTATGCTTTTAATCTTGATAGAAATTATTCACTATTTGTCGCTCACGCTAGGTCAGTTACTCATTTCCACTTGGTTTGAATGAGAGCATTCTTGGTATTTATCTAAAGAGGAGGATCTCGAAAAATCGCCCTATCCTATTAAATTATCGTTGAGTGATTGAGAGCATCGTTCTAATTGGTTAAAGCTTATTTTTGAAAGATAGATACAGAGCATTGTTTGCCGACTGAGAGGGTAGGTCGAAATTCTAAGTTTCCCAATTCCTTGTATAATGTGACACCGTAACACCGTTTTCCCGTCAATCGTGAAACACTAGAGAAAGCAATGGAAGCGCATTATTTTATACTTGCAATATGAATTCCATTTATCAGGTCTTGATTCAATGTGCATCCATGCGCCCTACAATATTCGTATATAATTGTTGCCGATGTAGGTTTAGAAACAAATAAAATATACATGAATCTTTTTAAAATTTCGTTGAAACAAATTGCAAAAGACCCTGTGTTATGTATGTAGTTTTTAATATTTTGATAAATTAATTTGCACTGCAGCCGTTTAAGATTAAAAGAATAAAGTCTACTGCGGGCTTGGGCACCCTCAGAAGTCCATCTAAAATGTAGAGCCGGTGCAAAATTGAGATTTAAAGACCTGACTGAATCTGCTGATGTTTTCCTAAATTCTAAGATAAAAACTTAGTTTGTATTACAATTTGAGTAAAGCGCCAATCTGCAGAAACCAATACAGAATATCAATCATAAATTTATAAATACAAATTACAAACACAGTCCCCAGGGTCCCTGGCTCCCCGGCTCCCCTCCGGATCCCCGCTTCCCAATGTATAATAGAAATATAATTAGGCGCGGCGTGAGGGGGCAGGGGGAGGGGAGGCGGGTGACGCGCGCACGGCAGTGTTGAAAGTACCCGCCACTCGATTCCCCTCACGTGCAGAGCGCGCAGATCCATTGAGCCCCCGACCCGACGCGGTGGCGGCGGCGGCGGTGGCGTCGCTCCGATTACCTCCCTTCGGCATATCCCATTCGTGGATTCGTTTCTTCCTCGGCGCTCGCCTAAAGACCGCCGCCGCCGCTATTTTAATGGAGTTCCGTTCGCTGCCCCGCCTCCCTCTTAGCCCTTCCTTGCCTGCTCCCTCGCCTGCCGCGTTCCCGCCCTCTCTCCAGTTTTTAACCTCTGTCCATCTTACCACAACAGCGTCCTTGCGTCCGTCACATCTGCTTTCATCATTTCTGCCCCCGACGCCTCCGTCCTCGCCTCCGTCCTCTTGTCCGTACCCGCCTCCGTCCTCGCCTCCGTCCTCGCCTCCGTCCTCGCCTCCGTCCTCGCCTCCGTCCTCGCCTCCGTCCTCGCCTCCGTCCTCGCCTCCGTCCTCGCCTCCGTCCTCGCCTCCGTCCTCGCCTCCGTCCTCGCCTCCGTCCTCGCCTCCGTCCTCCCTCCGTCCTCGCCTCCGTCCTCGCCTCTGTCCTCACCTCTGTCCTCATCTCCGTTCTCACCTCCGTTCTCACCTCCGTTCTCACCTCCTTTCTCACCTCCGTTCTCACCTCCGTTCTCACCTCCGTTCTCCCTCTTCTCCCTCCTCCCTCTTTCGTCTCCCATCGCTTTTCTTTTACATCGTAACGCATTTATGTCCTCACTTGCATTTGAGTTTGTTCTTCCATCGTCATCCTGTCGTTCACTACCTTATCTTTGTCCCTTTTTCCTTTCCCTTTTTTTTTTTAACCGCACCTTATTCCTCATCCCAACTCTCGTTTGTACCTTAATTTCTGTTTTCATTTTCCCTTCTCTTACTTGCCACCTCCCCACCACTTTTCTACCTCAGCAAGCGCCTTCGTCCTTATCATCGCAACCTCTCAGACGTTGCCATTACCTTCAGTTCTCGCCCTTTCACTTTCTCCACTTCCGGTACTTCCATCTCTTCACCGAACCCACCTCTATCGACATTTCTCCCGTCACCACTTCCACTACCGCCGCCTCCGCGTCGATCCTCCACCCCCTCTCCGGTCTCACCCCGCCCCAACGATCCCCTATTGCATTTACGGTTTAAGTCCCGAAAGTAAATACAGTAACTGCCGCTGCAGGGAGCGAGATCCACGTCTCGACAGCGCCTCTCTCGCCCTCTTCCCCCTCCTCTTCCTCCTGCCACGCCTCCGCCTCCGCCCTTGCCCTTCCCTTCCCATCCCTTCTCAGGCCACCGCTCATCGCAGCCGACGTTGCTGCCCCCTCCTCCTTTCCCCTTAAAGACAGCGGCCCTTTCGCCTTCGCGGCCCACTCCATCAAAAGAGTGGGAAAATTTAAAAGCAGGTCGTTCTGGTGTGAAATATCGGCTCTTTTGTGAGGGGGGCTTGATCATGGCGCGGCGACAAAGTGCGAGGCGAGCCGAGAGTGGGCGGGCGGGCGGGCGGGTCGGGGGAGGGTCATTTCCATATTCACGGGAGGACGGGAGGTGCAATATTGTCGCAATAGCCGCCGCCTCGTGGCGGACCCGGCTTACAAATTAATTTGCTGCCGTAATGCGAGCAGGGGGTCTCCGAGCGGGACGGGACGTGCGAAGGTCAGCGAGGCGCGGGGGGGACGGGCTTGGCCGCGCGAGGGCGGCCGTCGGACGAGCGGGCGGATGGTCCGGCCGGGGGGGAACGGGCGGGCAAGTGAGAGGGAGGTGAGTGGGAGGACACTGCGAGCGAGTGGGCGTGCGTGCGATTGGACGGGCAAGCGAGGGGCGGAAGGGGGGAGGGCGGAAAGCGAGTGGCGGGAAGCGAGGGTAGAGCGAGGGAGCGGTCGAACGAGGGGGCGGTCGAGCGAGTGGGGGCGAGCGGTGGGGGTCGAGCGAGTGGGTGGTCGAGCAAGTGGGTGGTCGAGCGAGTGGGTGGTCGTGCGAGTGGGTGGTCGAGCGAGTGGGTGGTCGAGCGAGTGGGCGGGCGAGCGAGTGGGCGGGCGAGCGAGTGGGTGGGCGAGCGAAGGAATGGGCGGGCGAGCGATGGGGCGGGCCGAGCGAGTGGGTGGTCGAGCGAGTGGGTGGTCGTGCGAGTGGGCGGTCGTGCGAGTGGGCGGTCGAGCGAGTGGGCAAGCGACTGGGTAAGCGAACGAGTGGACGGGTGAGCGAAGGAATGGGCGGGCGAGCGATGGGGCGGGCCCACGAATGTGCAAGCCAGCGAGTGGGCGGACCAGCAAGTCAATAGGGGCAGGAAGTGAACCCATGAAACACGGGGAGCCGCCTGGTCAGAGGACGATGGCAGAAAGTGGAGGTTCTGACGTTGGGGAGTTGATGCCGGCGACGGCATGAACTCCTCAACTGTGTTCGTGCCTTACACTGAAAGTAATTAAGATATAAACGGTGGATTCCCTTGACCTGAAACTAAACAGGAAGTGAAGGAAAATGAACTACAATGATGAAAAATTTCTTAGAGAATAGAGGTAAAAATAAGTGAAATAAAAAGCTGGTATAGAGAAAGGCGTAAACTAAAAAATATTAAATGGGATGTGCGGTAATGGCGGTAGGATCAAGAAGCAACTTTTACCATAAGTTTCTACTAAACGTATTGCTAACAACAAAGATTATATTAATAATTTCAAGAATATTTCTCGAAATAAAATTTAAAAAACAATTGCAATGGTACTAAAACATTTCTCTAATAAAATAAAATTTAAAATGTGTCATCATAAACAAATTTTATTTAATATCCATCCAAATATAAGAGTCATAAAAATTCATCTACGTGGAACTCACTGGTATTTGCATGCGAAGAGCAATTTCGGAAGCCCAGGAAATTGTTTTCTTAGAAATATTTTTACTGGGGATAAATTGAAATTAACTATGACCACTCAAATCTAAAAAAGGGCGTTCTTCCTAGGAAATGCCCAGCGGAAGCCCGTTCCCGCGGGATAGTCATTCTCGCCAGTCGCTGTGGGGCGAGCGGAAGCTGTGGAAACGCACGTCCGCCACGCAAAGGGTGCCGGGAATGTGTTACATCCTGCACTGCTCTCCATTTTCGCGCAGCAGTTATTTACGATAAAAGGTTCGCGTTCAATTGCATCTCCTAAATCCCAAGCGCCGATGAACGACAGATTGTAATATTTTCACCGCACACTATACGCATTTCTGGCATTTCCAGCCACTTGACCCCGCTTAGCAATAAAACAGGTTTATTCTTTTTTGAACTTGCTGCGATCATCAATAATTGTGTAGAGCATTCGTAAAAAGAACTAGTGCGGGTTTGTTCGATGAAATTAATCAATCGAAATGGGTAATAGGACTTGAGTGCAGTGAGATCGTAAATATTTGTATCACAGATGAAGAATTATAATAATATTCAAATACTTTATCTTCAGTGCCTATTACTTTTCTTTGTGCATTCTAGATATAACGAACCTTAGATAATTTCATACATTAACAGATAAATAATATAACACCGAAATTAACCGTGTTAAATGTCTTCGTTATCACATTTTTTTAATTAACTGTAAGGAGGTGGAAATAATTTGTATTCTCTCGACAAATAAAATAGCATGACACTAAAACTACGATCAACATACTATATTTTTTGTTAGAGGTTTCCGTGAACTAATTCGATTCTAAGAGCGAAGAAATAGAAGTAGTTGCACGTTTCTTTTTTCTTCTTTCTTCTCTAAAACTCAGAGATACGCACATTCCGAACTTCCTACTTCCAGAGCGGAGGTAGTTTTAATAGTACTGCGAAGATACGCAATCACAATGCAAAGTAATTGATTCAAAGAAAAAAGAACGGTTTTGTTTGAGCTTATTCGATTAACTACAAAGAATAAAGGAGCCATTAGACAAGTAGAGAACATGCATGCACTGTGCAACATGAAACTCCACTGGCAAGGAGTTAACTTGCAACACTAGGACAAGTTACATAACCTGAGGAGCACAATGGGAAACTATCGGGCGTAAACCGCGTTTCATGCAGGTCTCTAGTTCTCACCCCATCTCGGAGCTCCTGCAGCACCCTCCCGCTCTCTCTCTCTCTCTCTCTCTCTCTCTCTCTCTCTCTCTCTCTCTCTCTCTCTCTCTCTCCCCTGCCTTACGTGCCGGTTCTCCGGGTTCCCTGGCGACCCTGAGCGCGGCTAATTGCGATGGCTTAGGCCGGCTTGGCCAAATACGGCGCGCGCTTGCATTGCACATAGACGGCGGCGCCTCGCTGCCTCGCCGCCTCGCCGCCTCGTCGCCTCGCTGGCGCTCGCTGTGCTGTTTAGTCGCACCGGCCCCGCGCGACCTCTCCGCTCTGCCGCGTCCCGCGCCCCGCCTCTCTCGTTCCCCGTCCCCCTCTCCGGCCCCGGTCCACTCCCCCTCTACGTTCCGTTCCCCTCCCCTCCCACACCTTCCTCCGCAGCTCTCTCCTCCTAGCCCCAGCACCCCCCGAACTCCGTTCCGTTCTGTTCTGCATTTCCCGTCCCTCCTTCCAATCGACTATGCGGCCCTCCTCGCTCCAACCCTCCCGCCCAAACCACTCCCCCCTCCCCTCTTCCCGGACAGACCTTCGTTTCCCTTCGCCGGCCGAGGACGCGCGGCGCCCACCGTCCTACGTCGGCCACCGGCTCGGGACGCAGGGTGCGACGTTTCTCCAGGCGGTTGGTCGAGAAGTGCTCGGAAGATCGCGCCGTTGTGTCTTTTTGAAGCTACGTTTGGCTCTGAAGAGCTTCCTTGACCACAAGTTAAAGAAAATATGACTATGAAGGGGAAAATGTCGTCAAAGTTGTATGAAATTCTATTGCCCAACGCTCAATCTAGAGACGCCGTAAGCTCAAATATGGGAAAGACGAGGATTTGCTTCGCCGGTACTATAGATTCGTGTCTCTCTCAAATCTTTGTATCCCTGTTTTTGAAGGTGGTGCCGGTTTTGTGTACACCTACTTATTTGTTCATTTCATCTCTGTAGGTAATCTCTTCACTTCGTTCAGTGTGAACTGATTACATTCTATTCCTTTATATCATTTTGCTTGAACTCGCCGCTTTCCTCCGCTCTTTAATTTCTTTTCCACAATATGTCGTACATTGGAGTTCGTCGTCCATTTGAGTTCAGCTGATGCCATCTGCTCGAAGGAGATAACGCTTTTGTTTCCTGTTACCTGACGTTTGGTCAATTTATTTTGAAAACCGAAACTGCGTGTCTACTGAGACATGAAAGCGTTGTTGAGATATTTACTATCAAAACCAGCTTTTTTCATTTGTGGGAAATTTTTCAAGAGTTACAAAAATCATCTTCGCGCGTGGGTTAATATAAACGCGATATGTTCTCAATACATTTAGGCGAAAATAAGCTAGACTTGTATTACAACCCCTGGTAAGTTTATGAAAGACGCCCTAAACGTAGCGAAAATGCAAAGAAGTAAATTATGAAAGAAAAAGTTGACATACTGAGGGTTCCTTCTGATGGCGACTTCTGGATAGAGAGAAAGTGTGTGGGAGAAAAGTTGATAACACATAGCTCTGTTTTTCTCCAAGCGAAAGATAGGTTTATCGAAGTGCATATAGCTTCATGTGTAAATGGTAGTTTGAAATCTACTTTATCCTTCCAAACTTGACACACGTTGCTTAATAATATTGCCGAAATTTATTTTGAACAAAATGTAATTCATCATCTTCCCCCCCAGATCATTGAAACATTTAGCGCTATCTTGTTGTAGCCCATCTTTTCGATCATTCTTCCCGTTTTACTTTCATTTCTTGAATTCACTTTCTATATTATCATGCGCTCCTTATTCTGCTTCTCGATGGGTGTTTAGCATTCACTTCGCGAGCAATTGTGCACTGGCGTTTCTGTGTCCTTTACTTCCTATACAATCTGTGTTTTACTGCAGTCTCTCGAAGTTGAGACAATGGCAATAACAACGTGTATATATCATCGGTTGCACTGATTATGCTATTGTTCGCACATATGATCTGTTGTCCATAGGTTCTATAGTACGGTGGTAAACATTTCAGTGATATTGTTTAGAATATGTGGGACATGTTACAATACCTCAAATTCAATGCTTCGAACGCTAATCTGACCGTCCTATCAACACCATGATAATTAAGACCGAACACAGATAGTCCACTCGCAATTATTACTTTTGTCAGTTAAATGATGTTGACACGAAATTAATAATGTACACTTTAGACCGTGTAAGTCGGGACTGTCCAACTAATTTTGAGTTAGATAGACCCTTCAACGGCTTGTGACTGCGCTGGGCCATTGCCAAATTCGGGAGTATTATGAAATTTGCATAGCATTTAAATGATTACTGTTCATCTCTGCCCTTGTTCGTGCTCAAGAATTAATATCAATAGAATAATGCGGAGCATTTATTTCGGTGTTTACAATATTTAGCTTTTGTGTCGCCGTCTTTCAAACCTTGTGATTTTATATTATTTGATTTTTTTAATATCTACCGAGAACAACGTACAATTGTGCTGCGAAAATTTCGCCGTTTCTCTCTTAATGTTTATTCTGTCGTAATTCAGGAGGCTGATGGCAACCTCCCTGTTCATTCCCTCCACATCTCCAAATTATGTTCCGAGGACTCTTAATAACGTTTCAGTGCTCAGACAATATTTTCAGCATTCCTTTTGACATATTAGCGTCTCATAACGCAACAAATAATGAATGATCATGACTCAAGGTGTCATGAAGCAATAAGATAGGATGAGATGAATTTTTAATCTGTATTAAATTTTTGGTGAAACGAGTTTCATAAAGAATTAACACTGCTATTATTGTCTCCTCTATTTAAACTGCTTTCGTCTGTCGAGCTGCCATTTCTGCTAATTCACTTATAACTTTATTTGAAATATACCACTAATATAAATGAAGGGTTTGGAGCACAAATGATATAAGTACACTAGATGTGGTACTGAATTTAAAGGCGAGTAACTATAGAAAATACTTCGCGAGCAATTGTGAGTTTGAAGGCGAGTGACTATAGAAAATCATTCCACCGCTAGAATGCAGTAACTATTCGAGCAATTTGAATACTCTTTGTATACGAAATAAAATGGAGTTTTAAGTTGAAACTCGTTCTCTTAATTCAAAATTGGCCAGAAATTTACACTTTGTGCTCTGGTCTTCTCAAATGAACTTTTGGGACAGATATATTCGTTTGAGTCTTTTTGGATCTCATTATTTGCTAGGAAAACTCGATTTTTAACTTGTAATGCAAAAAACATACTTTTATTTTGAATTTCATTTTCCTATTCTTAGTGGATGAGCCAGGGCTCTTCAACTTGGATACGGGAGAAAATCATTGAACTGGGCTATTATGCAATGATTATTGCTGGCGTTTTCATTAACTTTTTCTCACAACCCCTGTTCCCATCAACACGATCCCCCTTCAAGTTCATAAATGATGCAATTTCGGAAGAGATCTTTCCAAATTATTAAAAAATATTTTCATGTTATTAAGCACATTGAGTTTATAGTAACCATAAAAGAAAACCATCTGGAAAATCGTAAAACTGTAGTAGAATCATGTTTAACGAGTTTCTTTCAAACTATTTTTTTGGAAAAGTGCATTGTAATTACGACGTGAATTCATTTGAAGAATTCCTGTTATGTCTTACTTAAATTTCTTCCTCTAAATGGTAGTTTTTTTGGCACATCCTCTCCAAAAGAAGGCGTAACCCATAAGGGTTGAAATCTGGCTCGTCGTTCTCCCCTCCGTCTATTTTCCCACCCCACTCCTTTTTCTCCGGACTCATGACCGGCTCGGCGACCCCGTATGCCTACGGCTTATTCCTTTTAATTTACATATTTTTGTTCCTCTTATCTTTAATTTTTCTGAAGTAAGTCACCGTTTTCTGATGCTCAATCTCCTTTAATTAAAATTTATTTCTGTGAGATGTAATGAAAATACTTTTTCAATTACTTCGAGTTTCTTCGTGCTCTAAATGCAAATGCTCGTCGGATGAAGTTATCGTCTTGTATACGATTGACCCTGAAGTCGCCGCCCCTCGGGACCGCCAGACGGGGGTGGAGGGGCGGACCAGGGCTTGCGGTGAAGGTGGTGCCTGTAGCGGTGGAAGGAAGAGATAGAGGGAGAGAGAGAGAGAGAGAGAGAGAGAGAGAGAGAGGTGGAGGGCAGGTGTGGGCGAGGCGAGGACTGTGTGAATTTATGAACCAGCCGGCGCGTGGCCTGAGACGCCTTTATCAAAGTCAGAGATGCGAATCATTAAAAGCAACATTTGAAGTGTGATTGTTGAACATTTAGACAGTCCTTTTTTTGTCAAATGAGTCAATAAAATCATTGTGATAATCAGTTGCATTAACTTCTCGGGTTTCCTGAAAACATAATTAACTGCCAAATGCTACTTTGTGGTACGTTTTCAGATAACATTTGTATTATGAAACGAATATTTTCGGTATGCTACGATTAAAATATATCAATTTTTAAACTGATTTTTTTATAAAGTTTAAAAAACTATTTTTTATAAAGTCACTGGCCACCCCTACGGTCTTTCAGCATGTGTTTACATACTTGTTGAGTATTTCACTATGCACTTCTGAATATTTATGTTAAAACTGACATTAAATATCGTTATTACTAGTTGGAATAGAAATATAATTTGTCTAGAATATTTATTCCACCCCAAAACGCATGATTTCAACAATCTTGAAGTTGAATATTTGAAGAATGATTTACGTGTGCCCAAGAGCATGCCACGTGACCCAGAGATAGAGATTTTCCTTACTTGGCAATTTATGCAAAGACGTTGACGGCGAGGCTAATAGGCGCGGCGCCCCTTGAGGATCTAGCGTTGAGTCTAGCAGCAAGTGGGAGGATACGATCGGGAGAGCACAAGCGGCACACCCTGGGCTGGAGAGGGCGAGCGGGAGTGCGCGTGCGAGAGAGCGCGCGCGGGAGAGCGCGCGAGGGAAAGGGCGAGCCGGAAAGCGCGAGCCGGAGAGCGCGAGCGGGAGAGCGCGAGCGGGAGAGCGCGAGCGGGAGAGCGCGAGCGGAGAGCGCGAGCGGAGAGCGCGAGCGGGAGAGCGCGAGCGGGAGAGCGCGAGCGGGAGAGCGCGAGCGGGAGAGCGCGAGCGGGAGAGCGCGACGGGAGAGCGCGAGCGGGAGAGCGCGAACGGGAGAGCGCGAACGGGAGAGCGCGAGCGGGAGAGCGCGAACGGGAGAGCGCGAACGGGAGAGCGCGAACGGGAGAGCGCGAACGGGAGAGCGCGACGGGAGAGCGCGACGGGAGAGCGCGAGCGGGAGAGCGCGAGCGGGAGAGCGCGAGCGGGTGACTTCGAAAGACGCGCAAAGCGCAACACTGTGGCAGGAGGGAGTGGGGTCGCAGTCGGTAGGCGTCGAGGCGGAGAGGGGAGGGGGCGCGACAGCGTGCGCGAGACGCCAGGGACTCACGCGGGATCAGCCATTCCAATTGCAAGTGAGGTCCCGATCCGGGTGGCCATGCATATGCATTGGCCATTAACACCATAACGCGGGACGGACGCGGGCGCGGGCGTAGGCGCGTGCGTAGGCGCGTGCCGGCGTCGGGCGATCGGGTGGGCGGGCGGAGGGCGTGGCGGCGCCCTTCCGCGAGGAGCCTACTCGCCGTGTCCCTCGATCCCGGGGCCCCGCGAACATCGCCGCTCGACAGCAGATTACGCCGCCCGGGTCGGCGATCTTTTGACACCTCTGCTACCCAGTCCCCGTGATTAGCTTGCTCGTTCCTGTCAACTCCTAATTCAAAGAGTGAAACCTTCGTTAGTAATTGTTAAGAATGTTTGTTTTAATCGGTGTTAATATATTTTATTTTTTATCGTTCTATTGCAACATTATAAAATTAGTCATTTTTTCTTTAATAATACTTTCTGTACCTCTGCAAATTCTTGCAGTCATATTCATTACCCTTGTTGTCTACTTATTTATTTTTTCTTTCTTGTACTTCTTACCTTGTTTTCACCTCCATATATTTTCCGAGCAAGTCCTCGAGCGAGGAGCGATGCTAAGTGAACGAAAGATTCTTTACAAGTACTTATTCTCGGAGATTCACATCTTGCTAGAAATTTATTGTATTAAAACTCGCGAGACTCTAATGTGCATGTCAATGCATTTTTGTTCGTATTTTCAACTTCTTATTTTTCTTCTAGTAATTACTTTTCCTGAATGTATGTATTTTTGATGATCATTTCATCTTAAAAATCAATAGAACGTTTGTTGACAAAATCAACTTATGTCAATCAAAGTTTGGCAACAAATCAATGTATTCCTGTGAATAGCAATGGGTCTCCAATCCTCCACTTGACCTTCATTCCACCCTTTCTTCTAACCACTGAGCTGCTTGCGTTCACACCTAGCTATCAACTACCCATTTTCCTGCCAATGTAGTTGATCGGGAGTTATTACGATTCGAGTACCGACGGTGGTGGAATTTGGACACTAGCTACATCGCGGGGTCGAATTCTACCTCTGTTTGGAGGAGAATTCTTGATGCCGAATGCTCAGATCACTAGTTCTCCGTTGTTTTGTCGAGAAATAACAGGTGAATGCCGGAGTAGTCCCTTTATTATGAACTGCGCACGATCATCCCTTCCTCGACCTTGTCGCCGCCTCTCCCTGTGCACTCACTTTTACATGTACTACACCAGAACACAAATCGGGAGACCAATAGGGGTCTTAGAGCGTGGAGCAGATCCTTCGAGAGGGGAAAAAACCTCAAGCTGACGCCGGACATCACTTTCTGTCGGGGAGATTCTCCACACAGTATGTAATATTCACTACACTTTTGGGTCACTTATGTTACATTTAAATAATGAGAGTTACTCCGTGACTCTCTGTCCCGACCACCTACCTCTTACGTATCTACCTACCTGTCTGCCTACTCATCCACGATCCCACCCATCTCACTACTTATACGCTCACCTTCTTCTTTGCCTCCGCATCTACCCATCCAACCATTCACACAACTACATTATCTTCTCATGCTTCCCATTCTCTCACGTAATCTATAACACCACCTGCTAACTTTCTCTGTCGCCATCCAGCCCAGACCAGGCCAGGCCAGTTCAGTTCAAGCCAGTTCAGTCCAGTCCAAGCCAAACATCCCTCCACCTCCGCCCCTTTACCGCCTACCATCCCCTAGCCATCTTCCGCGCCCGATAGGCGCACAGTTATTTACCTGACCCTCTCCACGCGTGTGCCGAGCTCACGGCGCCACGCCCTTTTTTGAACGGCGCGGCGCGGAAGCCTGCCCGGCGCAGACGTTAAAATTCCGTTTGATCCTCGTTCCGGTTCGTTCGCCCATTGCAAATAAATGTGCATTAGAACAGGTGAATGGTAAATCAAAGAAAAATTAAAACAATGTTTGGAAAATAAAAATACATAATTAGAGAGGCGGCGGAACGCGCGCGGGGCCCCCGCCGGCGTGAGAAGCGGGGGGGAGGAGAAGGGAGGGGGTGGAGCAGAGCTGCTGAACTGTGGTGGGCGTTGTGGGGAAATTCCGGGGTGCAGGGCGAGATTTGGCGGGAATGGGCAGGGATGGGACGGGGCACGTGGATCGCGGGACTGGGGGTGGAGCTGCGCGGCGGAGCACAGAATGGCTCGTTGGGAAGGGGGCGGGGCGGGTTGCGATTCGTGCAAGAGCGGGGAGCGGGGAGAGAAGCTAGCGGGGCGAAGCGGGTCTGGACGGGTCTGGGAGGAGCTGGGCTGTGGTGGGTGATGTTGGGCAGTGTTGAATGGATAGGCGATGTCGGGCAGTGCTGAATGGTTAGGGCGAGACTAGGAGGAAATGACTAGGTGGTTCAGGGCGAGACTGGGAGGAAATGGGCATGGCTGCAAAGGGCTGGGTACGGGACGTCCGAATCGCGGGTCAGGGGGCGGATTTTTGGTTGGTTGGTTGGGCGCGTCAACAGCTGAGGTCATTAGTTCCGTAAGTGTAGTGCACGTTTTTTTCCTCGGAAGATGGCGGTGATCTTTTCCCGTTGGATGGCGAGATCCGACGCCCCCTAACCAGGACTCTCCCACCAGCGGGGCACCGGTCCGGCCCAGCCGGGACAAACGGAGAAGCAGGGCGGGGAAGCGGCGATGCATTTCGGGAAGCGTGAGACGCAGGGTAGGTAGGTTGCGGGCTCTGCACGTCAGAGCTGCGCTCGCGCCGCGCCCGACGCTCATGCACGCGTGTACAAACGCGGTGTCCACGAGGTGCCGCCACTGACGCCGCGACGGGTTTGAAATGCATATTAGGCTCACCCGTAATGAAACGGCATTATTATAATTACTGAATGAAATGTGCATTAACGTGAGCGCTGAAATCCCGTCGTGTGGGCGCGCGGCGCGGCGCGTGCGTCAGTGCGCGGTTGGCAAAGCGGGCGGACGCTCAGCGAGCGGGAGGGTAGGTGGGCGGGTGGGTGGGAGCGCAGGGGAGGGAAAGGGTTTGGGTTCGGCGTGGGGGATGGTATCTGTTGGGCGAGCAAAATACGAACAACTGACAGGAAGGAGAATATTCGGCCGGAAAAGAGGACAAAAGTGTCATAACAATATTTGAGAAGCCACACTGATATGCACTTTTCTCTATGGAGAAAAGTGCATATCACTATGCATATCACTATTTTCTATGGAAAATGTAGATTTTTGCCGCGCTGAAACATCAAAAAATTTTCAATAGTAGGAGTTTGTAATTGTCGATATTCGTATCAGTGTTTTAATGTAAATAATTTGACCTTCCACAATATTGATGTATGGCCGTTTACATATTTGAATAGTCATATCAGCAAATTGATGCATAAGTAACGCATCTATTGGACGTCAATGTGAAAGTTGTCTCTAAAACATGTAGGAATGACCATTCTGTTTGTTCAGGCACCAATACAACTAAGCTGGATGCTTTAAAGGATGCCGACATAATCATCCTACATGGTAGTTTCATTACAGAATAATATCAAAGAAGCATTTTCGAAATGGCACAGAAACGTGGTTAACCAATGAGGAATCCTACAAACGCATTTAATATTTCCTGTTTCAACGTTGTTTCTGTTAATGAAGTGCCATGGCATACCAGAGATGTTTGATGTTGACAAGCAGAGAGACACGAAACCACACGTTTTTGTTAAATATTCCATAGTAGATAATCCTTCCACTCCGTCACGAGCTTGCAGTACACGCATTTTATGAAGTCAGCCAATTGTGAGAGGGTTATTATTGGGTTTATAGTCGCAAGTCAGAAAATCGTGATGTCCAGTGGCCAGAACACCTATCTCCGAGTGTGCTTGTTGCAGTACGCTAATCCCACCTGTCTATTAAGCTGGAGTTGAAATCCTCCTGCCACAATCCAGACTGCAAACCGATACATCCCTCTCGAGAGTTTAACGCATCTAAATGTAGATGAGTAATCAGGATGGCGCGCAATTCTGCTCGTTTCCTGTACTTCTCTGTTCTCATTCTCCTTCCATCCCACTTCTCGCTTTTGGAAAGCTGTGATTGCTTCGATATTATATACAGAGTGCTTGAAAAGTTATGGTAATAAATTCAGAGATGTAGCAAATGCTCGAACAAGGATCGCTATCTGGAAAGTCTAGTTATCATGAGGGCGCAATTTAATATTTTTAATTTTATGTCATAATCTTAGAGGACTATTCCTGCTATGCTTCACCTCACCTCTGCATAATTCTCTTATTTTTCACTTGGTTTGCATTTGTGTCAAGATATCCCTTGTGATGTTGTTTAAATCAATAATATGCATTGAGGAACTTTTTCGTTGTTGGCGACAACAACCCGAAGTCACTGTCTTCTGCAAAGTCGAATTTTCCTCAAAGTATTGTTTTATTATCTTGAACATGACTGAACATATCCAGTGAAAGTATTGTATCTTTAACACACGTAAAAAAGGGAATGAAAAAGTCTCTCTCTATCTTTCTTTGAAACGCAAATGGAGTGGAGAAAAGCTACATCTCTAGTATCCCCGTATACGCTGCTTTGCAGTTTGTAATAATATGTAGAATCCATTTAATATTTGCAAATCTTCAAAACAAATCATTTCTGAACCTGTGTTGATAACCCGTTTTTGCTATACATTAGTGAGTATATGGCTCCCAAAATTTATTCTCATTTAATACACCGTACAGAACAAAACGTTAATGCATTATATTGCGTTTTCCAAAATAATTTCGAATCAATTGACAATCATGCCATGTTTTGTAAATTGATAATTTCATATAGATTAATATGTTTACAGAGGTAACATAGCTTGCAATCTCTACTTCCCCAGGACATATAGCTAACTGCGGACTGCTAATTTTAAATTCATTTTCATCACATTAAGAAGTAATTGTGTGAAAATTATAACATTTCCATGTGTGTCGTTTTATTCGACATTCACGTTCAATCAGTCCGAACTTAATGTGTCAAAACTTCAAAAATTGTATCCAGTTGCTCGTTTCACAACGGAATTTCCTTTTAATTCTCTCTTGAAACATTGTTAGTTACGAATTTATGTATCGCGATTCACGTGCTTGTTTATATGCAGAATTGTAGGAGCGTCTGTTTTGAACTGAATCGTATACCAGTTCATCCAATCATATAAAATTCCAAATAATAGTGAAAGTCGAACTGAAATGGATTGAATTGCGCCAGTGCGTTGGAATAAAACTCAGTCTTTTGCATTAAACGAGGAGACTACTGCTGTATGAAACACGTGCATTTGTGTTTCATTTACGGATTCTGTGAATCTGAATGTTATTGTAGTACGTTAATATCCCTGCTTTACTAGTGAATGAGTGTTCATGCATGACTTGTACAATGCAGTACGAGAGTAGCATTACTGCTTAGTCTGCCCTTCGAAATCCTCGCTGTTTCGTCATGAGCAAATCCAAACACATGAATATTATAAAATTGATGTCTGTTTCATTGCAACTATATTATGTTGGAACCCCGAAGTCCCGAGGAAACATGAAATACAGTTGAATTCATAAAGAAAATCATATAAAAATATAGGTGTTCTAACTTTCTCGTTTTCCATCCTAGTTTTATCTCTCGAGGTGCAAAATGTAGATGGCCCAAGCTAGGAGACATTTTTTACTCACTGAATCTGCTGATAATTTTCTATTGATTCTCTTCGGTATGATTCGGGAAATATTTCATTCGATGTCATCCTTAGAAGTGGAAAGGGTTACGGCCACTTATTCTCTTGTTATGTTTATAATAAATCAATTAAATGTTTACATTTTATTAAAGTGAACCTCCATGCAGTCTATATTGTAAACAAACGCTGAAAAGCATAATAAATATCACGCTACGCTTCAGTAAAGAACCCTGGGATAATGACGCCAATGGATCATCAACTTAATCACTTCTGTGGAAAATCCAACTGAACCCTAAGTAACTGCAGTGGAGTGACGTATAGAGTATTTATACCATTTATGAAACGTTATTGTTCATGAAGACTAACCAGCGCAATCAATAGAGCTAAATTTATACAACATTATTCTTTAATAGAACTATGTACAAATTGTGATACAAAGCTGATTACTCATTAAATACGAAGTTGAGTTTGATCCCGGGATGTGTATTTTCCAGATGTGAATCTCCAATGTGGCTTTCTTTAAGTAACTAGTAAATTAACTGTTATATGCAGGTTAACGGCAAGGTTGCACAAAGCATTTTCTGTGAACACCAGTACTCTCGCATATCCTCGCTGAATTCATTGATAACGTTCCTTATGATCTCTTCCCACCTAAAGCCAAACCAATTTAACGTAAAGTACACTAGTGACTGCACTCGACTTGAAGTATTGCCCAAACCACCGCAACACGTTTATGAACGAAACCTAGCCATGAGCTTCTCGAGAATCTCCCTCAATCAGGGCGAAGGGAGTGGGGCCGACGACTCTCGTGCGAGCAAGGGCCCAACGCCCACGCCCCCTGGCACTACGCTTCCTCTTCTCGCACCCCACATCGGATGCAGGGCGGCGTGAGAGACCTCACACCGTCTGCGCCCCCGCCCCCTCCTCCAGCACCCCCGTCGCCCACGACCGCCGCCCTCGCCGCCGCCGACGTCATCGTCGTCGTCGACGACGCTTCCGAGTACAACCTCTCGAGGGCGTGCGCCGGAGAACACTTTTCGACGCACAAAAGGAACGGCGAAGCGCGCGCAAGGAAATTAACTCTCTTCAGTTAAGCGGCTTATTATAATAATAAATGTCAAAATGATAATTGGCTGTTGATATAGTCGCATACGAAATTGAAGGAACAGCTGTGTTTTGCCGCGCGCCGGTCCGCCGCCGTTCTGCGGCAGAGAGGACGTTTATTTTTGCGTAATGCCGGGCGAGCGGCGCACGGCGGCGGGACGGCACGAAGAAAAAGAGAAGAGGAGGTGGTGGAGGAGGAGGAGGATGAGGTGGAGAGATACGAAATATAAAGAAGGCTGACGTGGGCGGTCGTATTGTGTTTCTTCGCCGTTTCGTGGAATCTACAGAGCGAAGCATACGCTTGTCCCAACAAAAGAATACTTTCTTCATATATTCTCAGTAATTGCTTTGTTTATAGTGAGCCGGAGAATGGAAAGTTTTGACAAGATTAAGGGTAGGAATTCTAATCTCGAGCACGGGCCGCGGCAAGGGGCTTTCTTCGCCGACTCGTCTCATCCAAAGCCTCCTGTATCCGATAGGAATCGCGGAATTTAAAGTGGAGCATCGCGCACGGTGTACATTTTTTATTGTAGGAGAACGAATCCGCTACTGGAGAAATTACCTGTCGTCTCCGTATTTTCCTACCACTTCTATCCGCTGCTGCTGTTGTGATGACTACATCGAGTGGAGGATTTAAATAATCTCTGGTCCCTGAAGGTAGAGAATGGGGTCGCTTACGGTGAATTTCATATTGAATAAAGGGTCCGTGTTTAATGCTCCGGAGGATTGACTTCATTCTTTCTCCGTCTTGAGTTATTACTATTGCCTGTTCGAAATCACCCAGGAAATGTAAGACGGTTTTCTTTTTGTTACAACGTTTATTGTTATTCGTATGTAATAGATGCGAGTGGCAGAAACTTTTTGAGAATACTTGAGCGTGATGAATGAATGATAGAAATGACGATGTCTGAACTTGCAAGTAAATTATTATTGGTATTGTTGTTATTAAAATTATTATTATTATTATTATTATTATTATTATTATTATCATTATTATTATTATACCCTATGGGATTCTTTTAACAGCACACGTCCTGTAAGAACAGGAAAAAAGTAGGATTTATCGCTCTCCCACATACACACGCACACACTGACACAACTCCATCATAGAGGTAGAGAAAAATAATATATTCAACTCTTTTACATAATATCAAAAATACTTCCGTAGATAAAAGAACACAGAAGTGAACACAAAATAATAAAATAAGCACTTATTTAAAACATATCTTCACAAGATAGCTTTGATTTCTTCGTTTCCCCCTCTTCTCTCCATACTGTTCCTAAAAAATGAACTTTCTGAGAGACCATTAGACTGATTTAATTTGGCTTGACATGAGACTTTTCAGCTCATTGTTTACATGTTCCGATTCAAGTTGTTTTCGTGTGATCTCGTCTTCTGCTGCTCGCGAACAGATGTTGCCTGCTGTTCTTAATTCGTCGTTCTATCCCGTATATGGTCTCGGGGAAGAGAATCTGGAGTTAAAAAAAATGTGCGCAGATTATACACTCACCTATACCTCACACACGATTATTTTACTGTTCTTTGAGCCAAAATAAATTAAATCAAGTGCTCTGCCGGCCTCGTTTTCTTCGTTCCGTTCTTGAACACCACGTAGTTGTGGGCCATCTCTCTTGTTTAATTCCGGTCAAATGATCTGCCCGATGGAATTTTAGTGAGTTTGCATATTTTTTTCTCAAAAATTTGGCTGTCTATTTTGTCGCTAATGTCCGAAAATCATGCGCTCCATTTTCCTTTGGCATGTTTTCATTAACGTTTTTAGACTTGGTTAAGCGACGAGTTTTGCGAACCGTACGTAAAAATCGGAATCACACAGGTGTCCATAATCGTGTTTTCATATTGACGGACACATTTAAAAAGGAATAAAGGAATTACTCCAGACTTTTCTCCCTGTAGACGTGATCCTGTAGCTTTTCCTCGTCCCATTCTGTTGCTAAATAATACACGATGCCCCAAGTTTTCCATTACTTACATATTCCACATGTGTCTTCCTCTAAGATTGGGTGTAGTCAATCGTTTCACATAATTTTTGTTTTTGTGGTTATATTTTATTTATTTTACGTCGAAAACTGTTAAAAACTGTGTATGACATTCTATGGGGAGAAGTGAATTCTATGTACGTTTTCAAAATTCTGTGATCCCTACACTAAGCCATATACTACTAGAATTTTGAATTAAAATAAAACAAAAAAAATGCTCCGATGTAATAAAATCTATTTTGAAGGATAAATCAGCAATAAATTTTGGTCTCTTATCCATCACGTCCATCGCCAAGGAATAATAATTCCTGCCGCGACAAATTGGAAACGATAAATGAATAACTATATTTCCCACTGAAATCTAGAAGACATGCACAGATAATGAATTTACATTTATGTCCAGAAGCAAAACAAGGGCCATCTCAGCATTTGCTCAATGAATCAGGGAAACTGGACGAAAAACCTGATCGAGATGGGGTCATTGACTTGGAGCTGTGGTACAATACTCGTTAGAGGTTGTTACATTTATACAGTCCAAACGGTAAATAATGCATTTAAGATCTCTGTTAAATTAATGTTACTTTCCTTGTGATGCTCAGTATAGTCTCTAATTGTATAGAAACAGTTATGTAGCAAAAACGATTTCACTTGGGATTAAACTTTTCTATCAAATTTTATCGTTTAATGTCACCTGGGAAAGTGTTGTAAAGTACTATTCATTTGCAGTCCTACTAAGGACTTTATACGTGTCTCATAAATATAGTTAAATACATATTTGTGAGTTTCACCCAGAATATATATCTCACAGACTCTATGCATTTCTCGAATATTATTTTAAATGCAATTAAATTGCCTGAACGATCCATTTACTACTTTGTTAGATACTCGATAACAGTCAACGTTTTCGTAAGTTCATCGGCAGATCCTTCGCCTATTAAATATAGCTCTTTAACTCTGTTTCATGTTATTCATAATATCTCCCTTACTTCGTCGTGCTTGCAGCATCTCTAACAAACATATTTCCCTAAACTCTCTTATCTTCAAATGAAAGCGGTGTTTCGTGGTGGCAACTCATTAAAGAAAGACAGGAAATTTGCAAGGAATTTATTCACGTTCTTGTCAAATTGTACTCGTTTCTCTCTCCTTCTCTTTTCATTAAAGCATCCATGACGTTCACTGTATTGTGCATATGAGTGTAAAGAAGCAAACAACGAAGTGTGCAAATTGCAATGCGCAGTTTACTGAAACGTTGCACCAAAGAATAGTAAATGTATTCGCCGACAATACCACACGTATCCGATCATTGAGGGTCTGTGCGAGAGGTGCATTCACAAAGAGTTTTCCGGAAGACGACACATAAAAGTAAATTAACAAACTTACCCTGCTTTACAGCAACGTGCATTCTCTCTTTTATTCCAGGCAAGCGCTAACCGCATCAATGTACACCAGCGGGGACCTCCCTCTCACCGCGTACGTATACGCTCATTCCCGCACCGCGCTCCCTCCCTCTTTCTCTCTCGCTTTATAATACATCCAGCGAAATGAGGGAAGTCAGCATCTTCCTCTGCGATGCAAACAGGGGTGTAACGGATGTCTACACCGAGGCTTATAACCCATACGATAAAAAAGCCGCCACCGCCTCCGCCGCCGCCAGCTCGCGTCGCCCGAGAGCCACGTCCTGCCGCCGAGCCGCTTGACGCCTTCGTCGCCGGCAACATCCTCTTCTTCCCCCGCCGTCGACCGGGAAGACGGGGGGCGGGGAGGACACGGTGAGGGCGGCGGGAGCGGCGGCGGCGGCGCCGGCACGCGGAGACGTTCGGCACCTCGGGAGAGACCGTCCATCACTCGCCGCGTCCCCGCCCCCGGCCCTCATCCTCCTCGCACTCCCCCGCGACGCCGCTCCCCGCGCTCCCACCGCCGCCGTCCCGCATTTCGCATGCAGCCGCGCGGACGCGAACGCGGGGGTAGCTCGGCGGCGGCAGCGGGGCGGGGTGGGGCAGCGCGGGGCGGACGCGGGCGCGCGCGCGCCAGCGAGCGAGCGGAGGTTGCGGGGAGAGGACGAGAAAGGGGAGGGGCAGGGTTGCGGGCGGCGACCGCCGAGGGTTGCGTTTATCGCCCCAGCCCCGCCATATTTTCCGCCCGTAATGTATGCGCGAGCTGACGTGTAAATCTCCTCGCTAACTCCGCACCTTCCCATTCGTCAGTGGCGGCGGCCCGCGCGCCCGTCCGCCCGTCCGTCCGCCGCTCCTCCCCACGTGCCCTTACGCCCCTCCCCTCCTCTCAGCGCCCCTCCCCTGCGCTCAGCCGCGCGGTGGCCGCCGCCCCGCGTTCCGGATCCGCGCCTGGTTCTGTGCGGCCCCGTCAATCCCCCCATGCAAGTCCGCTCGCAATTTCATCCCTGCTTTTCTCTGCGTTGATATCTACCTGCTTCAGGTGCCCGTTTCAAGAAGCATGTAAGGTCCCCGTTGCCTGCTGCGTGTTTCACATTTTGTAGCTCATGGCGATGCGCCGGCGTATTTTGTATATCCCCCTACACGACTCCTGTAAGCCTCTACAATGCGTCATGTCGTTCAGAGTAGATTCGCGTTCAGTTGCGACTATCTCAGCGCGACAACCCACATTGTGATCCCGTGTAAATGCTTGAACTCTGCATACCCAACTTGGCTTCCGAGAACACCTCATGCATAACTTCTTTGTTCTCTGTTTAATTTCATTCCTGCTTTATCTATGCATGTTTATCGCATTCCCATTTCATTGCCTCCCATGTATATCAAGAATGTTTTTCTTTCTGCTAACTTATTCCTAGTTCCTGTCCGCTGCTAGTTCCACCGGAAGTCGTGGCTCACACATTATAATATATGTTCCATCCACTTAATGATAATATTTGCTTCATACTCTACATTCCCTATTCTTTATTCTAAAGATAATTCAATTTTTTCTGAGGATCCCTAGTAGCATAAGTTGAAAAAAAATCGACGAAAACCCTTAAATATAAAATACATTGTAAATGAATTTCTGTTTTCTCGTACTCGTTCTCTATTATGTTGGACAATAGATTATTAGGGGTTTTCTAAAAACATTTGTTTACAGCCATATTTGTTGACGGTATGAGCAAACATAAAATTTCTAATAACCCATGGCCAAGAAACTCCGACATAATAAAGTATAAGTAATACCACACTATGCTTACTTTTCGATTCAGTCAGCCGTTCAAGCTGCGGACAAGAAAATGAATCAAGCCGCTTTGTTTTAATGCGGATGAAGTCAGGTATTTTCTCAAAGCCAGGCGTCTTCTTGTATATTGGTAGATAGCGTGGGAGTTTTTTCCCTCTCCTTAGCGGGATCAAATCCCTGTTCATCGCGAAGTTCAAATTTCGGCTCATCACTATTTGCAATAATTTATAAGGATGGATTTTGTTTCACGCTGATGAATAAAGTAAGATTATCAGTAAGTACGAAGGATGCTTATATTTATATAAAAAATAGGCATGTGTACTGGTCGAATGTAACGGAACAATACATCCTGCCACTGCTGGCAACATCGTCTTTGGGCACGAAAAGTGAAAGATCTCAAAAAAAATTCTTTAGTGAAACAATATGTTTACAAAGTTCTCGATATTTTGTAGTAAAAATTTCATAAAGGCAGTTGAAAATACAGCCGATATGTAAGCTACTTTGTCTTTGGTGCGAAATAAACGCCCCCCCTCATGGTAAAGCCGTTCTGCTGCAAAAAGCCAATTTTTGGGGTGTCACATTTCTTGAGCACAGACGCCATGTGGAAGCGAAAATAGCTGATTTATCTCCGCATTGCCACAATCTCACTTATGGTTCCCGCGTCAAAACTCGCGTCCGCTAACAGCACCATGCGAGCCCCCACTGCGAGCGCTTCGCAGTACGTAGGCGGCCTCGGACCCTCCCGCTCCCGCCCCCACTCCCCCCCTCGGTCACTGCCCCGCTATCGCTCCCGCTCCTACTCCCTGTCATCCCCCCCCCCCCCCCCCCCCCCGTCGTCACCTCCGCTCCCGACCCTGCCTCCTTAACCGTATCCACCGTCCCGGCCCTCTCCCCCGCCCACCTCTGCCGTCGCCCCCGCTCCCGACCCCGCCTCCTCAGCCGTATCCACCGTCCCGGCCCTCTCTCCCCCGCCCACCCCTGCCGTCACCCCCCTCCCGACCCGCCTCCTCAGCCGTATCCACCGCCTCGCCCTCCCCCGCCCCCTCTGCCGTCACTCCCGCTTCCGACCCCGCCTCCTCAGCCTATCCACCGCCCTCACCCTCTCGCCCCTGCCACCGCCCCGTCTCCTAAGCCGCATTCACCGTCCCCGCCCCCCCCGTGCCTGTTCTCCCCCGCCTTCCCCTGTCGCCGCCGCCCCACCTCCGCCTCCGCCGTCACCACCGACAGCTCCGCCCACGCCGGAAACCGCCTCCGAAGTTTGGCGGAACCGGGGCCGCGCGGAGGTGCCTCGGGCGCCAAGGGACGAGCGGTGCAGGAGAGCGGCGGCGGTGTGGCGCCTCGCGGCGCGGCGTGGCGGGGCGGGGCGTGGCGGGGCGCGGCGGAGCGAGCGGGACGGGGTTGCGACGAAGGGCGGCTGCGGAAGCGCCTCCGCTTCTTCCTGAGGCTGCGCTCGTGCCTGCTTCCGAGCCGCAGGCTCCGCGGCGGCGGCGGCGGCGGCGGCAGAGTGAGGTCGCTGCGGTGAAGAGTGTGGAGAGAGCTTGGGATGCTGCTGACGGGCGTAGCGCGACGGAGCTGGAGGCTACGTGCATTATGGGACTTCCAGCGGGGCCTCGAGCGTGCGGGGTAACCTCGCTGTTTGCGGTTCTTCGCTCGGCCTTGTTATTCTCTTTCGGTAGTGGTTTAGATTGGGACATGTTTGTTGTAACGTCGGAGCTCTGAAGAGAGACAACACCGATGACAGCCTTGAGAATACTGACGTAATAACCTAAGTCCATCCAAGCTTCTTTGTAAGCTGATATTTTTAATAAGAATTTCGGCTAATTCCTTTCGAACACCACTCTCATTACCGTGTGCGATGGACTGTAAGCATGTAAATGATCTTGGCTGTTCAGGTGACGCCGCGTCGAAAGCTGTGTTGCCGACGTTTCGACCATCTTGTCGTGGTCTTCCTCAGGGCTGTTGTGCACAACTACCCAGCCGTTCGGGCGAGCAGCGGTTATGCGAAGACGAAAGAGAAAAATATTTGCGTACGGCTCTAGTAGAAAGTGTTAGTCGGAGGCCAAAAATGTAGGGCTGAGTGAAAACATCACTAACGCATATTCTAATTCTTTGTTTCTTTGGATTGGCCCGAACCTCAGCTGACAGTTCGCGAGTTAGCCGTGTAGAATTAAATCCCGTTCACATTTGATATTTGACGTTTCATGTTTCACCTCTCCGATGATTCTACTGAACTAGAGATATTTAGAAACATAGGTTGTGAGGCGTTACATTAGTACATCTTGCTCTACATAGGCTCTAGATTCAGGAAGCCGTCGTCAATAACACTTCATTGGATGAAACGTATGGGAAGTTTAATTGTAAACTGATTTCCACTTATTAAAATAAATATTTTTTTTAATAAACCTGAACACAATACGGCCGATTAAGTCCAAAAATAAATCAATTAGCACACGCTGTTTTAACATTCTATTCAACTATTAGTGAAATATTTTAGCACATCTATATTAGATAGAATTGTACAGTTAATAATTGTCATTTTAATCTTTTCTGAAATTGTCATTTGCTGCATTCCATTCCGTAGAATTTTATTGACTGTTATTAATTTCAAAAACAAAGGTTAGAATTCAATGGGTGGATAAAAAAACGAATCTTCCACCATACTTTTTTATTGTGGAAGATAACTTTTTTTACCTATCCATGTGGATTTCCATAAGGTTTCCGCGGTAATCACAGATTTTATAATTAGATATTGGTATGGAAGTATTCGTAATAAGTTAAATTAATTCGTATAAAGTAATATCGTGGATGTACGAAACAACTTGTATCCAAAATTACCTGTCATTTTGACTGAATCTACTCATATTTGTACGTTTTTTCGCCGTCCAAACCCCAGCGCTACGCTCTCTCCATGTCAACGGCCTCTATTTGCGTTGCGCCCACTTTTTTTCCGGAGCGCCTGGGAAGAACGGGTCCGCGGAAGCAGGGCACTGAATTTTTCAGCAGGCTCTACACGGCGCGCGAGGAAAAAATAGGAACAGCATGAAACGATTTTATAATCCTTTTGACGTATCCACCAAATAGTTTTAGTAGACACGGAACGCCCGCACTGGGCGCTTGCAAAGCGAGGTACTACGTTGTGTAAATTTATTTATACACTGTATAAAAAGGGACAAGAAATTCATTTCCCTCGACATCTCGGAATTGTGAGGAAGGAATCTTGGAAGGAGAACTTAACGCATGTTGCATATTACAAAGTGAGGATGATCGAGATGCGTGGAGCATGTTTGATTTCTTAGCATCCTGTGAGAGATTGTGCTCTAAATTATTGGGTCTGTGTGGTTCTAGATTATGGAGAAGATATTCTCGTTTTTTTCTAATATTTTGTTTTCTTGACTTAGTCCCTTGATAAACCGACTAAGACGTTGATATCGTAAAGTAGGAAAATAATTGTACACACCTTCACGAAGTCCAGTTTTTCGGAACGCGTGGGGAACAAAGAGACAATAATACTTTCGAAAGAATAACACCTCTATATATCAAGATTGTTTTCCTGTTAAAAAAATAAAGAGCTTTAGAATGTTATGAACTAACTGTACTTGAAGAATTCAGTAGTGCGAGGACACTAACAGACGTGGGAACAGTTCCCCAAATTAGGCTATCCGTAGAAACGAATTAATGCAAACGTAGATGATTTTGTAATTTTAGGTGGAGTGTTTATGTGAAAGCCATATAACTCCACTTTTTACACATTTATATTTTGTTATAATATTATTTACGGAAAATACACATCTTTATCTTGTAAAAATTTACATCTGTTGGTAAATACTTTCAAAAAATAAGATTTATGATGGAACGTGATGAATTTTTACTGAACGAAGTCGACTCAACCACGCACACAGCTAATGGACATGGATGGGATTACGTTAAAAGCAGGCTCGTTTCCTGTCAGGTATTATACGTAGTTTGAATATTGCCTTTAGTATTATCAAAAAGAATGTTCTCATAAAAGTGAATTCAGATGAAATCAACTTTCCTTAAATATAAAAAACAGATGGTGTTTATTTATTCCAAATGGATAAAGTCAACCACGCTTGGGACACAGTATGAGAGAAAGATGCGAATCGTAATTAAAAGGATGATAAGTGAAATAAGGTTCCGTGTCTACTGCAACAATTTTTACAAATGCAAGCAGTAATTTCACCGCGGGAAGTTTTTAGCAACCCATACCACTGAATAAAGATTCAGTAAAAAGTTCTTTGAACGCATCTCAGGTTGAAACACAAAACTTTCAGGATGAGTAATTCCCCTCATTATAAAGCAATGCGTATGCTTAAGGGGTCATCTCCGTATTTTTTGCAAGAAAGTCTTACCAATGAAGTTCATGTTCCAATTAACTCGTTATCTCTTTTTGTCTAAATATTTTCAATTAGTTTTGTCTCATTAAATTAGCGAAATTATACGTCAGTTCTCCTAAGCAGTGTGTCATTCGCACCTTGTGTGATTTAAATTGCCCTGTTATATTCTTAAAACATTGAAGAGGTTTACGGCAGAGATTCCTAATCGTTTTCTTTCATCGACCAATTAAAAAACATGGTTTGCTTCATCGACCTCCTTACGATGTTCTCTATAATCTACTGCCCAAAATATTCAAAGTATGAAAATGGCATATATATTACTTAAATACAAATCCACCATGAAACTGAACGAACATTTTTTAAAAGAAATTTTTTGATTAACGTTTTATTATTTTGTACTATTCATTATAATTTTTAATTTTACAAATGTAAATAACTTTTAGAAATAAAATCACATATTCCAATTGACAAAAGTTCATTTTTTATTCACGTGTATGATTTAAAATTCCAAAAGAAGAGCTGGTTTGTAAATTATTAGTAGATAAAAACGAAAGAGGCAATTAAAAAATATCATAAAACATAATTATCAACTTCAATAATATTCTTTGCAATTAGTGAGATCTACTTCTGTATTATACTGATCAGTCACCGGTGTATGCTCAGCTCTCGACCACCAATCGACCCTTTGATCATCATTGGCACCCTTTAAAATATCATCAACCCCTAAGGAGTCGATACCAATTCCGTTTGGAACACCTGGTTTAAGGCAATGTTTATTCAAGGCTGTTAGAATATATGACATGATATATGACATGATATATGACACTTCTCTGTAAACTGTTCGTCTCTTTAAACGTCATAATTTGATCTTTACATTCAAGACCGGCAAGAATTGAATTCATTCTGTTTTTAGCTATCATTTACTGTCTTTATCCACAAATGGTTTTGATTACTGTTGCTCGAATATAACGGTCCATTACGAATAACACTGAAGATTGTTGGCTCTTACATTGCATATAAAGCACCGCAAATTTCAAATAGTTGTTTCGAAAAATGATATTGTGATATAAAATGAAACAATTCAATCTACAAGCAGTTTCTTTCTATATTACTTATTGTTATGCGTCATTATTTTTTCTTTTAGGCGTTTGTGATGGTAACTTGTGTCAAATTGGAAAATTATTTTCGAATCCATGTGCATTCCACACGTGTTATGTTCCTCTTGGCTGAATCCACACAATGACAGGACTTCACACATGTAGAGGATTTGTATATTTCGTACATATCGTACTTCACCGTTTTAGATTCGAAGGCTGCAATGAACAGCTTAAATTACTAATTTAACCTTGTCTCAATGTTTCACCCGGTTACGGTCGCCAATGTTCAATGTGAAACATTACAAAAATTGAACCAACTCTAACGATGAGAAGGCAGTTGTCGTCAGCAGTTTTCGAAAAACAAGAACCAAAACTTACACTCCCAATCTGTGGTGTTTCGATTGCAATATTCGTTGCAATATCTTATGCAATATCATTATCTCAATATATCCCGCTTTATTCAATATATAAAGTAAACAAGACTCGGAGGGTGAGACAACTTCTCTAAGCTTCGCGTTCAGCAAAAACAATCCCCACGTGCAACCATTAATTTACCGTCAGACCTTTCCGCAGCGCTAAGCCGACAACAAGCTACGAACTCGATGCGTTACTACCTTCTAGTGTTTACATGTTAGTAAATATGAGTCAGAGTCTGTCATGAAATGCCAACCTCGTTATCATGATTCTAATGTGAAATTTTGTTGATGTGAGAGACTACGTTGCATTTTAATTTAAATGAAAATATTATTAAATAACTTGACCTTCAACATATATTTATTTTCAAGAAACAATTCGAGAGTTCCTTAATAATTTTAGTTTCGTTCATTCATCGAGTATTTTCAGCTGGAAGAGAATGTCGCAAGAATTTAACTGCAGACAGGAAGCGGGATTCTTTCCAATGTTTCGAATTCTTTGGATTGTTGAGCCATACTTTAAATCGCTATTTTTGTATACTTTTCAGGAAGTTATTCCACAAAAGGTTTTTGTCGCGTCGAAAATTCAACTGTACTTAGTACATAGTGAAATATTGATCTTATCTCATGAGTGCTGTAGTCTATTGAACAGGAGAAGGATCTGTCACCCTGCTTGTAAATGTGTAAAGGTGTCAAATTGCCGAATGAATGGTAAGAACATGCAATCAATTTTTAAACATTTTTTAGAATTCACTCAAAGAAATTATAAATTCAAAAGTATAATTGTTTTTCTTGTATTACATAATAGTCAATTGAAATAGTATTTTAGTGGGCATTTTTAATTATTGAATATCAATTCTATGGAGGCACTTTCCAAATTATGGAAAAGTATACATCCATTAACAATTCAGAATGAAAGTAAAGGCTTTGATTTGGTTTAACGTTCTGTTGTTTGAGAAATGGAAAGCATTGCTATACAAATATTTGTGTAATCCATTCATATGTACGGTTCTCACGAATCAACTTGCAGTTCTTTGCGTGAATTATACCTCTGGAACACTCAGTAAAGCAAATAAATCCTGCGTTCTGTTCGACCCTGAAAATTACGAACAAAATAATCGTCTGGAATTTCGCGTCCTTCTGTCACACCGGAAGATATACGAGACAACCCATCAATCCACTCCATGCCTCCGCCTTCATCGCTCGGCGATACTTCATGTCCCTCTCAGTGGACAGCCTGGCATGTAGCGGGACGGTGCGGGGTTCGCGTAGGGATGGTAGTTATTACAAAAATAACGGCTTTTAAGGTTATTCCGTTTTTTTCACCTGCTTAATATGTCGATTATAATAGCTGAATATAATCGCTAAATGAAATTATCGTTGTATTTCTTTTTTTATTGTTTTAGTAATAGAAGCCTTGTTACACAAAAATTATTATTTACATTCTTACAGTATCAATATGATTTTATTTGTACATACTAGAATAATACTAAACAAACACACCGCGTCAGTCATTGTATATAACGTATGATATGGTATGTTGGTATGGCTAAACAGTAAAATTCAAACAGAACTAAACAGTAAAATGCCTGATGGAATGGCATTTGTTACTGAATATAATGTTTACCAATTTAACCACATTGCAAAAATGTCACTCGCTGAATAGTTATTTCTTAAATTAATGTCGTTTGCATAGCCAGTAAGGCTCCGTTATTGATTTTTTAAAAAAGCTCTTTTAACCGGGGCAACAAAATAACCGAAAAATGTATAACCAATCATCAACACTGTTTTTATATTAGATAGGTTATTCCCATTTCTAATTTGTGAGGATGTAGTATGGCTGGGCAACAAAATAACCGATAAACGTGTAACCAATTAACCCCCCCCCGTTTTGCCTATAATCGATTGGTTATTCCCATCTCTAGTTTGTGATGTCGAAGTATGGCTGGGTAGGTCGTAATTACGTGAATCGAAAAACTAAAAACGAGGTGGGCTGTGAAAATGTGGAGCGGGGACATGTGTAGCAGGCTGAAGTCAGCCGAAATGCATTCAGAAGAAGTCCAGTAGGGCCACCCTTCGCGGAGGCAGGGAAGCGAATTGGTGAGTTAGAACACGAGTCAGACGAAAAGAGCATAATGGGTTGGAGAAAACTGAGCGAAGGCGAGAATAATAAAATGGAGGCAGAGACAAGACAGGACAAAAATTATAGATGCAGGTCGGTCTATTGATAGCTAGTCAGTGAGAGTGGGGGGAACATGGGAAGGCGTGTGTTGAGGTGTTAAATGGGAGCGAGGTGGAATACTAAGGTGGGGAAAGGCTTGGCAAGTTGGAGAAAGAAGAATAGTGGAGTTAGCGGCGAAAAGATAAAGGAAGTTTGGTTTCGATTGGCGAGGGAAATTATACTATGGTATGAAGCGAGGCGAAAGAGGCGGAGGTGGTCAGAGGCGAATCCAAAAAGTATTCCAGGGGGAGGAGCAATTTCAATCCACTCACACACACACACACACACACACACACACACACACACACACACACACACACACACATGTACATATAAATATTGTTTTAAATTATTAAAAGATCGTCAGATGGAAACAAAGATGTGTGTAGTCGGCCCGGTGGCCGAGATCGCTAAGGCAGTAGTGTCGTAGAGGTCTCCCGAAGGGTCGCGGGTTCGAGTCTCGCGTCGGACATGGTTGTATTTGTGTTCGTCCTTTCACCCCCTATCGCCACCATATCGTTTCATCCACATAGTTACCATACCGTTAAACAGCAATAGTGGTCGCTATTGACCTAAGATGTTGATGCGACCTTAAATAACCAATTAAAAAAAAAGATGTGTGTAATCGTGAAGCCGATACTTGTGTGTTATAAAGTCCGATCAATGTGTGCTAATAGTTCGTAATAAATGAAGGAAATTATAAAGAAATATTAGATTTGGAGAGGCACCATGGCTCCCCTGCCCCTCCCTCCTGAGGCCGCTGGAGCTGGGAGAAGTGGGTGGCGGCGAGAGCCGAAGCGGGCCGGCGCGAGGTGGCCAGCCGGTGGCTGAGCCCTCGAGGGGCTGCGTGCGACAGATGGTCGGTCCCAAACGCACTCCGCTCCGCGCGCGCGTCCCGCAGGCGGCAGCGCCGGCGGAGGCGGCGGCAGCGGGCGGCCCGCGACAACTCCGCGTAAAGCGGCGACGCCGCGCAGGGCCCCGCATCGCGGACGCGGATCACAGGCCCGGGGCAGGGGGCGCTGCTCCAATGACGCGTGCCGCGGCCCCTCGGACGCGTGTCCCCTTACGCCCCCCGTGCGCCCCCCTTCACCCCCCTTACACTACCCTTATACCCCCCCCGCGGTCCGCCGCAAAGAGCGGACCCCCCACCCTCCCACTTCTCTCCACCGCTTACTTCCATCTGCCTGGTGTGTCATTTCTTCGTCATCTGTCCACTTTCCTCAGCTGTATTTGTACTATGCTCTGTGTTTATCTTCCTTCGTCTAGTATTTTTTTTAGACTCCTATCTCCTCGTTTTTTCTTCCCTTATTTCTGTTGTCGGTCTTCCTTTCATTTTGTCTATACTGTTCACGGGTTTGAACGATTCATAATAAACAAGACGAATTGGTTGGGTGTGTACGCAGGTTAGAAAATGTTGCTTCCTTTTCGTCATTTCTGTGTAGTTAATTTATTTGATCATTTATGGGGAGGAAAGGTAATTATTATTCAGTTTTTTTTTTCACATACGAATTTATATTTTTTCAATCATTCTCTCTGAACTCTTTCCTTCCAAATTCCTTTTTTTTTTTCCTTTTTTTCCCTATTCCTTATTTGTCAACTCTTCCCCCGTCATTCTCCGCTCCCACAGCGTCCGCCCCTCTTCTTCTCCTCTTCCCCGCGTCTCGCGCTTCCCCGCCGGGTCTGTTTTTCATTTAAAAGCGCGGTCGTACTTTGCATGCGCGGCAACAAAAGCTTTCAGCACCATCCATTCCCCGCCGCGCTGTAAGATTGACGTGTCTTTTAAGTGCCTTTTTCATATTTCAAAAAATTCTGGCTTCAAAGCGTTCTTAAACGTCAACTTAACTGCGTGCTGTGTAAAAACCGCCCCGCCCCATACACGCGTTTGTTTTTGGCGGCAGCGGTGACGCTCCGACGACTTCGTCCCCTCGCCCCCCCCCCTGCCGTGTCGCCCCTCCCCCGTGGGTCCCCCGGAGGAGATATCGTGCAGTGATCTAAACTTGGGCTGGGGATTTGATAGAAGGCAAAGATTTGGTTGCACTTTCTTCGCAGATAAACAAGGGAGTTGGGAGGTGGTGTTCTCTATATGTTCACGAATGATATTCGCAACTGGGGAGCAGTCAGTTTGTCGGAGATATCCAATGCTTTGTTGGATGATGTGTGATAGATGTCCCGCTTGAAAGGACAAATCAGGTTGAGAAATAATCTTGTCAGCACGATCGTTTGTGTTATATTTGAGTACACATTTGTACGCTTTTTCATGTCATTCATGAAACGTAACCCATTTCAAAGAGTGCTACATTTTGCGAGATATGTAGCTGAAACAAAGGCATGGAAGAATCAATCCAGAAGCATTTACAGTAGCAAGTACAAATGTACCGAGAGAAGCATTTGCAGTACAGTAGGAAGGCAAAACCCATGTCGTGTAAAACAAGTAACTTACAATGAGATCATAGATTTAATTGTAAGATTGCATACAAGTAAGATGTAATCTATTGCCTGGGATAAGGTGCGATAAAAAATAAATCGTTCATGTGGTTGAAATTTATATCTGAGATGTAATTTGCAAAGAAAATGTATTCCAAAATAGATGCTAGCGGTTTTGCTTTCTTTGATTCAGTGCAAGCAGATTCTGCATTTAAAGACAGTTGTGAAATGGAGTGACAGTAACGTGTGAAGTTTTGACTGACCTTCAAAGATTATTGGAATTTTGTCTATCTGGGTCAACATAACTTGAAATTTTGGAACGCGAACCTTATCTAGCACTTTGTGGACTCAACGAGGGGCTCAAATTAGAACAGTTTTCAGGTGTGTTTTGCGATAATTGTCTGATACTCTTTTTAAGACACATAATTACATAATTGCTTGGTTTGCCTATTTATTAACTTCAGGACTCTCTGCGGAAGAATTTCTAGGTTTTGGGATCTGTGTTGCTTATAGTTAAATGAAGTAAAAGTTAAAAGTAGCTTCAATTGTACTTTGCCACAGAGCAATGGTTGAATCAATTTGTGCAGTAGATTTAAATAATTCATTTTTTCTTCTTGTATAATCTATATACATTAGAAATTTGACTTACACCGATCAAATAAGAATATGTTAGCTGCAAAGCAATAGATAAAGGGAATTCTAATTGAATGTAAAGGAATTCGATATTGGTAATCATACGTTCTGATTTAATCAAGGTTATTTATCAGGATCATCTTTGTAAATAGTAAAGCCGAAATATGTATTGACCGTAAATTATGAAATATTATGTCTATTGTCCCAATACCAGAATAAAAGCAATACAAGATAATAGAGAGGTTTATGACACAATGCAAACAGCTGATAATAAACGAAATATCTCAATACAGTAAAGGAAACTATGGTTCACGATAGCGAAATAAACGACATTTCACGATCTATGAATTTCTATAGAATGTACCCAACAAAGCACTTCTAGAATTGTTTTCAGAGAATCGCTGGCTAGACATTAATATCACATTGAAATAAAAAAATTATAGTAAAATACACTGATATAATCAATACAATACAAATACAGGAACAACTGTAATAACTCGAACTTATAAATGAGAACACAACTCATTTGTAACTGTATTTGAATATTATTCTACCCAAGAGAAACGCATTTTTACTTTCTCTCTACAGAGTAGAGAGAAAGTTATGCAATGCTGCGCGAAAACATCAACGAATTTCTCGGTTGACGAACTTTCGGCAGAAAAAAATCTTATTACAGCGCCCTGATAACGAAAAAGTGGATACCTCCAGTTGCTGAATTTAGAAAACATCCTCTATCACGTGGTGTACTCAGAATCCATGTTTTGTGGGTCCTTGACACCGACAATTCGAATGACGAAATAGATTTTATTACTTGGTAGTTTTTTGTTTGTTTTTTTCTCCCTTACAAAATTCACAATTTAAGTAGTATATGACTTAGTGTAGGGATCACAGAATTTTGAAAATGTGCACACAATTCACTTTTCCCCATAGCACGTCATACGCAGTTTTTGACTGTTTTTTTGACGTAAAATAAATAAATAAATAAATAAATGACGGCTAAACGTCTGTCTGCCCGTCTGTCGGCCCGTCCGTCTGTGAACAAAGCTAGCGGCTAAACCGTTCAGCCGATTTTCTCCAAAACCGATACTCCTTAATCAATCTAACTGACGTGGCCCCTTCAATTTTAAACAGATGTTTTAATTTTCGGAAGTACTTTACATGAAGTCACTGGGAAATTTTCAACATTTAAAACAAAAATGGCTCCATCGCTTTTTATTAATTTGTTTGGATAGTGTAAAGGACGTTTAAGAGAATGGTGCAGGTCACATATTTGTTGAAAAACCTGATTTTTCGAAAATTGCAAAAGTTCAAAATTTTTCGGAGTCTTCATACAACTAAAATATTAATGATAGAGTTTTTTCCCTTAATGAAATGTGTCCCTTATATATATATATATATATATATATATATATATATATATATATATATATATATATATAAGAAGCAAGGAGTTTATATAAACAACTTGATATAAGTCAAATGTACGAAGGATTTTTAGCTTTCAGCCTCAGGCGTCTTGATTTGCCGCTCTCTATTTTTCACGATCCTGCGTATCCGATTACTACTGCCCATAAAATAGTTCGGAAATGTTCGCGTTAATCGGCTTTATCACAATCGCCCAGAACTACATTACTTCTCCTAATTAAACGTAAAATTTGTAAATCTCAAAATTTATATCATTACGAACTTTAGAAAGTTCTACCAATCCTCTGATTGTAGTGTATAACGATAATAAAATATGATTTGGGTTTTTTTTCTATACTTGGATTGGTCCGTTTATTGCGCTTTGGGGAGGGAGCGCGCAGGAGATTTAGTTGTGGCTGCCGGGAGTCAGTGGAATGCCGGGGTGACTACCCCGTTACCACGTTCGCTTCCGTCCACCCATCCACGCCGTGCCCGCCGCCCGCCCCCCCCCCCCCCCCCCCCCCCCCCCCCCCCCCGACCTCCCCCGCCCGCTTCCCACCCCCACCGCCCCCGCCCCGGTCCCCGCCGCCCTCCTCCCGCTCGCGTTCCTTCATAACTCCGAATTTTCAGGATGGCTTCTCGCTCCGCGCCGTTTCTCCGTTTTCTTAGGAGAGGAATGTCCGAGGAATTATTGCCGCGAGCTCCCCGATCACAATGCCCCCACGTGACCTCTACGCTTCGTCTCCCCACGCCGCGCCAAGCGCTTTCGACCTCTCTGCCCTCGCCCCCGCGCCGCACGCTTCTCCGCTTCCGGTGTCCCCGCTCCCTCCCCGCCCCGCCCACTTCTCCCCACCCGCGGCCGCCATTCTTCCCCTTTTCTCATTTCATTTCATTAGGGTTTGCTTTGGCGAGGCGTCCTCGATCCTCAGGGCGGGCGGGTCTGCCAGGGGGCGCCCTTATTTCACCTCCGAGGGGGACCAGGGGGAGGGGGTGGCTGAAGACGCGTTGCCTCACTCAGGCTTCCTCCTCACTCGGAACTTGCCTTCTCGGGAATCCCCTCTGTTCACCTGTCAACTTATTGCCCACGGTTTGTTCATGATCTCAGCATGTTGCCGACCGTTCGGCTACAATCGTCTTTCAAGCGTGAAAGTGAATGTATCGTGCTCGTGCACGAATTTCACGTTTCGTTTATCAGTAAATGATGCTAAGCTGTTTCCCAATTTGTCGAAAACATCTCACTTGAGTCCTCTCGTAAGCCAAACTAACGAAATGATTAATATCAGCGACAATTTGATAAAATCGCTTGTTGTTGCCTTCATTCATAATTCAACTTAATAAATCATAAGGGCGAGTGTAGGATTCTAGAGCTTAAAAAACTGTGCACTGTGCACAACTGGGTTTTTCTCTGCTCAAGTGTTTCTGTTTTCTTGACGTAAATCGGATATTGGAAATATATTTGGTATTTCCTATTAATCGGCGACTCAGATTAGAATATTTTTGAAACATATTTAGCGATTATCAACGTGACATTTTATTTTTTTAAACTAAATTAAGTTGCCACAATATTTGGTTTTTCCTCTTATTTTTTTTCTTTGTAAATTTATAGTATTTCGCCAACCAGTGCAAAGAAGAATGTATACTTCTCTACACATATTCCGAAATCGATGTTACGATCTTCCAGGTTGCGCATGAGGGTCGAAATTGATTCTATTTCGCCAATGAATATGTGATGAGAAATTTCATTTAACGAAGTTATTCATGCGATATTTGCCCCTGATTGAATGGAAATCTTTATAGCTGATGTTTCGCAGGTCACGTTCTTAGGCTGTCAGAGACATTTCGCTTACCTGCCGAGCACCAATGAAAGGTGGTATTCAAAAGAATCAACAGCAAAAATCCCATGTGTAACTTCATTATATGAAATTTCTCTCTACAGGTTCATTGGCAAAATGCGATCGTCGACACCCCTACATGTTCTAGAAGTTTGTAACATTTATTCTGAGACAACCTGCATATAGCCATGCATATTCCATTAAATACTGCTGTCCCCAAAAGGATTGGAGGGAAAAGAAACTTTCCTGCGCACTCTGCGTCCAATATATTGAAGACTGTTTAGTGATTCTTACCAATTTTCGACGATTCAGCTGCTAATACGCATTCTGTTCATAGTCGTGGGACGATCCCCCTCCTCACTCCAAAGGAACCTTTTAAGAAAATTTGGAAATTACCAAAAATCAGCAGTAACGGATAACCGGAAACGCTTCATCATCATCCCCATCATCGGTCTGTGTTTAACGTTGTTGGGCTGAGTGAGAAGGAAACCTGCGTGAGATATCGCATCTTGGCCCTACACTCGACCCTTCCAAACTATATTACTAGCTAAAAAGTACCCTGCGTTGCCCGGATATGTACTAATCAAAATAATCTACCTATATTAAAATGAAATGACAATATGGTGTATTCTCGCCGTGCCCTGTCTGCCCTGACCCACTGTGGCCTGTCCAGCCCTTTCCCTTCGCTTCTCGCCATTTCTTTCCTGCCCGTTCAGCTTTTGACCATGTCCCGCTCCACTTCTCCCTCTCTCACCATGCCCCCCCTGTCAGTCCCCGCCCGACTCTTAAACTACTTGAAGATTCATTGTGGCATTCAGGCAAAATATTTTCTCAGCCAGTATTTGACTGTTATTTTCATTAGGTTATTGTGTTCGATCAAGCGCGTTGAAATAAGTACCATAAAATATCCTTTAAAACACAGTAAAAGCTCTTGCCTTCAAACTGAAGAGAAAAATGGTGCTCTTGTCGGTCTCATTTGTTTAATAAAATAACTTATTGCAGGCTCTTATAAAGAATTTTTTACGGGCTCTTTTTTTGGATATTGAAGATGCGTGATCAAAACACCTTGATTCATTCATTACATTATTACGTCAATACATTAAATGTTTTTGAGGAATCAGATGATACTAAACATACCACAGGACCTCACCAGGCATTCTGAAGAGTAATTAATCAAAACATTGGCTACCGGACGTGATGGCTTCCAGACCAAGAACTGTGCTATACGAATCTTACTTTTGACAGCGCTGTTTCTCTTCAGGAAACCGCACTAATTATTTTTAACGTGGTCAAGAAGCGTTAGCCCTTCGAGATAAACTCACCATTTCACACCGAGATAAACACACCATCTTAGTGCCAGTGTAGAGTACCATCAAGCCTAAAATTCAGTCACTTGGCGCCTTGGACACCGATTTGCGCTATCCAAACTATGAAAATTGAAATCTACAAAATGTATTACACGAACATCTTATAAAAATGAATTGCCACTAATTTATATTACTTAAATTCATGAATAGTGAAATCTTTCCTGCGCTTACAACAACACTAAATTTTGCGCGTGTTTTGTACGCTCTATGTCTCTCAATATGTGGCGCCGTGGGCCTACTTATAAGTCCGCTAATGCCTGCAATGTATTTCCGTTCCACACGCCGCCTCGCCGGTTCTGTGAGCGGGGGAGGAGGGCAGCGGCCTAGGAGCCGAAAGCGCGCGGCGTCGGCTGAAAGAGGGGGGGACCGGGGGCGAGGGGGCTCAAGGCGAGCGGGGAACGGTGGCCCTCTTCTCAGAGAAAGAGGGCTTCCTGTGCTAATCCTCCACCCTCGTTTACATTCTACATTAGCCCGAGATAGGTACGAATGAACCGAGCAGAGCGCGACTCCAAGAGGTAACGAGCCCGGAGCGGGGGGGATAGAGAAGAAGGTCTGGGCTGAAGCAGGGGGGAGGCGGAGGGATTCACGGCCGAACGCTCTACGACCGCTTCGCCCGCCTGCCCCCCCCCGACGCCGCGCGCGACCGCTCGCTTCGAGGACTGCTTTGTTGCCCCCCGCCCCCCAGCCAAGGCTCACGGGCCCCCGCACCGGCGCGCTCGCCGCGGCCTCTCTTGTGCCCATCGGCCGTATGCTCTCCTTTAGCACTTGAGGCCGGGGGATTTAAAACGGGACGACGCGAGGGCAACCCTTGCGTGGGACGCAATTGTAGCGGCTTCGATTGCGATCGCGGACGTTAATTTGAAGGTCGGGCGATAATGCGGACTCAGTGAAGTAGACTGGGAGAGAAAGTCCCCTTTCTTCTGCTTCTCTACGGGTTGCTAGTCAAAGCGACGGAAAGAAGTTTCGTCATCTTTTTTTCTGTCGATGATACGAAACGGCTGTCACTGTCATGTTTCGTAGTATGAACTTCAATATTGACCCTGGAGTATGCACATCTCTATAGTATTGAGCTGTTGCGATATCCACTGTTTAATATATAGAATTTTTATGTTTAATAAACATTAATTTTTTAATACATATTATAACCCAAAAAAATAATACAGTTAAAGGAGAATGTTACAACAAATCAAGAATATAAAGTAATTATACCTTATCCCAGAGAATATCAATGTAATAATACCAATATTATTATGCCTCGTGTATTTCACATTATTCCAATGTTCTTGTCATTGTTTTGTTTCAGTAATTATTCCACGCTGTTGTATCGATACTGGCTTAATGATTATCATCAATTTTCCTAATTACTTATTCTTTGAACTCTCATGAAATTATGTTGTATGATTAAGAACCTGTATACTTATTTCAATATCTTAAACTTCGGTATTTGAAAATATAACATTACCTGTCTGAACCCATCAATAAACTACCAATATGCGGCTACTGCTAGTATGTTGTGGTAGATATTTTGATACGCCCTTTTTAATTCTCATGTAATCGTAAGCAATAGCATTCCTCTTTTATTCATCACCACGCCAGCACCCACGACCTGCTACTTCCACAGTGCGTTGATGAAGCACCGCCCTAGAAACGTCCACTCTTTGCTAAACACCTCACCGACCGCACGCACCATTTTCCGAGAACTCTCATTACGGATCGATATCCGAGGCGGAGTAAATGTACTGGAAATTCTTTGCTATTATGCTACATACATACGCGAGGTATGAGACGATATTGCTTTGTTTTTCAAGCACCGTAAACCATACAAACCAATATATCACAGTATTTACAAAGTGTCCAGAATAAAAAAAAACGCTTTTCGGAGCGTTGCCTTATTCTGAGAATAATGCACATTAAACATCCATTTCATGGTATCAGTCACAATGTAATCGAACCCTATGTCGATTACACCTTATTTTACATGGTCATTTACTCAAAAACACTTCGATCTCTACAGTTACTCTGTAGAAATGCAAAAAAAAGTAATATTCAAACAGACGGGGAAGTATTACTCGTGGAATGATGTAGTGTGCACAAGTTACAAAAACATCGATGAATGAACAAATGGTTGAATACCAATATGATGAATAACAGAAAAACAAAAATAAGCATTAAATTAATGCTGGCATAGGTCAACAACGCTTGACGATAAGGAATGAGGAATTTCTGGCAAATAATCTAATGATGTCAAGTCAATAAACTAAATAAACATTTGATTTAATGATTGCATTTCAAGCGAAATTAATTGAGGCGTTTGCTCTCCAAACCAGGTCATGTCAGTTGCAAAAAATTTACCAAACACAAAAATCTTCTCCCATCCACATGCGGTTTGATCCGCGCGGAATATGTTCTCAACGCTTTTTAGGTGGGAGTAAGCTACATGTGAAATACAGCTCCTCCTGAAGACCACGAAAATTTACCAAAAATGCAAAAACATTATTTTGGTAAATAATGAAATAGGTTGATTTTGATAGCGAACGCTTTAATTCTAAATTACTACCCCTTAGAATCTTCCGTAATAAAATTAAGAAAATTTGTTTCGAATTCATCAAGACTTCAGAGTGACAACCTATGAACTGTCATATTCCAAGAACTACCTACCTATCATGGTAACAGCTGCGACAATACTGCAAATGAAAACGCAGGTAAAGTAGAGGTTGTAAAGCCCCCATTAAAAATTACAGATTTAGAAAACCAATAAGAATCGAAAAAACACAATTGTGTTATCATTTCAAATAATAAATCACCAAACACTATATTTCACGGAAAATATACGAGACAAATCGTCACAAAAGTTTCAGTCGGGTCAATCCCAGCATCACAAATATACCTCAGATGTCAAACTATCGCGAAGACAAAAATTCCAGGAAAATCCACAGATCCATCGGTCTCAGAAACGCGACCTCGCCAGGTGCAAAACTCCGCTGGGCGAACGATCCGAAAGCCGGACTCAGAAACGCAAATCCACAGCAGGTATCTAACTCACGGAAGACGCAAATCGCGAAAATGAATTATGTAAAAGTGCATTAAACATGAACAAACAAAGAACGCGGGGCGCGCGGCGCCACGTCGGAGCTGCGCCAATCCGGTGTTGGAGGTGATGGTGGTGGTGGTGGTGACGCCGGCAGCGGCGGTGGTAGTTGTGGAAGTGGTGGTGGTGGTGGGGGTGGTAATTGTGACGGTGGTTGTGAGATGGTTGCGGAAGTGGTGGTATTGGGGGAGGCGGCAGCGGTGGTGGTGTTGATAGCGGTGGGGGGGTGGGTAATTGTGACGGCTGTGCGATGGTGGCGGTATTGGGGGAGGCGGCAGCGGTGGGGGGTGGCCTCGCTGCGCGGGCGGCCGTAGCAGCATTTCGAGGCTCTTTGCGCGCGCGCGCAGTTGCTTTCAGTCCTGTCCGCCCTCTGCGAGCCGGCGCTCTCTCTATCGCTTACCGGGGTAATCTCCGATTATTTATTCACGAGCCTGCGCAGCAAGCCCCGGCCGCCCGTCGTTTGAAACCAGGGTGCGAGCGAGGTGTCTCCGAGGTGACGGTTTTTCTTTTTGATGCATTTTTTTTACTACTGCGCCGGCGCTGATTTGCACACGACCGTCAGTGACCGCGGAGGGGGACGGGGGAGGAGGAGGACGGGGAAATGTGTAGGATTTGATTTATTTGAATTATTTTTCGTAAAAAAGCAGTAAAACTTAAGTGAAGTATTGAATCTGCGGATGTTTTCTTGAGCTCCACAGTCCTTACCTCACCCTTTTACAGCATATAATTGAATGATGAATAAAGGTATCAACAAAGCGTAGTGAACATCATTTGCCAACTAGAAGGGTTTGCTCCCGAATAATAGAAGATTTATTTTCATCGGCAAACAAAATACAGAATTAATTATACAGTGTTCCTTGCAAATTCACAACCCAGACCTTGGATCCTAATCGTATACCAACTAGCAAAATGAGAGCTCAACAAAACGCTCCAAGAATAAGTATAATCCGCCGATAAGTAGGAATAAGCGATGAAGAATTTTGAATTAGAAGAAAAAATTGAGAAAGACTAGATATTAAAGGAGAAAATATAAGGAACAATAGTCTACAGAAATTATTTAAAAGCTATTTATTTTCTTGCCAGTCATTATTATTTTACAGCAATTTGATAACATACGAAATTGACAATGTGATATTGTTTTATTTATTGCACCGGAGCAGTGGATCAACAACTTTTCAGGTCAATTGGATACAATCACTAAATGTGAAATGTGAAGCGTTGGAAGTTATGGCAGACATTGCCAAAATGTGATGGCATGGTTTTATCAGACCGCTGCAAAGTAACATTTCCGTTTGTGATTCATTCATGTAAAGACGTGCTCGTGAATATATTTGCCCAAAGTGCTTTCACTCTTTTAGAAGGAGTTTGTAGACTTGAAAGGAGCTGAATGGGAAAATAATAAAATCTTCATCAGGCATATATATTGCGTAAAATCGTCCCGTATGATAGTGTCGGAAGGAAGTCAAACGTACTAATAGGATAATCGTATAATGATATAGGGGAGGATACATCGGATTTTGGAAGGCTATTTGACCAAAAAGGATCAAGTGAAAACGCAAAGGTAAACTCATTTTCCTGAGAGGCATACGAATAATAATACTACGGGGCAATACATCCCACTCTCGCAGAGCACTGGAGTGCAATGTCAGTTTTAAAGTGCGGAACCTCGGATTTTCGATCCGTTCAGGACGCGAGTCATAAGAATATTGAAAATGTAAATGTAGTCAAATATGTCAAAATAAAGCATTACCTCTCGTAATCATCGCCTTAAGAATGCTTAATTTTCAAAGAAATCCTCCTATCGTCTGGTTAATTTCAGCCAAAATAATACATTTTGAATGACGTGGTAAATATTTTAGACGTTAAAAATAAATTAGTTTTCTGCTGGTGTTCTTATGAAATTGCCTCTTTAAAGCAGGAAAAGTCAAATAGCCGTGGCAAACACCCACATGAACGAAAGGCGGAACATCGCTTTGAGGAAAAGCTCCATCGAACGGAGTTCGTCATGCCGAGCTTGAAGTTGATCAAGGGACACGGATCTGTCACTGGCGGTGCACGTTGCCTACCCGAAATCTAGAGCTACGTTTGTTGACGACCACCGTGACGCGATGAGAGCCGTGCAGTCAGAACGCGAGCGGCCGGGAGAGGCCGGACGTGCTCGGTTCGGGGGTCGTGCCAACGAGGGTAGGAGGACGGGGGTCGCAATAGCGGGGTAACGTGCGGGGCGGGGAGGGGCGGGGCGGAAGGGGAAAAGCGCGTGTAACGAAGGACGCGAACCGGCTGCGCTAATGACGACGCCGTTCCGGCCTCCCATTAATCTGCGGACCAATTTAAAAAAATACGGCCGGAGAGTGTTTCAAACTGCTCTATTGGGTGAATCGAGAGTGGTTTGCTAAATAAATGAAAAATAACCCCGGCACGCCTCGGTCTGGCCTCCGACGAAGAGCAAGGCTGGAAGGCGGGCGGGCGAGCAGGCGGGCTGGCAGGCGAGCGAGTGAGCGGGTAGGCACGCCGGCGGGCGAGCGGGCAGGCGAGTGAGCGAGCGGACAGGTGAATGAGTGGGTGGACGGGTGAGCGAGCGGGCGGGCGGGTAGGCGGGCGGGCGGGCGGGCGGGTAGGCGGGCGGGTAGGCGGGCGGGCGGGCGGGTAGGCGGGCGGGCGGGCGGGCGGGCGGGCGGGCGGGCGGGCGGGCGGGTAGGTGGGCGTGTAGGCGCGCGAGCAAGCGACCGAGAGGGTCGGCGGGCGAGCGAGCGGGTGGGCGGGCGGGTGGGCGGTTGGCAGAAGGGCGAGAGCCGTGTACACAGGCGCACGCCACCAGTGGCTGGCCCGCGAGCACGCAGAGGCGGCAACGAACGGGCTGCGGGAGCACGCGGAGGCGTCAGAGGGAGGGGTAGTGGAGTGGGAGGGTGGTGGACGGTGGCTGCGGTGACACGGGGTCTAACAAGCGCAATACACTGGCGGTGAATTCGAACAGGGGGCTTCCAGTGAGAGGACGGGAAATGGGAAGGAGGAGTGGCGGTGAAGGACAAAAGGGGTGTTGGTTGGGAATGGAGTGGAACAGGCACGAGAAAGGCGCGGAAGAACGAAAACCGGGCGAGAGTTGAAAAGAAGGAAAAAAGAAAGAAAAAATTTCAAGATTGCCGGGGATAAAAACGGGCCAGGGAGAAATAAGGAAAAACTGAAGTATAAACAGGATTCGAAAAAAAGTGAGGAAATGGTAAAAAAGAGGAAACAAAGAGATAGGACCGGAGTAAATGGACCATTTGAATTAAATCCACCAGGACGACGGAGCGAGAAAGAGGAAAGGACAGTGTAAGGGTGAAACTACTTGCGGTGAAGAGACGGCGACAATCAAGGAGAGCAAGGAAAGTGATAGGGGAGAGTGTAAGGAAGGGAGAGAAAAGTATGTAAACGGGCGGGATAGGAAGGGATGGAGTAGGGGTAGAGACGGACAGGTCATAGCGAGAGGAGAGAGTGAATAGATGGGGGATGGGAGAGAGTGCGTGGGGACGATGTGGGGCGGGGTAGCAGCAGAGTCGGGATGCAGTGCTGATGGCGTGTGTGGGCGGGTGGTGGCGAAGGGACGTGGCTGGGGGGGAGAGAGGGGGAGGAGTGTGGCGTGCGCGGGAGTGTCGCTTCTAGTGGACGCGTGGATGAATAAATGACGGATGTTGTTCTTTTTTGCGCTGTTTCCACGGAACGCACGAAGCGAACAGGGGAAGTTGCGGGCTTATCCGTGATACACATCTACCCGCTCGTGTGCGAGTTCGATGTCGGGACATCTAAACGGATATTGAAACGTTTTAGTCTTTAGCGTTTTGCTGGGGATTAAGTTGTACCAACGTTTAACTGTTTCATGGACGGTAATTCGTAAACAATGAAACTATAATTAATTTCGAAATGTTAAATTTATTATACGGTGCTCGAAATGTAGCAAATTTAATTAGAAGGTTCCTGCCTGTGATCCATTTAATTGTCAATATAACGGAGAGGACTAATTACTAAGTAACAGAACGATATTTTAGATATTAGGACTCGAAAATCCTAAATAGAAGAATTAGCTTGATCGTTTCGTTACGGGACATAAAACAGAATTGTAATAGAAGCTGTATGATATATTTAACCGTAATTACACGTTTGCCGACCAATATTGATCGTAAATGTTCACAGTCCTCAGTTGACGAAATGTAAAATTAGACACGTTGCAGCTCATATTAACATAAAAATTATTGTTGATTAACATTGACTACATTGTTAAAAATATAATTTATCATAATCCTTTAATAATGAATAACACTATGAGAATGTAGCTTAAATCGAGCATCTCCATATACCTCAAGGAGTTGCATTTACATTTTTTCTCTGTCCGTCCGTCCGTCCGTCTGTCTGCATGGCCGTTTATCCGTCAGTCCGTCTAGCTACTAGCGCCTAAACCATTCGTGCGATCTTTTTCAAATTGAAAAATTCCCTGTTCATCCGGCTCTAGTTGAAGCTTTGAAATTTCGAAAAGCATTCTTTAAAATTTGGGGGTACTTTACATGAAGCTCCTCGGACATTTTCAGAACTTTCTGGAAAACGGCTCCAAATTTTTTCTTTAAATTCCTTGTGAGAATGGAGTAAAATGCACTTATATAGGCGGCATAGCTCCGATTCTCACAGTTAACTCTGAATTTTCGAAAATTGCAAAAGTTTGAATTTTTTCGCCGTCTTCCTACTACTACGAAATTGAAGACAGATTTTTCCATCAAATAAAATTTGTTGTCCATAAATTGTCATTTCATAAAGGTATGTAGAAATGTTTTTGAAAATTTTGGGAAGTTTTCGTGCAATAGTTTGTGCAATATTTGTAATTTTAAAAAATAACAAAAACAAGACTCTCAAAAACGGCTGCAAGTGTTTTCTTAAAATTTTTGGTAGGCTTAGTGCCAAACGGAGCCTATACGATGGCATAAATGTCGTATTGCTCTACTCCTGTTTTTTTTTCAAAAATTACAAAAATATAATTTTTTACTTGTCTCTCACATTGGTAATATTTACATTAGAGACGATTTCTTTGCATTATTATATTAATGAGTACATTTTCTTTAAATAATGTCATATAAAGTTTTTCGAAAATTCACCAGTTTTCTCTGAAAATTACCTCAAATTTCCGTATTTCCAGAAACGCTCACACGCTATCTTCTCAAAAATGGCTCCAAATTTTTCTTCAAATTTTTCCAATGGATAGTACTAATTGCAGTGTTTACTACGCCGTAAAGTTGATTTTGGTGTATTCTTTTGTTAGTTTAAAAAATTATTCCATTTTAATTCTATACATTCATACATTTGTGAGTGAATGTGTTTGAAATTAAGTTTTTCGAAAACTCAATAGATTCCTGTAAAAAAGAGCTTCAAATTTCGTATTTATCGCCATTTTGCTTAAAAAGGGCTTCAAAGTTTTCAATGAAAATTTCTATTTAGGACGAGATTTTACTTTTCTTTTATATTCTTGAATCAGTATTTCAGTTGTACCATTAGGAAAGCAAAAAATTGAGAAAATGTCAAAAAATATACTTTCGGCGACTATTGATAGCAGCTGGCCAGAGAATGGAGCAAGACCTTACGGCCAGACCACTCCAAAAAAATTAGAAAACTTTGCTCCGACAAAGTCTGTGCCATTCTGTAGCACCTCTAGTTCTCATCTGTGGACGTGCTTGTCGATCGACGGACTTTGCCGCCAATGATATAAGTTGGGTCTGAACTTTGCATTGAAACTCGCCGTGCTCGCCGTGCCATCTAATTCGAAGAGACGAAAATAATTCGGTGCCAAGTCGGCTCTGTACCGAAACACTGTGTGATCAGGCACGTCCCATCTTCCTCAAAAGTTGTTTGGTTACGTCTGTACTGTGAGGGGGGATGTTGTCATTTCTAGAACCCAAAATTCTTTCGTGTGAAGGTTTGCATGGTAAAAGCGGCTCATTTTTGGTGAATTTCTGATGAACAATTCCCTGCGTTTTGAAGAAAGCGATTAACATCTGCTACACTTGGCGGCGGCGTGAATCGTCAGTTATCTTCATGAACCCACATCTCAGTTCTGACGATATGGAACTGGTAATGGCAGTGGTTATGGTGAAATACATGCGCAACCGACCAATGCTCGTACTTGCCTAGGTTGAACGGTTTAATCGAAGGTTGAAGAAAACGGCCCACGTAGTTTTTTGTATGACGAGACCAGTAGTATATGAAATGGCTGTAGCTGGTTTCGCCAACATCATTAGGAGGTATTTCCGGTTTCATTGGAGCCAGCCTAATTTCTGTTTATACAAGCTCTAAAAGTGTCCACAATTTGAACGGAAGCATTACATAATACTGTAGGCGAGGCGCGTGGGTCGTGGTCACAGAGTGCGGCGAATACCCGGAATGAATGCGCGCCCTTGTTTCTGGAAGGAGGGAAACAAAGCGGCGCATCATGCCCGAGGCACCCCACTCGACGGGCTTCGAAAGCGACTCTCGCCGCGCCCCGTGAGCCCTTGGCGCGCCGGTCGTTAACCCTGGGCCCTTGGCGAGGCCCTCCACGCCCTCCGCGCCTTCCACGCCTTGCACGCTCCGCCCCGCCCCCGCCGGCGTCGCTCCGAAGGACAAGGACCGCTGTTAAATAAACTCATTTCTGACGGCGAGCGCGAGGGCGGGATCAGCCCGCCAAAGGAACTCGCTGCCGCCCCGCCTCCGCGTCGGCCACGGCCGCACCTCCCCTCCCCTCCCCTCCCGTTCCCTCCCCGCCCGGCGCCGCCCACGCAGCCCCACAGCCAGCCGGCGAAAGCAAATAATAATCGACGCAAGGATGGGGCCGGGGGGGGGGGCGGGGGGGGGCGGGGGCGGGGCGGACGGCGGTGCCCAGCCAAAGGGCGGTGAGCGCCCGAGGAAGGGCAGCAGCAGTAGCAGCGGTGGGGCGGGCGGGCGGGCGGGCGGTGACGCGCGGGCGGGCGACAGATAATGAGCGACAAAGGGCGGACGGGGGGCGACGATAGATGCCGGAATTGGTCCGTGGCTGAGAGAGGGGTCGTTGCCGGCGGCTGGGACGCAATGCGACAAATTACAGGCACAGCGCGGGAGGATATGAAAGAATATCGCGACTTGGAGGAAGTTGGGGCTGACGTTTGGCATGCAAAGATGTCGTGGGTGTTACGTCGTGGAAGGAAACAAAACCGACAGCTTCCGGAACAAAAATAAACGTTCGTTTTCGTCGGAAAGGTGTCGATGCGTTTTCTTCTCTCAACATTGATTTGATTGATCAACAATTATTGAAAACAACTCCCGTTGTTTTCAATAATTTTGTCTCTTAATGAGATGGAAGTTTAGATTTATAGTCACGATACAAGATAAAGTTCACACTGCACGAGGAGATTTATCGAATAGCGTTGCGTCACCTTTGCCGTTGTCTCTGCAGCGCCTCTGCCCGGGAGGTCCTAGGATTCGAGTCCCGAAAGTGGTGGATTTTGGATACTTGCTAAATAGGCTCCATTCAATACTACACGAATGCCGGAACACTATCCCAACAAACGGGCCACACACCGAACGAAATCTTTCCTTCCTTTTACTTGTTCTATCCTCTCTCTTTACACACACACACACACACTGCCATACATGTCGGGGAACCAGTCAGGTGCTTGAAGCTTGTCTCAACCAGGTTGGTGCTTTGCTGGGGCAGGTACCGAGAGCGGGAAATCCCCGCAAGCCGATGTGAAGGTCGGCGCTGAATCTCACCCACAGGAGGAGAAACATCGTCACCTTTTGGGACAAAACATTCGCTACATTAATGGGACTAATAACCATAGTAGGTGACGTGCCCGAAAATATCAGTCAATTAATCAACAACTGCGATCTAGAGAATATTTTCATTCCGCTATTTTATATTTTATTTCCGCTATTTTATATTTTATTTCTATTATTCAGCGTTTAAACGAAACTACCACCATATTCTAGATTCCTTGCTTTCCTTTGTCTCTCTTGACTTTCCGCGTAGAAGCATTGTATGCAATATACAGTTGCATGCGAATCGATGCTAATAGAGTTCGATAATCCCATTTCTACGGACGTTGTCGAGACATTTTATATTCCAGAGCAAAACAACTCAAACAAAATGTGACACATTCAATATTTTTAACACGTTGATGGAAATATCGGGGTAAATAATTCGAGTTGTCAGACTGAGTGTTTGGGCATTTGTGACGCACGCCCAACAAAAAGTTCCGCAGAGCGACTCTAGAGATCTGTTCATTTAAAGCATTTCCTTCAGTTTCTGACAGTTTGCATCTTGAAATGGGTATAGAATACCGACATTCTGTGTATGTACTATATATGTATACGGGAATGAGATTGAGGAGACATTCTGGTATATTGTACTCGAAGATTTCTGGTGGATAGGAGAGTCATAACTGTTTGATCTATGTTGTCGGTAGGCATTTAGACGCTAGGTGGTCTTATAAAAGTCATCTGAAAAATGAAAAACAATCATCTGTCTTCCACTTCCCAGAAACAATTTCAAATTGTGTTCCACAATTAGAATAAGTTATGTTTTTTCCTGAAAAAAGTTTAAAGAATCTTTCTTTGTGTTACCAAGTTTTCATCTTTCTCTGGTTAATTGAACTATTTCTTCTATTTTATTTATTAATATTATGTTAATGATACCTTTCAAGTTATCGTCGTACATTTGCACGAAAGCATTTTTCTCTTCTTTTGTTCACCTTTATGTGTAATTGAAAGTTATTTTCATCGAGAGTATCAGTCCTTTGATAAATTGTAAAAGCTGTCTAGACATTAGAGAACCTTTTTGTGAATCATCGATGCCTTAGGAACTACGAAGCGATACCATTTTCTCATCGATTTCAATCTCGTGTCAGACGGTGTTTTACGTCTTCTGTAATCGCTGGGAAGAGAATTGTCTGCTCCGATTGTGTCTCCGGGAAATTTCCAGTTTCGATTCCGTTGGGGAAAACCTTTGCGCCATACCCTCCTTAGTGTTAGGCTTTCAGAAGAGTTATGGCCGGTGCCTTACCCTGCCTTACCCCATCATATAACTCACCGCATAGCGTTTGGAACTAGAGTTCGAAATGCCATATACGAAACTTGAGAAAAATAAATAGCTATAGTGAATTTTTTTCGTGCTGAATTTTTTCCCTGCCGAATTTCATAATACGAACCTCATCTTAAAGTTCCAGATTTTTTAACATAAATCATTGTCTATGTTCATGTTTTCATCCATAATTAGGATGAAAACTTGTTTCACACATTACAATGGATGGTTTAACGGAGGAACCTCGGGTGATATTTCGAGCTCAAAACCACTTTTGAAACCAAACTAGAAAAACAAATCTAATGTTAGCCCCAACTTCGGTTCGGTGTTTCTAGGGCGTAAATTAAATGCCGAGCTATCTTTCAAAAATGAAATGAATTATGCGAATAAAATGAAGTTAGTATAGCATTAAATACATTTCGATACTAGCAATTTATCACTTTTTTAATGCTTATACAGAGACAATAACGTACAAATTTGGCACGGGTAACGTATTTTCGTTAACGTTAATATCTGTGACGAACATAATTTTCTATTGATGGACAATGAAGAAAAAAATTGATTCATAGTCAATGATATTTTAAGACGTTATGTATCTTGAAATTTTCGTGTAATTTCAAAACACTTCTTTTAGCACGGAAAACATAAGCATTTTGCATATACACGTTACTTTAAATTCCCGCATGTATATAATACATTATGTGTTTTTCACATCGTTCAATATGAGTTGTCGCTCATGGTTCTTTGTGTCTCCTTCCTTCAAAACAATTTCGTCATTACAAAGGATTCCCTGTACGAATAGAACTATGCATAATTAATCATAGAGGAGTTTGCGTTCATAGATTGCACAACCTTTTTAAATAATATAATTTAACTTGTGTTTCTATATTCCGATTTTCCTTTACCTTTTTGCTCCGTTTCCCTTTTCAGTTTTGCCTCACTCTATGTCGCGTTTCTTTCATTTCCTCTTGTTTTCTTTCGGATGGCCGTCTCCCCAACACCTCAAACGTCTTCCCCTCATATAAAGGAGTCGTCTATTTTCATTTCCCTCCACTTTTCCGCGGCCATTTTCTCGCTACCCTCGCGAGCACGTCCGAGGCCCTCTACTTTCGCCTAGAAGGCCGCCGCCGGGGAGGAGTTGCGGTCGGAGGGGCGGAGAAACAGCGCGCAAGGGCCGTCTGGCCTTTGAGTCTCTCACCCGCTCTCACCCGCTCTCGCGCCATTGTCACCAGTACCACTTCAATTCCATTTGCTCTCGGGGCCGACCTGTGGTGTAGCCCTGAGTGGGCAAGGCGCAATCCACCTCTGGATACACGGCTTGAAGTCTCGGCCCTTCCGTGTGGAGGATGGGCCGCACGAAATGGACTCGCGGTTCGTGTTAAAGAAGAGTAGCCCTGCTTTCTTTGTTTCTCATAACGCAATTATTATCAATTTGGATGTCCATCACAAAACCGTTTTATTTATAATTTATAAATTATCGTGTGTTAAGATTGTTAGTCAACTAGGTGAATTCGAGAGATTGGTTTAAAACGTGTTAGACTGAATCCCCGCCAACCACTTTAGGATACATATATTAAATAAACCAATTATCTAGTTTTTAAAACTTTATTTTTTTTTTAAAATTTTTTAGCATTTGGAATGAAAATGCTTTTTTTTTTTAATTTGGAGAATTTCTTTATTCAGTTTTACCGTAATTCAGTCAATGGATCTTAATTCATTAGAAATATATATCATTGATTCTTCACTCCACTATTCTGTACCAAATAGTTGTCTGGAAGGTAAATTCAATGTTCATAATTCTAGTGTGTTGACGAAAATCTGTCCTTGAGCTCATGATGACGACGATGACAAAATAATAATAATATATCATTGGTAAATAATTCGTCGAATATTTATGTAGTTCTGCTTGACACTTATCAGTAATCGCAGTTGTCCCAATCCCAGTAAGCTCTGTGTGTTCTTTTCGACCTTCGAATTGTTTCTACCTCCGCGCGAATCAACTTCAGATTTAGGTGCATCTCTGTAGTCATGTCACCTTCCATTGTGTTTCATTTCAACTTCCTCTTCCAATGACACGTCGTTCCATTTATGGCTTCATCCCCTGTTGCGTTGTCTTCAGAGTTCATACTATCCCTATCCTCCCCTTCAATTTTCGCCGTTCTCTTCGATTCACAACCTTGTGTAACTACTGCCGTTTATCTCTTTCTATCGACGTTTTAACCATCATTTCACCCTCATTGCTGCCGGTTCGTCTGCGGTTCTTCGACTGTCGAGTTTCCTAATTCATTATTTCACATATTTTTACACTAATTTGGGCATTCTCAGACACAACCATCCAGAAAGTAACCAGCAAGGAATTGCTTTTAGATCTAAAACTTCTAGTTTATGTCCAATTTTATGGTCATATGATCAATCCAATTACATTTGTTTTGGACAAAAAGGTTTCACTGCAGAATTTTGCAAAGAATCTCATGTTTCCCGTACAATGCATGCCATGTGCTCCATCGCCATAGATATTTGTCACCACTATCTTTCCGAGACTCCGTTATTCCAATTCTTTTGGAGTCACCACGGAGTCGAAATATTCCTTAGAATAGCCGAGAAATGTCAACGGTGCCGGCTAGCCGGGCTGCATTTACCTTCTTAAGGTATATAAATTGAATTATTAAATGAGGATTAAGTGAATAATTTTGGAGTAGTGCTGATGTGTGAAACAGGGAAAGCGGGAGATCTCGGAGTGTTCCTCCGACTACATTGATTGATCCATCATAAATTCCATAAGCATGTATTACGTTTCAACCAAAGGTCTGAACCTGAAAGCCTCAGTGTGAGCACTGAAACTCAGCTTATTATTTCACTATTGACTTACCATTAACCTATCATCGTGACCGCTATTCCAGAGTCTTTCTCTGAAGGAATCCCTATAGATCAGTGCTGAAAACAACAATTACGTCCTGTCTCTAACCATCCGTACAATTCGTAAAATGAAGGTAAGTTCCAGAAACTACAAATTTTGATAGAAGTGTTCATCTCAACCATCACTGCCATCTTTCTCCATTATGCCTTCTCTCTCGTGGAAATATCAACCTTGCTCCCTTGTCCAGAGCCATTCTACTTTGCCATCTCCAGTAGCACACCGTTCACTAGGAATGCTCATGTCGTAACGAAACGGTTCTTGTAATTGGTTCAGAACTCCATTCTTAATGTAAAATGACCGTTGTTTTGAAATATGGTTTGTTCTCTTTTAATCTATTCACATAGTCAAAACTCAAAGATTTATTTTACACCAATATATATATATATATATATATATATATATATATATATATATATATATATATATAAGTGCTCATTCTGCATTCATGATTCCAGAAAAAAAAACAACTGAAAACTAGAATTGGCTTGCAAAGTATTGCAGAGATCGCGGATGATTAATAATGTTTTAAAATTATTTCATTATATCAGTCATGTCTCGATTCAATAACTAATTTTTCACACGAAGGCAGACATATCAGATCAATCAACACTTTCTAATAATTGAAGTACTTGGCCAATGCTTAAAGAAGCGATTCAAATCTGCCCATGCCTGCAATTCGCCACCTCTTCGGCCCAATCTTCCGCTTCTTCGATCGTCCCAGGTGAGAGACCCCTGTCTGGGCGGCGCGGGGCGGTGGCTGGGGCGGGGGCGGGAGCAGGGGCGGGGCCGGAGGCGGGCCGCGGGCCGCTGGGCGCGCCGCCGTTCTCGCGCGTCCGCTTGCGGATCTTTCATTAGCAATTGTATCGTTCGTTCGGGCACCGTTTCATTAAGGCGGGACGCTGCGTTTGCTATCGTTCGCCGCAGGCGCTGCCCGCCCGCCGGCCCCGCCGCCACCGCCGTCGCCGCCCGCGACGTCGCCGCCGCCGCCGCCATCGCTGCCACCACCGCCGCCGCCTCCGCCTCCGCCGCCGCAACCGACGACGACGTCGCGCCTCCAGCAGACGCGCTTTTACGGCTCTTTGTTATTTGCAGATAAGTGGAATGTAGCCGTAAAACGGAGCCCACGCGTTAACATTCAAATAGGTTCCCACTTTTATCATGGGAAAACACATTTACCGTTATCTGGCTATGCCATCAAATTAGGGCCACAAAAATAGAGAGCAATAAAAGGGCCGATTGCAGGCGATGGCGGCGGCGGCGGCGGCGGCGGCGGCGCGGCGGAGCGCGAACTCACACTGCGAGGCCCCCGTCAGAACCGGGCGCGAGGCGAGTTCGGGGCCGGACGCCGGCTGGTCGCGGCCGTCAGTGCGGCTCTTTGATTTATTCGGGTTATTTCGGCTTTTGTTCCGACGCGGAACTGACCACACTGCTCCGCGCCACCCGCTGCGCCGCCCGCCCCCCCGCCCCCGCCGCCGCCGCCGCCGCTGCCAATTTCGGGCTTTGACGTCGCGGTTTCAAGTAGCCACCTCGTCGCCCGGCTGCCCGTTGGGAGGGGGGACCAGTGGTGGTGAAGGATTGGCTGGAATTAGGTCTTGCTCGACGGGCGACTGCGGGGACTAGAAAATCGCCGACTCGATAGTGAAGTATTGATTGGGCCTGTCGCGGCTAGTTAACTAGCGCGGACGGAAGAGACGTGGCCTATATGGAACGCGGTAGAGGAACGAGGGTGCTGTATTTGACTCGAAAGATGCTCGAGGAATACCTAAGAACGTTGGAACAAAAATCATGGTGACCTGGAACAAAAGAACGTAACAATTAAGGTAAACTGAGGATCGGTCAAAAATAAACCATTGATAAATTTGTGATCCCCGTGGCATTTTGTGGTTCCCATGAATCAGAATCGACTGGTGTAATGTAAAAACGTGCCAGAATGTTGACTTTCACAACTGACTTATATTTTTTATTGATATATCTTTAATTCTGCTTCATTCTTATTTACTAACGTGAGAATCGGCATCTGGGCGGTCCGCTAATTTCGCTAGATCTCACTCGCGATATACACTTTCACATAGCTCAAACATTGACGCAAAGACTATCTCTGTATATACGCAACCGCTGCCTTAGAACGCATTTTCAAAAATAGATTTTGATTGGCATCGAGAAACATCATCCCCAAAAGAACGGCAGTGACTACATTATTTGTATTAAATATTCTATTTCGCTTAGTTTGGTGGCTTACTGGAGTTTGCACTAGAAAATGGTGTACTGGTTATAGTGTGCAAAATTGACTTGTTTGTACCATGTTTGCTGATGGTCGAGATCGTTTCTGTTCACCAGTCGTGTATCTCGTTTTTCTTCTCTATTTGTACTGAATGTAAATTAGTATTGTGGCACTCAATTGATGGACTGGGTAACCGACGAAAAAGGATGTTTTTGTTTTCTATTGTTTGTGCTTAGCTTTATTTGTAATTTTATTCCATGAATTTGTCTGCGTTCAGCGCTTTTGTGTTGTAACATCTCTTCTATTAGCGCTTTATGTTTGATGCATTACAAATATTCTTTATTTCACTGTGTTGTTCTAATAACACTGTCTTATTATTAAGCAATGAAGTCATGTCTCTACCTAAAAATGCATGTAGTGTATAACTGAATAATGACTAATAAGGTAGATGGGATTTCTTTGCTCTGACATCTATTGCTTTTCGTATTGTTAATAAACCGTCAACTGCTTAGAACTTTAGCTTTTGCAACATACATTATCTAGAAAAGTCGAAAATTATGGTTTTTAAGAATAAGAAGGCTTTTCCTTTCATAAGCATTTAGAAATGTCGAATTCTAAGGACTTCTATAGACATAATTAAGGAATTTCACAATTAGCGTCGAATGCTTTGTACTCTACTTTACTAAAGAAACTAGTGGTGCTAAAATGGCACGGACTTTTTCGCTCCTATTTTCACGCAAAATTATTCGAAAAGTACTCAAATTTTCGAAAAGTTTTACATGACCTTCTTTCAAAATCTATCTTTAAGGAACTGATTTCATTAAGGGAATGTCTCGATCTTTAACATTTTAGTTGTAAAAAGACTCCGAAAATTTTATTCCTCTTTCATAATTGAAAAATTCTTAAATTTTTTTGGAAAATCAGGTTTTTCAAAGAACATGATTGGGTCATTCTCTTAAACGACTTTTACACTATCCAACAACAAACTTTAATCAAAACGATGGAGCCATGTTTGTTTTAAAAATTTTGAAAATATCCCAGGGACTTCATGTAAAGCACTCTCCAGAATTAAAATATTGATTTGAAAGTCAAGGGGCCGTGACATAAGCTAGATCGATTGAAGAATATCAACTTTATAAAAAATCGGCTGAACGGTTTACAAGCTAGCGTTGTTCAGAGACGTTTTGCCCACATTTGATTTTTCTATATCAAGGACCCACCAAAACATGAATTTTGGCTACACCATGTGTTAGAGGTTTTGTTTTTCTAAATTTATCAACGGGATTTATCCACTATTTCGTTACCAGGCCCCTCAAAGTCTTTTTTGCCGAAAATTCGTTGTTTTTTTTTTCACGCAGCATTACATAACTTTCTCTCCAGTTCGTAGCGAGAAAGTAAAAAGTGATAAATCAAAATCATTGTAACAGAGTTAATTAAGAACATTTAAAATGTATTTAATATTTTTATTTGATTGCAAACAAATTAAAATCTATTTCTTTTAATTTAAGTAAAATTAAAATGAAGATTTTCTTTGTTAGACTTATCATCTTGTGAATTCATGTTACTACTTCAATCTCTGCAGATAACATAAGGTGATATAAAATAATCTGTGTAAAATCCTTCATTCAATAAAACATCTGAAACTGAATGCCTCTTCTGCTGTTACACGTCCAAAAGCTCCGCGCGTTTGAAATAAAAAATTTCAGAAATCATTTTTGTGAAAAGACAATTTTAATTATTTTAGCTCGTAAAATATTTTTGAGATCGCTAAGGCAGTAGTATCGTAGTTATCTCGGACCGAAGGGTTGCGGATTCGAGTCCTGCCTCTGGCATGGTTGCATTGTCGTCCTTTCACCCCTTATCACCATTTTTTTCATCTTTACAGTTTCATCTTTACAGTTGCCATAACGTTAACTCCAATAGTGGTCGCTAATGACTTCGATGTTGATACGACCTTAAATTATATATATATATATATATATATATATATATATATATATATATATATACACCTATTTTGGTAATGCTCTAAATGTTATAAAATTAGGTGCATTCGTTCAATTACGCCAAAGGGTTATTTGTTGAGCACATAAAGCTCTCACATTAAATTCTAAAATGGCTATTTTTGCAGGTTAAATATTAAATGCGCGATAGTTTATTTGTATGCATTGTTAAGAAGTAAAAGAGGAGGGCTTGTGAGCAGATGTAATATTTTGAGTGTAATGAAAGAGAATGCAAATGTAACACCAGAAAAGTTCAAATTTCTATCTTAAGCTTCATGGCTTCTCGTTGAAAACACGCACTACTTGTACGTGCTAAAAGCACACAGTTGGGGACACACCCGATATGGCGTTGCCGCTAAAAATACAGCGCACAGCTGCTATCCAACTGCATTTTAATGAATTGCTTACAATAGATTTTACGAGCGCGATGTTGAAAATTACTTTCATGAATTTCTATCTCGTAGATCGCCCATAAAACCAACATATTACACATTTAGAATCAAACTACGCCTCCGCATAACCGTTTAGAAAATTCAAAGATCGTTATAGAGGTTAATCTGATTATGGATACATCGTACAAGAAATCACCGTGTCTGATCTTGCAAACATATTTACGTTACTTTCATAATCAAAAAAACAGTACCATGGAAGTAATGGATGGATCATGCGACGTGAAGGAATGACACAGAAGGGATTGCGTGACAATCAAGACTGTGTCTTTCTAGAGAAGGTCGATTGTTAATCGAATTCTTAATATTTTATAATGTGTGTGTTGCATATTTGTTAAATGACTATTTTCGGTTCATTCCAGTTTTTTTGGTTTTTCTGATTTCTGTATTTTCATTATTTTTTTCATTATTTCATATGTTTTAGTATCTCATTGCAATTATGTCGCTGCTGTTTACCATCCATCGTTTCCCCTTAACGCCGTTACCAATAAAATATATTTTAATAAAATGTAATCAGGTAAATTAATTTATTTGCGACAATATTTCATCTCACATATTCCCAAGTTCTAGTACATGTGTTGTTATGTTCATAAATAAGAATAAATAATAAGAGTTTATTTTATAAGTGTTTATACAAATCCAAAATTTAAATAGTTCCAAAAGAGTCATGTACCAAAGAGAAAAATACCAAGTCCTAAACATAGTGGTAGTAACCAGATGTTCCCGTACCACAGTATAGTTAAACAACGATTGAGTCACCAGTCCACAACACAGTTCAAATGAAGGCAGTAAACTATAATCACGGCCCTCGCTATCTCAACTCCGTTTCTCTATTGCCGGTACTGACTCTATCGTGTCGCTCCCGGACCTCGTATACCATACGCCCTAACGAAGACTCGCTCCTGTAGCTCGCGGTTCGCCCTCAGTCAAGCATTCGCCTCCCCATCTCTTGCTTTTGGTTCATCCCTCGTCGACTACCCACAGCCGGCGCGCCGCCACTTCACCGCGCGCTCGCTATTTGACTTTCCAAACGCCCATCCGTTTCCATGTCTGTTTATTTTACATTAATGAATCGTTTCTGCTGTTTTATATATTAACTTGTGCTTCCTAGTATATAGTAACAAATTTCGAACACTATCATAGTTGAACGTTCCTCTACAATGCAGAAATCGGTTTTGTGAATACTCAATCAATTTAATGTTTCTCTTTCTTCTACATTCAAAATGCGCTTGCAAAGGGGAAAGTAGATAACAGAGTTTACTGAAAGGTAATAGGTGTAATTTTGAAAATAAAAAGACATGAAACAGTAAATAAAAATGTAAGTGATTTGGAAAATAGGGAAATATTACTAAGAATCTTCTAAAAGTCTGTTCGTTATGACAAAGAGGGGGTTTTTAACATTGAAATAATGAGTATTTCGTAAAATCCTGTGTCGATGAGTCGTATCGCTGTAATTTCGAATTATTAGACGGCCAGTGGCGATAAAAAAGGAAAACGAGAACTGCATGGAACTGCGTGTACGTAATAGCGCTTCTGTATGTCCGGAATAAAGAGTGTTTCCACTGTGACCCGATTCTGTCACGGCAACAATTTTCCTGCGCTTGTGGCAAACTATACAAGGGATTAAAATTCAACAGCGAAGCAATGAACAAACTAATTAATGAGCAAAAAAATCTACTATCATATCTCCCGAGTTATACAGCAAATAACCGAACGCCCGACCTTGCGAGGATGAAATACACGAGGAAGCGATTGACATTCAATCTAATTAACATGCGCTTCAGTTATTTGAGGAATTATGGTGATTTATATAGAATGAGCAATTTGAATATTTCTGTCACGTGTATGTAGTAGATTTTTTTGAAACAAAAAAAAATGTTTTCATACTCTAAGTTAATCTAATTGCATTGGAAAGATGGGAAACAGGCATTTGCAATTTCACTTGACGCCTTTTCATAACAAATTCGTTTTAGTGCATTTTCATGGTCATATGTACGATAATGAAAATATTGTTAGCGCTTCCTATTGGTAATGAGCTCATTCATGTGATTCTGTGTAATTGAATCACCTTCTCCCCTCAGCCCAACATGTATTTGTTTTCATGACGATTTCATCTCACTCGACAATTCTCCAAATTTTTACTTTCGTGCTGTCGTCACCGGTTATCGGAGACGTGACACCGGATCGCGGCATAGGACACTCGTTAACATCTCATGATTGGAGCCGATGGATTGCATAACGGACTCGTGGTAACATCTCTCGAATTAATAGATGCTTTGTGTTCCGTAATGTATTTTCATAATATGTTAAACGCCATCAGTGTTTCGAAAATAAATTATCAATAATTTGTCATTATAAAACAATGCACAATTAACTGAAAATCAACTAAGTACTGGCGCGCGAGGGAAAAATTTTAAACCTGCTGAAGTGGCTCAGAACCTCAACTGATGTCACTATAGTGCCTCCGACCGGTTGATTGATTGATTGTTAGTGATTCCAGTCGCGTCAACGACTGAGGCCATTACTCCCGTAACTGTAGAGCATGTATTTTCATCCGGAGGGGGCGGTGATCTTCCCCCGCTAGATGGCGAGATCAACCGTCGACTAGCGGGGTTTTCCCAACCAGGTATCTCTACCAGTGAGGCACCGCCACCGCCGGGCCTTCACTGACTTGAATCGTCAGAGGGTTATTTCTTTTAATATATTTTTCATCGCTTTGCGATGAAGAAAATACAACCAACCCCCCAGTACTTGCCAAAAATTTAATCTTCGATTTCAGAGATACACTGCCATTTGTTCGTTGCCGCACTACTGGAATACTATTCCTCTGATGATCGCCATCGGAGACCCAGAGCAGTGACCGTCGGACGAGGGCAGAGACGGGGGATGGGGGGGAGAGGGTGCGCTCCGCCACGCGTCGCTGCGCGGTCAACGGAGTGCGACGCTGCGGCCGCACGTATCAAGCGCGCGCATCGCTGGCGCCCCGCGCCACCGCCCCCGCACTGTCACCCACCCGTCCCGTCCCGCCCTGCCCATCCCCTCTCTGCTCCAGCTTCCCCGCCCGGCCCCGCCTCGCCCCGCCCTGCCCCCCCCCGAGCGGCCCCGCCCGGCCCTGCACACCCCCGGCAAACTACACTCGTCCACGCCCAACCCCACCGAACCAGGCCCATTCCCTCACCACCACGCCCACATCCCACGGACCGACACAAACTCGCCAACCCTGCTCATCCTCGTCCTATGCCGGTTGTTTCCGCTCATCTCCGCTCGTCCCCGCCAATTCCGCCTTCCCCGCCCGCCCCCACTCCCTCCCTGCTCGGCTCCACCCGCTCCCGCTCGGATGGCCCGGCCTCGCCCCATCCACCCCACCCCGCTCCCTCACACTTCTCAGCACTACCCCACCCACGCTTTGCGCTGACCCGCCCGCTCTGCCGTGGCGGGGCCCGCCCGTCGTGCTGGGCCAAACCCGGCTAGGCTCCACCTGCCCTGCCCCTTTCAATCCGACCCCGCTCCTCGTCCCCCACTCTCCCGCTGGAGCAGCCAACGCGTTGCCCCCCCCGACGGCGCTGTGGCCCTGTCTCCTCTCCCTCCCCTGCTCCGCCCCCGCTATTCATTACCCGACCTCCTCGCCTGGAGGCTGCAAAGGAAGGGATGGGGTTGATTGGACCAATGCGGCCCCCGGCGTAAACGTCTCGTGTTCTGAAAACTATATTTGCGCGTTAGATTTACGATGTGCCCTGGAGACAATAATGATACTGCCAGAGATGCAACGAGGTGATATAATGATGATACTCCGATGCAATGTTGCATATCATACGCGTTGCGTCCGCCGATTGTATTCCCAACAATAATAATCGCCTTCTGTCATTGATACTAAAAGTCTAACATATTATACCCAAATGCGGAACCTATTTTAGTTGGATAATGAACATTCCCATTATAAATTTCTCAGCAAACGGCTCCTCGTCATGTACTTCTATCATTTAATTGAGACTAACAAAATATCCCAAAAGTGAAGTAAACTGCGAAAACTTTTAGTGAAATCATCGGCGATATAGTGCTCTGAACGTGTTCATTTCTGCATTTGAAACAATCTGCAAAAGCTCAGCGTCAACATCTTTGCCTCTGCAGCATCGTTGGAAGGGAGGTTCCAGAAGGCTTTTCGACACTAGCTACCTAGCTGGAACCGATTTCAATTAGTCTGGAAATGAATTCTAGTGATCGGCTGCTCTTATCGATAGTTTTCCGTGGTTTCTCAAATATAATATTCATATATAATATTCTTATATATAATTCTTAATATTCTTATATATAATTCTTAATATTCTTATATATATATAATATTCTTATATATAATTCTTAATATTCTTATATATAATTCTCAAATACCCGACGAATGCCGCAGAAGGACCGTAATACGAGTAAAGGGTCACGGACCGCGTGAGATCTCTCCTTCCTTGTTTCCCCTTCCTCTCCATTACACACACACACATGCACTACACTACCACATATTTCGAAAAGCTAGCCGCAATTTTATATCTTGTCCCGGCAGACGCCACCGCGCTGGGGGAGGTAACTGAATCAGAAAACCTCGCAATCCGACTTGTAGGTCGGTGTCGGAACTCACGTTCCAGCGGGAGAAGAACACCGCCACTTGATATGACATGCACTACACTTACGATATGAATGATCTCAGAAGCTGGCTCGCCCTGAAATCATGCACGCTCGCTCACGCCTTCATTCGTCATATAAAGTAGCAGACTCACTAATCCTTACTTTACTGGTCCTGCCACCAGTGATGCAACTTTTCTTGTTTCCGCAATCATACAGTATGTATACGTTTACTACTATACTAAAATCGACTACTAAATCGACTACACGTGACGCTTACGGAATTCCATATCATACCATCGCAAAACTCACGTCAAGTATTCTTCCTGGGTTCTACATGACACGACATCTCACTCCACTCCGCCCTATTGTGTCTATTCTCATCAGCCCGCTAACCCATCTTCCCCGCAATCTCTTGCTTCCCGCCTCCGCCATCACACCTACACAGCCAGCCGCTTCCGACTGTGTTCGTCGCCTGTATCACCCGGGCGTCCACGCGGACACTCTCCCCGCCCGCCCCCCGTCCCGCCCCCGCCGCCGCCCCGCGTGCCCCGCCCACGCCGGCGACCGCTCGCGTCGCGCCGCGCGGCCACAGCGTCCGCGTCTTGCACAGTGGGCGCGGTGCACCGTGAGATTAAAACGCACCGGACCAGAACGCGCATTAAAGCGTGCCAGTGGCGGGGTGGGGCGGCGAGTGGTGGTCAGGAACGTGGCGGTGAGGCTGGGGGGGGCGGTAGGGACAGAGAATTATGAGAACGGTGATGTGTTGGCGGTGGCGGAGGCGGTTGGCGGAGTCAATGCAGCGGAGGTGGGCGTGGTGGCTGGGGTGAGTGGGGTGGGGCTGGAGGTGACAATGGAAGGTGCCCGCACCGCACGGGGGTGCGACGCGGGCGCATGTGCTCGCGTAGATAGGTCGTGATGTCCACCCGCCCCTCCTCCGCTCACCCACCCACCCACCCACTCATCTCCTCCTCCCGCTCGACCCAGGTGACGCGCAGGGGATGACTGCAAAGCAGCGTTGATTCGTTATCGTGAATGTTTCGCTCTAAGCGCGCCCGGGGAATCGGGACATCACACGCTTCAAGCCCCAAAGGTAGCGGATTCCAATCCGATCACCACCGGATTTCGCGCACACGTTTCAAGAACGGGTTAAACAAATAGGCATGACCCCGTTAAAATTCCTCCTCTCATTGTTCGGGAGATGTAGTATTCGTTTGATTGCTTCGATGAATGACGTGCCGTATTACTCATTGCTGCTTTCGCAAGTCCGTGGCAAAGCTACATGAGATGTTTCATTAGTAATCTTCTTTTGTATTTTTTCATTTATTTCTAAAGAATCAATTTACAGGAGTACTGTATGTTTGAAAAGTTATTCAATTCGTGAGGTTGAGAAGCAAAAAAAGATATTTAGTATATACTCTGAAGAAAAATAAAAATATATACTTTAACCTGTGATCTTTTAAATTCTATTTGCATATTTGTATTTTTCGATGCTTCCCTTTCATGGTTTTGCTTATTTAATGATCTTCATTATGATGAATTCTTTGCAACAAAATAAGATTTTTAATAACTCTCTGATTTCGAAGAATTATTCAACTGTGTGTATGTCTCCACTAAATACGGAAAAACTAATATTACTTGATGTGCAATAAGTTGTTATGCCCAGTCCTGCTTGGATGTATAACTCATTTTTTTTAATCGTAGGGAAACATTTTAAAATATAAATATATTAATCGTTTTAATATGTAAATGAAACATTAGAACTTTAGTGCAAAGAATAATCGAACACGACTGCTAGAACTATACGAAAACAACCCGTTAGCATTACCGATAGCACTATAAAAATATGCAAATATTTATCCCAGTGAGAAACTTCTGAATTCAAAACTCAAGGTTTCTCTCACTCAAACCCGTACAAGAATATGCACACAAAATTTCAAACAGCCGACTACTTAAGATTAAGACCATCTCCTAGCAAACGTTTGTAAGCAGCCTGGGATTGTATCGAGTGAGACAGGTTGGGGGCGAAGTAGCGAAAATTGTTGAGCAACCCAAGTGTCACTTGGTGAGGTGCGGATTTCACAGCTGTCACACCCGCCGAAGAGCCGACACTGACGACGAGTTTTACTGAGGCTTTTGTTTCAGCCGAGAGAATTCACATAAAAGCTACTTTTGATATTTACTCGTTCTCACCGTACAAAGCGCCGAGAGCTGCTTTAAGAATCTTTGGGCAGAAGTACTATAATAAGGTTGAAATGTTAGGACTGTAAAAAAATAATTGTGTAGATTATATGAACGCTCTAAATATATTCTCTGTTTGAAAACCGGTGCCTTCCTCAGCATTTGATCTTCCTGTAACAGTTACCTCAGAATCTTTCCATTGTTTTCTTGACGCAATCGTACAAATACACAAAGCCAGAAAAAAGAGATGAGCTTCCCTAATCAATGTTTTTTTAAAATTTATTTTCTTCCTGCTCGGCAGTCCTGCCTTCAGGAGTTTGTACATTTTTAATTTTAATAGATTACATTTGGGCACACAACCTCTGTCTCATGCACTATTGTATCTTATCACTAGCTAATTTACAGATTTTCATACTTATATTTCTAACATCTAAACAATTTATATGAAATTCTCAATTTTACAATACATTATTCTTGCTTGTATCTAGATTCTCTCTATACCTTCAAAAATATAACCATACCTTCAAAATTATCTTTATATTGGAATAAAAATTTACAAATTTTTTATAGTTAATATTTAACATTATTATAGATAATATTTTTTTAATGGAGGTTTTAACATATATTTCGAATATCGTGAACGTATACTCGTGGAATTGTTTAATGTTTCCCCATTGTAAATTTTATACTACAAGGAGAGGACAGAAGTGTAAAAAAAATGTCACAGTTCTTTCTTATATGGTCGATTAGGGGCTCCATTTGAAGTTATCTTTGTATATATGTATTCGAGATGAACCAAGAAGCTTTCGCACGTTTTCATAAAATTTGTTCTGTACAATCTTGAAGTTTTTCAACGTCGGTTTTAGATGTGTTATTCCAGACTGGACAGGCATGTGTGAGTGATGGCCTAATAATGGATTTAAATATTATGAAATAGCACATTCCAAATTTAAGGCTGAACGGAAGTTAATGGATATAATCTCGATATTTTGGCACCTATTTCATTTGTCAATACTTCAATGTACTGTTTGCAGTGCTCGCTGCATCATTTCCTGAAGCCAACCACTAAGGGGCGAGAGACTTTATTGACGCGTCAACTAGTTAGATTATTAGTCTTGCAAGTGAAGTACATGTATATTCCAAGACATAGTGGAGTCTCTGTCATCTAGGAAGTGATATCCAGCACCGATCCAGCCTACACATCACCTTGCACGATTTCCCCCTTAATACGTCTCCGTCTGGCGGGGCACCGTCCCATCTTGTAAAAGTTCTGAGCTACCGACTGGTCTCCTGACGTGTGCGATATTAGAGTGCATGTGTATGTGTTAGGGGAGAGGATGAAACAAGGATGAGGAAGGAAAGATAGCCCGCGATCCGTGGCCCGTATGCTACGCTACTGCTCCCGCATTCGCCTGACATTGATCGGAGAAATAACGGAAAACTACCGATCAAAGCGACCGGTCACTTCATCAGAACGGCCGGTCGAGAATCCGCCACTGAATTCCTCGTACCTTCCTCTCAATGATTCTTCAGAAACAACTGCGTTTCCTCTGAGCTAATGCGACGCTCAAGAAATGCGGGAAAGATCTGAGTCTGCGTTTAAACCTACTCAATCCACCCAGTAAAAACACGTAAGCTTTCGACGAAATAGCTTAATTTCATCTCACAATTCGTTGCCTGGAGATAAACGAAACGAAATATCTATAGCATTACGTACTTAGTAGATATTGCGTTAGATGTACAATTATTTCGCAAAATAAACCGCAATGTGACTGCCACTTGAATTTCCTCTATCAGCATTTCAATGCCTTTTCTGTCAATAGGCTTCCCAAAAACAATGGACTATTGAATTGCTTTGTGAATGACAGCTGAATGTTGTATACCTGTAAAAGGAAGCGATTTTCCGAAAAAAAGTCACGAGAAAATGTGAATGTACGGTAACACGGATGCATCAGTGTTTGAACGTTTTCACGAAAGCACACGTCGCCATTGAGTAGAATTACCTTTTACATTGTTCTTTTGCCTAGCATTTTTTCATTGTGACAGAAGTAAAACCTGTAATTTCCACACGTAATTGAAAAGCATGGACGAATAATATGAATGTTTTTGTTGATTTGCTTTGCTTTGATTTTTTCTTGTTTCCGGACACGTCAACTGCGTTGGTCATTAGTCCCGTTAGTGTAGTGCATGTTTTTCTCTCGGGATATGCGCGGTAATCTTTCCCCGCTGGATGGCGAGTTCCGGCGCCGACCTACCGTCGGCTAGTGGGGTTTCCCCCTATCCAGGACTCTCCCAGCGGGGCACCGCTCCAGCCGGGACAAGCTCTAAGCTCCCGACCGGCCTCCCGGAATATGTGGTAGTGTAGTGCATGTTAGTGTAAGTGTGTGTGTGTGTAAGTGGAGAGGAAAGGACAAGGAAGAGGTAGGACATCGCGCGCGGTCCGTGGCCCGTTTGGTAGGATACTGCTCCGGCATTCGCCTGGTGTTGATCGGAGAAACCACGGAAAACTACCGATCAGAGCAGCCGGCCGCTAGAATTCTCCCCCAGGCAGCGACTGATTTCGACCTAGCGGAAAAGCTAGTGTCGAACATCCTGCCGCCATCAGGACTCGAACCTAGGACCTCCCGGTCAGAGGCGCTGCAGTGACATCAGTTGATGCACTGAGCTACCACTCCCGGTATGTTTTTGTTCGTATACTATTTTTCCTATAATATATTCTATGTGATTTTCTTATAATATTGGTAGATGGTGTTTATTTAATTGTTAAAGTGGTTGATAGTATTTTTGTTTGAATCATATTAAGAATGATTGGAATCAAAATTAGCCACGTTTTACTAAGCAAATGTTCGAAATGAGGGTGAGAGAGTATTCAGCCTAAATTTAAAATTCTGTGTTTTTCAAATTCCTTAAATTTTGCTAGTTACTGAGCTACGCTCAATATGGACGGAACGTTGTTAAATAAATTGGACGAGGGAGACAAAATCGGTTCATGGAGAAAATTGTATTCCTGACAAAATAAAAGTCGAAAACAATTCAGGGTTGATTGCAAAAGTGAGGGAGCGGCTTAATTTGCCGTGGTACTCTGCTTCCAGTGTTTGAACAGACATTAACCTAAGATGAGAGTCTCCCTCCGGCGTCGAAATCCAGCCGTCCAATCGAATGCAGCGATCGCAACTTCCCCGTGCGCGCAATTCACTGTTCTCGGAAGCGTTCGGCGTCGCCGTTTGCCTTCATCTAGTTCCGCGCGGTAAATAGCACGTGAGTGGCGTGGAAGTATTTAATAGGTGTGTGTGTGTATGTGTGCGTAGTCGCCCCGCCTTTCGTTTCGGCCTTTGTAGACGGCACGGGCGGACGGACGGGCGCGCGAACACGAGAGAAGGGGGGGGGGTGGGAGGTGGGGAGGGCGGGCAGCAGGGGCAGCGGCGGCGGTGGCGGACGACGCGACGAGCGCAGTTGGTGGAAAATGAAGCGTCCAAGAGGCCATTTGCAGGCCCAATGACATGTGAATACATTGACGATCGGCGGGGTGGGCTGGGTGGAGGGTATGTCGAGGTTTGAGCGATCGCCCGGGCCACGGCGGTGGTGACCATAGTGGGGCTGGTGAGATATTCATGGCTCCACGAGGGCAGCGGTGGCAGTGGTGAAAAAGAATACGGTGACAATGAATAATTTTCACTGTAGAAATCGGCGAGTAGTGGAAAAGTATCGGTTCAAAATCGCGATTAGGAAATATTGAAGGCAGTCTAACATAGAATTGATACGTTTCGTCGGTTCTGTATGTATTATAGACATTAATGTTATAAAACTAATGGCAGCAGATGTGACAATGAGACATCTGTCAGTGATACTGTTGACAGTGTCGGGAAGGGATACAAAACTTTGAGGACTGTAATAACCGAAAGTAAGAATGAAACGGAGTGTGAATCAAATGGTCAGTATGAGTGTCCTGTTGTTTTGGCGAAGGGATCATAATTTTCGTATCAGTACGATGTCACACGAAAAAGATGTTGATGAGAAGAGGAAGAGGGAAGGGGATTGATTGTATCATCATAACGGAGCTATGGAAATTGATGACGAATGACATTGACAGAGGAGCTGTCAAAAAGTAGGGTCATTTAGGATTATCTTTTCAGGGTACGAGTTGGCAGAAGAGCCTCAGTGACAGCAGCGGGAACATTCATGACAATAAAGGGTGTAGTAACAGTGGTAATGACATCGCGGGCACAACGGGGATGAGGGGATGTGGTGATGGTGGGATGTATGTTAGGCAAAACACGCGATTTAATGGTCCATTTTATTTGACGTTGGTAATGATGGGATAGGATGAAGGAATGTGCCTGTTGGAAGCCGATGAAGTCTTTCGGAATAATGGGGCAAGTGTGGTGGCATGGAATAATTTAGAAAGGTGGCCTTGTAGCTGGAGCAATGGAATTGGAACGCGCGGTCCTGAGGGGATTGTATAACTTGGCAACTTTAGATGAAGAATCGACGGGCGGAATTGTATAATAAAATGTGTGACACAAATAAATAATGAGAACTGGCTCTGTATGTAGTATACGTATGTAATATGATACCCAAAGGAAAAGCAAGATGAAGAGGAGAGTGCGAGGAAGCAAGGTGGTGAGCCAGACTGAGCCTGACAGAACATCGGGCGCAGGCAGGGATTGTAAGCGCAGGAAAATGCAACAACACTGGATCAGCCGGTGCGATGAAGGAATAGCTGAAACAAGAAATGAGAGGTGGGCCACGACGGTGCCAACGGACTCGACTACCGGCGATACCTTCAGTCATGGGAAAATCGGGTAAAATGGAGACTAGCAGTAATGGGCCACTAGCCCAGATGGAAGAAGAGTATGAGCGGGAACCAGGAGCTGAGTGGAAACTACGGGAGATTTTGGAGTGGAGATCCTGCAGGGGGATTACAGCTACGACTCCAGCTGAGGGACGAAGCACTGGCAGGGCAGGAAGGGCTACGGGAGAAAGCCGAGGCCGAGGGAGTATGTCGATAGCAATGGAGCTACCCGACCGTCGGGGACGACGAGAGTAAAGAGGAAAACGGTGCCAGTGGTGATTGCGGGGTGGATGGGCGTTGGGAGCGGTGTAGGGGCAGCTTGGGATCGGCGAGGGCGGCGTGATGAGGATGCGGCGGCGGCGGCAAGCGCGCGGCCCCGTGCATCGGGGAGGAATTGAGTTAACAGATGGGTGCGTGATGGGCGAATATCGCCAGTCCATTCACGCTGTCGGCGCGTATCAGGCGTCCATAAAGTCGTTACATTTGGGCATCGCACATCATAACTTGGCTTGCGTTTGCGATGCGCGCGCGTGCGGCCGCTGGCGGCGGCGGAGCCGTGCTGCCACCCCACTCCCGCCGCCGCCCTCACCGCCTCCAACGCCCCCGCCCCGCCGCCACCGCCACCGCTGCCACCCCCGCCGCCTCGCTCGCCGTCACCCCCCGCCATCCTCGCCCCCACCCTCGCCGTGGCCTCCGCCGCCGCGGGCGCCTCTGCGTCGGACGCTGTAATTGTTTTATCGGCACGAGGCGAGAGAGCGCTTCGTAGCCCTCTCGCTGCTTGCTTCCGCCATGATGCCAACCACCTCCTCGGCTCCCGTCTCTCGGAATCGCTACAACTCCTGAACTTAAGCTTGAAACTGTTTGTAAACAGAGAAACCGTGCGGACGGGCGGGCGAACGAGCGAAATCTCTCTTCGATGTTTCGTTTCCTCTGAAGCAGCTCTTCCAAGAAAGGCCTTTTTTAGCGTTCGCGAAGTACTCCTCGGCGTGGCCGCTTCCAAGAGGTAAATATTGCGTTCGCTAACAGGTTTTGTTCTGCACATACCAGTCGCCTCGTTCATCCGTTGCCCTATCGCCTTTCCACTCGGAGCGACAAAGCCAAACACCGCGTAACTGCTCAGAGCTTTATTCTACAAATAACATAGAATTTATAGACTCGTATAGGGATTTCTGCGAAGTGAGTTTTATAATATTCCAAGGAGATGTTTCAATCACTATTTCAAGCACAATAATCTAGATCATTTTTTTACTACTCTACTGCCTTTCAACCCTTTTCCATTTGTGTGTGTTTTGAATTTTTTGGGTCTGTCAAAAACAGTACTTATGAAGAAGGGAGAGAATAATTATAATCACTGGTCAGATGCAAAATACGACATCGTCTCTATACGTGTTTTTCTGAATTGTCAGAAAAAATCTGGATGTAAAACTGTGATCGAGTTACAGGTCGTTTAATGCGTACGTGCTTTATTCATTTTAACAGGTTTTACAATTTTTTCACGTTTTTATTTCGAATACTAAGCTATGTCAATAAACTTTTGAAATATAAAAAATGTAAAAATACGTATATTAATATCAGATTATTAATTTTAATGGAGAGATTTTTTTTCGTATTTAAGAAATTATGAGCGAGACGTCTGTATTGATTATTTCCTTGACAAGGTACATTTTTGTGTTATTCCATATGCGATTATTTTGATTGTAAAATATGTACTTCTACAATTCACGCCAATGCATTTTATTTGCAACAGACGTTTTCCAAAAAGTAATTTCTCTTCTTCATGGGGAAATACAAATGATCGACGAATCACTATTCATAACTTCTGGTTCAAAATTATCTCCTCCAGTATATCGAGCAAACACAATATCACAATTCAAGCAGCTGCCAAAAGCATTATTTTCTGCTTCATTTCATCTTTCCCCACATCATCGTTCCAGATCATCTCACTGAAGGCCCTATTCATCCACGTCTTGCCAGTTATTCGCATATCAGTACAATTACGCCACCGTCACCGACAATATTAATGATGAGGGAAACTATAATGGCGATTACGATAATAATCGTAATAATTTTTCGATGGCCTGTTTGTTCTGCATGCTCGCAAGTATATTATTGTTATTATGAAGGTTCATTAAATGAAAATTAGTTTTTATCATCATATTCAGTGCTGATTAAAAATGGCAATGCATCAAATATTTCAGGATAATTTCTTTTACGTACATGATCGGTACGATGCAATTTAAGTGTAAAAGAGCCTAGCACTCTTACAAGAAAGAAGCATCTCAGCATATACCCCCGGCGGTGGACGAAAAGCTTTTCTTCCAGCCTCCCTCCCTCCACTTCCTGCATTACAACAACGCTCCCTCCATCGCCTTAACAGCCGCCCGCCCTTCTCTCTTCCGAGCGCGCCCCCGTGCTTTGTCGCCCTCGCCGCTGTCTAACGTCTCGACACGAGTCAGAACGTGCGCTCCTTATCACGGTCCATCTTATCTCGCGGAGAATCGGCGGCGTCGATTCGCTTTTCCTCCCCGCTCGAGCGCGCTCCGCCGCCCTCGCCTTCCCCTCTCCTCCTCCTCCGCCCCCGCCAGCTCTCCCGCCTCCGCCGCCGCAACGCGCTGTTAGCGACGTATCACTCTGCTCATAATTTATGTATTTATTCATTGGTGATTTCCCGCCCGGGTGGGGGCGTGGGGGTGGCGCGGGGGGGACGTTTGCTCGCGGTGGACGGTGCTGGTGGGAGGTGTGCTGGTGAACGGTGCTGGGGGCGGGTGGGTGCATATGGAAGACGACAGATGCCTTAAGGGAAGGGTTGAAAAGAAAGACGTGTGCCGGAAGGGCGTTAAAACAAATGACGTGAGAGAGTGGCTGACCGGGCACCTTGCACGAGGTTCGAGATCAAAGAACTTCTTGCTTTGAAAAAATCTTTGCCTTACGGTTTCAGGTTTGGAAAATAAATTCAGTGATATTATTTATTATTATTATTATTATTATTATTATTATTATTATTATTAATAATAATAATAATAATAATAATAATAATAATAATAATAATAATAATAATAATAATAAACATGTCATGCTTATTGATGTTTCTGTCCCAAATGCAGGCAACATTCAAAGCAAATACACTGAAAAGATCAATAAATATGCAAATCTTATTGAACCCGTTGAGAAACAGTGGAATATGAAAAGAGTCAACATTATCCCGATAATTGTTTCAAGCACCGGAGTCATCCCTAGGAGTCTGATGTGGGGCCTTAAGCAACTGGGTTTGAATGAAGACCTGTACAAACCCATGCAGAAGGCAGTTGTTATTTCAACAACAAGGATAGTACGGAAATTCATGGGAAATAATGTATTATAAATTCCTTTTAAAAATAGATGTATTGTGCTTTGATTCTGTATATCTGTGCAATTCATTCAAATGTGCCAATAAGATGAGAAAATAAAAACAACAATAATAATATCTCCACATTAGTTCGAATAACTTCATTCACGTAATATATCTCTAACATCTTCAATATTATACTCTATTGTAAGTTATTTCAGTAATTTTGTTTTCAGCTATTTTGCTGCTCCAATCACAGCTACACAGATATAACTTTCTTTCACGTTTCTATACGGATTTCAATATTGTGTTTTGTTGTTTTATTTTATATTGTAATTCTTTTGTGTTTGTGTAATGTGTTTTCATTTCAGTTTATGTTTTTTTTAGTTCTTACTTCGTTTCACCTGGGATTATTTATATTCCTGAATACACTTTTTTCGGTCTGTTATTCCACGTTCGTGTTGCAGAAATAATAGTTTTGTTTCCTTTTTTAATACACCTATCGTGTAAGTTTTGTTAATTGACGTTTTGTATGTACGTATCTTATTAAAATTAATTAATCGTCCGATTCATTCTGCGCAGGAAACTAGTTTTTTCGTGTGTTTGGTCTGCGTTCTTTTTCAGATTGGACCGTTTTATTGTTACTGTTTGCTCCCTCACCGTTTAGCTCGCCCATTTTTCCCTTTTGCTGCGGCCCTGCCTCTCTATATTTTCCTTCCTCTCTTCGCCGCAACGTTTTCCCCCGCGAACGCGCCCGCTGCCCCCGCCGCGGCCTCTCTTTGCATTAGGCGAAGCCGCCGCCGCCCCCGCCTCCGCCCCCGCAGCCGCCACCGCATTCCGGTCCCAAATCGCCTAATACCGTGTGCAGCGTCCCGGACATTTCCATATCCGCGCGGAGCACAACCGCGTACGTCCATTCGATTAGGAAGCGGCGGTGGCGCTGGCGCGGGGAAAGAACGGCGGTAACCACACGCCCCCTCCCTCTCCAGGACCTCACCTCTGAGCGACTTCATCTTGTCCCCCGCTCCGCCCTGCCCTGCCCTGCCCCGCTCCGCCGCGCCCCGCCCCCGCGTTCCGCGGCATCCGTCTTCGCCCCGCCCCCTCACTGCCCGCCACCGTCGCCGCATCGGTTCGCCTCACTGCCTCCGGCCCGAAGATTCGGTCATTACAGTCCTCCCTGCATATCGGCCCCCCCCCTCATTGTCCTCTCCCTCCCTACAATGGGGGTGTGCAACCAAAGGTCTGCGTTTCCTACCCTTTGTTGCCCGCCAGCCGCTTGAGCCCGCATGGAAACAAACAGGTTTACTCACGTCTGCCCCTACGCTGTTATCAGAAGTGCACATTTCATGCGAGTTCACCGTAGCTGTTGGCCCGCGCCGAGGTGCGGTGTTTGGAGTACTCGCCTCTGAGTAATCGGAACAACCTGCGGTCGAATGGAACTTCCAGAGAGTAGAAGTGGGTTGTGAGAATTTTGCGCCATTACTCCCTTTTCACACAATGTGCTTATCTCGTGTTCTACTTCATACTTCTGTACTAACATAATTCCACATTTAAAAATTGTGTTAGCATTACTTAGTTTCATCTTCATCGACAAGAACCAAGGCAAATAAAGACGGTAGATTTTCAGAAGTTGTTTCTGTATAATGTCAATTTTTCGGACCGCCAAGCTTAGTGGCTACCTAGATATTTAGTATAGTAGTAGCCTCTAACGAACAAAACCATTTGTTTATTTAACTTGCAAAAAACTGTTGAAACTATGTATGACGTATGAGGGCGATATGCAATCTGTGAATTTCTCTTCAGCTCCGGAATCCCTACGTACGCTCGTAAACTGTGTACTTGAAAGCAAATTACATTGTTATTCTCAAACTTCATAATAAAAAATGGTTTAAAATATGCACACTATCGAAATTATTAATAGTTCTTCATTAACATAGATCAAATTAAAGGTGTGGGAGATTAGATAAGAGGGTAAATAGACAAAAACTGGATAATGAGAGAAATACAAATCAAACTCGAAATGTAGATATCACGAAAATTAGCATAATACATGAATGCAAAATCTACAATATTATAATATAACATGAGATACATATTCATTCGTATTATACTCGTATATCAAAAACGCAGAATGTGCGTACAGCGTCAAAACATTTTCTACTAAAAAAAGTGTTTCGTTTGGCGCGCTCTCATCCGTCGCCCAGGACGCTACCCTGCTCGTTCCGCCTAAAGGCCTCCCTAGCCCGCCACTGACCCGTAGCCGTCCTCTCCCCTCCCCTCCCCGCCTCTACTCGTCCCCAACCCCATCACCAACCAAACCCTCTGGCCGCAGTCTCTCCCCCAACGCCCGTCCCCGCATTCCCACAGCCACCGCGCGCCCTCATTACGCCGGCATTCCCCATCACGTTTTTCATATCGCTCTCCCCATCCCTCATCCCCCCATCCGCCCCGTCCCGCCCCCTTTCCCCGCCTTCACCCCCCATCCAACCGGTCGTCCGCGTTGGCCGGCGCGCCTGAGCCCGGGCCTGTGTGTGTCGCCCACGCCGCTGCGCGGGCGCTCTTCCGGTCTCGTAAATGACGGAATTGTTTTCTTTGCCTCCGCGCGTCGTTTGTTTGAAGAATCGATTCGAGGGGATTCGCTGCGCGCACGGTCTGCCGGGCTGGTGGCTCCCTCGCAGCTCCGTGGCGCTGGCAGACGCCGCGGGCAATGGACCCGTTCTTTCTCGCGAGCCCGCGTGCGCGCGCGGCCCGCGGAAGATTGTGCAATCTCGTCAAACGCCCTGCCTGATTTTTTGCATTTGGATTCTCTTTCGGCCTCGACTGTTGTTTTTATTCTGTCACCCTTTAAAGCGACCGTTTCTGTACCGGTGATCGTCTGTTAAGTTACATTTTTCCGCCTAGGACGGTAACAACATTTTACCGGACTAGGGTAAAAATATGCAGATGAGGGGCGTAGTACTGCAAAGAGCATATTTCAATGCCTTACGACGTGGTGAACAATGAAAATGTCAATGGTTATGGGACTACCGATGTATACAGTTCGTATACAAAATTTTTAGTAAGTTTTTGGACTATTTCGTTTACGAATCTCGTCCCAAAACCTTTACATTTCGGCCTTACATAAACATTTACATGAACGATTACTTTTAAATTTTTTACTTCGAGTATAAATACTATTTTTTAATATATACTAAATTCCTGACCCGGAATTTTCAGCTCGTGTTTTTATTATGCAATCCAAGAATTGTATAAATTGACAATTGCGGCTTTACGTTACCATATTCAAAATAAAAAATTAAAGAACTCGGTATAATCGGGTGTTTAATAAGTTTAATGCGTTGGTTGGGTGCAGCGTGTTTGTATATCTTCAATTTACTTTTTTTATTACGATAAGAACAACATATGACTGTTAATTGACGACGACGTTTTTCTTTTTTACAAGCGAATATAAGCGAGGTGTAAAAATTAAAAATACAATTATTATAAAACCCACGCTTTACGATGGCATTATTGAAGTAATGTTTTTCATCATGAGAGAATATTTGGTGTGCTCTGATCTTTTCATTGTGATCTTATTTGAATTGATATGAAACATTTAAATATTGTGCAGTGTTGAAAATAAAGTGTTTTTTAACAATATAAAAGCTAATATATTTATATCTAAGATTTTATACGTTTTTGTTAGAAATAAATATTTAAATGCAACCTTGACTTTTCATCAAATAATCGTGTGTAATCTTTTAAATACTCAGTTTTATTTGGAATATATGCCCAAGTGCAACCAAACTTTTGACACTTTTAAATATTAATTGAAACATTCTAAAACGAACCACATATTCAAAGTTTTGGAACCCTACCCTGAACTCTTAATACAGTAACCTGGTAGTAAACTGCTAGTTGGCAGAGCTGTCAGCTCCCTCACACGCCAGAGCAACGCCCCCCTCTGTTCTCGAGATGAACATCACCGACTGTCCCGCCCCATTTATTCCGGGGGACACGAGACAAGGGACGCCACTCACAATCTGCAATGCTTTCAAAACCGGTATCAAAGTATGCAATTGGACTTAATTAGTAACCTCCCAAATCTATTCAAACGAAAAGTAACATGTCAGAGAGAAATAATAATAGTGATTGCTTGTGTGTGTGTGAGTGCGTACGTGCGTGCAGTTTTAATACTTTTGATGACATATATTAATAAAGGAACACTCTGCTACTTTTCCGAGAGATGTCTCAATTTAGTGAGAAAAATCTGATATCTTTATACCTTACGTGACCCTGTGGAGTTACTGATGTAATACATGGGCATTTCAAATTTAATTTTTTGGGAAAAGCTGATAAGTCTAAAAAACTTCATTTTACAGGGAAGCAGAAAACAACTCTAAATAATGCTGTTAATCAGGGATTATAATATTCAAACAAAACCTACAACAAATACTTTCGTTTGAATATCACCTTCGTTTGAATATCATTAATCCCTGATTTAATTCAGTTAAAAGTTGTTTTTTGCTCTTCTGTAAAATTAAGTGTTTATGACTAATCAGCTTATTCACCGCTATCAAAGATTTATGCTAAAATGGGTAATTGTAAATTTCAACACATTTTAAATTTGAGATTTTTCCTTCCTCTTTCTTACCCTATCCTCACCCCTTATTTACAAACACACATACACTACACAATCACTTGTGAGCTGAGAGCATGTCCCGGCAGGAGTGGTGTCTCGCAGGAGGGGGATACAGCTGGTTGAAGAAATCCAGCGGCGGGGGTGGGGGGAGAGGAGGGATAATAGCCATCTTTCGTAAAAAATGCAGTACACTTCATGACCACAGCAGTTGACGCGTCCGGAAATACGAAACAATCAATCAAGCAACGACGCTTGAGCTCACTCCTCCGTCCTCCATCTTCACTCCACGAGAGGCACATCCTCGCAGCCCCCTCTCCCCCGCTCCAGAACCCCCACGAAGGGGCCCCCGGCACAACGCGCGTGTGAGTCATGCGTAGCCCGAGCGCCAATTGTTTTGATTCGGTTAGCCGGCAGCGACAGTAGCGTCAGTGCCCAAAGTGATCTTTATTCGTTTACAACGGTAATGACAAGCTTCTTTCCTTCGTGCCGAGTCGTAATGGATGTTCGCGATCGCATCATCCAATTGACCTCTATTATTCTATGCCTGCGCGCGGAGTACTCCTGTAGACGGCGAGGAAGGGTGCGAGAAGGGTCCTCTTGCTTTTATTCCGTCGGCTGCAGTAACTCGATTACGTCGTTAAATCTCGTGTTTTTAACGAATCAAGAAGCCGGTCGGGCACATACGAGTCTCCGCGACAGACGCATCCCCTGGAAAACGTCTCCTTCCCATTTGGAAACGTTTCAGAAAATCACTTTGCCAAACGTTCTTTCAGTAATACGTTCACGTAGCTTTGAATATCATCCCTTTTCGATGTCAAAGGAACGTCCATTACCAATACGTTCCCCCCACAACAAACAGTCAATCAAGCAAGCGTTCTGCCTTCGACTTTTCCAAGCGGTCGCGACTACGCGCCCGATGACGGGAAAAAACGCGGCGTTATTTTTTACTCGACTGTCGGGGCTGGTGCGAGCAGCCCGGGCGGCAGCACGACGACGAGGACGGCACGACGCGACGGCCCGACGGCGCGACGGCGCGACGGCGTGTCGGTGGCGGCACAGGGTCGCCGTCACAGGGATGTCGCCGGAGGCTGTCGCGTCGCCCCGCCCCCGTCCCCGCTCTGCTCCGGCCCCCCCCCCGCCACCAAGGAATTCCCGCGTCCCTAGACCTCGCGCTGCTGCCGCCGCCGCCGTGCCGCGCACTTCAAAGGGCGCCCGACCCCGCCCCCTTCGCCGCCGCTGTCTCCGAGTTCGCCCTGTACAAGGCCGCTCTGTGCGCGACCTCGGCGTTCCTTCCGTCCCCGCTGGCGACTCCTCCGCGGTTGCTGCCACCTTCGCTCCCACTTGGGCCAGCCAACCTCCTGGCTGTTGATTGCATCCACCATCCCCCCCTCTCTCTCTATCTCTGCTCCGTCTGACGCCGTCTCTGCATGCCTCTTCTAAGACTCCACGTTATTGCTCTTTTTTATTCACGATGAATAGCGTTACATAATGTTATTTCTAACCTCTCTCCCCGCAATCGTTTACACCCTCTCCTCTGTCATCAACTATCATCACTTCACTTCTATCCCCTTCTCTTCTATCTCCTTACTATTCATCAAAAAATAAAAAAATCTTTACTGTTGTCTTCTTGAACTCGTTTGTCGCTGTCATTGTCAATTTTTTTTAAATCCCAGAATTATCGTCTTGATATATGCTCCCTTCGCTTCCTTCACATTCTGCCTCGCCAATGTCTTCCCTTCCTGTATCTTCTGTATCTTCCCCTACGCCACTACTTCGCCTTCCGCCGACCCCTCCCCCAACCGCCCCCGCCACCACCGTCACAAGCACACTATGCGTTTCACCTCCGCCGCCGCAGGGTGGTCCCAACCCTCCGCTACCTTCGCCGACAGTTGCTCGCGCCGGCGCCGCTGCTGCTTCTGCTTTCGCAGCGCAGCGCAGCGCGTCGAAGATCGTGCGTCTCCCGCTTTGAAAGGCGAGCCTGTGCCGCCGTGCCGCTGCCAACGCCGCAGTCTCATGCGCGGACCGCTGCCTTGCCGCCGGCGCCGGCTGCCGCTCCGTCCGCTACACTGCCCGCCCCCCCCCCCCCCCCCCCCGCCCGCCCCGTCCCATCCGCTCAACTCCGCTCTGTTCCTCTTAGATCCGCCCAGCACGACTCAGCTCCGCTCCGTTCAGTCCGCCCCCATCCCTCTCCTCTTTTCCCCCATCGTCCTTCCAGCCCTTCCCTTCTCCGCGAAGACCTGTCCTATCCCACCCCGCGCACGCATCCCCGCTTGGCCCCTGCCACGCAGCTCTTCCCCGCATATTCCCGCCCTTTCCTCGTCAGTCCCAGCCTGCCAGCCCCTTCTAGTCCCCCTCCCGCACAGGGTAGCTCCGCCCAGCTCCTCCCGTCCCACGCCCATTCACCCCCTCCTCGCTCCGCCCCGTCGCGCGCCCAGCACGGCCCGCCCCGACTGTAGACGGCAGCCGCACGCTTTGTAGCGAGCCTCCTCGGGCACGCGCCCCGCCGAGCGGGAGGCGAAGGGCAGAGGGCTGGCGGGCGCGCGGGTGGGCGGGTGGTCGCGTCGGTCGGGCGTGGTCGGGCCGGCGCGGCAGAGGGGAGAAGGTGCTGGGCGATCCAGCGCAGCGGGGATGCAGATAGACGGGCAGTTATGTCTGGCTGGCGACGCCAGTAGGCACGTTGTAACCGTGGGCAGTCAAATATATAAGTTCAGGGATTTGAGATTTTAATTTTTTGAAAAATCCTCACTCTTTTGATTCTCATTGCATCGGATTCGATAATGGTGTGTCGACATTAAAGTGTTACGAAAATAACGCTTATAGTCAATATTAGTAAGTTTCGTTGTGATTTTTGTACGCAAAAGTCAATATATTTGTAATGCGCTTTTCTATCAGAAATTGATGGAGGGCTTTTAGCTCCCAGTCAATGTATGAGCGCTCCCGGTGTAAGAGAGCGTATTTGAAGCCCCAGGTGGAAGGGAGGGGGGCGGAAATCTCTATATTTTGGAAGCGAGTCAAAAGGCAATTCCGGTCGAGCACAAAAACTGTTTATGTAGACTTCGACAAACGGGATATATCGATACAGTATATTATAGGCTAGTTTCGTGTAAAAGATTATGTACGATCGTAACGTGTTGAATAAAATTGCTTCTTTGGCTATGACATGCATAGGGTAGTAAACCTTGACGTGGTAGAAGCAGCTACCACGTCAAGAAAAAGCAAGAAAAAGTGCGAACAAAGTATATTTGACGTTTAAAGAGGCACTTTACGAATTAACATTTGAAATGTTCAAAGAAGAGTTGTTTTTTTTTCAAAACATAAACACCAATTTATTATTCAAAACGCCAAAATCAATGGCCTCTAATTTGCTGAGATGTACCGTTTTTTTTCAACATGAACTGCTGAATCATGCTCTATAAGTGTCATTTGCTAATTACAAATAAGTGCCATTTTCAATGCATCAGTACTAATTACGATACCAATCACGTAATTATGCCTGGATCGCAAACGGTGAATGATGATTAACAAATATTCGACGTTCCACGGATACCAATGAGTGCGAGAGGAATGCCCAGGGAAATACTTTAAATTATTCCCACTGGTTGTTTGTGAATGGATTTGGAGGTAAGAACAACATAGTTCAACATAATAGAAGTGAGAACAACATAATAGCAAATAGTAGCATTTGCTATTATTTTCATAGTGTCGACTTCATTGGCTTTTAAAATAACCAAAGAGAACATATACTGCATATTTCTTGAAATGACACCAACTTCATAACCATATTAGCCTTGAATAACGTAAATTCATGCGAAGAATTATTATAGGCTAGGCTCAATATAAAAAGAATATTCTGTGCATGTGCATGTAAAAAGGAAAATAATATAAGTTCAAATAAATCTATTGTATATTTGGAGTTACGTTATGGAAATGAAATGTCAAATTTTATTAGACTTGCGAACTAACAACGTTAGACCACTTGAACTTGCTCTATGAGGGATTGTTAATATAAAATACAATTAAAAACAACCGAAACACCCATGAAAAGGTTTTATTTCAATTTTCAAATGAATTCATTTCAATTATAATTGAAATAATTTTCAGTTTAAAATAATAATGAATAAAATCAGAAGGCAAAAAAATGTTTTGATTGTAATGATTGGTTCATTTTCTATTTTTTAAGAATATTTTATACATATATTTAGATCTCTTACACGGATTACTGGATAAGTGATAAAAAGAGCTTATCTTTACTCAAGCTTTACTCAGTACAGCCGAGGACTGACGCGCCGGGTCTTCAAGTCCAACTTTGAAGCGCAGTTTTGCTCCCATCTGAGATGTGGGGTTTTCAAAGAGCCGAAAATGCACTGTGGACGTGTAAAACTTGCGTCATGTAAAATATCCAGGTTAAACCCAATCTTCCGACAAATCCCATCCTAATCATATTCTGTATTCGCTTAGCCGGGGAAAGCGAAGAAATGGATAAATATTTCTGAGACCGTTCTTGTGGTGCTCCTTAGTGGTAAATACAGGAGGCAAAAAGGCAAGGCTGGAAACATAAGGGGGTGCCACTAACGAAATTCCTAGCATTTTTGCCACGTCGGGAATGGACCAATGAATCAGTCTTCAAGCGCCCGGGAGTTACGAACAAAACAAGTTATTTATTTTATACAATTTCCATTAGTATGGGGAAGGTACATAACGTAAATGTTAGCCTGTTAATGAGCACGGGGCGAAAGGTCAGCAGGTTGCTGTACACTGCAGCGAGCATTGCGTGACCTAGCAAACTCGTAAACTAGCCGTGTACGCGTTGGAGCGAGTGAGTGGGCGAGTAAGGAGCATTTGGCCGAGCGAGCGCGCTCGATTGCGCAACAGCATCGGAGAGACCTCCCTGAATGTTGCACGATTGCAAACTCCGCTCCGCTCCGATCGCTTTCTCGCCCGCCCCCAAGCTAAGTCCGCGCCCGGTTCCCGAGGATTGACACGGGTGTATCGTGTGGCTACATAAAATATAGACTGCAGTCTAGAGCCTCAATATTATATGGATCTCGAAACGAAGCTATTTTCGGTATTTCTGATAAAATGTATTCAATGGTTCAACAACTGCTTTTGGAAATATTATTAAGATTTAATATTTGTTTTACACACGTAGTAAATTTTACTTTCACTGAAAACAAATTCAAGCGATGTAAAGATTTGTGGGAAGACACCTTCCCACACACATACATTCGTTTTTAATCTCATTCCTCGTAGTTAATAGCTGCAAGTACGGATTAAAAAATATACCTTTTCTCCCTTCATCCTGAATAGTTTTCACTGTTCTTGGCACATAATACATAAATAAAGACTGATATCGTGGCAGACAATAAAGAAATGTAATTAGACGCTTGTTGTTGAAAGAAATATTCATGTCCGTTGAAAGGTGTTGACGGTCAGAATTTTACTTTTTAATTTTAAATTTTTCTGTTAAATTTCATTGTAAATGTATATTTTTTCATTTACAGGGTGTTGCATGAATGTTATCAATACGGGTTTTTTATCTGTACAGTAGGTAAAAATTAATGTAACGATGACTGACAGCTAACTCCTAAACAGCTCCACCGAAACACCTAACGGTGTTTTGAGACAGGTGCACACTGGGATATTATCATATAACGTTGATGTTTAGATTTGTAAGTTAATATCGTCTCAGAAAAGAGAGCACTGGCGACTCATGTATTGCCGGGCTACTTCTCCCCAACGGATACTCAAATTAGAATATAATTATGAACATAAAATGCCCATGAAAATGTTAAATGAGATCCTATTGGAATATTGATTATAAGGTACAAAATAATTATAAGCATTTTACTCTGGAAAGTCTGGACTTAAAATATATCCTATTTAAAGGATTGGTTAACTTTTATACAAATTTGCTGATCCCTGCGAAACGAGAAGATGGTGCTATTTTATGTGTAAAAACACAAATGTAAAGAACGTGGCATGGTCGGTCGAGAGGCTCTCTTACCGAGCTAGAAGCGGAGAACGCAAGAAGCACAGACGTCAGTGCAGCGGGCTAATCGAAGCGCACGTGTGCAAGCAGCCGTTGGCGACGTGTTTGCGCTCCATTGGCCCCGAGAAAGGTGAGCAGCGCTCGTGCCCCTCTGGGTAGTTCAACACGACGCATCGCAGTGTTTCGATGTATGCCAGAGGCGCGCGCCACCATTCCGGTCTGCGACTCCTCCCCATTCCCCACCTGTTTACCACCCTTCTTTTGTGAGTTATTGAATGAGTGAATGCGTCAGTGAGTGAATAGCGAGTGAGTATTTCGTGTTTCCGAGCGTGTCAACTACTTGGATCATTAGCAGCATGTCAACTACTTTGATTAGTCCCGTGCATGTTACAGTCAGGAGATGACGATTTTATTTTCCCCGCTGGAACATAAGATCCGGCGCCGACCTACATGTCGGCTTACGGTGTTTTCCCCGTTCACTTTCGGATATGTCCTCAGTGGAGCACCTGCCAAGCTGTGATACGCTTTTAGATATCGACTGGTCTCTTCATACGTGTGGTAGAGTTGCGCATGTATGTGTGTGTAAGGAAAAGGGAGGGGTTAAGGATGAGGAAAGGATGATATCGCGCGGTCCGTGTCCTGTTCGTTAGGGTATTGCTGGGGCCTTTCTTTTGTCCCCATGCTCTCACCCTGTCATTTCCCCCTGCTGCTTTCTGTGCTGATGTCACCTTTTATATTCCGATGTTCACTTATTTCACCACAAATTATTTTTAATTTGTCAAAAGGTTATCCATATAATATTATGGTAAGAAAGGAATAAATACAAATTTGGTAGAAATCTCTGACACATACTCAGCACTATTTATTAACTCTGTTGCGAGTTTTGTAAATCGTGTGCTTTTATGAATTATTCAATTTGGTAAACTTGTGTTAGTATATTTTACCACTGTAAACATTATCTTGATAAAGCGTATCTCATATAATTGTTCAAGTATAATTTTTCAGTAGATATTCATTGCCATGGAGTATCTAATATAATTTCTTAATAAATGTCATGATTTGAAAAATATTGGTGTAGAAATAGTAAAGACTTATTGATAGTTGTTGAAACTTGAATTCAGTGTTCTGAATAATATGAACTACCAAGTAATAAATTACAAGCTTTTAATTAACTTTTGTCGAATATATATTGTATTTATTTCTGCTTTAATGGGGTGCAGTTGTCGTCTGCGGCGAGTGAGCTGCGATTGCTGGTGCAGACTTGTTCCCATGAACCGATCCCGCTTCACATATGCTTTTGAAATTTTGACATTACAATTTCTTGATCTTTAAATTAAATGAATTTTTGTTTGTTCTAAACTTACCTACATAATATATAAGCTTAAAATGTTATGTCTGTACTTGTGTAGACACCTGCGTTTACGCTCTCATCCCATATCAAGCCTTCATATCCATTTAGAGGCATACAAACTTTCCATTATATGTTAGGAACTGTAATATAAAATTAAGTTCCCCTTCCTCTTGAGAATTTTCTTTATTCCTTATCTAAGGATTTACAAACTAAAACACATAATTATACCCGAAAATAAGAAAATAAATTATGTGTTGCATAATGGTAATTTTTGTTTTCCATACAAGTTTCTCTTATCAAGGAATTTGCAAAAAAAAACATACGACAAACTAACAAGAACATGAAATTAATGGTAAATAAAAATAATTCTAATTTCCAGATAAGTATGAGCATAATAATATTAACAGCATTGTGTAGATAATCGGGTAAGTTATCATGTACACATTAGGATACACGCCCGCTTTTAATATCGCATGAATACAGCGATTTAAACGTAGCATAGAAGTTTCATTGTTTTTGATAGAAGTAAATCAAAAAGCGATGACGAAAAAACGTAAGAAGACCAGCAGCGAGCCGCAGCAAATCCGCGAGCGCTCCGCCGGAATGGAGGGTAGAACGTAAGAAAGGTAGCGGGCGGCCGAAGCGGCGTTCACCCCACCGCGACGCAACCCTAGGCCAGGGCAGGGCAGAGCAGGGCGTCCGTGTGCAAGGGTCGCGCCCGCGGCCAGGCGGCCGGCGCGGCGCGACGTCGACCGCGCCCTCGCCCCGCCTCCCCCGCCCCGCCCTCCTCTTCCTCCGACGCTCGCGTCCCGCCGCCGCAGCCGCCTCCGCTACACACCACGCTTCCTCCCGCGCGGCATCATCAAATATTAATTTGGCGTCCGTAACTGTGCTTGCTGCGCGCGGCGGCGGCGGCGGCGGCGGTGGTGGCGGGGAGCGCGAGCGGGGAAGCGGGCGAGGAGTGGATTGTGGCGGGGCGGGAAAGAGATGAGCGCGCGGGAGGAGCCGGCGGGCGGGGAGATATGAGCCGGCGTGGTATGGAGACGTGACGGGCAGGTCGGGAGAGGAGACAAGTCAGAGAGATATCGGCTCTGACGTGCAGTTTTCGGAAGGTAAAGGAGAGATCGAGTGGTCTGGGAGTCGTGGGACGTGGGTTGTGCTGGGCGGAGAAGATGGTGGACGGGAAGAACGGAAGCTTGAATAAGTGTGACACTGAAATGTAGAGGGCACATGGGAAAAACAAACAAGTCCAAAAAAAAAAAATACCTGGTACGACGGTGAAATTCGAGCAGGTACGACTGACTACATGGTAGTCGGGAGGGCAGAAAAACTGGGAATACAGATGGCGTGTGAAAAACGAGTTGTTTCAGAACGGAAAATTATTACACAAAGTGTGATGTTAACGTGAAGATATGAGTAAGTGCAATATTGTGATGTGAGGAAACAAGGCAGATCCGCGAAAGTTACATCTCTCATAAGTATACGAAAAGGAGTGACTGGAGCACTGCATTGTGAAAATCCCTCGTTTGTAAAAAGTGACAATTAATACGCACACCGAACCATTTCAGGAGGTGAATTCGTAAAGTAAAAAAACGAAAATATTTTTAATAGAAATGCGATGCGTGTATTTCAGTCACACTTCAAAATCTGGTTTGGTAGTTCTTTCAGAATTAAGCCCTCGAGATGCCATTTCGCCTCCCTTCAATACCGAGAAAACGACACTTCTCTCACTCGGGGTCTTTCTTCCCGTAAATGGTACATTCTTCATGATATATCGCAAAGGAAGCGTTTCACAGCCTCCCCCCTTCTATATTCCTCGGCGTAAAACGAACAGCCGCCATTTTATGTAAGCTGTCAAAGCGATGTTTCATTTTCGACAAAAAGCGGTGTCTTTGCGCGTGGCAGCTGCCGGGAGCGAGCGGCACGGCGCGACGCGACGCGACGTGGCGCGGGGCGGGGTCTCGGCGCGTCACCGACAGCGGATCGGGGGACAGGGGACAGGGCGGGACCCGGGGGGGGACGAGCGTCCCCCCTTTCCTCCCTCCTCGCCCCCGACGTGTTTGCGCGGCGCCTCTGCGCTGCGGGCGACGTAAACAGCGAATCGTGTCGCCGCGAGCCCTCAAATATTTATCCTGCACTTCGACTGTAAGACCGGTCAGTGTCGCTCCACCAGTCTGCGAGCAAATGGAGCACCTCTTTGTTAGCTATCTTCGACGCGAACGGGCAACGGGCGGCGGGGCTGGCGGAGGTGGGCGGGGGCGGAGGCGTGCGAGAGACCGTCGGCGCGCGGCGGAGGCGGCGGGGCGGTGGTGGCGCGCAACGGGGGGGAAGGGAACGACGTGGTCGGGGAAGCGAGTGGTGCGCCTGATTGTCCGGCATAGGGAGTGTTCGACATCCTTTGAATGCCACGGGCCAGTTTGGAAAATTGGCGCATGTCACGTAGCGTACGAGAGGATGTAGTGCGCGGAAGAAAGAACGTATATAGTACTGCAGCGTCGATTTCGGGACGTTTTATCATTACATTAGGGAGCTGTTGAAAGGGGGGAGTCCTTAGCAAATTTCTTTGAAGTCTCTGAGCGTTGACATCACAAAACAACACACACAAAATTGTCGGCAAACCGCGTAATGTTTTAAGTGATAGTATTACCGTTATTGGCATCATTAAGCACAAGCATGTGTACTATGAAATCTTGGGAAAAATCTGACATTTCCTTCCATTACCCTTCATGGTTTGACTTCAAATATTTTAATATATTCTTCCACATTATCTATTCCACATACATACGAAATTTTCAATGCATAATAATGGGTAGGCTTTTAAAGCTCTTGTAGTTTTCACGTAACAGCTACCGACTTGTGGAAAAATAGTATGCATACGTGCTGCACACAAACGAGTCTCCAACCCAAATGGGCATTCGTGAGACTCAAAAACTGTAAAAGATCAGATATCAATCGTGACTAGTGATGATAATTTTTAAATGAAATAATGATGAAAGAAATTGTAAAAGAAAAAAACAGAAGAACAATAAGAAATATAAGAAAAGAAATGAGAAAAGAGAACGAAATAATATCTAACCATTGATATCGTAGGCTTCCGCGGCCAGAGTCATGATCTGGGCTGTCCGGGTGACGCCGCGTCGAAGGCTGGGGTGCCGACGTTTCGACCGACATATCGCGGTCCTCTTCAGGACTGTACTGCCTGTTCGCAGTACAGCCCTGAAGAGGACCGCGATATGTCGGTCGAAACGTCGGCACCCCAGCCTTCGACGCGGCGTCACCCGGACAGCCCAGATCATATCTAACCATTGTTCTGTTAGGCTTCGTGACCATTTTTCGGATCCACCTCCAACCAGAGCGGAACAGATCAGAACGGAGTTTTGGATAGCGGGGTTGGATGGAATAGGCGGAGTGGGGTGGGACAGGGCAAGGCGGAGCGTGGTGGGGTGTGGTGACGGGCGAAGGGCGGTGCGGGGGGGGGGCAGGCATCGCGAGACGGCACGCGGCCCTCGACCGACCGGTTGTGCTCACCGCCGCTCGATCGACCGGCTGCGACTCGAATCGATACATCGACCAGGCGCAGCGTTCGCTCGCTTCGGCGCATCGAACCCCGATGACTCATTGCTATGTTTCTTTTAGGTTACAGTCGTAAAATATAGGAGGGGAATTGTGAGTGTGAGAGAAAGAGAAAGTGAGGGAGAAAGAGAAGGAAGCAAGAGGGCGGAAACTAAGTAGAAGTTAATGGCATCCCAGCGCTAATTACAGGAAGGCTGGCAGGGTATCGTGCAAGGGACGTTCCCACGATTTCGGAACTCAAGACAAGTATTACTCGGCTGGGGATGGGAGCGACGCAGGCGGTAGCCGGTGGACTATGGAAAGCATTTGCGGCGTGGTACACGCGGAAGGGGGAGGGGAGAGAAAATGTGTAACATTCGAGGGGAAAAAAGCAATGTTCCCGCAATGTTACACAAACATCTCATATAAAGCGCCATTTTTAAACGAACTTCATAAAAAGTAGGAGATTATACATTCGATACGAATATGTATGTTAACGCAGAACTTTTAAACCGATGTATCAATTTCGATAAAACGGTTGTGGTTTGTGGAGCACATTACTTCAGTTATTCCATCGAAAAAAGTGTTCGAAAAAGTGAATTTGAGGCCATATATGTAAGATTTATGATCTGGCTTTTTTCTGCGCCCGGCGGCACAATTGTTCGCCAGTTATTTAGCGTGACATTCTGTCTAGACGCCACAGATGCGGCACAAAACGCAGAAGAGGATATTTTCGCTGGAGCATCCGTTCGAATTTGCTGAAAAAAAAGATAACTTATTTTTTCGATCTTCTACTAGCACGTCATTCTCAGTATCTGCATTAGACATTTGGAGGTCTTTTACTTACACTTTTTTCATGATTTCCATGCCACCCACGCTTTTTCCATGATTTCGGGACACTCAACGTTAGGTTTACAATAAATGCAGCATAGTACATTTTACTAGAGAATCCTTTACAATGAATTAGCATTTTTAATTAAAGCTAGAATTCAAACCTACAATGCGTTTATAAACGTGAAATTATATAATTAAAATCGTGTCCTTTTGTGCGTATGTCTCACAAATGTTAACGGATCTAATTATTCAAGTTCTGCGAATATACAATATTTCGAGGAATAACTATTGCTATTAAACGCGCGGCAACGTCAGATCTTGTTAAAAAGTTTCTGTTACAACGATAGATATTCTTGACAGTTCTGGTTGCGATTCTAATTACTGGCTCTATATCTTGTTTCTGAGGAGTACTCTCGACAGAGATATAACACGGCGAACTAAAGCATTTGCTACAGGCATTGTAGCTACTGCAAACATCGAAAGCAATTGACATCTTTCCTATGCCTGTCGTTCATACTTTCTAGTTAACGTTTCGAGCAGAAGTATTATTTATTACGAGGCTAATGTCCAAGTCTTTTGACCATGCATGGACTGGAAGAATGATTTGAAGGATTATCAAGGTATTATATGATTAATAATTAAGCGTCGTGGATTGAAAGGCAAGCAATGGGGAAAGCCCTGAGGAAAACCAAATGCAATCCTACTTTGTCCTCCACAGTTTCCGAGTGGATTGACCGGGCATTGAATTCAGGTACCAGATGTGGAAAGCAAAGTGTCTGACCCCTACACCACGAGTCATCTTCAAGCAAGAGCAATCACATTAATCCAAATACAGAAAACGAAGACTCAGCTCGACTGCCGCAGAATCGATTTGACTTCCGAGTATCGACGCGCGCGCCGTTACTTATTTCGACGTGTCGGGAAAATTCCTTCTGCCACCTTCTTGAAATATGAAACTCCTCTACGGGCGCTGCTTCCGCCGTTACCTCCGTGCGCGTCGCCGTTTCTGCTCGTAGGCGGGTTCCTTTCCGCCCGAACTAACACGACTCCACACAAAACGCGAGATTTCTTTCATTCTTGCTCTAAACGAACAAGCTGGCTTACGCCGCACGTTCTGCCAGGCGTGGAAAACATCCTCCTCCCGCTGTTTCCCGTTCCACTGCCTCCCACGTTTCTCCGCGACTTCGCGCGTCCTCGTTTCCCCTGCCTTCCGCCTCTCCCGCCCGTCCTCCGTCGCCCGCGTTCCGTGCTACCTTCCTCGCCGGCCTTTTTTCCTGCTTCGATCTTCCGGGCCGAAATTGCTTCGTCGCCGACGACCGCTAACAAACTGCGACTTCTTTATTCCATTACGCTTCATTAGCTGCGCCTACCGCTGCCCCTCCCCCTCCCCGTCACCTCCGTCGCGTCCCGTTGTCCCCGCCGACCTCCCTCCTCAAGTCGTCCTTCACTCACCCCTCCGCCCCCACCCCACATTCTGGTCGCGGCCGCCCTCTCGTTTCTCCAGTTTTCTCTGCGCTCTCGTATCTTCCTTTTAGCCTCATTGCATTCTACCGCTCTGTCTGGTATATCTAGTGTCTCTGAAAGCACTGTAATCTCCTAACCGCAGTAGTCCTTGATTAAACTGTAAAACGCTTAAACCGAACATCCATCTTATCATAGAGAAATGATATATACCTCTTTAGTCTGTGATCTTATTATTGCTTCTTACATAATATTCTTAAGATATGGAAATCGTCACTTGTTACACCTTCTACGCCCATCGCCAATTCTTTCACATTCACATTCATTCCCTCGCTACTCGTTGCTAGTGTACCTTTTAGCAGTAAACTCCTCTTTAACTTTCCCTTTGAGAATTTGACGTTACTGTTATCGCATTAAGCACTCATTCTCATCATCTACGCATTCTCATAATTGAAACTGCATCATGCACCATTTTCCACAGTCTGTCATATCGTGGCTCGATTACGGTACCGTGAATTAACTTATTTCACCCATTCAGTTCATTGTGCCTGTCCTTGATCCGCATTTCATTTCATTTCAGTGAATCTCAACATTTTCTTGCCTCTTCTGTTATTAACTACATTTCTCACCTCTTGTTCGCCTATAATAGGCCAGAATATTCACTCACATTTGTCCATGTTCTCATTACTTCCGCTTTCCTTCTCATTGACACAAGGGTCTCAATTTCTACGTACTCCGTAATTCATTGTCAATTGCTCGATCGACCACCGCCATCACAGCCTTGTCGACTGTTCCATCTCCATCGACTGCACCATCGCCAGTTCATTATCTCCCCGACTCCTTCATCGCCATCTCGATACCCCTTACAACTTCCATCGCCTCCATCACCACACTTCGTTACCTCTCCACCCCCACCATCGCGTCCCCCTTCAACTTCGCCGTACCGGCCACCTGCCCTGTTTGTTTGTCACCGGCAGGGCCGCGCGAGAGCGGCGCGGGGGGGGGGGGGGGACGAGGACGGAACCCTCCACGCCGCACCCTTCGACGCCCTCCGCGGCTGGGCTCGGAGCGCCGCGCCGCTTGTTTGGGCGCGTTTTCGCGCTGGGAGCCGCTCGGCTAATGGACTCCGCCCCCGCGCCGCTCGCTCGCTCGCTCGCTGGCTGGCGGGCGCGGACCTCCGCCTCCGCCCGGCCTCGGCCCCCCCCACCTCCCGCCCCCCCCCCCCCCCACTCGCTTCATCGCTCCACCCACACCACCGCACCTCGCAGCTGAATGAACACTCCGCCCGCACAAGCGCACCAACAGCGCCACCAAACTATCAGAACCACCAGCACACCACACTACCAGCACCACCACACCACCAGCACCACCACACCACCAGCACCACCACACCACCAGCACCACCACACCACCAGCACCACCAGCACCACCACACCACCAGCACCACACACCACACCACCACAAACAAACCAAAACCCCAACCCCTTCCCCACAACACCACACCAATTGCATCATCGGACCAACGGCACCATCACGCCAATACCATCACAGGATTAATAGTATTCCAGCACCAACACATTCCCCGCTCCAACCCATCCAAGCACCAACATCACCACAGCACGAACACCGCTACAACATCCCCTCTGCATAAATAGCACCGCCAGGTGCAGCGTTCCTGCACCACCGCTCCACCTAAACCGCCACTTGATCAATCCGCCTAACGTGTCCCACACGCATCACAGTACAATCCGAATGACACCCCCCCCCCGATTCATCCACATCAGCTGCACCTCGACACCATTATATATTTTCTGCAGTACCGCAGACCCGCCCCCGGCCAACCCCCCCCCTTTCGCCACCCCGGCCGTCTCTTTCGTGGAATCTTCCGATCGCGTCTCCTTTACGCCGCCCGTGCCGTTCCCTCTCCCGGCAGCCGTGGCTGCGCGCGGCCGCGCCGCTGGAGCGGGCTCCGTGGCCCAGAGCCCTCGGCGCGCCGCCCGAGGGCCTCTCGAAGCGGCCGCCCCGCGCAACGACGTGCGCTGATAGAGGTGGGCCGCGTGGCCTGCCTCGGCCAATGACCAGCGCGTGAACGAGCGCCAAGGGCCCGCGCCCGCGCCCACGCTCGCGCTCCCATTGTTCGCATTTTGTTTACCTCAGGCCTCCTACTCGGCCCCGCGCCGCTCAAAAGACGCTACCACTACCCAACATTATTTCGGGCGCATGCGTGTTCAATAAAAATCTTGTACTCGGCCTTTGACCATCGTATTTTTTTTTCATTGGTTATTGAAGGTCGCTTCAACATCTAGGCGACCAATAGCGACCACTATTGGAGTTAACGTAATGGTAAGTATAAAGATGAGGCGAAATGGTGATGATAAGAGGTGAAAGGACGAACACAAATACAACCATGCCCGAGGCGGGACTCGATCCCGCGACCTTTCGGTCCGAGATCACTACAACACTACTGCCTTTGCGATCTCGGCCACCTGGCCGACTGACCATCGTGTTATTGTGGAGTATATCACTTGTTTACACGTAGATTAAAATCACTTGTTTAAACGGTTTAAGTTTCTTATACAGGTAGAGAAACATTTAGACTTATTGTTATTAATGGTTTATTTTATTATCTTGTTGTGTAGTTATTTTTGTGTTATCCATTATGTATTTTTCTTGTTGATTATATAGGAAATAACGTGTTTTATGTTTTAAAATAGGTATCGCTCTCTTTTGGTTGCAGTTACAAATAAACACGTTCATTTTTGTAGAAAAAATTCAAAGCGATATGATGAATTTAATTGATTGGTTTTAATATTTGGAACAGCAATGTGAAGGACATGAAAAAATAGTTAATATCGAAAAGTATAATCCTATCCTGCAATTGGGATTATTAAACAAATATAGATAGATTTTGATAGAACTGTATGTTTTTCAGCTTGAAACATTGATAAAAAGTAAACGTAAGATAAAAAAATTTGAAAAAAGTGAACGTAATTCAATTATAGGCAGTAACATTAATCGTATGAGTGATAATAGTAACAACGTAGACATTAAAGTGTTTTGAGTTGTTATTATTTTCTATCATGCTTTCGAATGTATATGTATGACTTGAATAAATACAACAGTAAATAATGAATAATTACGTGTTATAAATGATATTTTTGGTGTTCTTATAAACCTGAATAATCTTTACATATTAACTCTTGGGTAGAGTGTTTTGAGCAATATTATTTCTTCTAAATGGTATAGAAATTTGAATTATAGCTTGCGATCATGCTTTTGTCATTAGTGAACTTTCAGACAGAATACATTAGTAGAGTACCTACACCAACATAAAGAATCGTTTCATGTGAAAACCTAGGCACTGTTGACAACTGATGTCAAACACACGTGGCTGACCTCGTTTCCAGAACGAATCTTCCCAACATGTCGCACTAAAAAGAAAAGTTCACTGGTTAAGCCATTTTTTGTTTGTAAAAATTCTTTGTGGTTACAAAATATGGACAACTGAAATATATTGACACTGTCCGTCACTAGCTTTGAGAGTCAAAACCACAGGATGGACTTTTTATGAACGTCGATATTGGTGTGTTTGACAAGAGTAGCGGTCGCCAAAATCAGCTACCAGGATCAAACATAATATAGTGGATTTTCATATCAAGACCTCAAAGGCTGCTCGTAAATATGCCGTGTGTTCGCAGCAAAAAATTGTAAACAAAATGTTGAAGAGTTGATAAGTATGGAAGTGGTTTATACGCGCTTGTCATGTCAACCCCTTATCGAAGATTACCTAGATTTAAACACTGTTCTACTAATACACTACACACAGTTTGCTTTTCAATAATCTTGCATAGACATTTCATTCAGGTATTTATTTAAAAACTTAATAAATTAATTATTCTAATAAACAATATTTACTGGAAGTAATGTACAAAAATTTATATTTTAAAATATTACCGAAGTTTATCCTCTTATGTTTTTATCAATGCTCCTTTTAATTTTTTTCAGTGCGCTTGGGATTCTCATGATCACATGTTTATTTTATTTTCCTTAGCCTCATTGTCTCTAAAATTATCTTTATCTCGAGTATTAGTAAAAAAAATCTGCTTATCTTACTCTTACATCCATAAAATTGGAGCTTAAAGATATCAACAAAAATAATTTAAACAAAGCTTGCTCAATAATATGTTTAAAGATTTATTTTTACGTTGTAGCAGATGTATATAATATAGTACATCACTAGCATCCCATTATGAATTTCATTTGAATGCTTCTTTGCTTCTAAAAAGAATTTTCATCCAGGCATACATTCATCACAAAATGAGCTTTAAATATTTTCAAACTTAATAAACAACCAACTAGGGTTTCCGCTTGCTTTCGCAAGTGCGTACACGGGTTCACTACTGTCCTGCGCAGAAACTTTTACTGTATTCTACGCAAACTGCACTCTCGAGCGGTATACCATTCTCCCAGAAGGAACAACGACCGAAGCATTGTCACACAAAAAAAACTTACAGGTTCCCATTAACGTTACCGGATATCCACTCCGCTGGAGTACTTCTGAGCAGCGCTGCACAGCGCGGCGCGCTCGTGCGTTTGTTCGCTCACACGTACACACACACGCACACACACACACACAACATTCGCCTACAGAGATCCAACTCTGGGAGGCATTTGCCGGAGAAATAATTAGCCGCAGGTAGCACTTTTTGCCCGGGAGGCCGGGCTCCAAAAGGCAAGTTGAAAATGAGCGTCGCGGCGCCCTTAGGCGCGCGCTGCGCGGCGCCGTTCACCGACCGTGCAGAAGTTGAAGCGCGCGCAGGGGAGCCTAGCAATGGCGACACGGCGGGGGGGGAGCAAGGGACAAGGGACGAGAGACGAGGGGGATTGCGCCTCGGGATCGATATCCGGACAGTCTACGGCCGGGGAAAACCCTGGTAAACCCCCAATCCGTTTAGCCCCCCCCCCTCCCCAACCGTAAGTGCGTTCTATGCGTTTCCCGTATGATGACCTCGCGTTATCGATGGAGTACTACGGCTTACGGGGAGGGTTCTTCGCGTTAAGGCACAAGGCGGAAGACTTACTGGGCGAGCGTGACTCGGCTATGAGTCATGATAAAGTTACGACGTTGGATTTGGATCGCATTGGATGCCGTTTGTACGCTAGTGAGTGCGTGCGAACAAGTTCTTTTAGATTTCCGCTGTGCTCGTGTGTTTTTTCGGTTGATTTACGGAGCGTGATACTGATTATGGGGGACGATGGCAATCGACCCTCGGTAATGAGAAGACCTGATAAAATGGAGCTGGCAGTTCCCCTTGTGCTTTGCTCTTTGGCCAGACATTCGGTTCAGTATTTTATCTCCTGGGCCTAGAATTGGGAATTCATAATAAAATTGAACAATACCGAAAAACAAAAAGGTATGTTCAGGTAATGTACCTATGTCAGGGTTGTCCAACTGGCGCCCCGCGATGCTATTTATTGTGGTCCGCGAAAGGTTATTAGACAATTGTTTAAGTCCCTTTCGTCCATGTCGGGCGAGAACATTGGCCGCCTAGCGCACGCGTCCTGTCGGAATCAACACCTCCTTTTATAGAAAAATAAGTTAAGTGCAGATTTAAGGAATCTTTTTGTCAATGAAGAACTTAAAAATCAACCCAACATGTTTAACTGCGTTTTGCATTGTTGAGCCGGATGTAACGCTTAGTTCCAATCCCCCGTCCCTCGTTTCAGAGCATCCGGGCGAACTGCCAATATCAACAACACGGGGTCACATGCGGATCGCCTGAGTGATGAAAACATGGCTGGCAACCATATTAAGGATTTTAGTTGTGACCCTTGAGACCTTGGGAGTTGGACACCCGCGACCTATATATTCATTTTTGCTGTAATAAAACCAATCATTGGGACATATTTGCATTGCGTTTTGGTCAAATAATAAAAATAAAAAATAGATAGTACGAGTTGGTATGCTTGTTTTGCTGTATAATCATTCTTTTGGATCTTGAATATGTTTATATTTAGCCACTGAAATAACTAAACAGCAACAAACCATTCCACGGGCTGTGAGTAGTTAAACCTTCTTCATCGTCTCAAATGTACGGAATGAATTAGCCACAGCAAATGTGAAAATCGAAACAATGGGCACTTTCTGAGCTAAATCCTTCAGTGCTTTAGAATAGCGCAAAGGATTCTCTTTGGGTGTTCGGATTCTTGTTTCAAGGCGTTAACAAGGAAGATGAGCTCCCGTCTTGTCCCTCAAGGCTTCTCATTGACGATCCGCGATCCAATCACGAGGAGGCAAAACTCGCCTGTTTGAATAAGTTGCGCTGCCATTCTGGAGGAGTAGAGTGGCTAAAACGATTTAGATCATAAGCTTTTTTTTGCTTTTATTTTGGAAACACGTCACTAATTTCAGATTTTAGAGACAATTACACATTTGTAGTTTTATTATTAATTACTAACTGACATAACGTACTTCTCGTACAATATTATAATTGACGACGGGAATCACAGGGAATCTCTATAGTTCAATGTAGATAGATAAGTTTAGAAATATATGTACGGATATTATTTTTAATTTCTCGCTTTACTTTGTAAGATGTAAACGTGCGTCGGAAATGGGCGATCTTTTGACAGAAATACACTTAGTGCCGGGCACTGGTTTATTATGCAAATTTACTTTTAGGACTATGTTTTACCCTTTTATAATATTCTTAAGATCATATTTCAATTCCACGATTATGGGACCAAAAAACAGAAAATCTGAAAAAAGGATATTCTAGATACTGGTAGTTAGAATCAGGGAAGACGGTGGAGCAATAACGGAAAGCTAGATTAAACTAAAGAGATTAGAAAACCAACTAGTGCAAGAAAGTCTGTGGCATTCTGTAACACCTCTAGTTTTAGTCACACGTTGAACGCCAATATATTTGTCCACGTTGAGTAGGCAATTTAAATAATTAAGTTTTGAGTAGAAATGGTGGAAGATAAAAGCCATATGGTTAGAGACGGCTTTAATATTTAGTTTGAAGTATAGTTGATTATTAGTGATGAACCAGGGAGTTTGTGTGACAGTTCTTAAAAAAATATTTTGGATACCTAGCACTGTATTTTGGTTAAATCAAGCAGCATTTGTTCAGATTGGATAGGAATATACGCGGAGGGGCCTGGTTATTGTTTTATCCATGGTAATGGATTTGTTAATTGAGACTTTTATTGTGTTATATATTTGTGGTTTGAGTGGTAGAATTTTAATTTTTGTTTGATGGTCTTTGTTTTCAGTGTGTGTGTTTCAATTTATGGAAGTTCCCATATGGAGCCCAAAGTGTTTGACTGCTTTGTGGTTTGGAGTCCTTATGTCTCCTACTTCACGCGAAACTATACATCCGATTCATTCATTCATTTTTCTTTGCATCATTTGAGATCATGCGCATTGGGTGTATCCAGTATTCGGTACTTAAATTTCGTAAAATATGACCTGACTACATTTGATCACAGCAGATTATTTTTCCTTAAAAGCATAGCAATGAGGTATACATCGATCTGATGAACTAAAAAACTATCAGTTTACCTCTCTAATAATAGGATTTTACTTTTGGACTAAATGATGATTCATGCATTGAGTATGTCTTGTATATGTAGATGAGTTCCAAGCTATTGCACTCGCGGTCTGTCTTCGAAATCACAGAAAATTTACCTTCAGCGCATTTCTTCGTGATATTTTCTCCAGCAGAGCGCACGTTTTTTTCGACTCCACAACGTCTTTCTCGTTAAAAGTTTTGTGTTAAATCCCGTTCGACATCGTGACATTTTCTGAGTAAGTCTTGTTAACAATAGAGGAAGTAGACAAGAAGGAGAAGGTAAATTATGAATATTTTATTTGAATTAAGGAAAACGACAATCTTTAGGAGATATAATATTAGGGATGTTAGTTGAATTTTTCCATCTACTTTCACTAATCCATCCACAGAAGGCAATAATGGTAGCGTACTCAAATGTTCCAGTGTGGCATCATTGTCAAAACTCATTCCCTAAACTCTACATAAACACAGACAGGATTTGTTAAGGATGCATAAACGCATTTAAAGGTGGCGCGCGCACCTAGGCAGTGTGCCGTGTTAGGGCTCGCCAGGACAGCAAAAGCAGCCCCTTGAACGCGAACCCGAGGTGAGTCGCGGCTAGTGACGTAGTCGCTCGTATTTAAGACGCCATGGACACCGGGGTAGGCAGAGTAGTTTTGTGAGTGCGCTCCGGAGTGTTGAAAGTTGGATATAGTAATTCTGTCTACGCCGACTGCGCCAACTGCGGGATATCTACTTGGATTTTGGTAACGTTGGCTAAGACCTGGTAAATATCCTGGTGACGACAACGGTGCTTTCAACTATTGGTACATCTCCTGGTTATCTGGTTATATTGTAAAAGGCATTGGTCTCGATACGAGTTTGAACTCTGGAATTGTATAAAGTGCACAATAAACATTTTTGACTGTTTGTTTCTGTGTATTTTTTGGACATAACAGTTTTCACAATTTTTTGATGGATTCCTCGTGTTCAAGACAATCTGTAGTGTTTAACTTAAACAGTAATTTAAAAATGTAATGGGTCTTGAAATTCCACCAACCAGGGAGAAACGTCTTTTTATTTTATCACCTTCCACGTACTTACGTAACAAAGAAAATATTGTATAGCTGCAGCGGACAGCATCGTTTTTCGTTATCAAAACTCGTATGTGCCCCTGATATCGAAAAAGTGGATAAATCTTGTTCTCATAAGTAGAAAAATACTTCCTCTAACACATTGTGTAGTCTGACTCCACGTTTGTGGATCTTTGATATAGAAAAATTGTTTTGCGTCAAAATGTCTTTCTATTTGTCTGCCCATCTGTGAGTAACGCTAGCGCCCAGGGTTCAGGCAATTTCTTGAAAGTTGTTCCTGCTCAATCAATCTGGTAAAATACGAGGCCCCGAGAATTTGAAACGAATATTTTAATTTTGGGGGAATATTGTACATAAATCCATTAACTTTTCCAACATTTCTCGAATATGACTTCGATTTTTTGTGTGAAACATTGTCCTCGCATAGAACAAAAATTCTTTAAAAATTGCAGCTTTCACTTTCTTTGAACTCTCTAAATTTTTGAAAATTGCAAAACTTACAAACAATGGGAATAAGGATGTGCCGTTGTAGCACCACTAGTTCTTTCAAGACCTTCACATATTTCGAACCCTCCGACGAGTTTCACGTTGCCCTAGAAAATGTCCAGTCCGCGCCGTTGACTACTACTAGACACGGGGCGAACAACTGCCTTTGAAACGCACGTTCTATGAGCAAAAGACTGTAGCAGAGAATGTTGAGAAAAGTTACTGCCTCTGCATCCACCGAATAGAACACCCCGCCTCGCCGAGGCAGCACATCAAAGGCTTTCATGGCGTCGTTCGCCCCGTGTTGCGCCTTTCTATCAAAGCAGTTTTACGTGACGTCACGTTTTTGGGTTGTTTCTCGACATTTATTGCTTTGCGCAGAAATATTGACAGATAAGACACTTGAATCTGTGTAGAGATTTGCAGCCGAAGTACAAGAAACGGGTTCAGTACGGGCGTATTATTATTATAACCCGGTAGAATCAACGTGGCAAAAGTGCGAGTACTATTCACAAGTATATAGAATACTTAATACGATAATGGGTTCTCATAAAAACGCTATCTTTGAAATTCCAGATCATGTATTTTGAAGGACCGTTTCCTGTCATTTTTACGACAGATGTACTATTATTTTCCAAAGAGCATTGTTTAATCGACACTTTCAAGTGTCACAATGTGCCAAGCAGCGTTTCCAGAATTTCGAAAATAAACGTAGAAGTGCGTTTTCATTTGATGTGACAGCTTTATTCCCTAAAGTTGACGCGCTAAAGCGCGTGCGACGAAGTACTTTCTCGGAAGCGTATAACGAGAGCACGGCTCTGACAGAAGTGATCGTATCTTCAAAGCAGACGAGCAAGGCCAATTTTTCCCGACACCTCATCCATCGAATCCCACGAGTATGCGCTTCCCCTTCTAGTACTCGTCACTCGCCAACGCTCGTTTGTCCTCGCAGCGCCCTCCAACACTGACGTGCTCTCGGCGGGGTGCTGGTTTTGATTGCAATTTCTTTTCGTCGAGCGCGGCTCTTCCCAGAATACACTGCCTTTCGCACTCGTTTGTTCATGTCATCATGAAGCATGAAATACACTTATGTCAATGTAATCGGGTCACAATTAAGTTTCTTTTATAACTTTCCATGAAATAATGTAGTTTCAAAACAGAATATATTCATATTTTTATTCTTTCTTAACTCTATCATTATCGTTATTCGCATTTAGTTGCATTCGCTTGGTAATTCGATTCGCATGTTGTATCATATGAATTGATCACAGCTATTTATTCCTCAATTTATAGTGCTACCTTTTCCAGTGAACTCTTTGGCACATTCGACATACGTCATCACATTCCCTTTTCCAGTCCATGCGTTCGTATATTATTCATATCCAATACTTATTAATATCCGTATTACATTATACAAAAGTCTCGTTTCCTTGGTTCTTCCTTTGAGCAGTTGTCATAATTCCAAATCCTCATGTTTATCCTCATCGCGAGTCGAACGTTATTTCCCACTTCTTTACGCTACGGTCTCCGCTACTACATTGCGTCCTCCAGCGTCATTACTACGCTTGATGCTCCATTATCCTCCTACAGCAACAATTTTGGCAGACAAGACACTTGGATTTGTGTAGAAAATTGCTGACGAAGCCTGCGATCTTTGATATTTCTCTTTCCCTCGCCGTGTCCTCTTTCCGCCCTCACTCGTCGGTCTTTCTCCACTCTCACTCAACAATACAACAGAGCGCATTCACCTTTCTCGTCTAATGCACGACCTATCACTCCCCTTTCTCTCCCGTCTCCCTTTCTCTCCCTCCGCCGTCCCCCCCTTTTTCACATAGTCCACACTCACCGCCTCGAATTCCGGGTTCGATCTCCCTCGCCCGTTATCCCCGTATCGCCAAGTCGCCTGCCACGCCCCCACCTGTCACCGCCCGGTGTCCGCACTGCATTTCCTGCCACGCAGCCCCTCCCTTCGACATCGCCCGCCCCCCTCCTCCGGCCGGCGGGGCGGGGCGGGGCGGCACGCCGAGGCGATAGGCGGCTCGCGTGTGGACCCCCGCGCCTTCACGTGACCTCTGGGGCTTAAAACAATTAACGAGTGTTAACGATCGCCCCTCGGCGGGGCCGAAGGGTGCGTGCTCGCGCCGCGGACATTTCCGCGAATGCGCGTGAACGACGCGATTAGATTGCGACAAAAGGCCATGAAAGAAGCTGTCAATGTGACTCCGGCAAGACGCGCCCCCTCCCGCCACCCACCCGTCCTTTGCATGCATGCCACTGCGCCGAGACGGGCTTGTTCGGTGCGCCGGCGTATGAGAAATTTCGTTTCTCAATGCCAGGGTGGTATATGCTCTTTGTGACTTGTCTGAAACGCACTAATTTTGGGCAAAATTTAAGCCTTTGGATACGATTTTGAGTGTTTGATTTGTAGATAAAGATACACATATTGAAAATAAGATATTTTTAAAACTGTAATTCTTGTTGGCAGTAGTCATGGGCGAATGTTTCACAATACATACCCAATTTTTTTATACAAATAAAAATGTAAAAGGGACAATTACTGTATTAAAAGATACAAATTATAAACAATCCAATCAAAATAATTATATAGTTAGGTACATTTTGAATTTTTTTTTCGTTCTCCGTGTTACTAAATGTGCCTACGACATTTGTACTATCAGAAAAAAAATTGAGGAAAAAAGAAGCAAAAATAAGAAGTTAAAAAGTTACAATTATTCACTATAAATACATATTGTACCTGCTCTCTATTTCCTGACACGTAAGCTTGAGACATGTGTTCTTACAACCACATCTCTCAACCGCCGCCAAATTCCAGGAACTCCTTCCAAGACAACAGACCGCCCGCAAGCCAGCGCAACCAGAGCTAATTAGAACAGAACTCTCGGGTGCCATAAACTCTCATATTCTTAAGATAGTAACGCCTCCGCGCTTTCTTTTTACTGGGAGAGGCCCGGAGAGTGGCACTTGGAAATATAAGACGCTCCACGTGCCAGCGGGGGCGAGGTGGTTGCGTGGGCGAGCGGCGCGGCGCGGGGCGGGGAGAGGGAGAGATGGGACGGGCCTCGTGCGGAGCAACCTTAGGAGCCCGAAGCCACCCGCTTGCGGCCGCTTTATAGATTGTAAACGCGGCTAAACCAAGACGCGCGCGTTTCTCACGCAAGGAATTTACATTTACGCTTCATAAACCCGCAGGTGACTGCATTATAATTATTTTAGGTTTAATATGTATCTTCTTTTACAAGGCGCGGAAAGTAAAAGAACGCGCGCGTGGGAGGCGGGCGTAGCGCGGTGACGGCGGCGGCGGCGGGAGCGGGGGCGGGAGCCGGCCCGGGAAAGCGTCTTTTAATGACGTTCTCGGTGGCGAGATCTAAACTGCGCGTTAGCCTCTCTCGGCGAGCGTCTCCCCACCCACGCCGTTTCGCAGCCCCTTCCCCCCCCCCCGCGCCTCGGTCGTGCCGCCCACGCGCCCGCGACCGTCTTCCCTCTAACACGACCGCGCCCGCCCCTCCCGCCGTTAACGGCGTCCGTTCTGGTAATACGCGCCGATCTCTATATAACGCTGGATAAGCCGTAGCGCATTCATAGCTTTCCAAATTCGGCGATAAGGTGACGCTATAAATTGTGATTTTTTTGCTAATTAAATATGGCGACCTGAAAATGTTCTCGCTTAGCATTGATGATTTTATATCATACTTATTCCTGATTGGCAGGTTATATTATGATTGTATTGGGAAATGAATTGCGTGCATGTGATTGTATGTCGATGTAAAATTTCTATAAATATTTGTGGACGTGCAACGTCGACACTCGTTGAAGCGTCAGTACAAAAAGTGTTTAAAAATGAATCATCACAATAATTCAAAAATAAATTGAATTGTTTATCCACGTATTCAAAGCTACAAACTATAATCCGATACCGCTCTGTTTGGGGATTTGAAAGCAACATTAGAGAGAAACAATTTTTTAAATTATGTCAGGTGCTTAAAAATTTCATTCTACAAATTATCGACATTAATATCACTTCAGACGCCGTCCGAGACTCATAAAAAATTCTATATCAAATTCAAAGTTTTTGTAGATTTCAAACGACGCATATAAAATTATACACTATAGTAGAGAACTCTGTAATCATCCTATCCACTAGCTTAAAAAATAATTCGATAACTGAATTGAACAGCGGACATCAGTGTCATGCTTCCGTTATCATCACTCCCCTTGGCTATCTGCCCCACATGCAACTATTAGTTATCTTCCATTATAATCACCATTACATTATGGCCATGAATTGCAAAGAGAAGCGGTGTTATGCGTTATTATGGAAGATGAAAAGTAGACTGCGGATTTGAGAGCACTGATTCTTGTGGATGTGATTTATATATGAAAGCCTCTCCACTATATTCAGTGCAATTTTATGTAGACAATTTTTAAAAAATGTAATGAAGAGTAGTACTCCAAAAGCATAGACCTTGCCAGTACTCCGTTTGCGGGGAGGGGTATCTCAGATTGACACCCTATCATTCAACAACGACATATCAACCTCGTTGAACATAGTCGCCCTTAGATACCTAAACTGTTACCCTTGACATAGTATGAGTGAAAGGTAGGTCTAAGTGCTATCGTTGCTGACACCACAACATTGATTCTCCATCATCGCCAGCATCACCATCATCCGTCAGCGCCATCATACGCACCAAGACCGCAAAGGTCCACGCCACTCACCTTCATCAACGTCGAGAACATCCGTAGTCATCACATCAGCCCCGCCTCTCTCGCCACGTAGATTCCTCCACCTCTCTCCCGGCGGCAGCCGAGTCCCCGCCACTTCGCCGCTCGTTCACTCTGCCCTCCCCGCGCTTCCCCGCCCTCTCTCCGCTCTGGCGCCGCTCCGCCCAACCCCGACCCTCAAACTCCGCTCCCGCTCCCGCCCCCGCTCCCCACTCTTTAACGGAAAACAAACAAACTGGGCCGGGCGGCGGCCGCCCTGTTTCACGCCGTCCCTTATCCCCTGCCTGCACCCGCACCCTGGTGCCGCCCCGCCTCGTTCTCGTCCCCGCCTCGCCGCGTCCCCATCGGCGCCGCGGCGCTTTTTGTGTTTTACGCCGGCGATGGCTATTCGCACCCCCTCCCCTCCTCTCCCCGCCCCACCACCCGTCTCCCCGTTCCCCGTCTGCTCCCCCGGCCGCCGCGTGCTTATCACCCGCGGCCAGTCCCGCTTGGAAATAGAATCGTGAATTGAGAACGTCCGGCGCGCGCCGCTGGAGCCCCGCTCCCCGCCCCCCTCCTTCCCCCTCCCGCTCCGCTCCGCCCCGATCTCATCGCGCGTTCGGGGCTTTTGTTTCGTCTTCTTTTTTGCGATCTGCGCCATAGCCGCCGACGTCGGCGCACCCGCTAACGAACGACTCCGCCTCCCCGCTGCCCGCTCCCCGCAGCGCGCTCCCTGCTCCCCGCTCCTACTTTTCCGGCTTTTTCTCGCACTCCCCTTTCCCCTGTTATCTTGCATATTTCTCATTCCGCTCCTCTTTCGCCTAACATTTTTTTCCCCACTCTCATTCTTTCCGTTTTCTCTGTGTTTTCGTACTGTTCATTTATCAGAGCTTGGCCCGCATTTTCTGTTTGCTTTTCCCCTCTTGTCTGTATTGTTCTTTCCTATTTCTCGTGTTCCTCGTCAATTGTAGTTCTTCACCATTTGTTTTCTTGTTTCTTTTTTTGTTTTTAGAAATCTCTTCTCATTGTTTTCGATCAATCCACGTTGTTTTCCATCTTTCCATTCGCGTTGCTTTCCGTCCACGTTTTCCATGTTGCTTTCCATATTATACCTACTGAATTGTAGTTTTTGCAACATTCGGAGATTGCACCTTTCTACTCCAGTTAATACTAATTTGAAATTGTTTCTCTTCGACGTATATTATCTACTTCCGCTTCTTTCTCTGAATTACGTCTCTTTGCTCGTTTTCGTACACCTTATTTTTATATTATCGCCTCCGTTATTCCAGTTTTTCTGCCTAATCACAGCTTCTCCGCAAACATATTCCCTCCTTCCCGCGAGAGTCATCTTTGTGCTCAGTCAGCTCCGTCCTTACTTCAGTATCCCCATATCCTCGCAGCGCGTATTACCGTCCCGTTCCAATCCCTCCGCTTCGTTCCATGCCCTTCGAGAAGACAGACTCCCCCCCTGCTCCCTTCTTTGCGGACGTGTCGATAGCTGGCTGGGTGGCGTTTTTCGTCGACCGTCTTCGAGACAATGCAGAGGGTTGTACGAGGGAGTCGCTCCCCAACATATTGTGATATTATTGACATGCCCGCGCGAATGAAGTTGCTTGCACGCTCCGACGCGGCAAAAAATGGTCTGTGGTGTGCGCGTTGACGCCGGACGGCGCGCGGCGGTTCTTTCAGAGCTCCCGCACCACTTCTCTCCCCATCTGACGCTGCAGATATGATTGTGTGTCAGGACTAGTAAATTAAAAATATTTCCAGGTATTGAAAATGTTTCTGAAGTACCTGCCCCCAGCGAAGCAGAAAGCTGCAAGTTGTAGGAATGTTGCGATACTTGAATCGATACGAAATTTGATAATGACACAAAATAACTTAAGTATCGCAATGTCGATATTATCGAACATGAAGCATAAATACTTTCGATTCCAGTGAACATTATACACGAGAATAAATTAGACGATTATATGAATTTCAGTCATGTTTCAAGGTATTTTTAATGAATTTGTTTGTATTTTTTATAAACCACCTCTGTATTATATAAGTGGAAAGTAGTTTTTCTTATTTGTAGAGACGACTCTAAAAAATAGCGAAATGAAGAACTAGAATGGGAAGAAAAATTATACTTGATATCTTAACACAATTGGAGCAATCGATTTGTCGAGTGATCGGTACTACGTTATTATCGATTCACCTCTGTCGATACCGATTCAGAAACTATTGAAAACAAAGGTACGAGTACAGTAAGTATCGAAAATACTGCAATATCCCTGGGAAGATGATTCTCTATTTATGTATTTATTTACTTATTCAATTAATGACAAAAGAGAGAACTTTGTTTACTGTACTGTTGTAGAAAGTAAAATTTATGCACGCTCCACATCATTTGCGACAGTCATAACAGCCCATGAGGCCTGATTGTGGTGCTACTTGCGAGGAGAATTTGGGTTTCCATGCCCCTCGAGACAACACCCTTGACGCTCGCGTATGGCAAATTGCCTGTCGCTCAGGCGACACCCTCTCATTCATCGAGTTAATCCCTATTTCCTGAGCCGCTGACGTGATAATGTCAACTGTGCGACATATATACAAGCAGTTGGAAACTTACATGACGTGTCGGTGGGTTGCCTAAACTCCACTCGTCGCCCTCGCATTTTTACAACATATCTCCTTCAAGTGAGTTAGCAAACCCCAAGCATGAATGTCTCTCAAACGTAGCACTACAACATCGTAGTCTGTGAAACAACGGTGAGTCAAAAGTAAATAAAAACAAAATATCTTTAAAAACTAACACAGAATATGCAATCATAACATAAATACGAGTAAAAACATGGAGGGAAATCATGATCCATATATCAGAGAAACAACACTTTTAACATTTTCAAGATATTAAATATCCTTCTTCTTGTGTTTACAAATGTTCAACAAGCTACCATCCATAAATACTTGAGCGTATATCACTGCTAATACTATAAAGTAGGTGGTCTGAATTCTTCCGTACTCACATTGGTGATCCTGAAAGGGTCCTCATTGATTGAAATTGTACACACACCCTCCGAACCTTGAATGTATTCTACAAACATGCAGAGCAGACCATTAAATCAATATTTCTTCTTGATTGTCAATATATGTTTGCAAATAAATGTATCCCAAAATTTTTATGACAATCATTTATTTCAACAATAGCACAACGTTTCGTAACTAGTTTTGTTACATCATCAGGTGCTTAGTGAGGGAACTGCTATCCCATTGAATTACCTCTGCAGTAGAATAATCGAGGAAACATTACGAAATTAACTCACACTGACTACAGGTGATATCAGATAACTAACAGTTACGCACAGACACCCCACTTCCAAGGAATGAATTCATTCAGCACATTTTCAAAATTCTGTTATCCCTACACTAAGTGATATACTACATGAATTTTGAAAATTTAAAAAAAAACTCTCATGTACAAAAATATATTTTCAAGGATAAATAAGCAATACATTTTGGGCTCTTATCCATGATATCCTTAGTCAAGGAATAATACTTCCTGCCGCAACAACATGGAAACGACAATTTGAATAACTATACTTCCCAATGAATTCTAGAAGACGTGCACAGATAATGAAGTTACATTTATGTCCAGAAGCAAAACAAGGGGCCATCTCAGCATTTGCTCTATGGATCAGGGAACTGGACGAAAAACCTGATCGAGACGGTAGGTCGGTGCCAGATCTCACCATCCAGCGAAAGAAGAACATCGCCACCTCAGGTGATAAAAATATGCATTACACTTACGAAAGTAACCACAACAGTCGTTGACGCGCTTGGAAACGCGAAATAATCAATCAATTTACCCATTCACATGCCCTAGAAGTTTGTAACATTTATTCTGATACATCTCTAATAACTCAAACGTCGGTGACGCAGGCAGGCCAGGTATTCGAAATCAGTATTACAAAGGCCAGCCGCCAACCACATCGTTGGTGAGCATTCGCGAGGGCTCGCAGCAGGCGGTCTCGTTTGCAGCCCAGGGGGCGTCGGCCATCGGCCGCCTCACAATGAGCCCCGCGTGGCGCCCGGCACCACACACATTCCCGTGCACGCACACAAGAGCACATGTGCACACACGTCGAAATGCACGACCGACCAGAGGTCCGTTCTCCTCGACCGCACCCACCGGGGGTATATCGCTTGCCTGATGAAAAAAATTCTTCAAATATATTTTAAATTTTCAAACATTTTATGGATTGTGCAATGCTACATGTTACACAATATCTAAGTTTCTTTCTTTTAGCATCGGATAGTTGTTTGAGTAGTTTCTTTTTGATTAATCACTTTTAATTGAACGATAGTTGATTCAAAATTCCATCTCGTTTGTTATTATAATGTTATGGATTAATTATAAATTTCTCATGAATTATTTTCACTATTAAATGTTTGCCACGTTAATGTATGTTCTTTTGGGAACATAGAAGACTTACTAAAAATATAAATGTTAGAATATTATAAATACTCTGTGTTCACTCAGATCTAATGTTTTTACGAATCGTTTTTCAAACGAAACGTTTGTTGAACAGATCACGTTCATTTGCGGTCAAGGTCGAAAAATACATTGCAGCAGAATAGGGCTATGCCATCTCCAACATTAGCCAACAAACAACATATGAAAAAATAACTTATTTGTTAATTTAATTTCGATAATATCCAACTTTGTTTCGAAAGTTAATTGATTTCAGTAAAGTTTAGTTTATTATGTTTGTTAAATACTCAACACTTCTTTGGGTTATTAAATGACGTATTTTATTTTATATCTCTAAATTTCTATGCTCCACCACTTCTCTGTTATTGCAGCTTAAACAATAAAAGAATAATTACAAGATGTCATCTGTTAGAGTATCGACTCATTCTTAATAATAAACAACGCTATTGTCAATAGCTTTATGGTTTTCACAGACTATTATTTCTGAAAACGACAATTTTTACTTACTATACAACACTTCATGTAGAGATGATTGTGTAAAAAGTAATTCTATGTACTTTCAGCGAAAAATAATAATTTCAGATTCGCATTTTTTGCCATCCTCGTCTCCGCCTTGGATGATAAGCCGGTCTTTCGTAATCATTCATCGTCTGACCTTAATATATAAATAACGGTTGTAGTGTGATAAGCTGGTTAAAATCGTGGATTCTTTCCTCTGCCGACAGGGAGTTCGGGAAGCTTGCAGAAGGGCTCATCGTATTTACGAGGCCTCCCGGCACCCACGTGTTTGCAAACTACGCCGAGCAAATTCACGGCTAATTGTGGTCGTTTTTGCCCTTTTGTCGGAGCATCGCCGGAGGAGGAATTTCCGCTGTGGGATAATTGTTTACACATCATTGCCGATAACGAAGCGCGTTCAAAATAGATTCCTCGCACGAGCGGCTTCCCGGGCGAGGCGCGCACGGCAACTTCTTGTCCACACATCGATACATCCAATATCTCGGTAACGCGATGTACTGAAACGGTTACGTCCATGCCCTCGATACATTGATTAAAGGCATCGATACTTACGGATATATCTATTATAGATAACGTTGAAACCGTTGAATATTGAAGTTGTTTATTATTTTTCTTTCGTGTCCAGGCCAATACAGAACATTAAACATAAACTAGTGCACATAAAATAGCACATACTATCTCGTGTTGTTTGAAAATTGTGTTATATAATATTGCAAGTTGTGTCCTGCTAGTTCTTCAGTCTTCTGTTGATATGTTAGAAGCACATAACGCACCGGAGATTCGGATGTACAAACTTCTAAAACCATAGGTTTTAATGAAAAACAAACTTACATCTTATTTTTAAGTGCTTTTTGCTCTATTCAAGCTAAAAGTTTAAAGGAAAAATGTTTGCTTTCATTTGGAATACACCATATATTTATCCATGTATTTAAACAATATAGTGTATCAATGTATCCCTCATGTAAATAGAAAAATGTGTGGTACGTCACATGCCCCTTCAAGTATATTTAGGCTTATTTTGTCGCCTGAAGAGAATGTAAATATTGTAGCCATCATGTTCCCATTACGCAGACCCTTAGTTTTTATTACTGGCAAGTTCATTTCAGGGAAGTGCTATCGATCCGATTTTATAACGATGTACTTTTTTTAATCAAAGTGGCCTGCGTTTTTTCCTTTTTTATTCCGGTCATTTTGCGTTAGTTGATCTACTCATAAAGTGCTGCACTATGATTTGCTCTGTGTATTTTTTGCATTTTGCTTAAGCCAAAAAAATTAAATCAAAGTATAATGGCATTTTTTGAGTAAATGAGGTATTAGAAATTAAAAGAACGACGTAAATATAACATTCATACAAATACATTCAAAGTTCTCTGACTTGTTTTCAGATGTTTCCGTCTTTTTACTTGAAAGTATGAACTATACACCTGTAATTGGTTCATACGCGATACAGAAGAATGTAATAACTTTCCACAAAACGCTCCAAAATAAAATATAATGTTCCACCGAGCAGACGAACACCCGTTCAAATTGCCCTGTCAGTTCTGAAGGTCGCGAGTTCCAAATTTGGTCCAGGCAGAGGTTTATATATTTTTGACGTAAAATAGAAAATATATGACGTTGAGGGTGAGAAAAGAGCTACAATAAATCAGAAGGAAATCGCAACATTTGTTCTACGGATCAAAAAAAATGGCACAAAATGGAACTGCACTGATCAAGATGGAATCAGATGGCCACCTTAACATTTGACACAAAAATAAATATTATTGTTTGAAACACAATATAAAAATATTTCAATATCATTATTACATTGAATATTTACGTTTCAGAACCAGTATTTGCAATTCTGCTGTCGGGTAGTGTGTTGGCGAGTTCCTAGCTTAGCACTACGTCGTTATCCGAAGTGCACAAAGGGCGAATTCTTATATATTTGCGAGAACATAAGTTGGGTCCTGCATGTGTTAAAATTTCCCATTTCAAGTAAACTAAGAATAATCCTAATTGAACACATATGGTTATTATTATTATTATTATTATTATTATTATTATTATTATTATTATTATTATTATTATTATTATTGTTGTTGTTGTTGTTGTTGTTGTTGTGATAGTCGTGTTTCACTGTAATTTTTCATCCCTAAACTTCCTTTGCCTCACACGAACATTGTCTCGGCAAACCAGTATGCCGCAGGGAACCGATATTCCGTGGCCCACGGATTAGCTCTCCCCTAACCATATTGCGGTAACAGCGAGGAAGGAACCCGGGGGAAAGTAACCCTTTTCCTGTCGCCAGCCCTTCGCTACCGAGCTTGTCGTCGAGCAACCACGTGTCGAGATGGCCGTGTCGTATCACTGCGTTCGCGCCTCCCTCCGTCGGCTCCCTCCGCGCCGTCGTTCCCCGCCCCCGCCACCGCCCCCGCTCCTGCCGTTCCCTCCAACCCCGCTTTCACCTCGGCCCGGTGCTCTCCCCCGCGAGACGAGCGATATGACAGATGCGGAGCGCAGATGCGCGCGGAGAACGAAAATTAACCGGCGAGAAGGGAACAAATGCGCAGGCGGCGAGGCAGGGAGGGGCGCGGCGCGGGAGGGCGGGCCGGAGGCGGGGGGGGGGCGGAGACGGGGGGGGGGGGGGGGGGCGTGAGGTCGCCGAAATCGCAGGCTGCGAGGGCGGCAGTGAGAGCAGCGGCTGCGAAAGGAAGTGGCAAGGCGCCGTCGCGCTCAAAACGGTTCTTACAGGGTGCAATTCTCGACTTTTCGTTGTCGATACTCGGTTTTCGGTGGCATTTTCAGACTCGACAGATACACATTATCCAGAGACTTCCTTGAATTCTATATTTTCTAGATTTTAATTTTTGTATTAATGTTTTTGAAGCTTTTCAAGGAAAATAACACCTATCCTGAGCGTATCAAAACACTTCTTTATGCTCCGATTGGTGAAATGTTTCTACCCCTCCCGAAGGTACAGGGTAGAAAATATGAAATCGGAGTAACAAAGAACACCCACTCAAAATAGCAATTGAAACTGAAGCTATTACGCCATGGAATTTGTAATAACAAAATAATATACGAGGTAAGTTGACGGAGAGACGAAAGGAAGAAAGCAAAGAAAGACCAATCTGCACAAGTTGGGGAGGAGAATCTAAAGTTTAGCGTGGAGATGAAGGCGGATGGAGCGGTGGGATTCTGATGGCAGCAGTAACGACGCCGGCTTGAGTAGTGGAGATGAACACGAAGCGAGGATCTTACATCCGCGTGTGAAATAGGATGTAAGGAGCGACGGTAGAAACGCGTGTTCGAGCTACGTGGCAAAGCTGGGAGAATCTGCTGTCGGGTTTGAAGCAACAGCGACGGACGACGGTAGCATTACACACGAGCGAACCCAGGTTAATCTGCGATGAGAGTGGTTCTGCTCGGCGACAGTCACCTTTTCCTTTATTTGACTACGAAATGAGAATTGCAAGGGGGCCGCAGTTCCATTTGCGAAGCCAGGGCCAAAACCGTCACTCGGAAGTCCACAGAGCAGGTGGATACACATTTGATTACTAGGCGATTGCGGTGGTGAATAATATGAAATTCATTACGTTGTACGTAATATAGCGGTGTGTTCTTTGATGAGTCAATATTTAATACTCACAGAATCAACTAGCAAGTGTACACTAAACTTCAATATTTATTCGCACATTATTATAATAAATTTGTTTATCGAATTCGATAAATTAAAGTACATTATTAAAATTTTTCATGGTGTAGGCTGTTTTGTTTTGTCTGTTTTCCCCGCAGAGAGTTTTTTGCGGCGTGATAATCTTGCCAGGGCTTGTGATATCACATTACCTGTCATAACGACCTGTCGTATGCAGACCAGTGTTTATTGTATCTCCAAAATAGGAAATTCAGATTTAGGTTTGTCATTGAATTATTAATGAATTAATTTTTTCTCTTGCAAACCGATAACGCATAAACCACGCATGAATGAAGGAGAAAAATATTATTTATCACATCTCTCCTCTCGTTAAATTAATTTCCGTATCAGGCTTTCATTTAATCCGTGACAGAAGTTTTTCATTCGATTGCATGGAAAAGGTGGATATTTCAAGCAAAGCTCCTCTAACTAGTAACTTCAGATATAATTATAGGTCTGAAGAAAAGTGCTTTCTTGTGTTTGCATTTAAGCATTTAAGCCCTCATGTTTAGTTTTATGTATTTAAAAATATTCTCATTAAGAATTTGCTCACATGCACAGAAAAAAATCTTTGGCTATGGCTATCTATGGCTTTAACTGCTCGGTGTCAGTAAAGGCTGAACAATTTTGGTTAGCTGACTTACGCGTAACGTTCACAATGATTCTCGGCCGTGGCTGTCTCTCTTCTCCATTTTCTTTCGTAAATAGCAACAGCTTGCAAGACGAATCAGTGAGATGACGTTTTCGCTTTATTGAGGGGGCACTGTGGACATAAAATTCATTCGAGGGGAGTTGGCTACGAGTTCACGAGAACTAACCGAAAGAGATTGTACTGAAAATCCTGCAGATGAAACCAACAGAAAAGGAAGAAAGTTTCTGTTGGCTAGAAACAAGAACGATCTCGCGGATATTATCCATTAATTAGTTATTCTAAAACATATGAAGTGAAGTAATATTTGCCTGAACGAGTGAGAACAGGTTAGTACAAGCGTTTCACGTTGAACGGTTGTTGACGGTACCCCCTTCTATCAATTTGGTTTTCCCAGAACTTACCTTGAAGTATTTCTCGTGGCCTCAATAGAAACTGCGTCTGCCCTGGTTGCGGAAATATAAAAAATAGAAGGATATGACGTAGCGAAACGAAACTTTGTCATTTCTGTGTAAAAGGAAATAAACGACGAATAACTTCAGAACTTTGAACCCTGCATATACGCTAAATGTTACGTAGGAGCTTAGAAATCGTATTGCTGGGGAAACATTGCATTCAGGGAACTACGAAGGCGTAATTGAAATCTGAGACTCTTCTTCTGAGCACACCGTGAAGTGGAAGCGATCAGTTCGTCCGATGAGAGTTCTGCTGAACAACGCTTAGCGTTTGCGAATGTCAACCGAACATAATGGCGACGACCAATTTCCACAGAGTTCTAAGTCCCGCAAAGCGCAGCAGATCAGCAGCGGCTGAAAAGAGTGTTTGCATTTCAAATGGAGCGCCTCAATAAAATGACTCGCATTACTTTCAGTGAAGGCAAGGCGGACATCCTGATAAGTCTTGAGACGTTGAAAACTTACGTGTATTCTTCGATTCAATTTCAATATCCCCTCCTCTGCTCTTTTTCCGTATGGAAATCCCATCTCCAACATTACCAACGTTGATCTGCTGGATGTAGGAAGATGTCGAGCAACTGTGACACAATCGAGTCAGACAGCCGTAGGGGAATTTTGTCGGTGCAACTTGTCGTGTCCTCGTTTCTATATTTAATGTGATTAGTTCTACACAGTTTTGTCGTTGTTTCACAAGTTGAACTGTCTGGCGTATCACGCGTCACGAAATTTTAAAGAGGGTCAGGTCCGCCGCTGCAGACGAAGGGAAAAAAGAGGTCAGAATCGCAGGAATTAACCTGACGTCATCCTCCGAGGGAAGGGGGTTGGTGGAAGGGGACGAAGCCGTTTACTTCCTTTCCGCCCTCCCGCTCCTTTTTCCCTTCCCCCCGTCCTCACGCGAAACTTACGCATCTTTTGAAATGTTCATTACGTTCAGTTGTTCGCGATCGATTCTTTCATCGAGACTCACGGCGCGCTCAGTTTCTTCTGCGAGGGAGGAGGGGACGCGACGAAGAAGGTAGGGGGAGGGGTATCCACCGCGGTGGCCCGTCCCCTTCTCAGGCGAGCCCGCCGCGCGCTTTGTCGCGTACCCTGCCGCCCGGCCCCGCCCCCGCCTCCCGCCCCGCCCCCACCTTCGCCTTCGCGTCGGTTCGCCTCCGCGCCAAGCGCCTCCCTACCTCCCGTTATAATCCTCCTCTCTCGTTTCCGACATTTGATCTCTTAATCTTCCCTTTGTGTTTTACTTGGTTGCCGCCCCGCCCCCTCGCCGCCCGCACCCCACCCGCGCCGCACAGTGCCTCTGCAACCGCGCGCGCCTCCACCTCCGCCGCCGGCCTCCGCAGCGCCGTTCCCGTCTTGCACTCCCTCGCTCCCCTCCCCCCCGCCCACCCCCGCTTCGCCAACGCTGTCGCGGAGCTGTTTTTCAATTTCATTACCTCTGCCGCGCGCCTTCTTCAACTCCCTGCGTGTTTCTCGTCGGTCGCCGACGCCGCCGTCGACTCCGTCGCCGTTGCTGTCGCTGTGACGGCGGTGCCAACCTGGACCGTTGCATTCCTGACCTTTCGTGAGCCGAACAGATCGAGCGGAATGCTGTTTTCTCATGAGAAAGAGATTCTTTTGTCGCTGGACCGTGTTAACCGGGGAATGAAACGTGGTCTAGTTATATTATATGAAGTCATCTCCAGTTCCGATTTTCCAGCACTGAATAGACACCAGTAATAAGAGCCCGTGGTAAAATAATAAAGTCAAATTTATGAAATTATTATTTGATATATGCAATATTCATCCTGTTGTATGAATTTTCCACTTCTAAAGAATTCCTTTCACGAGTGCTTCTGCAGCGAATACAATAGATTGGTATATCGTATTGTCTTTTTTCGTACGAGTCGTTTCGTATCATTTCATTGTGGCTCAGAAGCAAAATATCAAGATTTGTTCCATTAATTTATTCATTGTTATTATTATTACTATTATTGTTATTACTGTTATTAATATAAAGAAGGAGAAGAAGAAGATGGAGAGTAGAAGCTATAGCAGAAGTGTTGTGGAGGAATGGAAACGGCGCCAACAGGGACTCTATCTCGTAGCTTCCGGCAGGACTTCCACGGGGCTAGTCAAACGCAGCTGGGTGGGTGTGCCAGGGCGAGAGGGAATTGAATGCACAGGTGATGACAGCAAGAAGAGATTGGCTCGTGGCGCGAGGTCGCTGCGGGGAACCCCTGCGAAGGTGTTGCGTTGGTATGCAGGGCAGAGCGCGGGTGTCGGCGCGGAGGCCAGGTGCTGGGGGGGGGGAAGGGGACACCCGACGTCTCTGGGAAGAAGCTGCGGTGGGAGGTGGAGCTGCCGGGATAGCGGGTACGTGAAGTTGCGGTTGTCGGTGGCATGCGAGAAACAAAGGGAATAGGGAACAGAAAGTGGTAAAGAGAGAGCATGGGAGAAAAGGACAAGAACGAGATGGAATTGTGAAGAGATGATGGCAGAAACGAGGTGGGTTCAACATACAGGATTGTGATAGTGAGTCCGCAAGTGGCTTAAAATGCGACGGAGAGCAGAAAGGCCGATTTGAACAAGAACAGAATGAAAACTGTGGAAAGATGTGGAAACTGTCAGAAACAAGATACCTACTGTGTAACGGCGACCAAGAAAGCTGAGATGGGAGAGAAACGCTGGAAAACACATTGAGAAGAAAATGAGAAAAGGCACCTGCGACAACGCGACTGGTAGAAGCATAGAGTAAAGACCTTTAGTCTATGGTAGAAGACAGTAAGTAAGCGAGGCGCCCTGAACACGAGCTACACAGGAAGCGAAGGTGTCTCGAGAGACTGAAGCCAAGCGAATGCGGCGGGCGAAAATGACGAGGTCACCGCTACGTTGAGGGATGTGACATTCAAACTCAGGAAGGAGGGCCGCGCCGTCAATGTTGAAAATGCGAAGAGGGCACGCCAGGCAAGCGGGATTGGATGTCGAGTACATAGCGGCGGAGCGGTGTTCAGTGGCGGGACGAGGGCCTGCAATATACGCGAAGAGGAGCTGAAACAGGGAGATGGTGGCCAGGACAAAGAAGCAGCAAAGGAAAAAAAGAGGCGAAGCGAAGTCATTCAAGGAGAAAAAGGGGAAAGGAGTTGAGCTAGTCAAGATTCGCATCGACAAGGAGCGTAATATGGCAGGGAGATGCGAGAGGAAGCTTGAGAGACGAGGCCATGCAGTTGAAAGCAGAGCATAACGAATACGAACAGGGATATGCTGGAAGCAAGTTTGATGAGTGAGTCAATATCGATTCCGAACTCATTAACTACCCAGATCTTTAGTGTCGCAAGTGTTTTGCATATTATATCCCTGTAGGTGGCAATGTTACTCCCATGCTAGAGCGTGAGACGGGCTTAATTACACGTCAGTTTGCTGTTTTTCTCCAGGTATCTACTCCTGGGGGGACATGCTGGGAGAACAGACATGGAGGGACAACAGACGTGTGTGGTAGTATAACGTAAGCGTGTGTGTAACAGGAGGGGAGAGAACAAGGATGATGAAGGATAGAGCGCGCGTGCTCCATTTGTTAGGGTACTACTCCAGCATTCGCCTGGTATTGAGCGGAGAAACCACGAAAAACTGGTGTGGCGAGGCGACGAGTCTCTGCAATCACCGTGACACTACCGAGCAGAGTCCATCGGCGACCTCCCGCTCAGCGATGCTGCAGAGGCAACGGTGCTGTCGCTGAGCTGTTGCAGCCGGGCCGTGCTTGAGGAGAAAAGGCTGGACGTGACGAATGAAAGCGGGGTTGTGCGGAAAGAAACGGGGAGATCCAAGGAAGCGATGTGGCGGGGATGAGGAGGGGAAAAGTGGACGAAGGCGTGGTACAGTCCAAAGAAACGGGGACATACAGGGAAGCGATATTGCTGAGAGGAGGGGACGGGGCGTAGCGAATAGAAACAGGGAGATTCGAGGAAGAGGAGAAGCGCAGACCGACGCGGCGGGGCGCTGTGCGTGACGTGGCGCGGCCCGGCGCGGCGTGGCGCGGCGCGCCGGGGCGGGCGGGCGGGCGGGCGGGCGGGCGGCGCCGAGTCCCGTCTGTGTGTGACAGAGGGGCGCGCGCGGAAGGTCCTGTGTTAAATAGGCAGCTTAATAAACCCTCTTTGGGCGCCGGCGTCGCATCTCTCGCAACAGGTCTTCCTCCGTCGGCGGCGCGACGCGCGCTAATCCGGTCGCATTGAACTGCGAGAGGAGGCGGACGGCGAGGGGAGGGGGGAGGAGGGTCGGCGAGGCTGAGCGGGGCGTGCACGGCGCGGGGCGGGCGAGTGGCGCTGGGGTGGAATGTCGCATTGAATCGGGCGCAAGGGAGATGAGTGGGTGGGCAGCGGGCGGGTGGGCGGGCGAGGAGAAGAAGAGTCGAAATGAACTGGGCGGGGGGGGGGGGGGGGGGGGGGGGGACGCGGAGGGAAGCGGAGAAGAGTGCAGCTTTGAATCGGGCACGATGGCGGCAGAGGGTTGCTGGGAGAGGCGCGCTCCTCGGGAATACTGGGCGAGATGTTGCGGTGAATAGACCAGGAGAGGGCGGCGGCGTCGCAGGCCCTGGTAGCCGATGACGCGGCGTAGCCCGTTCGCCAAGTGGCGGAGGAAGTTCGAATCTCGACAGTGGGCATTTTTTGGGTGCTAGTTAATTAACCTCGGCGAATGGACCCGTCGCTTGGAAGGGACGTAGAGAGGCCAACTTCCACATTTTGAAATTACCTTTTATAATCTGTAATTACTCTAGTCTAGACGGATGTCTGAGAAGTAGTGATTTAAAGGATCCTAATGAAAACGGGGAAGGATAGTTATATATGCAAGGAAAAATAAAGCCGTTCACCATGATCTGCATTTTAACGTACTATTGTATAGTTTTTTTTATAGATGTTCCAACACAAGTGATAATCTTTTACTGGCTGATTCTTCCAGAAGGACAAGATTAGCTAAAATTTCTAATGATGAGGGGCTTACCTTGTAAACATATTTTCTTCGTTTTTTAATCGCTATTCTTTGTGTAATAACCTAAGTGTGTTATATGAGCATTTTATATTTTTAAAGTATGGTACATGCACTTTTCGCCATTCTAGACCTGTTCAGTGTGGAGCAGGGAAGGCAATATGGTTCACACGTACAGAAATGTAGGCAGCAGTACTCGGAAGCAATACAATCCTTATCTCATCTTCAAGGACGTTAATTGTTTGTATGGTAATATTCTAATAATCGTTTCAAGAGCATTGAAAAGGGTTTTTGTTGGCGTTTTTGAAAATATTAAGGTATCATGAACGTCTATTTCTATGAGTTCATATTATATATATGGTATATTAAAATATACCCTTGAAATGTAAATAGTTTTCTATTTACTAAGGAGTACGAAGAAATAATGAAATAAATCTTGAAGTTGGTCTATATGAAATGTCGTGTGGAGAGCTCCTTGAGAGAGAAATTGCACTGAAAAAACATAGCTGAAGAAAAGGCACGAACCAAGAGGCGAATAGCGACCTAATTACCTGGACTTCTACTATAATGGAATAATATGACAAAAACATTCGAGGAGCTCAGATTCCAATACATTTTGAAAAGATGTTTTCTCCAGCGAAGTACCGAGTTCATCCTGATGCGCAGGTATTTTAAAATTGGAATGCAAATTTTAAAAGGAAAATACCAATAATTTGACAATATGAATTAAACTTTTTTTTGTTTCAAATCGCTAATTCTTATGCGTCCTTGCAGTAGTAAATGTCTTGAATATTTTATTATATAAAGTTAAACTTTAAACGTTCATTTTCATAGAATATAGGAGTAGTTTAATACCATCTAGCCTAAATTTTATTTTAAAACTTGTCGAGTTCAGACTACTAACGTACATTTAAAGAATGTGCATGATTTAAAAGCAAAATAGAAGAAAAAGGAAAATAGTGAAACTCTTCGAAGATGTGTTGATATGATACGTGGGTGGTAGTTTAATTTTTATAATGCTAAAAAGCAGAACAAGCGTCCGTATATTTTCAAAACACAGATTTTTCTATTGCTTACGTTACAAATAATGTAATGTTGCTGTGAAAAACGGTAGTCACGTTTTTGAACCCAGAGTTGTTAGAGACAATTTCACTTTCAAAACACGTTTTCCCACTGAAAACAAAAATACGAATTTGTTAATCTCCCCTCTCAAAAACACACACAATATTCGAAAACTCTCAAATTTGTAGCTGGATGCGTGTCCGTAGCAGACGCACTCGAAACTCGCACCTGGTGGGCGCACGACGTTGAGGCGACACGGGCTCTCACCACCGTGCACGAAGGATGTTTTTTATTTTTCACGGAGCTGAAGATTTTTCTCGGTGTCGCCGGCGGCTGTGAACAAGGCGGCCTTGCGCGGGGCGGAGGCGTTTGGGCGAGCTCAGGCGCCTGTGCGAATGGGTGGCGGTGTTCTTTCTGGCGGGGCAGCGCCGCGCCGCGCCGCGCGTGGTATCAAAAGAGGCGACCCTCGCTCGGGATTACTTCTTCCGAGAGAGATCCTCGTCGACACCGGCCGCAGTGGAGGGCCCCGTCTCCGCCGCTGTCACCACCGCCGTCGCCAGTCTTGCCTCCGTCGTCACCGTTTAAATCGCGAAGCAGCCCAGCACTTGCTCTAGCCCATATCCTGCCATTCGTTTTCTACACCGACAACACCATCGCGTTCACAATCGTCTTTGTCACCGAGGCCACCGTTGCTTCCATCGCTGTCTCAGCCGTCGCCTTCACCACCGCTTAAACCGTCACCGACGCTTTCAACGTCGCTTCCCCCACGATTTCCAACACCGCCTCCCCCACTATCACTATCTTCGTCACCACCTTCATGCGTTACTTGTATTGTCATCACAGCTTTGATTCCTCCTCACCGCTGCCTCCGCCACAGTCGCTGCACCCACCTCTGCCAATGGCCTTACACCCCACCATCGCTGGCACCGTCGCGTTTGCTGCTCTCTCGCTCTAAGTTTGTCTCTGTGTATCACATCCGCTCCGTCTTCATTCATTGCCTCTGTTGCCTTCACTTGCACAACCTCTTCTGACCGGGAGCGGTAGCTCAGTGCATCAACTGATGCCACTGCAGCGCCTCTGACCGGGAGGTCCTATGTTCGAGCCCTGAGGGCGGCAGGATTTTCGACACTAGCTTTTCAGCTAGGTCGAATTCAGTCGCTGTCTGGAGAAGAATTCTAGCGGCCGGATGCTCTGATCGGTAGTTTTCCGTGGTTTCTCCGATCAACACCAGTACCCTACCAAACGGGCCACGGACCGCGCGCGATCTGTCCTTCTCTTTCCTTGTCCTATCCTCTCCCCTTACACACTCACACTAACATGCACTACCACATCTTTCGGGAGACCGGTCGGGAGTTTAGAGTTTGTCCCGGCTGGGGCGGTGCCCCGCTGGTGGGAGAGTCCTGGTTAGGGGGAAACCCCAATAGCCGACGGTAGGTCGGCTCCGGATCTCGCCATCCAGCGAGGGGAAAATCGCCGCCATCTCCCGAGAAAACATGTACTACACTAACGGGACTAATGACCGAAGCAGTTGACGTGCCCGGAAACACGAAAAAATCAACGACCTCTTCTGACTTCCTTTTCTGAGTCTTTGGTCTTCAATGGCCCTTCACCGTCGTTCTTGCCAATCTATGGTTTTGAGTTATCTCTGTAGGTCGAGGAAGGTGCCTCGAGACACAAGTGAGAGACGTAGTAATTATGGTCGCGAGGAATCCCTGACAAAATTACTTCTACATAAAAAGATAGACCTGACGACATCACGTAAGAGCTTGGAGCATGAAAATAGCTGAGGAAGAAATTATACTTATGTGACTCTTGCTATTTAAAGGCACAAAATTGAAATCTGTTTTCTGATCCCGGTTATCCATCGTTTTTCTATTATCATATCTAATACAACTTCCAGTCATTTATCCCTTCTCGCTTTCACAGGATGTACATCGATCTTCCGCTCCCTACTTTTACAAATACCGTCTTTTACCCTACTATTGAATTCGTATTTGTGCATGTGCACTTCAACCCTTTTTCTTCGTACTATCTATTCTACCATCGCCCTTTTGTGTCATCTCTGTAAATCATGTGATCATTAGTAGACTTTATATGGGATATGATATGCAATTATGAGTGAACAAGCTAACGGTAATGGGATTTTGCTTTGGAACTCATTTGCGAACGCAGAGTTACTACATTATGGCGTAATAGGCCGTATGTCAGAAATCATATTTCAGAATATGGATGTTCCCGATTTGAGCGTTTTATTTCCTATTGAGATGATTTTTTAGTCTGTACTGCTTCAACCATACATTATCACTTTCTTCCATTATTTATCGTCACGTATTACCCTTTTCTCTCTTCTTCTTCTTCATCTTCTTCTTCTCGCATGTGTTTTTTATCTCATATCCTATACCAAGAACATGTTCCCCCGCCCTCAAAAACGCCTTCATATTTCCCGGACCATTTTACCTCTAACATCGACATCTCTGAGGTTTTCGCATCCAAATCTATACGTATGAATGCCATCGGCGTCTTCTCAGTCATCACCATTTTCTCGGAGGTTCATTCACGACCGCCGGCAATATCCTCGGAAAGCGGGCCCATCACCACACATTTATACGTCCTCGGGTGTTAGACGACGCCGACGAGGGGAAAAAAGCGAAGCCTCGTAAGGAGTTCCTCTCTTCCCATTGGCGTTGATCCCTCGAGGCATACCCACTGAATTGAGCTCAGAGCCAGCATTGCCACTGTCCCTGCAGCCACTCTGACCAAGAGGTCCGAGGTTTCGAGTTCCGACGGTGGAGGATTTTCGTCAATAGCGAGATAGCTGTGTGGAATTCAGCCATTGTCTGGAGGAGAATGCTAGCGACCGACTGCTCTGGTAGTTTTCCGTGGCTTCGCCGATCAGCACCAGGCGAATGCTGAAGCAGTAACCTTACAAACGGGCCACGGACCGCGCACGATCAATTCCTCTTCCGTTTTATTTTGTCCCTTTACACACTTACACGCACTACACTACCACGCTGCCTGAGGTAAGACTCGAACCCGCGACCCTTCCGTCTGAGATCACTACGACACTACTGCCTTAGCGATCTCGGCCACCGGGCCGACGATTTTCCCCATGTGTCTCCCCTGTTCCGTTGGATATATTCGAGACGATATTGCAATCGTTTTCCAAGTACAGATCAAAGAGAACTTCTCTCCAGGAGCATCGTGTAATCAAAAAGGTAGCTAACAATATCTTCAAAAGAAATATACCTTAAAAACACAAAACAACAAACGTATCGTCGGGATCTTCGGGCTTATTTGGGAGGGGTGGTGCCCTGCTGGAGGGAGATACCTGGAGGGGAAACGTCGCCCACATGTGGATCGGCACTGAATCTCATGTTCCAGCGGGGGGAGGAATACCGCAAACGCTCATCGATAACTCGCGCTACACTCTTGAGACAGAGTAGTTGACGCGCACGGAAACACAAAATACCCACTCACTCAAAATAAATGTGTATATTGAGTAAGACGACATTGGAGATAGAAAATGAGTAAACTCCATCTGAGGAAAATGTTTGGATGCGTAGATTTTGTCTGAATTTAATGCTAACCCAAATCTATTATTTCCTTCGTTCTTCGTTCTTCGTTGAAAACAATAACTCATATTCTTACTTCGAATGTTTGAACATACTGAAAATTTCAGTAATACTCCCCATTTTTCTGAATAAGCTCTTTCCCTTCCATTCACGTTTCGTAATACTCGCACAATAAATCTCCATTTTCAAGCAAACACGTCTCTACGTGCTCTTGTCACGTGCCCATTTATCTTCCAGCGTCACTTGAAAGTTACAACCTCTTTGCATTCTTGCACGCTCACGTCGTTTGCAGTAGACTCGCACGGTGCAGTTTCTGCCAGCTAGGAGAGCTCTAGTAAAAGCTTGGTGGCGGCATCTTTTTTCTCCAGGAAATCGCTGAGTGTAAATCAGCGCCATCTATGTTTTAACGACGCCTGCATGCGCCAGCTTACGTCACGCGAAGTGGCAATTTGTCATGTTCTTTCTTAGCCGCCCTGCAGTCAACACTGCGAACGGACAAGTACCCGTCGCAAGCATCGGAAGTAGAGTGAAGGTTTGAACAAGGATGAAAAAAATCATAAAAGGATTAGCGAGTTTTCAGAAAGAGATATTCAATTTATTGCTGCTTTTTCTGAGCCACTTTCGTTAGCTAATATCTGAAACACGACGTCTTTAGAGATGAAAAAACATTACCAGGCCGTCTTGTTGGAGAATAGCAAATTGTAATCAACGTTGTTCAATTCATGTAGAAAGCAAGTTGCAATCAAAGAAAATCGACTGTTAATATAAAATTACTCAAATATGCTCCATCATCTCTTAAAATACATGTTATTACGCGATCCTGTTAAAAAATGTGAGTTATTGGTTGTAGAGGGCGAGAAGAGAGAGAGAGAAACTAGTCAGTGTAACAAGCTCTTTGAAAATCAATACGAAAATAAAGTGAGATTATAACACTTAAAATGTATTTGTCAACCACTTTTGAATACGCTTTTACAGATAGAAAAAGAGGTCAGACCCATGAGTGCTACAGTGTGTTTCAAAATAAATGTTTCGAACTTCTGATTTATGTCAAAGGTCATCACTTTTTCCCAGTGAACATGTAGAGCGAAATCAGTAGCGAATTTACTCGGGACATTTACTCCTGATTGGTAGGCAACTCATCTTATGTTGTTGTTTGGTAGGTACATGAAATCTCCTCGACTTTATCAGAACGTGTACTTGTCAAACACCAGTGCAGAATGAGTTGCTTACCAATTCTAACGTCACGTGCGTAACGTTATATGAGATGTTTTGACACGTGTTCATTGGCAAAAGGTGATCATCTACTCCTCTGCATGTCTTAGAAGTTTGCAACATTTATTATCATAGAGCTGGATAAACCTTGAGATCAAAAGTGAGATTATGGCACTTCGGAATTAATTTGGAAGCGTCAGGCGCGCGGGCTGCAAAGCGAGTCGACAAGGAGCTCGGAGGCAGGAGAGCGGCGCCGCCTTCGCATCGGCAAAGGCACGGCCGGGGGCGGCGAGGGCGTGCGTCCCTCACGAGCCCCGCCCCCGCCGCGCCCGCGCGCCGCCAGCAGCCGCTGCTGCATGTGACAGCATAAAGAGGGCATCTTACGTGTGATTAAATACAGACAGCCTGTATACACGAGTCCGTCGAGCTTCGGGGGACCGGAGAACAATAAGCGGGGGTCGGGGGAACGAAATGAAGCTTTCGGGTTAGTCAAAACGAATCGTTCTCTTCTGTTTAGGTAATGTGGAAGTCGGTTCCAATTTCTTGGAGAGAAAGGGGCGCGCCCGCCGCAGCGGTGGGGGCGGGGGGAGATGGAGGGGCTGGGGCAGAGGAGATGCGGAAGCTTTACGGTGGATGGGGAGGATGGCACCGCGGACGGGAGAGGTAGTAAGTACGCTGCGGTTGTGCGAATGGTGACAAAGGCCAGATGAAATGATGTGGTTGTCCGTGTTGTGACAGTGGAGGGATAAGTCTTTGCAGAAAGGAATGCGTTGTCAAGCTCACGAGCATTTATGAATTCGATAACCCACATTTGAGATCCAAATAATGTGGAATTATGGCACTTGGAAATTATTTTCGAAATGTCAAAATATTGGAGGCTAACTGAATTGAAGGGGAACACAGTGTATAGACGGCTGAGGTCCCGCAGGTAGAATGACGGACCCCGGAAACGTGATGTTCTTTACGTTTCGAGTATCGATCCGGTTTTTTCCCTTGTTAGTACTAGCATCGATATCCTGCTTCGGCATAAAAATAAGGCTAGATAATGCCACGACACATAATTTGTCGACCACTAAAAATACATTTTTACAGACAGCACTTCCAAAACTATCGCTAACTGATGAATGCGTTTTTAGGAGGAGGAAAGAAGGGGAGACAGTTTCATGAGTATTACCGAGCTGAAGACTCTAGCCTTGAGATTAACAAAACTAGATAATCTATTTGGAACATTATTTGACGATCACTGAAAGATACGATGTAACAGGAAGTAAAGGAATTGAACTTCCTAGAATTGGAGAATCCAGCCTTGAGATAAAATAACAGTAGATTACGGCACTTGGAAAAATATTTGTCGACCACCGATGAAGACGGTTTTGCGAAGAGAAAAAGAGCCTCAGAAGTACTACCGAGCTGGAAAACCCAGTCTTGAGGTCAAAATTAAATTTGTCATTTTGGAATTTGGCATCATTATCTATAATACATGAGATGGCTGAGGTGACCTTTGTTTTGCTTCTGGACATAAATGTAACTTCGCTATCTGCGCACATCCTCGAGAATTCAGTTAGAAATATAGTTATTCAAATTATCGTACTCCATGTTGTCGCGGGAGGAAGTCTATTCCTTCACAAAGGGCACAATGAGGAATAATAGTCCAAATCTATAGCTGATAGTTCTGATTACACCGGAGCGCATATTTTCTTATCAACTCTTGCCGAAAAACGCTTATTTCCTTCTGTGTTTAGAATTAAACTTGTAATTGAGTAATAAAGGTGTATTAATTAAAAATATAATAAAACTAAGTTAAGGTTCAACATTCTTAATTTTATTTAAAATACATACTATAAACCATGTTTTTATTTTTAATAATTTTTAATAACCAAAACCGTCTATTCTTTCGATGTGATACCTGCGACGAAACAATGTCAAATATTCTATCGACTCGAGCCTAACAAAATCCGACGTGTAGCGCGAATTGATGGCAGTTGTAGAGGAGCCAACCCGCGGCAACTGAGGTAGCAAGGGTAGCCCTCTTGTGCTTGCCACGTGTAATAGCAGAGGCGACAGGGTTGCTGGTCATGGGGATCATGCGGGTAGTGGAGTTGGAGGCTGCGGTAGTGGCGGCGAGACAAGCGATAGCAGGGAAGGAGGCGTGGCATGGGCGGCGGCTGGGGGAAAGGGGGGGCGGCGAATGCCTGCATTTGACAGGCAGCCGGGTCGACCACGCGTCGGCGTTCGCCTCGTGAACTGGCCGGGGTTCGTGCACTGACAACGAATTTCGCGTTCAATTAACTCGAGTATTCGCTTTTCTGAGAGTGGGCGTGTCTTTAATACCCACGCAAGATTACGCGCGTAATTGCTTCCGGATATTAGCTCCCTTCTTGGAGCCAACGAATTTAAGAAATTTAATTGGTCGATGTATATATGCCTATGAATTTATTTGCGCGTAATATCCTCGCCCACTTCAGGATGATTTTGCATTATGTGTATTTTGCCGTTATTTTTGTATTTATTTTGCGATAAACGTGGAAACGCTCTGTGGGTTTTCATCGGCAAAAAAGGAAGTTAATATGAATGAATTCTATACATTATTTTGGAATCATGTAGTTAACGCGCATTACAAATTTGTCTTTGCTTATTATTTATTGTACTCCCTTTATTTACTTGTCGTTTAGTTATTTATATTCCTGTACATTTATTTGCTTGCGTTATTGGACTAGCGTGTTTGGATAACTGGCGGTTTATCACTTCTTTTCAATTCAGTTTTTATTATTATTTATAACACACACCATTTCCTATCATTTTGTTTAGACTCTTTTTTAATTTCCATAAATATTATTTAAAATTTATGAAAAATTTATAACTGTCGATAAGTAACATAATTGCAAAACTATAAGCATGCTTAATATTATTTTTTGTTTATCTTTAAATATATTTCTTGTCACTTCCATTTTTTTGTTTTTTTTAGGTGGGGATATGTGAAAATATCTGACTGATATCATCAGCAAATATCAAATTCAACAAATACCTCCTGATATCAGACCAACGCACATTCTTTATTCCTCCTTACTCAAATTTACTCGGTTATAAACTTCAGTTCTTTACGCAACATTTGCATCTACATTACATCCATTTCACCTCGTGTAGATTTTCTTGACCGAAAAGAAAAAGAAAGAACCGGAGCGGCAAAAGGCAGCCTGTCCTAGTTACGGGAACGGAAGAGGCACGGGCAGATAGGGCTAAGCGGTATCGGCCCCATAATACGCATAACAACTCTTTTCCTGTCGTTCGCACGATTTACACCTCGTTTACCAAACAACTCCTTCGGGGAACCTTCGAAGAAGTTGGGCGAGCCCTTGCGATAGCACAGCGCGAGTGCGCGTTGCCACGCAACGGAACTCCACACAAACGGGCGAGTCAACGGCACACAGGGTGAGTCAACGGGGAACTTCATCACAAAGTCTAAGAGAATTAGAATATGCTTATGCCATTTTGTTGGATAAAATCTCCACCGAAGTCTATTACGTGAACACACAAATTATATGTATTAATAGATGTTTAATAATAATAATAGCAATAATTTTAAATTTACTAAAATATGTATTAACGTTAAATGTATCCCTGTGAGTACAAAATAAGGAACCATTTGTACCAACGTTTAAAGTAAGACTTCGTGCCGAAGCGTATTAGGAATAGAAAATGCGTTCAAGCAAAAGAGATGCCGGGTGAAACTTCAATATTTAGGGTAGGATTTTGATATTATATTTGAACTACATCAAAATAATACTTTAAGAATGTGAATGGTAACTACAAGCCACTACTCAAACATTTTCATTTATACGTAGTACAGTAAAGTCAAAAACACGTTTTTTACTGCATGTAATTTTCCCACTCCGTATAATGTATGTGAACTTCAAACAGTCCCCAATTTCACAGGCGCTGCTCAAGGCAGCTAATCACAACGGAACATATTGATCATTGTCCATTTTGTAACGTACTAGTGCCATGTAGCTCCAAAGATTTTCATAGACAGCTCATTAAAACACTAATTAAACAATTCGTCACATTATTTACGATTGCGCTAAACCCGGCTTTGGACTTGGCCGACGTCCTTGTTCTCCCTGTTCTCGCAATACGGCCAGCGTGTTTTTTATCGTAGGATAGGGGAAGTGACAATCAGCCTGAGACCTTACCGTCATATTGGGAATAGAAACAAATTGGAAAATGAAGCATCACGTGCGGTCCGTAGTCCGTTGTTCAAGGCTTACATTGGACATTAAAGGCAGTTAAAAGTTCTGAAATGCCTTCAAAATTTTTGGAACCATTATAGAAATTTCTTTTGATAAATAGGAAAAGATATTTGCTAGTTAAAAAAGGAATTGCTATAATTATTACAAAAATTTGGAACCACTTGGGAACTTCAAACTTTTCTTCTGAAGAGTTGCTATTTTTGTCTTACCTACTTGTTCACGATTACCGTAGATTTATGTTTTTTTTAAATAGTTAGTCTAATGACATTAGTGGTGGCCACCGCGTCAGTAGTGGTCACAGCCGGTTTTCAAACTTGCAAAACGCGGTGCTTTGCTGGAAGTGGTGAGGGTCAGAACGAAGATAATTTACTTCTTGCTTACTTTATATTTAAAGAATTAACTGACATTATTGGTATTGCATTAATGTAACGTAAACCTTTACTATTTTGGACCTTCTTGGTCTCAAAGACGTTCAGGGGGTAGAATATCAAGAATCTGTCCACTACCAAAAATTTTGCAATTTTCAATTGCACACCATTAAAACAAAATAAATTAATAATAAAAAGAAAAATTTAAATGTGTGTGTTTGTAGGCTAGTCATCTATTCATAAAGAGGTATTCTAATAGCTCATTGAGTTTCACATAACGGATTTAATACTGTAGCCCAAGAATTTTCAGAATACTAGGAAAACTTTCGTAACTGTAACCACAACTGGTGCTTTTATACAAATTGAAGTTTCTGTGACTCCTACTTGTTCGTAGATTATTCCTTTGTTTCGTGTTAGTGTAGGCGGGTATTCGGGTCCAGTGCAGACCAGTGCACGTCACCCACCCACCCAAGCGGCCTCCGCGGATACACCTCCCGTCCCCGAACCACTACTCCATTCCATTAAAGTTAATTTCATTACAGGCATTATCTTCACAACTTACGGCAGGGAGGGAGGGGCAAAAAGAACTGTGTTAAGACACGCAATGCGTGGGGAGGGTTGTGGTAGCCCCAACGCCCCCTCCACGTCGACGTACCTGCAGGGCCCCCTCCCGTGCTGTCGATTGCGACGCACGGCATGCTGGTGGTGTCGAGGGGGGAAAACTCGAGAGGGGAGCTTGGGAGTCGGAGGCCAGATTTAGTGGGGGGTTAACGAAGCTACTTTTACCTGTTACATGTGGACGCCAACTACAGATCAGTGTGTGGGATCATGAGCTTGCGCGGGGGGCTTGATGTGTGGGAAACGATTATTTGGCTTTGCTTGCCTCTGAAAAAAAATGGAATAATTTATTTTTTGCGTATTTGAGGATAATCTCATCATAAATTTTATACAAAAATTGAGTAATCATCTGAAGGGAAAAATGAATATTTATTGAGAATATTGATGTGTAAAGAGGAGTTGTGTTGTCATGAATGTAGTGAATGCAAAAACTTTGCGCTTTGTCAAGGCATTATTAAATTAAATTGCATACTAAAACGTTAGTACGAGGCAAAAAAGATAGAAAAGAAGGAAAATTAAGAAATTTTGAAAAGTTTAATGATGAAGGAACGCGGTTGCAAATGAAAGACGAACCGCGGGCAAGGTTGAGAACATGCAGTCGAAACTCATCGTATGATCTAACTCTAAAATAAAAATATGAACACATGATTTATCTTTGCTGCGTAACTACATGTATTGGCAATAAAAACGAAATAAGTTACGTTCAACACTCCCGTTGCGTGTGCGTGAGTTCACACGCTTGTCAGCTAAAGTTTCGGTATTCTAAATACAAAAACTGCAGTCACGAGTTTTTGAACTAAATTATTTCAGCACCGTAACTAATTTCAAAATTCCAGTGCAGCTCAAGTGCTTCAACAATCTAGAACGTCAAATGATCATTAAATTACTCTTCAAGGCTGATGCATTGAGTTAACTGCATCTCATGATGAGTTCTTTTCGTTTCTTTGAGCAGTGTCGATGTGGCAAAAAGTACCCTCATTGAAGACCGTACGTGCAGTCTTAAGAGGAAAGTTGTCGAAATAGAAATCAGGCCCAAGTAGAGTTCCGTTAACTTTGCACTTAACCGGGTTCTCCAAGTAAAACAAAAAAGTTGAAAGAGCTGGACCTCAGTATTCTCTTCTAGACATTCGCAGCAGTTAACCACTAATTACCTGGTGAGTAAAACCCATCTCCTTCCAATCCACAACCCCTCCGCTTCCGAGTGTACAGAGTCATTAAGTGCCGGAACCCGTGCTGTTTTCAGTATTAATTTTTAAGCCCCATATCCTACCAAGCTTGTTTTTCTTCTTCCTTCCCAACTCCGTTGCCACGAATATGGTTATTATCGTGAAATAACGCTTTTACACAAAATTGTAAGGAGAGTTTGATTAAGACACTGCTGAAAGAACATTCAGACGTTTTTATGGAGAATTGTGATGTTGAAATTTCTTTGCTTTCGAACTCTCACTCTCCGATTTAAATCCCTGCCAATATTCTGGATTGTGTAAACAGAGGATTAGCGACAACTTTCACGACATGTAATAACGACATCTTATTGCACTGCAGCACGTTGATCATTTGGTCATTCATCTCTCAAAATCATCACCATTTTTATAAATATCTGTTCGAGGATAAAACAAACAACCTGCTCTCGTAATCCTTGTTATTACTTGGCCAAAACGTGTAACCTATCATCCATATGGCAACCCTGCAAAAGAAAATAAATTGTACGACATAATAATCTGTATGTTCCATGACTTACACTCAACCACAAGGTCTGAGAATGAATAGCGCCACTCAACCTCCTTTCTTAGACAGAATTTCGCGCGTCGAATTGGCTTTTAATAGTCGGTGTGCTTCCTCCTTGACCAGCGAGGCTAGTCCGCCTGTATCCTTTAATTAGCATTACATTCCGTTTACGTTAAGATGAATGGAGCGCACACTCGCGTCGGACAGGCATGCGCCGGAGGCGGCGGCGACGGCGGCAGAAACGGGCGTTCCGGTGCTGGCGGCGGTGCTGCCTCCGTGTTCTGTGAACCTGGAATATTAGCGCAAATTAAACGTTGCGGCGGATCGATGCGCGTTAGGGTAATGAACGCCGGGGACGCTGCCGGCTCTCCGCCAGGTGCGCGCCGCCGCCGCCGCCGCCGCCGTCGCCGCCGCCGTCGCCGCCGCCGTCGTCGTCGTCGTCGTCGTCGCCGCCGCCGGCGGCCGGGAGTTGGCACCGCCTCCTTCTTATTGGCGCAGGCTCGGTCGGGGCGAGGCGCTGACGGTCGCTCTCTCTAGTCGTTGGAGAAGGTCGGAGTAATTGGGATTGTCGCGCTTGAGGAGGCTGCTGTGGTTGGTTGTCGCGGGCTTGTTAACGGTTATCCGCAATGAGATTCTCTCCCCTGCTTGCTTCCCACCTTTGAGATTGCGGTTTGAATGTTGACCCATCCTGGTGGAATATTAGGTGGATGAAATGTTTGTCGGAATTGTATCGTTCCCTCTGCCACTCCTTTTCGTATTACGGTGTTACACGTTGCTCCGTATTTTTAATAAGACGTTTAAAATTAAAGAGACTTAAGTACTTTTTTGACGTAAAATAAATAAATGAATAAATACTTGACGAAAAGTCGTATACACCCTTTCGCTTTGATTCCTTATCAAATCAATTGGATTTGGTCTTGACGTTTTTTCGCAGTATTTTTCCTTCCTGTCAATTCAGAATTTCTCATTGATCTTGGATTAATTTCGATAATCCTAAGCATCTTCAAGGGTCCCATCCACTCCCAAGCGAGGATTGCAAGCCTAGCTTGTGTCGGTTGTAAATCTATAGCCTGTCGGAACAATGCACCTTTAGAGGAATATCCTATGGGAACAATGGGGTGGCGTCATATATTTACAACGGGCACAAGCCAGGCTTTTAAGCCTTGCCTGAGAGTGAATGGTGCTCTTTATGTATTGAAACATAGGCTTTAAAGATTTGGCTGTAAACCAGTGATAATATTTTGTTATACACTGTATGATAGTAGTGAATCAAAATCGCGTCAGAGCTCACCCTGACAGGTTCTTAATGGCGTTACCGGAGTGGGTGTAGCGGTCGTTCTCTACAAGTTGGGATGCCGGAGTAATTGAAAATGTGGTGCTCGAAGGGGTTGCAGTTGTTAGCCGTTACTGTCGTGTTATCCTGGGGTGGGAAAGATCGTGCAGTAGAGTTAGATTACTCAACTACTACCCTTGGGACTAGAGTTTGAATAACGGTCCATCAATGCAGTGGACAAAATGGAAGAATTTGTATCAGGTTTTCTCGTTATTTTTTCTTTCCCTGCAGCTGACTTTCTCGTTACAAGACTGTCATTCCTTCGTCCCTCAGTCTTCGACCTCACTAATATTCGTAGATATAGGGAGGCAGCTTCACAACAGCCTTAACTACTGCTGCTCCAGAAATTAATTAAAATCGAGCCTGGCAGTCAATCTGCCAATTTATTCGCAAGGTGTACGGTTAGACTTTTGCAGTTGAGATTGTATCACGCGGGTGGGTTCTGCTGTTGGTTGTTATTTCCCTGTTGGCTGATGTGACAAAAATCTGAAGAAGTGCTTTAAATTCGTAGAGATCGTCCGATGAGCAGGCGATGTTGCAATGTCGGCTGTCGGCTCGCGATGTTGCAGCGTGTCTTTGTTTGGGATGTATAGCTTGTGACGGTTCCTGTAATTACCTTCATGGCAACCTGACTCCCCTGCCTTTCCCATTCATTCGTAGTCTAAGAAGAGAATCCTTATAACTCGCTCCTCATCCACGTTTGTGTTTTTTAAACTTTTAAAAATCATTCTCTTTCTTCAGTGTTGATTATTCTAAATTATTGAATGACTGTAATTTGTTTTACATTTTCATGTCATAAATCAATTATAGAGTAAAAAATAAAATAGATTATAAATATGTTTACAGTAACTACAAAGGTCAGAAGTGGAGGTTTTCATGATACTTTACTGCTCATTACACAGAATGTGGCACATAAGTATTTAATAGTATAACGTAGAAAATTAAATTATAATAATTCTCAAAAGTTAACTGATAAATGTACTTCTGACTGACTTCTTTCTCTACATTAAAGCTCTTTGGCTAAAGTTCAAAAAGTAATAATTTGTTTTGTGTGTGTTTAAATATTTTTTTCAAATCTAATATTTACTGAGTCTTATGAATATAAAAAAAATTTACAACGAATTTGAAACTTGCTAGTGTATCTACATTGGTATACGTTCATTCCCACGCCGATTCTTTTTCAACTACATCGGCAATACCTATTTCCTCTTTTTCCGTTAATTTCCAGTCGCAGTTCATTATTCCGCGTCAGACTTTATTGCAGTTGCTTGTTGGCTCATATAGCACTGCCCGTGGGCAATTCGCCGCAGCGTACCCAAACATTGAACGAGTGAACGGAAATTTTCGCACAGAGAACATTCCTAAAACGTACCAGATCAAATTGAAATGGTTTAATATGTGTTAATTTTGTGTGATTCTTCGCCTAATAGCGCAAGTCCATACGCCGACACGCCTTTCAATATTGCCATTCTCGTTTCCCGTGTTCACTATTGCGTAATGTTTCGTGTAACCGTCAAACATACCTGTCCACTACGTTGCGTCGTTGCTTCACATTATTTCGAATCGTGTACTACAATGCGATGGTTATTTGCAAATGTACACTCTTGTAATCTTACAAATATGCTCCTAGAAAATGCGACTAGTAATTTTTATTTCATTTATATTAACATTGAATTATTTATCATTTTATTTTTATCTATACCATTAAAAACCGTTTAAATTGTATGTGACGTATGGGGAAGAAGTGCAAAATTCACGTTTTCTTAAGCTCTGGAATCCTTCTTCTCATACTATATTAAGTTGAATTATGAATAAAGGTAGTTACGAAAGTTTTTGTCACAATTTGATAATCAGAAATATTTGTTCTATTTAATTGAAGCTATTCGTTACAGCAATTGAGCTGTAGATTTTGGCTCTTATCCCTGATCGTGCAGCACGTGAAGGAATCGATTTATTTATTACCTGGAGAAAAAGGAGGATTATTATTTGATAGTGTTGTTCACAAAATAACTGTTTCCATCAATTCGTTATTATATTTTTGAGATATGAGTTCTGCTAGAATAAACTCAGAAGTAACGTGTGCATTTCATGAATTCTTAATGTTTCATAGAACAGTCTCGATATCAGCGTAAAAAAAATTAACATATTTGAGGCAATGTTTAATATTTGTATATGTTAATTAGAACAATGTAAATATTTAACCACAATTCATTCTTAAAATTCGTTAAAAAAACAAGAAAGAACTACCGTCGCAATACTTCATGAACATTTAAATTTAAACTTTCGTGTAATGTTATTCGTAAGAAGTTCTTTCAATCTAGGAAAAAGAGAAATCCGAACATATCCTTATTCCTCTTTATAACTTTCAGTTCCTAGAATTTTTACACCTCGTCCCCATGTTCCCTTTTCTCAGCTGTTTCTATCAACTGGTGTTTTCAAAATAAACTATTCATATATACTCGGAGTATGCAAAGCACCTTGTGCGGCCTACATAAGCCACCGATTTGCACGCAATTCACACGCGATGTAGTACTTTCCTTTGTGCGACGCTCAAGAGGCTAGTCTGAACCTGAATATGCTTCCTTGCCTGGAGTTTCGGGACAATTCTTTGAGCTTTTTCTGTTATTGTACCTGTCTCCGTGCCTCGAAAACGTCCCAGAGAAGTTACCAACATCTCTTCGCTCCAGATAAAACTAGGTTACCCAGGTAGAGACGCAGTGGCAGGTGTATAATAGCCGTCCAAGTCCCCTTGGAAGTTTTCTGTAAGGGTTGGCGGGACTAGCATTGTTTGCTTGTTCTACTTGTACTAACGTGTTACGAAGCTCGCTGTGAATAGAAAGCACGTGGTGAATGCAACTAGTTTAAAGTTTGCAGATTAAAGTTCCCGAAGGAGACACATCAGTTTTCTCTACTTCTTTTCTGGAACTTCTTGTGGAGCTATACTGAATTAAATCGAAGACCACATTGAGCCTGAAAGGATTCTTTCTAGTTCAAGAACCCACAAAAGATACTGAATCGCGGAAAAGGATTGCTCACGTAGTTTAATCGCGTGCTCGCGTAGAAAAAGTGAAATTAAATATAGCAAGAATAAATAAATAGGTAATAAGATTTGCGGTGTTGAGAAACATAAAAAATACCAGTTCTAGAAAAACACATATACGAGTTTATATTGTACAAAAATGTTTTGTAGGCACGGCATTAACATTATTAAAACCGTCGGCCGTCGACCGTTAAAAATTCTTAGAGTGTTTTGCAATTTTGTAGAGGTTAATGATTGAAAACTGACAATATTACGATAAAATAGAAACATGTGTATCTCTAAGAATCTCTTCTGTAATGTCCTCTGACCTATCTTCTCAATATATGCAAGTTCCTATACTTTCTTTTCCTTTCTCACTATACCTTGCTGGTGTGATTCGTTTTCCGTTGCCTTCCAATCCACATTTTTGCTATTAATTTGTTCGTGCTTTATCAGCACAGAGAGGATATTGCGTAAAATGCCTGCTACTGTTTGTAGATATAACGTGAATTTAATGTTCCCTCCAAAAATTAACATAAAATGTTGACTATGTTTTTACAAGAAAAATATTTTTTAAAAAAACGTTGCATTGATTCAAACATGTTTTATTGATGAATCCGACCAAGACACAATACTTCTCATTAACTAAAATACAGTCGACAGGGAACCCTCGGACTAATGAGTTCCTGTTGCACTTGCCCGGCTTTGTGCCGCGCTCTGGGGCGTCACTGCATCACACATGCCTCACACACAGACTCCACCCCGCTCACACACATACACACACACACACACGTCTCGCACACGCGCCGACGCACGCGTCCGCCCTCCCGCCCACCCGCCCCTACGCACACTACGCACTACGCACGCCCCAGAACACACGCCCATACAACGCGGGTCCGCCCACGCGCTGGCACAGAGACACTTCCCTCGCCGCCGCCCCCGCCCCCGCCTCCGCCCCGCGCCTGCGCGCCGCGCCCGCCCCGCGCCGCGCCCCATCGCGCTGTCGCGCCCCCGCTTATTGCAGACGCGGAGGCGCGGCGGGGGGCGCGGGGCCGGAGGGGGCGGGGCGGGGCCGGGCCGGGCCGGAGTTGGGGGCGGGGGACGAAGCGCCTGCTTCGCCCTGCTTTATTTAGTAAAGGGATCGCTGCGAGGGGGAGTCTTCGGAATGAGCTTCTCAAATGAGAATCGTGCAAAGGAATCAAATAACAAATTTAATAGGGGTTTTCTATGATTCATTGATATGGATGAGGAGGCCTATTGGATCTCGTCGGCGGGAGCCGGCGCGGGCGAGCGGGCGAGCGGGCGAGCGGGCGGGCAGGCGGATGGGCGCTGCCGCGGACGCCGCTTGCCCAAATTGAAAGTGCAAACTGCCGCGCCAGCAGGCGCCACACGCCGCGTGCTACCCGCCGACGCTTGCAACGTCGTGAAGCACGCCTGGCCTGGCCTCGCCTCCCTCGCACACATCGCGTGGGCGGGGCGGGGCGGGGTGGGGCGTGGTGGAGCGGGGCGGGCTGGGGCGAGGTGGGGCGGGGTGGGGCGGGGTGGGGCGGGGTGGGGCGGGGTGGGGCGGGGTGGAGCGAGACGGAGCGGGGCGGAGCGGGGCGGAGTGGGACGGAGCGGGACGGAGCGGGACGGAGCGGGACCCTGCAGTGCAGGAGCGCTTGGGATGAGGAGGGTGTCGTAGGTGATTTTTGGAATAATGTTGCGCTGGGGTGACAATGGATGGAAGAAGAATTGACGCACTTAGAGAAAAAGTATCTAAAAGTCACAACACGATGATGATGATGATGGTGATGATGATGATGATGATGATATAAGCCCATTGAATCCCTAAAAGGGCAGTAGCCTCCTGACAAAACACAGGGGTGATCTGCTTATATCTTTAGGTGAACCAGTTCTTAAGAGATTTACAACACCGTTAGCTTTGTTAAAATGATTGTATCAAAAAGGGAAATATTGGATTAAATGGATTGCAGATAAGATAATTGTGCGTTTTGTAATGAACGTTCACGTTGCTGCAGCAAGATGAATATCTGTTTGCACTGGTTTTTGCTTCCTGCGTGTAGGAGTATGCTGGAATTTATTGGCTGCTAATTTTTTTTTCGTGCGTAAATGACTGTGTGGTCATCCACTATACATTGCTCGTTAGAAAAACGACACTCCTCAAAAACGCCTCTTTTTCAGTACATCCTAGAAAATCAAAATGTAATTATCTGCATGCCAATCTGTTACTATGTTGTTTGCTATTTCCTATTTTAACTAATTTGTTCTACTGATTTGTCTAATTTCACATTGTAAATTGAAATTTGCTCTGATCAATAGTGGTTTTCATTTAAAATCGTCTATTTTTAGTTGTGTCACTTTTGTTTTTGACGTCCATGATCTGAAAACAGCCGAAGTGAGAATGAAATTTTGCTGGGTTGTTCCGAACCAAGTTGCAGAATCTATGCAATTTTTTCTTCTCTAAATTATCTTCTTATAAATCCATTCTGATGTGTAGAAAGTAGTGTAATGTGTATGTTGTATCTTGAAGTTACGAACAACTTTATTGTCGTCAATACATTGGTCTCAAAAATTTTTGGCTAAATATAAACGTTAAAAGTTCGTTGGAGAATAGCAGTAATATCTAGCCGTTACTAGTGAATAGAACGTATGTGTACAAAACACAGTATGCTCAAATTTTATTCGAGGGGATTGAAACAAACTATATTTACTGATTACTTTTATAGTACAACACATTTAGATTTAAAAGTAAGAATTATTTCACCATTAGAATATTACGTTGTCATTACCAATGTAGAGAAACTGTATTTTTATAAAAGTTTATATATTGTAAAACTTATTCTCACAAACTCTCAGGTTTCTTTTTTGTAGAATTCTGATAAATCAATACCATTCTAACGTTCTAATTACATTTTATCACTCTGCGCTACCTACTGAAAAGAACCAGGTAAAACTACAAAATTTTATATTCCGGTGTCGTTTCGCGTATCTTCGCTTCTGTCCCATTTCATGAACTAATTATCGCGCTCGAAGCATTTAAGTAGCACAATCGGAAGCGCGGCGCCCCTAGAGCTCAAGAGTCATTTACAGCTGTTCATTTCTTCTTCTTCTTTTGAATGCGTGACGTGGCAAGCTCAGTGGCACTCGGGACCTCTGTTGCAAAAGGGCTCCCGCATGCGTTTCCTCTGCCGTGCGCCTCCAGCCGGCGCCTTTCAACGGCGCGTCTGCGCCCTGCATGATTCCTCATCCACCCCTTCGCCGCCACCCCATTCCCACCCCTCGGCCCCGCCCTCCAGACGTCCGGCTTTGCCGACGCGGTACCTGCCCTCCGAGTCGCTTGAATATGAATTGCCGCAATTTGTCTAATGAGGAAGTCATTACGACCTTCGCGCGCGTCGTGAGTGATACAGGAGAAGACTCCACCGCCCCCGCCCCCGCCTCTCCACCCCCCCACTCGCCGGCGCCGCCGCCACCCTCCGCCCACGTGGCCTCCTCCCCTCCCAAGGGCTCGGCGCCCCCTCCCCGGACCGCACACTCAGAAGAAGGCCTCGCCGCCAGCCGTGCCCCTCCGCTTTCATGAAAAATAATAGGGCCGGGAAAAATCAAGCGCTCCTTTAAAACTCCAACCTCATGAAGAAAATACTAAGTTGGTATTTATGTTGTTATGGTTGCCGCATTTCTCGTGGTTCTTTTCGCGTATTTTTAGTTTATAAGGGAACTTTTAAAAATATTTTCGACCAACTTTTCATTTATTAAATCAGCCTCATAGTGCATGATTTAATTTACGAACCGCTTCTGTCGTCTTTCACGAAATTCCTAAAACTTGTAAGGCATTTATTCGAAATTCTGCATTTTTATGAATTTGTCTATTTTGAAAGACTTCTTCAACAGGCGTAACCAGCAAACTTTCCAGAAATGAATACGAAAAGGTTTTCACTTTTCTAAAAATATTTCCACATTTAAAACCCGTGCTCGTGATTTCGTGCGTGATTTTCAATAACAAGTTTGCATTATATTGAAAGCCGACATTTTATACAAAGTGGTAAATACAATTTAGTCAAATGATTTCCATACCGTTCAAGAAATGAATCAAAAATATCTTGTTGTTATAACTACTAATATTGTTATTCTGCCAGAAATATTGCGAACAAAATGATATTTGCATTATTATTGGTTATTAAGCCATATGTATCAGATTTCTAAATTTTATGGTTCTGAATATAAAAAAGGTAAACAAAGAATTTTCATGTTTTGTGTTTCTACTTAATATTTAAAGACAATATTCTTCATGCGCTTTAGAATGTTCCATCACTGATATGTTAACTTCAAATTATTCGATGTGCAATCCGTATTGTTCTTACGTGGATTAATCTAAGAAACAAATATTGTGAATGTAACTTTTAAATCGGCTTTAATGAACGGTGAGTTTTAAACATGTAAGGAAAGCTGCAGAATTTGGACAGTTGTCTAAATCGGACCGCGTCCGTATTTCTATGCATAAGATCATTTATATTGTGTAAATAAACACTAAAGTTTGACAGGACATCTGTGTGATTGTTGGTCGATGTCACTAGATAATGTGGGTAATGTCAGAGTCATCATAGCGAGGAGGATCAGCATTATCAGTGTTTTCGTAGTATGTCTTACAATTGTTGTTCTATATATAGTAAGCCCCTTTGTTAATTGGGGTAGGTAATTATAACCTATATGCTAGATGTTACAAATATTCATTCTCTTCCAAATACACGTGAGAAGACTAATATAATTAATGTTCTTGTGCAGATTTATATATTTTTTTATTTGAACGAGTTTCCGAAAGTGTAGGCCAAAATTAAGTTTCTGTTTACTACACTCATACAGATTTAGTGAGCCTGTATCCGGTACTGTAACACAACATTTAATGAACAAAGTACAAATGTAGTACAATTTTGAATGTTATTTTATGTTAATTATTAACTGAAAAGTAATTCCGAGGTAGGGTGCGATTATTGCGAGATATTGTGCGAGAGTCAATCGATTAGGACAGTCCATTTGAAAAGCCATTGGCAAGAATATAGAAGGATGAGCATGAATAAAAAATGAACAAAATGTCAAGAACTATCGGAGAACGTATTCCGAAGCACAAACCTTTTCCTGTTTCATTTGTATGTCATTATTCTCCTAAAAGATTTCCATGGAATAATGATTAATAATTTTATAAACGATTTTATATAAAATTAACTTTTTAGTTTCTACTGCAATCTTTGCGCAAACTTTCAAGAACTTCTATCTTCAAACAGTAAAAGACAAGAAATCATTTTCAGCTCAAATGTCTGTAGTGACATTGTGGTAAGAAATAAGTTAATGAACATTCTATTTCATTTCAAAACATTGTCCTGGGAATTTAATAAAATCCGGAGGTTGCTGTACAAGTTTATCTAACTGACGCGTTAAAAAAATAAAGCAATTACCAGAAACATTCCAAGAATTTAGCAATATTTTTACCTTCCAATATATTTTATTTACGATTTGGATGGTCTAAATTGATCCACTGCGATGGGGCAAATTGCATCCGCTTGATCGAATTACGCGGAGTCGACTGAGCACCTTTCTGCAGCTGAAGCCTTTCACGGCGTACAACTCTGCAACTTTCAGTACTAGCCCACGTCGCACGCAAGTACATTATTCAAGATGAAGCTTGTTACTCTCCACGCCTGGACGCGTACAACGGAGCACCGCCCCCGCTGCCGCCCTCGCCGCCTCCGCCGCCGTCATGCGCGTGGGCGGAGCCGTCGCCGCCGCCCTCGCCGCCGCCACCGCGGCCCGAGGACCGAGGGAAGCTGCCTGCCACGCGTCCCTTCCCAGTCCTACGCCCTCGTCCTCGTCCTCGTCCTCGCCCTCGTCGCTCGGCCGGCCCGCACCGTTCTATAACCGCTTTCATCTCCCGCTCCGATCCTCCCTCGCCGACCTCTCCACCCTCGCCGCCCGGCTCTCTCTGTCCCTCCCCTTCTCTCTCTCACTCTCCCTTCTCTCTCTCTCCCTTTTCCTCTCCCCCTGCTCCCCGCGCCGAGCAACTCCCCTCTCTCAGGGGTCGCTCTCCCTTCTGTCACCGAACCCTAACCAAACACAGGCGCGCTGCCTGGCGGCGGCGCGGCGCGGCGCGGCGGCGCGGGGCGCGGGGGCGGGGACGAGCGCGCGAGCGAGGTGCGCGAGCGCGGCGGCGCGCGGAGAGGGCTGCGGGAGGCGGGCGGGGCGGGGCGGGGCGGGGCGGGCGGGCGGGGCGGGGCGGGGCGGGGAGTGGACCTCGCGCGGGGCGCGGCGCCACCGCCGCCGCCGCCGGCAGACGCACGGGGCAGCGCGCCGGAGCGCACGCAGCGGCGCGGGCGGGTGTATGCGAGTGTGGAGTGGCGCGTGCGGTGCGACGGTGGTGCGGTGCGGGGTGGTGTGGTGCGGTGGCGTTGGTGGTGGAGGAGCGGAGCGGAGGAGCGCGCAGCGATGCCCGGCGGGGAACGCGCGCACTGAAGCGCCGCGGCGGCGCGGCGGCGGCGGAAGCGGAGGAGGAGGCGGCAGCGGCAGCGGCGGCGGCGGGCGAGCGGCGGGCCCCCCCGCGCTGCGACTTCGCGCCCGCGCCCTTGGCCGCGGCGCCCGCGCCGCCGCCGCTGCCGCGCAGGAAGCGGTGAGTGTGCGACGGCGACGCAGCCGGCGGTCTCGGCAGCGCTGCCGGCCACTGCATCGCCTCCCGGCACTCGACCGGCCCCGCGGCTGCTCTGTCGCGACGCGCGGTGCTCTCTCGGGGCTGGGGAAGGCTGCACGGAGTGCGATTGCGCCGGAACGACTTCTTCTTCTAAACTCCGACTCGATACATTCAGCATCGTTTTAGGAAATATTCCGCTTGTATTCTTTAATATATTATTCTTGTACGGACCTTTTATTGAAAAAAACTGCTGCTTTTTATTGAAGTGCGTCATCGATTGGTATGTCGGATTGAATGTCTGTTTTTTTTCCCCTACTTGATACAAAATACTTCAACGACGCTTCCTATATAATACGCTTTGCAATACGTACACTCGTACATTTTGGAAGATTGGTATACTAATCAGAAACGACGTAGTCTATTAGGTATTAGTTATTATTCTTATATAGACGCATAAGCTACAATGTTCCCCGTCGTCCTTTCCATTCGGAAAAGGTGGAGCCGAAACTCCCTAGTAGTCTTCTCCGTCGACGTTGCTGCGTGTACAGATTGTTATCAATTGAAGCACTGAGCCCGTGGCGCCGGCTGCTTGAGCGCCGGTGGCTGCTCCGCGATCTGGGAATGGGAAGCCGCGCGCGCTCTCTACGAAAGTTCACGTACTGCAAACAACTTTGGAATCTTGAAGTTGTTACATGTTTTTTAACAAAATGCTACTATACTCTTATTAGATTTCTTATCTGCGTGTTAGTGTGTGTGTGTGTGTGTGTGTGTGTGTTTGGTTTTAAAATTTCATTTCTTGAATTAATCGTGGAATTTATCGTTGGATGTTTAATTCCCTTTTCTTGTCTTTTATAAATATTTGCAGCACACACAAACTGTTATTGATGAAATATTAACATTTTTTTCATTTTGAAAACATTTTAAAACTTTATTGTGTAGCTTTAAGTATGACCAAGCCTTTCATTACATATGTTAACACACGTAAATGAGAGGGATTCAGAATCATTTTTTTAACATTACAATGTTGCAAACTTATTTTGGTCGACAGTTCTTTGTTAAAACGGTTTATTTCTTGTGAATTATTCGGAAAATAATCGATACTGCATGGTGTGTGTTAGATATTTTCCGTATGAGATACATTACATATATTTTGATTGATGAAAAGAGTTTTCCGAACTGATTTGTGAATGTAACGATATCTCATATTGTTCAGAATGGTGAATATCATGAATTCGTAACTTAGAAATGATTTGAAATGTTGCTCGAAAAAAAATGTCAAAACGATGCGAAATATTATTGCATTTATTTCACCGACATTGTTGAAATTGTGATCAACGTAGCGTTCGTTTCCATCTCTTCGGTATCACGACTTTCCTTTTCAAACGATTTCCTTAAAATTATATTGGTTGTTTCTCATAGAGATCCTTCCTTCATTCTTATATTTGCCTATCGAGCGTGTACTATGAGTTAGACGTAAACTATAGTCAGTAACTGATGTTTAGTAAATTCTGAAATACGTGGATAAGTGTGCACGTTTTGATATTATATGTCAGTGAGTTGATTTGTAGCCTGCTTGCCTGATATGAACTGACATTTTGTGTGTCGACTCTCTCAGAGTAGCTCAATGAAGTTGAGCGATTGCGTGATTGAGGAAGGTAACAATGAAACTTCGCATCAAATTCATTATCGATAATAAAAACATTCTGCGCATCCAGGCTGAATGACAGAATAAAATGTCTTTTCGTTATTCACATGTGGTTAAAATTTTGTATATGAATCTTACATGTTACTTCGCGTTTCCAGAGTAGTACAGAAGTGACTTTCGACCTTTTGAGAAATAATATACTTTATAGAGCCCACTCGAAGAAAATAAAGTTTATTGTTAAGACTTGCACAGTTTCTCCATACCGTTCTTCAGTTTTTGTATTATTTGCAGGTAGACTTTTGCACTTACCGTTCATATATTTCAATTAGACAATAGATTTTCTGTATAAAATACGATGATGGCCTATAAAACAAAATTTCAAATTGCAACTAAAAATATGATAAACGAGAATAGCATGATGAATAATGAAAAAAAAAAAATTGATTTATAGAAAAATGTATTGTGAAATTATACTTCAAGTTAATCAAAAAGTAGGAAAAGAAGGATACGACAGTTTTTAATTAATGAATATTGATGATGAATAACTGTCAGTAAAGTCAGAGTAGAAGTGCGGGTGGTAGGTGCTAAGAACAATACATCAACTTATGTTGATAAATGAACTTCAAGATCGATTTTTGTAAACATGCCAAAACAAAAAGGGGAATTGGCATTCTGGGAAATGGCATTTTCGAGGAAGTTTCGGTGTGCCCGTGATCCACCAATTTACTTTGTGGTTTAATTAGAACGGTGTTCGGTGGTAAGATGAATTGCGTGTTTCGCCCTTACTGCCGAACAAATTACTCTTTTCATAATAGTGTACTATCCAGAAAGCAAGTTTGCCTTCAAAGTATCCAACAGAGGAATCTCTTCAGCTTTTGAGGACTAGGCATTGAAAGATTTATGGCTCGAATTAACAGTTGTTTGAGCTGTTTGTAGAACTTTATTTTATCCATAAAGTATCTTACACAATCGCACTTTGTAAGAAAAGAAACTCTTAGGAAACTTCAAGGGTGATGTTAGTACGAAAATACCCTTATTGTGTGATTATCAGGACAGGAAGCATAATACGTAGACCTGTCTTGCAATACATTATTTTGAGTGAACACTCAGAAAAGTTGAATACTTCATTTACATTTTTTCTTTGTGGCAATAATTTAAAGAGCATGTTATGAAACATCATTTTTATTGATTTTTAGTTGAAATATGTCTTTGAGACTAACGAAAGATTTGTAAGTTATTTTTCAGGTAACCAAACAAAGCATTGAAACGATGAAGCCAGAATAGCTTTTCAAAATGGGCATCTTGCATATCACCCATTCACAGATATCTGTATCGAAAATAATCGTAACTTTCAAAGTTAAATACAAGGAAAACAACTACAATGGAAATAAATCAAGAAAACAAAACTGAAAACATGATTTATTTTCAATGAAAATCTAGAAATTTCTTTGACTGTTCATGTACTACTATGTACAATGGTTGGTATGAGGCAGGTAGTATGATGCCTTCATTGATTTTTAAAAATTCAGGAATACCTTGCGTTGATGCAAATAACTTCTTCATAACACCCATCATATTGCACCTAGCAGGGACCACGTGAATATGAAAGGTTGATAAAAGAACCCCCAATCGAAAACAACTGCACGAGTGCATCTAGTAAGAAATAAGTCAGGAGTGTGTTTAATGACTCTGCCGTTAGCCGAGCATCCGTTATTCATGAACCACGACCGCCCTTTGTAGGCTGGTATTGCTGCACGCAACGTGAACGTATGGGGCGTATTACGTGAAAACTACGCTCGGTGTTAATATTTGAGAGGCGATGCAGCCCACGGTGCATCCCTGCGCGAGGACCGCGCATATGCCCGCTCCCGCTTTCCATCGCTCTTCGCGCATTGCGCGCCGCTCTGTGGCTTCATCAAAATATCATGGGGCAATACCACATCGCGCCGCGCGCCGCCGCCGCCGCCGCCAGCCGCCGTTTCCGCGCCCAGGCGCGGATTCAAGCGAGGGCGTTCATCAAAACGAAAGTAACCCTCGATAAGCGGGGGTGGGAACCCACGGTATCATGAAACCTCCTCCCCTCCCCAAAAAATTGTCATTTCTAGGAAAGAAATCTTGAATTGAAAGTAGTAAGGGGCAAAAAATTGTCATTTCTAGGAAAGAAATCGTTGAATCTGAAAGTAGTAAGCGGGGTGTGGGAAAGAACTCATGGGGTCATGAACCCCAAAGGAAGGAAAAAAAAGGTGATTAGGTAAGAGAGAATGTGGGAACTCATGGATGCCATGAAACAACCTCCCATCACTAAAAAAATTTAATTCCTAGGAAAGAAATTTAGTCGGAAAGTACTAAGCGGGGGTGTGGCAACCTACGCGTGTCATGAAACCTCCCCCCCTCCATCAAAAAATTGTAAATCCTACGAATGAAATCACTGAATTGGAAAGTAGTAAGCGAGGTTGACAATAACTCACAGATGTGAGAAACCTTCCTCCCCAAAAAATTTTTTTCTAGGAAGAAAATGATTGAATTTCAAAGCGAGGTGACTAGGTAAGAGAAGATGTGAGAACTCACGGGTGTCATGAAGCCTCCCACTCCTCCCAAAAAATGTGATTCCTGTAAACCAATTCATTGAATCGGAAAGTAGAATGTGACGTTAGAAAGTAGAAAGGTAAGCATGGTGACTAGGTGACATGAAATTTTCCCCCTTCAAAATTAAATTCCGGGCTTCCTCTCCATAAAAAAATTCCTAGGAGAAATTATTGAAATGAAATGTATAAATAGAATAAAATATTTGGTACCAAGTCACAGTAGTTCGGAGTAGGCGTAAGCGGCTGTAAATGTGTGCAGTCTGTCGACATCGTCAGAAAAGTTATTTGCTTCGAAAGAACCGTTTGACGAATTTTTCTGTTTATTACCTCGTCTTTTCTTCATTTTAACGTTCCATAATATACCTTCGTCTCAAAGTCTAATTAATTAAAAAGTATTGATTAATATTATTGAACTAAAAATGTTCTTTATTACAATATTACAATCAAGCAACCTCGCGTCATAATGTTGAAAATACGCAAAGAGATTTTTGTATTTATGCAAATATTCTCCTGTTATATTAATTTTTCTCTCTTATATATTTCTTTTACTCTCTCTTTTATATATTCTCCTCTTTTTTCTACTTTTCCCTACAAGAGTGATTAGTCGTTAGAATTATCGTCATCGCCGTACCTTCTCCATTTCGAAAATGGAGAAACATGGCTTTTCTTATTTAACTTATCTGGATTGTCACTTTTTTGTAATGTTTAATTATTCGTCTCTCTTTTTCGAACGCGTCCCATCTTTTGAATAATATTTTTGCGGGTGTGTAGATTGTGGTTCCCCACCTTTAATCGAACTCGTCTACTCACGCTTATCCACATCCGTTTTCGATTCTTGCCGGCGATCATTCCCATGAAAAATATGCCATATAAAATAATATTTCTTGGCTTCATTTTATTTCTATATTAGCATGTCTTGACAATAGGTGTCTTGCAATTTTTTAAAATTGTTTCTGCAACCTTTTTAATGTTTAATACATTTAGTACATCTTCACTAGGGCATTACAAACAATGTCAATTCATAATTAAGGCATGAAACTGTTTCCTGTGTTATCAGTTCTGAATGAGTGTTAACATTACATTAATTAATAAAGCAACTTTTTTTGTATGTGTGACAGAGAAAAAGATTGAAATATGGCTAATGTTAGGAATGGCTGGTTCAGTCGCACATTAGCCACAGGGCTTGGAGAAAGCGGTAAGAATGACTAGGGATGGATGATTTTGGCCTTCATCTTGTTAATGCTGGTTTCCGGGCGTCAGGTAATTGTACAAATGAGAGGGATTATTTGTACTTGCAAGAACTATTTTTTCATAAAAGTGCGTTGAAAATTATGCGTTATACTGCTTCAAGGTTATTTTATGCAAATCTTTCTCTGTTTTATGTAGATCGAGAGCAGTTACCAACTCGAAAATGCGTAGCGAAGCCACAACCAAGATATAGTTAGGATATGCTAGGCTAGATACTATGGTGTAAATAGAGATTTGCGACTTACGAAAATGACACGATGTAACTCGAAAATATACATTTTCTCCTGCCTTTAGGAACTTCCCACCAGCAGTTTGAAGTATGTTTATTACATATTTGCTATTCCTCGTCATTGTAAGTTAATTAACCTATCCTAGCCTCCTCGTGTTGGCTAATGTCAACTTCATCCGATTTAAGTTTAAAATATGCTTTAAAGCTGTTCTTACTTCGGACTTTATTCAACCATTTTGGATAATGTGAACGTTAAGCGACTAATTTGGTAATAAACCAGGTTCGCACTCTATCCCTAACATGTAGTACACTACAGTGGTGAACCTGTATCATATGTATTTCGAAGCAGTTGATCTATCGTCTAGTAATTTCGAGCTTGTCTGTTATCTGTGACTCAAGAGGCTATTCGAGCTTGTGAGAATGGAACTATTTAGTGAATTTTCGGGGGTCGCTCTTTTGAGTCCAGGAAAAGGCACATGTGTTTTAGTGTTTAACAAACCACTGAAAAGAAAGTGGTAAGCTTTCTTTTCATTCATAATAAAATATCTCAAAACTGCTAAAAGACGAAATCGAAAAATGTGACCGTATCATTGCAAAACTAATACTGTTGTTACTTTAGCTCATTTACAAAACTCAGGCATGTAAGGATTTTTAGTATACGCTCCTTATTCTGAAGGAAATGTTTCGAAGAATAAGTCGTAGTTCAAAACGCAACGTAGGATATCGACTCCCTGTAATTGACTGAGAATTAAAAAGTCTTGTTCCATTCTTGATTTCAGAATTTGTATTAACATTATTTTTACTGTGGACTGTCGTGCGTGGGTTTTTTAAAATTTTTAATTTACCAGCTTACTTGCTTTCAGTGCAGAGCAGTCGCGGATCGTGGTTTTCTAATTCGGAAGACTGCAAGTGCATTGCATTATATTGCTTCGCATTGCATTGCCTGCATTGTATCTCTAAGCGTAATCTCTTCGGATACAGCATTGTGGGAGTAGCGCTCCTTCCACATATTGGGAAAACTAGTTGTTGCTCAAGGCTACTTGCTGCTCGCTGAGCTCCTTAGTAGCCCTCTGGTGAGCACGCCCTTCTTCAGTCCTTTGACCCCACCCTTGAAGGCTGCCAGGCCGCAACCTTCGTCCGCCGGTAAGCCTGTGCATTGAATGCATGACGTCACGCCATCTCGTTTTACACAGACCTCATGGCGGAATGAAGTGGGACCCTAACGCTTTTCTCTTCCCTGTCAACAACTTTAAATGTGTTACGGCCGGCCGTTAACTAACTGAGAAAAAAAATTATGATTGTTACACAATATAACTAGGAAATCCATTATTAATAAATAAATACATTTATAAATATATTTTTAAATTTCTTTTGAGGGCGATTTCTATAAGAGAGACTCCGCCTTACAGCCTTTAATGACGATCCGCGCCTGGTGCCGAGCCATGTGGAGCAATCTGTTGTGTCATTAATGTGCCAGTGATTTCGAACCAAGAATTGTTAGGTTCTAATTGGAATGAAGGTTGTATGTTCAAAGTGAATGAGATTTCTTAATCAAATTAACTTCCTCTCATTTTTTCTGAAACGTTTTTTGTGTGTTCTAATTCCTCCTTGCCATATGTAAGAGTAGTAATGAAAGTCATGTCATGTACCTCACAAAGTTAAAAGGAATTGGTTATTAGCATTTCTGATTACTTAATAATAATAATAATAATAATAATAATAATAACAACAACAACAACAAAATCTCTTAGCAGAAGAAATGCATATCTTTTAACAGCAAAATTTATAAGTAACAAATGTTTTAATGTAAATGCATGATGAATGGAAATGTTAGACTGGCGATTGATGGCAAATACACAACCAAAAGGGCAATATTGAATCAAGTTTACAAAGCGATTGTCTTTGAAAAAGTTGGCAGTAAACACCAAATTAATTTCCAGTAATATGAATTTTTTAAATACCTCATTTTCAATAACTAATTGAAATGATGTGATAGATATTGAAAAGTTTTGTTTTCAACTTCATATTTTTAACCTCAATATATTTTTTTTATTGGAAACCCAACCTTCAAATAAAGTACGAGGTATTTTGATATAATTCACGAACACTTCGATTATGTGTCAGCTGCACACCGTTTAGCGTGTAGTTGCTGTTCTTGGTGCTCTAGTATTAGTCATAAATCAGAACTCGAAAGAGCAGTATTGTCGATAAAACTGACGAACCGTGAAGGAAGACGTAGTGAACTGCGAAACTCAAGCACACGCGAAACTAGTATAGCCTCATTTTGTTATGGAGCAGTTGTCAACATAACGAACGGTTTTTAAACCGATAGATACAAACAGCAACGAGACGACAGCTAAGTGTTTCTGGAAACGCTCGATGCCGTGAGTACTTGGTCATGCGAACTGTGTAAGATCTTTAAGTACAGATTTCTCCGTCGAATTCATTAAAAAAGTACACTGCGCTCGATAGCAATTATTTCTAGATGTGTTCGCTGACGTACACTTGTAAAAGAAAAGATATACCGAGCAAGTACGTGTAATGCTCCTCTCTTGAGTCGATGGGAGTTTGAAAAACCGATCGTTAAAGTTAGTTAATGTACCGATGTGCCAGCCCCTCCGAATAAAGAACAACCGCACAAAGAAAGGTCTTTTTATTCTTCCATCTAACAAAAAAAAAACAGTCACAGTTACATCACTTTTTACGAGCGCTCTTAAATTCGTGTCTATTCCGAGTAATGACAGCCCGGGCGCGTACTCTCGCCGTTGCGGCAGGCGTGCCGTGTCGGGGGAGTGTTTTCCCCGACGTTAGATAGATGAGCACCTTTCAAATATGCATGGCGCTCCACGCACCGAGAGCTGTGCACTGTTGCACTCCGCCCCCCTCTCTCTCTCCCTCTCTCTCTCTCTCTCTCTCTCTCTCATTCTCTCACGCTTCTCTCCCTGCATGCGCGTCACGAACAAGCCAATGAAACTACGTCGACGCTCTGGAAATCACGGGCAACCAAACGGGCACTTTCGATCGTTCTCAAGGAAGACGCAGAAGCAAATGGCACTACTAGCCCATCTGTGTGCTGGGAGATAATAGGCAATTGGTTGGGCAGTACGACAAGCGTATTGGTACCAGGTTGTTCTGTGTATTAATACTCTGTGATGAGTGAATGTTCATATGAGACGCATTACTTGAATATTTCTGTAAAGTAATAAGTTTACATTGGAAGTACTGCTAAATAAAATTAATAATTTATTACTATGAGCAGCTATATGAGTATGAATTCTAGTTGTGCATGCTACTATATCCTAGGGATCAAAAGCGGTTACTTGCTGAGCATTATCGGAGAATATACGTGCTAAATTCGGTTCTGTGAGCAGCATTAACAACGTATTATGTATTCTGACCATATCACATGTTTCTAATGGCAAATATCAATTTCATTCGAAGTTGTCGCACTTATCATTACCACAATGGGACAGTATTAAATGTCACTTCCAAGTTCGAAATTCTAAGCAGTGCATTTTGGTTTCTAAATATTTTAGAACTATTCGAAAGGCCACCCTGAACCGACGCGCAATGATAAAATGTACTGGTATGATGATGGCACAATGTTTTATACTGACTGATTAATAGTTTTAAAATGTCACATAGCAATTTAAATGTCATATTGCAATTTAAAGGACAAACTATTTACAAGTTTCCTCAAATTTTTTCATGATGTAAAGGCACTTTTCTATCATATCATTCATTTGAAAAAGAAAACTTTTGGACGTATTTTTGGACATTTTTCATTTATAGTATGAGTTTTCCAAGTCCCCGCTGAGAAAACACTAATGCACTATAATGCAGAGTACTACAATTTACTGGCGATGAATAAACCTCCCGTAAAAACAAGGCACAGAGAAAAAGGCGTAGGTAAAATATTTAGAACGAGCGTCGGAATGAAAGTTCCACTATATAAAAACTGCTGAGCAACGCCCACAGTGCAAAATGTTGCGAGTGAAACAGTAGCGACTAAAAATTCGCTGAGTAGAACGTGCAGAATAAAGACCTCTGAGCAAAACGCTTAACAAAACACGCAGAGAGTAAATTACAACAAATAAATTCGTTCTGAGAACAATGCTATGCAAAACATATTCGTCCAAAAGTGCCGTGCAAACGTCCCGAACGATGATTCTGTTTCTGTTGCAGTCTCGCCCCGGCCGCCAACTGCGCCCTGATGGCTACCAACCCGCAGTTGTCGGTGGCGCCCGCCAGCAACATGGTGATGCCGGTGTTCCCCATCCGACCGACGCCGTCACCATACTCGCCCTACTCGCCGTCACGCTTCCACATTGACAAGCGCTGCCAGCACCGCTGCTCGTGGAAGTGCTTCAGCATCGGGTTGATTCTGCTGTCAGTGGCGCTCACCGCCATGCTAGCCTACTTTGGAGGTAAGGTTAAATATCCCACTCTCCGTAAACTGTACCCTATGATAAATAGGAACCCCTTTACACAAAAACTTCACTGTATATTTACAAAGCCCTACCTCTTCCTTCTCTAACGTACGCTTAAAAAATCCTTCGTACGCCTTCCTTCGGAGGGGAAGTAAAGCCGGCTGTCCCATGTAGTAGATTTACATGTATAAAAGATCCTCAAACCTAAAAGAAGCCTCTGAGCAAAATTGAGATCCGCCTGTTTCGTCGCCCAAGATAATACCTCCTTTCTCCGCTAGGTGGTGAAAGGTTTGTAGCAAAATTTGCGTGGTTACGGAAGAGCGGGCCTGATGGCCCGAGTCTCGCCACGTACAATAAGGCATTAAATAACTAACTACGCTTGCCCTGTCTGGGATGGTTTTGCTAGCTCTTCCATCAAACATCTACAAAACCTTCCAAAATAGTTTTAAAGAGGTGCTGAAAATTCTCCATGATAGCTCTCAAACAGCCAACTTCATAAAGAACTCTATTTTCCATATCTCAACATATTTCCAGAATCTCAGATAGTTCTACACAAAACTATCTAATTTTCCAGCCCAGAACATTTTTCATCTACGTAAAACTTCCGAGCCCCTATAATCAAGAATCTGCTCCAGACTTCCCTAGGACAAATTTCGTCCACCTTAAACCAATCCTATAACTCCTACATTCCTACTCTAGCTTTTATATAACAAAAGGCTTCCAAATAACTAAAAAGTGAAACGAATTCCGTACTGCTAGATGGTTGAAGAGGATCCCAGAGGAGACACCCTGCTTATTTGTAATAATTTAAACATAGCATATGTACTATGTGTGAAATTCTCTGCAACTGTTCTGTAAAGTGGTTGCTGCACCAAAAAAATAATAAAAAAGGAAAGGCTAAATAATAAGGAAGTCTCGTTTATCAATCATCAGGAAGTCCTACGGTTCCAGTCCCTCCGGTCGCGAATTTTCGACACTAGTTAAGATAGATGGGTGGAATTTAGTCCCTATCTGCGGAAGAATTCTAGCAGCCGGCCGCCTACTAAGATTGGTAGTTTTCCATGATTTCTCCGGTTAATACCAGGTGAATGTACCTCGGGCCACTGAACGCGCGCAATCTTCTTTATTGTTGTTTCCTCCTTTCCCCATACACTCACACTACCACTTTCGTACACAACACTACCACACAAGTCGGGAGTCCAGTCGGGAGCTTAGAGTTCGTCTCACTTGGGACGAGCACTGGCAGAGATAGCGGAAGAGAGAAAGTCCCCCGCAAGCCGACGTGTAGGTCGGGTCTGGATGTCACGTTCCAGCTGGGTAGAAACACTGCCACCTACAGGGTTACAAAATCTACTTAATGGGATCAATAACCGTAGCAGTACCGGGAAACAAATTAATAATAATAATAATAATAATAATAATAATAATAATAATAATAATAATAATAATAATATTGATATTTACACCGATGCCTTTTTGTCACTCGAGGTTATTTGCATCAGTTAACCATGGTACATATATTAGTTTTTACCTACTTTTAATGATTCGTATTTATTTATTTATTTACACTTGTCAACTAGATGTTAACTTGTTTCATCTTTCCCTCTCATAATTCCTTTTCATAATTCCCTCTCATTGTTCCCTCTCATAGTTCCCTCCATAAGAGAACATGTAGCATCCATCAACTTTTTTCATATTTCCCTCGTAACCTGCGGTGTATGCGGTGTTTATCGAGCTCGGAATCGAAGGCAACAAAAAACAGTAATATGTCAGTAAAAAGGCGGAAAAGTAAAAATAAATTCTATTTCTTCTAGGTTTTAGGTTAAACGTAATTTCTGTTTGAATGCCGTCAAAACGTAAGGCACGAGCCGCATTATAGTTAAAATGAGTATATCTTTGCGGATCGCCGAAAATTAAGTCACAGTGGTCTCCGGACCGCCGATTCAAGACCTCTGGTCTAAACGAAAATACGAGGTTTGGAAATTTCGATAATGAAAAGTAGCAGTTCGTGTTTCTTCCTTCTCGTACGCCATTCAGGCAAATTAGTATTAAGACCAATACGCATCTTTTGAAAGTGAAAGTAATATGATTATAATAATTCATTTGAATATTTTCTTCAATTGTCTTGTTATTCATACACCTCTCTAAACGTTTTTTTTTAATGCTACAAATTCATAATTTCAAAACTGTTTGGCCATGTCAACCTTTATTCGGGCAACACCACTTGTCAATTTGTCGTTCAAGGAATAATGCATATCCATGTATGAACATAGTTCTTCAAGCGCCAGTCCTTTCAATCTGTATTGTTGAGTTGAACGCGCCCAAGCAATCTCCAAAGGTCTTTGAAATTGAACAAAAAGAACACACATAATCTTTTCAAAGTATGTCAAAACAAAAATTGTCTTCATTTTCACAGCATAAAAATAATCCTACCTATGTAATTTAACAATAAAACGCGTACAAATTCAATCTCAAAACTTCTGTTTCTTCCCTAAAATTTAACTGGGATCAACATTTAATTCACTAGTGCGAGTCCATCCTTTCATGACTGTGCAACATAGATCGCCATCTGTCTGTTGTATTTGTTTTTAGTGAAATAATGATATTACTATTGTCGGGTAACAGCCCAAAAACATAAACCGGTAGCCCAATGCAATCCTCAAGTTGTGAATTATATGGGCTAATCCATACGTGTCTGATACCATTTTAAATGGCATAGTGGGTTTAAGATTCTCCTTAATTGAGTGATTCTAAAGTGAGTTAAAATCCAAAGCCAGATGGACTAGAGCCAGATGGACAGGGGTTTCTTCAATTTGAAAAAGATCTTACGCTTGGTTTAGGCGCTAGTAATGTTCACAGACGGACAGGTGGAAAGACGGACAGACGGACAGACGGACACACGGACAGACGGACAGACGGACAGACGGACAGACGGACAGACGGAGACGGAGAGACGGACAGACGGACAGACGGACAGACGGACAGACGGACAGACGGACAGACGGACAGACGGACAGACGGACAGACGGACGGACGGAGACGGAGAGACGGACAGACGGACAGACGGACAGACGGACAGACGGACAGACGGACAGACGGACAGACGGACAGACGGACGGACGACGGACGACGGACGGACGGACGGACGGACGAGACGACGGACGACGGAGACGGACGGACGGACGGACGGACGGACGGACGGACGGACGGACGGACGGACGGACGGACGGACGGACGGACGGTTTAAAAAAAACACTTTTTCAGTATCAGGGAACCCCAAAACGTATATTTTCGTTGAAATCTCGAAATCGATTTTCCGCAGCATTAGAGAAAGTAAAAATGGTGGGCAACACGGGTTCAGAAGTGGCTACTCATGCGAAAGTTAGGTAGTCACTCTATTTCAGGATCTAGCAAATGAAATTGACGCGGGCGAAAGAATGGATTTAGATTTTGCCAAAGCAATCTATGTCGTTCCTCACGATCGGCTTGTACAGAAATTAATGAATTCAGACATCGAGCCCACGGTGGTAGCGTGGATTAGCGAGTTTCTGCGAGACAGGCAAGGTTGCGGGGCAAGCGTTTCGTTAGAAATACCGCAGTTGAGTGTCATTGGACCTCTTCTATTTCTAGCGTTCGTCATTGATCTGACAGCACCCAGTATCTCAAATGTTCGGCTATTTGCAGATGATTGCATAATATATCGTAGTATGAATTCGAAACAAGATGAAGAAATGCTGCAACGGGATTTTGATGCGTTATATTACTGGACGGAAAATAATGGAATATCCATAAATAGCTCTAAAATCAAATCCACCACGTTTGGCAAGGTTCATAATTACACAGAAACAAATTACCGTTTAAATAACGGCTTTATTCCGTGAGTTGCCTCGTGCAAGTACCTAGGAATCCATTTCAATAGTAAATTAAACTGGAAAAGTAACGTAGATTTTGTGAAGCGGAAAGCCTGGAGATCTCTTCACTTTGTAACGCGCATCTTAAAAAAGGAGTACGTCAAACGCGAAGGAAATTGATTATTAATTAATCGCTTATTCGTTCAATAATGGAATATGGAACATTTTGTTCGGATCCTCACAAAATGCAGTGTAAAAATTTTGAATGGATTCAACGTAGGGCAGCTAATTTACTTTCAGGGACAAGAAAATGGCAGGGTGGGATTCACTCGAAAACTGGCGATCAGTACGAGGATTGCGCTTTGTATAAAGCTTATAGCGATCATCCACCTTGGAAAGAAATTAATCGGCCGCTAAGTATTCCTGCGTAGTACATTAGCAGAGGAGAACTCAGGCACAAAATAAATTTAAGACCGCACAGATGTTGGGAAATTTCCTTTCACAAATCGAACGATAACGGAATGGAATAGATTGCCAGCAAAAAGCTTTGAACCCTCTCCTCGAAGCGTTAATCAGTTTGGGAAATTAATTTAGAGTATTACTAAGTAAATGAGGGACTTAATTGAGAATAGTAGGTTATATAGGTATGCATTAGTATTATTTGTGAAGTGAGATGTCGGGCGGTGTAGAGCAGAGAAATAAAGAAGGAAGCGATTTAAGGGTCATAGTGAAGTGCAGTGTAGTGTCAGTGCAGTGTGGTCTTAATTGTACAAACATTCAGTGCGGAGTTAATTATAGAAGTTTCTTTTAATTTTTTTTTTATTATTATTATTATTATTATTATTATTATTTTTTTAGTTATATTACCTTATTTATATAATTAGCTGCCACTGAGTTATACCAATTGCAGTTTAAATAAATGTATCTTTATCTTATCTTATCTTATCTTATCTTATCTTATCTTTATATTGCATCTTAATTTATTCACAGAACTTCCTCGTACTATTGTTTAATTTTACTTTCAATTCATGCCTGTGAGCACAACTTCAATTTTAGCAATACATTGTAAATGTAAGCAAAGCACATGCTACAACTGTCTAAAAATTACTTTTTATTTTTTTTTCCGCTGAAATGATCCCTAAACCAAAATATACAACGTTGGCCATGGAAATAAAACATTTCTCCATAGTATGTAGAATCATCAGATTGTATTGAAAATTCCCTTGTAATCGATATCGGCTGATGATTACATTCCTCTTTCATGACTGTGCACAACTGGAAATTTGACACAAATACCAGCCGTCACTGTATGGAAGTGGAATTCAAAGAAACGGAGTGCGTCAATAATAAACAGATCTCTGAGGAGTAAAAAATAAAGTGTTTATTCCGTAGAATAAGATGAGTTATCAGCAATTTTGAGAAGTGGTTGTACTAACAAGAGTGTAAATAGAAGTGAAGTGGGATTATATTTTTAATTAGCATTAATGTGTAATAAATATGAAGTATTCTGGGTAATTACATTGTTGATATCAGTTGCAAAGAATGTCACCAACCAGTAAAGTTTCGTTATGCTTCCACTTTCACTAGCAACGTGTTTCCGCGAAGGTATTATAAGAAAATGGATAGTTGTAAATATTTTGATAATATTTAATATTCGTTATATTTGTTCATAATTCAACTACGTATCGTAAAAACGGGAAGGTAGGAATTCTCAAGAAAACTTGCGCATATGGTTCTCTCCCCGCATGTCACATAGAGTTGCTACTGTTTCTGCCTGTATGTAAAAAAAATAAATATTTTCTCCTCAACTTGCATGGTAAAAAACAATTGTCTCTCTATTGAGACTAATGACAATTCTTCAAACAAACATACCTTTGAATTTTATTCTATGAAGTTCACGTGAGGCATTACTTTGTAAAATTTCTCATAACTTGGGGACGGATTTTCATGAAATTATGATTTTTTTTATTATATTTTTTTATTATATTATTATTATATATATTTATTATTTTATTATTATATTATATTTTCACTTAACATTTATTTTAGTGTTGACATTCATTTCATGTTATGACACAAGGTTGATTAATCAATCTTGATTGATTTTTAGTGATTTGATCTCTAAGATTGATTGTTAGTGATTCCGGGCGCGTCCACCACAGAGGTCATTAGTCCCGTAAATGTAGTGTATGTTTTTCATCGGTAAGTGGCGGTGATCTTCCTCCGCTGGATAGGGAGATCGGCGCCGACCTATTGTCGACTAGTGAGGTTTTCCCCAAACAGGTATCTCCCACCAGCGGGGCACCGCCCCAGCCGGGACAAGCTCTAAGCTCCCGACCGGCCTCCCGGCATGTGAGTTAGTGTACTGCATGTCAGTGTGTGTGTAAGGGCTGAGGATAGGACAAGGAAGAGGAAGGAATGATTGCGCGCGGTTCGTGGCCCATTTGATAGGGTACTGCTCCAGCATTCGCCTGGTGTTGATCAGAGAAACCACGGAAAACTACCAATCAGAGCAGCCGGCCGCTAGAATTTTCCTCCAGATAGCAACTGAATTCGACCTAGCTGACAAGCTAGTAACGAAAATCCCGCCATGTCGGGACTCGAACCTAGGGCCTCCCAGTCAGAGGGTCTGAAGTGACATGAGTTGATGCACTGAGCCACCGCTCCCGGTTTATGACAAAAGGAAATGACCCATTTTATATGACTTTTTGTCATTTTCGTCTATTTCGACTAATAAGACATTTTTTTTACCTTTTCCCGTCATTTTAAAGCATTGTTCGCTTAATTCGTTGATATTAATATAATTTTAATGTTATTTGCTTCAAAGAATATTTAAGAGATGAAATACATGTTCTCCACAGAATTCCTGAGTAGCCTATTCGATTTCTTCGCTCACAAATTGTAATTACATAATTGTTGTATTTAATCTGAGGTTTCTGTGACTCCTACCAGCTCCGTTGTCAGTTCGGCTGATTTCGGGATAACTAAGACAGAGATTTCCTGGTAAAGAACAGTCCAAACCAAAAGTTTGCAAGCTGAGTTCACTTGCACGAAAAGAAGACGCCTTTTAAATATTTATTAACATTAAATGTAGAATTTTGAGAAATTAATTCGAGACAAAACAGTGTTTGAGCAAAATCCAGTCGCCGCTACCCGAATTCGTTCTACGGTTATCATTCGATTCAGAACAATTGTTTTCGGTGAAAGTTTACTGTCCCCTCTCCTAGCCTTCCATTGTAGACCGAACAACTTTCTTCCCATATACTAGTTAAATCTATAAAATTACTCGATCATGAATTGTAATATTTTCAACATTTGTAGGGTTACACTATATTTTTGTGTTGCTGATGGTAAAACGTTAACGTTTAACAATACTTTTTATTCTCATCATCTGTCGGCTTTAAATAAAATCAAGAAAATGTCAAAATGCCTTTGATACATAATTATTTTTACAATTGATTTGTTCTGAATGATATACAGGTGATATACTTACGATTTACAGATGTCTCAGAATGATTAACAACTAGTATGTATCTGAGGTGTTCACTTCTTGACAATGAATTTGTGTTGGGGAGTTCCACGTAAAGAAATTATTTGAAATTTCTAACCACACGTTCTTGGATACAAAATGATCACTTTCAATGCCTATACATGCCCTAGACGTTTTTCCTTTGTGGTGAACGTTACGGATCTGTAAAAATACTGCATCAGACAGCGCGCTGAAAGGTACCTCAAGGATGTTCAACAACGTATTTTGTACTCAAAGGGGTCGTTCTTTGTTCACAGCCGTCAATTCAATGCGGCCTGGAATGGACAGCCCGAGCTGCATACTTGTGGAGGACGCGAAAGCGGTGGCTCAGGATGACGGGCCTCGGGATGTCACCTCCTCCCAAGCACCAACTGAAGGTGAGTTGCACGCGACACGCAACGCACACGCTTAATTTGACTTCGCGAGTGATGTCCGAACGACGCAGGTGAGTGGAAAAACAAAAACAGATTTCATCCATTCATCCAAGCTTTGTTAGGACGCTTTCATCAAAGAGCATAGAGCATTGACTAGCTTTAACGAACCGCAGTTTTTTTTGTTGTTGTTGCTCTTTTGAATACTATTCTCTTTCATTCTGTTCTCAATATATAGTTGGGAGAGAGATCGGAACCCCTCGTGTGTACTTCGTGGAACATTTGCCGCAGTTGCCAATTTGAGGCAAGTGCTAAAGTAAAATTTCAATACGACGTGAGATTCTCCTACACATATTTTGAAAGAACATGTGCACGCTGTTTTGATTGGCTCCTGTAATTATACCTTGGGGAAAATGTGTTCTATACCTTCATATTTTCTAAGGCTCTCACACCTGCGCTTTGATTACATTTTTGGTAATGGAGTAATTTTTGGTAATGATTACATTTTTGGCAAGGAGTCGGCCTAGTTGTTAATTAATGAAAAGTATTCATCGCTCATTTGTTCAGTTACTTCATTTACACTTTTAATTAGTGATTCTAATTTTTTGCTTTGAAGAGTATTTCTGACTTTAAAAAATTACCATTTTGTAAACAGAATTAAAATAATTGTATGTATAATTTGGCCCTCACTGTCCTTTCTTCTTTTAATTCAAATGACAAAATAAAATGTGCATGTAGCTGACAGAATTGGGCAGTATTTAAATACTAGTATTTGAAATCTAATTTTCAATACATTTTGTATTTGAAAAACTGTTGTTTTTTTTTAGTTTTTTGAGCATGTATTTTAGAGATTATTTAAAAAAAGAAATACTTAAAATACTTCAAATACAGACGAAGGAGAAGATAGTTTAAAACGAGGATAGTTTATTTTTGTTTGGTTCCGCTAGTGAATGCACCTCATTTAAATAAAAATAAAAGCTTCTTTCAGCCGATGAGTTTGGATTCTCTTCATTTTTAAATGATAAATCTAAATCATTCAAAATGCTGGACAATCCGGCAATTATCCAACAATAAAAAAGGCAGGCATTCCTTATAACGCTCGCTTATGTTCATCCACGCCAGTTGAATGACTGTTTTCCTTTACAGGTTTTATACATTCGCCTAATAGTGGTCTGATGATTTGTTTGAAAAGTTAGTCGTTTTGAAAGGAAATTCCATTTCTTTGTGTAAGATAAATTTTTGATATCATTTTATATTTGCAAATGTTTGTACATATTGTTACAATATATTACATAAATTGTTGCTCAGAAATGTGTATAAGTGTCAATTACCAATTTACTATAATTGACAAGTCCTATATATTTCCTACATCATGTTCCTATATTGTTGCAATGAAAATATGCAATACAAAATTATTATATATTTACGGTATTTTGAGTATTTGAAGTATTTTAAATACATATGTATTAGCACATCAAGTGTTAATGTATTTTGTGCAGTACCTACTTTTTTATAAAGTATTTTGGCGAAGAATTTAAATACTAAATTTAAAGTATTTTGCCCAAGCCTGCTAGCTGATTATTCTCGCATTCTTTGATTATTCCTCAAGGTTGTTCAACAACCATCCTGTCACACAATCGATAAAAGTATCTATTATATATCTCTCTGTGTTCAGTGGAATATAAATAAGTAATATTCCCAATGATAACATATCTCTATTGCATTGATTAGGAAATCTCGCACGTTAAAAACTTTTCAATCCATGAGCGTAAAATGTAGTAAGAGCACGCTCATGACTGCAATTTAATGCTTCACTTAACTGTGAGATTTAAACCATAACTCTGTAATAACTTTAAATTTTTCGTATTGCAAAGTACTAATTTTCATTCAAATGAAAATTAACAACAGAAAATAGAGTTAATTTTCTTTCGATTACGAGAGTCCGCGCGCAAAAATATTAGGGACTTTAAGCACAGCGTAGCGTACAGCAATATCAACCTTCTATGCATGCCCAGATGCTCAAAAACTATGTGCAACGTAAATTGTACTACATGTGCAGAAGATCGATATTGCTGTCTGTTGCTGCACGCTATGCTGCGCCTTAAGTCCCTTCTAAGAACCCAAAACAACGCCCTTGCCATACCCTTTCCCTTCGTGGTGAAAATTGCGGATCTGTAAAATTACTACATCTTGCCTTGTAATATTTCCAGTATTTGGAGTTTTACACAATATTTTTATTATTCGGATGGTAATTAACGTTAACGTTCTCGGTTAACAATACTTTTTATTCTCATTATCTGTCGGCTGTAAAGAAAAACGTTGAAAATGTCAAAATGCCGATGTTACATAATTATTTTAACAATTGACCTGTTCTGAAAGATTTACCCATCATATGCAGGTGTCTCAGAATGAATAACCTCTAGGACATGCATCTTAGGCGTTCACTTCCTGACCATGAAATTGTTGGGGAGTTTCGTGTAAAGAAATTACAGGTTATTTCTAACCACATGTTCTTGGGGAAGAAATGATCACTTTCAATCCTCTAAATGCCCTAGAAGTTTTAAAATTTATTCTGAGACACATGCATATAAAATTGTAATTATTTATTATTCATTGCATTTATTTTATTACAAAATGTAATATTATTTCATAGGATTGAAAACGAACCGTAATATTAAAACAAACATAACATTTTGAAATTAGTAGAATGGTAGAAATATAAAGCATTTTCTTTTATATTATAAAGATGCATTTTTAAAATTATTGAATACTTCCTTTCCCAGAATCTCTTCCAACAAGTACGGCCGTTCATTCCGGTCAGCCTGGCAGTCAAAGTTCCAATAATAAATCTGGGAATTCAGATCAGCAGCAGCAACAGCAGCAACAACAGCAACAGCAACAGCAGCAGCAACAGCAGCAGCAACAACAGCAGCAACAACAACAGCAGCAACAGCAACTTGGGTCTACTGTGTTAGAAATGCGAGAATTAGAAACTCCTCATTCAGCAACAATCCCTCCATTCCAGTTCTGGAATTCAGAATTTAGGAATAAACAACCAGCTTTCATTACTCTGAATTTTACTCTTCCTTGGGGTGCTAACTTTGCTGTTTACGGGCGGAGAAATGTTGCTCCTAGTGTTACTCAGTATGATTTTGTCAAGTTCGTTAAAAGTGGTCATGTTGATCACCGACTCAAGAGATCTTTGTCGGGTGCCTTTGCCCTGGGTGGAGATATGCTTGATTCTGTTAGTATGGGCGATGATTTGATGCAGTACCAACAAGGAGCTGGAATGGCGTCTGCCGTAAGTTTTACCACATCCACTACTCAGAAATGGCGCGATCATCGAATTAATCCTAACGGCGAAATGTTACATGTAATACCACCGCCTCCATTTATTGTGAATCACAACCACCTTGAAAAAATTCCGCGGGAACTGGAAGAAAGCGAGATTGTTTCTGAAGGCATGCCCCCTTCAATTCCGAGTATGGAAGAGGGAGAAAATGAATTTGTTAGAAATATTTCGTCTCCGGAAAATAACAGTACAAGAACTCCCAGGAACCACAGAAACCACCACAAAACAAAACAATTGAAATATTCTCAATCTAAGAAAGACGGAGAGAGCAACAAGGAACACAGAATAAATAAACGATCTTCAGGTGTTGGTATCGGTAGTACTGCATCATCAATGAAGAACGTGTCCTGGGTGCAATACTTAGATACTGGAAGATGGTTCCTCTCCGTTTACAATGATGATCTACGCCCACACGCGGTAACCATGATTTTAGCCGAGGCAGAAGGAATATCTACTGCTTGTCCAAATGACTGTAGTGGACATGGATCGTGCTACATGGGAAAGTGTGACTGCATCGACGGATACGAAGGAATTGATTGTTCAAAAAGTAAGTACATGTTTTTATTAGATATGCAAACAAAAAGGCGCTAATCAAATCAAAGTTTATTGAAATAACTTGCGAGTTTATTTTATTTCTATGTTCGTTTTCAGTGTTAATTTGGTGTTTTAATTGTTAAAATTGCATTCATTCTAGGTGTGTGCCCGGTTTTATGTTCAAATCATGGAAAATATGGAGGCGGCCTCTGTCACTGTGAAGAAGGTTGGAAAGGTCCAGAGTGTGATATTCCTGAGCATGATTGTCAAGTTCCTGATTGTACCGGGCATGGTCAATGCTTAGCTGGAGTGTGCGTTTGTCGGGCTGGCTGGAAAGGCACTTACTGCGAACAAGGTACTTATAGAAATAAAACTATCGAATTCGATCTTATGTTAAATAAATTTCATTGATTTCAGCAGACGTTTCACCCACTCAAAAATTATGCAGATGTCTCTAAAAATGTTACAAACTTCCGGGACATGTAGAGGGATCGATAATGATCCCTTTTTGCCAGTGAGCATATAGTGAAAATTTGAATATAATGGAGTTACGTGCATTTGTATGGCATTCACTCCTGATTTTAGAAAAAGTTAGGATATTTAGAAGTTTGTGATGTTTGTTCGGAAACATCCTTATACTTTTGTTTAAAAACTTATTTCACTATAATTGGGTATAATCTATTTTGAGACTGATGTCACTGCAGCGCTTCTGACCGGGAGGTCCTAGGTTCGAGTCCTGACGGCGGCAGGATTTTCGACACTAGCTTTTCAGCTAGGTCGAATTTAGTCGCTGTCTGGAGGAGAATTCTAGCGGCCGGCTGCTCTGATCGGTAGTTTTCCGTGGTTTCTCCGATCAACACAAGGCGAATGCCGGAGCAGTACCCAACAAAACGGGCCACGGACCGCACGCGATCTGTCCTTCCTCTTCCTTGTCATATCCTCTCCCCTTACACACACACTTACACTAGCATGCACTACACTACCATATTCCGGGAGACCGGTCGGGAGCTTAGAGCTTGTCCCGGCTGGGGCGGTGCCCCATTGGTGGGAGAGTCCTTGTTAGGGGGAAACCCCACTAGCCGACGGTAGGTCGGCGCCGGATCTCGCCATCTAGCGGGGGAAGATCACCGCCCTCTCCCGAGAAAAAACATGCACTACACTAACGGAACTAATGACCGAAGCAGTTGACGCGCCCGGAAACACGAAAAAATCAATCAATCAATCTATTTTTAAAGTGCATAAATTTATAGAAAGTATTCGTTTTAAATGTAACGTAAGAAGGAACATCCATTATCGGACGTGATTTTTAGGGTCTCTTTAAACCATTGCATGATTTAATAGGACATTTTTTCAACATACCATTCTTTCATTGGTATTTGGTGATTTACATGCTTGTTTCTTGGGTTACATCTGTATTATTTAATTTACTTTTAAGAGTTAAAAACTGGAAATATTTGAATTTAACCCTATTTTTTCTCTTAATCAAACATAACTAATAGTTTATGTAATTTTTTCGGTCTTAAAAATAATATTTTACATTCTTCGCGAATTTAAGGTTGACTTAATGCAAATGCTTTGAAATTATTAGAATTGAAAATTTTCTCGACTATATTAACATTTTTAAAACGTTAAAATGAAAATAGTCCAAATATTTCAAGACATGAAAGTTCAGAAATATTATATTTACATATGGACAATGCGTTAACTTGTATGCAGAAAATGCGTTACCGAGAATGTAAGGAAGATCTTCCACAAATTAATGAGGAACCAAAATCCATTTGAATTGTTCTGCTTACCATTTTTCAAGTCATGTCAAAGAGCACTCCTTGACAAACTTTCAAGAACAGATGTGAGCTTTTGACCACTTTCGACGAATGTGAACGACTAGCCGAGAAACATTCAAAAATATAATGGGGACATACGAAAAATAAACACCCTTAGCTAGTTCTCTCATATGATCATGAGCATTTGATAATATCATGTAGCATGTGATTGCTACTTGTCTGCAATTGATAGTACCATGTGTATGTGGCAAAAAGTGAGTCACACTTTAAATGGAAAAAAAAAAAATGAAATTCAAAATTATCCACCAATTTCTCTTTTGTCAGTATTCTTGAAAATATTAAATAGGTTTTTCTACATACGAATGAAAACTTTTCTCAGGAAACACAAAGGGACAACATGGATTTAGAAAATCAATATCAAACGACCCTTTTTCTTTTCTTAAGGATATTGTCTCATCAATGGATCAAAATTAATCAATTATTGGAATATTTTTAGATCATTCGAAACATTTTGACATCATTTATCATAACACTTTGTTTTCAAAATTTCTTTTACATGGAATTCGTGCAATTCCCCTAGATTGGATATCTTAAACATCGATCGTAAAGAATAAAAATACCATACTGATACGAAAGAACATCATTTACTCATCTTTCCTATTCTTTGCCAATAAAACATGGGATCTATCTTACTCCCTATCTTCTTTCTTTTGTTCGTAAACAATGTTCCATTAGAAATGGAAGAACAGTCCATTTTGCTGATGACACCAATGCTCTTTGAAAAAAAAAAAATAAAAAAAATAAGTAGTACTATTTCAATATTCCAAATTGGTTTAAAATTTTAAAAATAACATGTCTAAGTCTCTCAATTCAGTCAAATCTCAAATGGAATGTCATTATTGTTACGCATTGAAAATTCTTTCAAATTCACTCAGCCTTTATATGGCATATTGCGTTTTGTTTGCGAATGTAAATTTCCGTCTGAGATACGGTATAACGTTCTGGGGTAGCACATTCTGTAGTACCCAGACTTTTAAGCTTGCAGAAAAAATTGAAAGGAAAGTAAGTACATGCCAACCCCGTGATTCCTGAAAACCTCTCTTCATTGAGCCTGAAATCTCACCATTATTTTGTCTATTTTTTGCGAATCTGTAGTTTTTGTCAAAACTGTCTTACTTGAGGGCGAGAACCTATTTTTATGCTATACAGTTATTTACAATTACAACATCCGTTGTAGAGATGATTATGATCAAGTGTTAGTGTTAACAGCTCGCTACAAAGTCTCCATTCAAACTCGTAAGTTACTGTACAATACATTGCCATATGTATTCTGCCAGTTTATTATCAAATAAACAATTAAAATCTATAAAATACATCGAAAATAAATCTATATGTACAAGTTTTAAGTGCTGTATAATCTTAATATCTTTTTTTCCGCCTCAATGCGTTTATACAATTAGAGACTATACTGACCATCAAAAAGAAAAATAATATTCATGATAACAATGATATATAGTGCACTTATTAACATTTGTACCGTATAATTTAAATAGACTAAATATGCTTGTAACTAGTCATGTTTTCAGCGACCCCCATCTCAATGAGGTTTCTTCATTAGGTTTCCCTGATCTGTTAAGCAAATGCGAAGTTGACTCCTTGTTTTGCTTCTGATCATAAATATAGCTACTCTAGATGTACATTTTTTGAACCCTCCTTTTCTATTTGGAAGGAGTATAGCCGGAGGAGGGGTGAATTACTGTTTTGTTAGCAATACTGACAAATAAAATCTGTAATTTGTTTACCGATGGAAATCAATTTTCTATAACTCAGGAGCTAATGTCTAATTTTCAAATATTGCTAACCTCACTTTGTTGGTACTTTTATTCATCATTCAACTATATAAAGTAAAAGGGCGGGGAAGAGACTGGAATTCAAGAAAACATACCTAGATTTTCAGGGGGTGGGGGATTATTAACGTACCACACATACTAATGCACTCCGTACGCTGCAAGATTGGAGAAGAAAGTACTTTGGCGTAAATACTAAGAAATTTAACGTTGCACAGACTCAAGGTTCTTTTTTTTTAATCGTGGAAGTCGAAGGCCGTAGCTTCTTCGCCATTGTGGACAATCACGGCCGTAACGACCTCCAAAGCAATCGAGGGGAGCTTCAGTTGATTGATTAATTGATGTTTCTGGGTCCACCAACTTCTATGGTTGTTAGTCCCGTTAGTATAGTGAATGCTTTATCACAGAAAATGGCGGTGTTATTTCTCCGCTAAAAAGTTGAGATTAGGGACAAACCTTCGACGATCCTATGACGATTTGCGTGGTTTTCCCCATGTACCTCCACCAGTGGAGCACCGACCGAGGCAGGAAAAACTAAGCATCGACTAGTATCCCGACTTGTACGGTAGTGTAAGGTGTGTGTGTGTACACGTGTGTATGTTTGTGTGTGTGCGTGTATTCATGCGTGCGTGTGCGCGCGTGTATGTGTGTGCGCGCCCGCGAGCGTTTGTGACGAAGTGTGAACACGAAACGTTTCGATATGACACGTATATCCTCGTTTTCTTCTGAAAATAAATAAATAAATAAATAAATAAATAAATAAAAAAAAAGTCCATAAACCTGCAAGTCCATAAATAGCATTGCTGCTATCACTGTAGGACTCGGACCGGGAAGTTTCAGGGTTCGAGTCTCGACGGTAGCAGATTTTCGCTGCATAGCTAGGATAAATTCAGTCGCTGTCTAATGAATTTTAGCGTCTGGCTCCTCTGATTTGTAGTTATCTGTGGTTTCTCCGGTCAATACTCGCCGAATGCTGGGGAGCAGTACCCAAATAAACAGACCACGGTCTGCTCGCGATCTTTCCTTGTCCTATCCTCAATTCTTACTTACATGCTCTACACTGCCTTACATGTCGAGTGCCCAGTCGGAGCTTAGAGCTTGTCACAGCTGGAGCGGTGCATCATGCAGGAGATACCCGGAGGGGGAATTCCCCCGCAAGACTACGTCTAGGTCGGCGCCGGATCTCACCATCCAGCTCGGGAAAAACACCACCAGTTTTCAGTAAAACTTCTAAATTTTGAAGAATTGCAAAATAAAAGAAATAATTGTCCAAACCCTACCACTTAATATTGAAGCTAGATATTTTTTCTTAATGAAATCTATTTTTCCACCTTTTTAAGGGTTTATTTTTAATAAATTATTTAATTTTTCAAAGTAGTTTTTTTGAGTTTCTAAATTTAAAGTTTGAAATAAAGCAAGAAATATCTGCTGTTGTAGCCCCATGAGTTTGCTTATATTATTGTAAAACATGAATCTCTAAATTTATTATAATTCTTTTTAGTTTTAAGAAATTTATTCATTTTAATGTAAAATATTTTAATAGGAGGATTGAACTACCTTCAGTTAACTTACCAAGTGTATGTACTCATTTCTTTTTGCATTCATGGCAGAAGATAATTAATAGAACTTAATAAATATTTAGGATTGTAATAAGGGTTTGATATACTAATTTGACCTTTGGGCTCCTCCTTTCTACTTTATTTTAGACCTTGTCGGAAATTAAACTCACTCAAAATAAAAGTCAACAGACAATAATAAAATGCGAAAGGGCCTGGTGGAAGTGAATATTTTATTTATGTAATAAATAATTTGATTAGGCACATCTGCTAATATTATAATGAGGCAATGAGATATCCCCTATAATCAGACACTGCTTATGGGTAATGCTGCTAATATGTAAGACACCCACACTGAAGTCAGCTTGTCATTATGAATGCTCTCATTTCATCTGGGCTCATCCAATAATGAGACAATGAAGGTGAACCAGACTGCATTAATTTAAACATTAAAATGATTTGAACATATACATTACTTAAGTTTGTTTTTAACTTTACAACTCATACATTGATATGAGTATAATATATTAATAAGTAGTAAAGATACTCTTATAAGAGTAAATATACTCTCTGTATAATGAAAGAATAATTGCTTCCTTGAATTTCATTGCAAAGAGTGTATTTTGTATACACTGTATTATGAAAGAAACAAAAATTAAAAATGAAAGTGGAATTTCTTTTGATATAATAAACTGTTCTATGTAAAATATTGAAATTTGACATTTTCTTTATTACAGTGGATTGTCCAGATCCAAATTGTTCTGGACATGGAACATGTGTTGGAGGCAAATGTTACTGCAAAGCTGGTTGGCAAGGTGCTAATTGTAGTGTTGTGGATCAGCAAGTATATCAGTGTCTCCCAGGATGTTCTGAACATGGAAGTTATGATCTGGAAACTGGCACCTGTATTTGTGAGAATTACTGGGCTGGACCAGATTGCTCCCAAGGTATGTCTCTTCAACAGATAATACTTTTGATTTAAATAAAAAAGAGTTAACATACATAGTACATAATTTTTTTGTAACGATGGATCTGATTTCATAAAACTTAAGACATGATGGTTCTCAGACATTATTTGCAAGTTCTGTGTGAACAAAATTTAATGATTCTCTTGATGAGAGTGTTATATTAATTTAATGCGTTATCATGTGTTAAACAACTTCATTTAATTAATTTTCAATTAATAAATGTAATTGTAATTTTACATTTGTATGAACTGTATGAACCAATTTGGGGAATATCATGAAGTATTATGTACGTTTTGTGTTCTTAAAATCATGTGTTCTTATTCTATAAACCTAATGTTGTTAAGAAAGCAATTCACATTTCATAAAGGTTTTTATTTATTTTCCCACAGCTCTATGTAGTCTGGATTGTGGCCCTCATGGACGTTGTGATAAAGGAAAATGTGATTGTGACCAAGGATGGACTGGTGACCGATGTGATCTTCTCCCTTGTGATCCTCGATGCTCTGAGCATGGTCAATGTAAAAATGGAACTTGCGTTTGTTCACAAGGTTGGAATGGAAGACACTGTACCCTTCGTAAGTTTTTCTTCTCTTTTAGTTACTAGTTTTACAGAGTTGTGAGAAAACTTTGTATTGACATTTGTAGTAGTGTGCATTCATTGGGACGAGAGAGGTAAGACATACTTGTATTTTCTCTTCTCTTTATTTAAATCATAAATTTATTTTATTTCCTATAGTTGCTGCTCTTTGTATTTATACTATCATCGTCATCATCCTTGAATGTAGATCTCTATGCAGACCTTCTCATTCCCTATTGAATAAATGTTATTTATTAATGTTTAAGTGTCTTAAATATTATGTTGTGTGTTCTACTTAATGAAGAATTTTATCAATAAAGAAAGTTTTAATTCATGTTTATCTTTTACATTGATCAACTTGCATCTATAATACATTTGTGCAGCGGGTTGCAAGAGTGCATGTAATCGACATGGGACATGTGCTCTGGAAGATGGAGAATACCATTGTGTATGTTCAGATGGATGGGCAGGTGCAGACTGCAGCATTCGTCTTGAAATGGAATGTAAAGATGAAATAGATAATGATGAGGGTAAGAAGTTCTGTTTTATTATAATATTTCCTTTTCATACATTTCTCACTATGGAACATGAGAAATGCTTTACATATTTACAATTTTTTTGGAAATTTTTTTTAAATTAATTAAAAAAAAGTTTCCATTCTTACATATTTTGTAGTCGTAACCAGATACTACTTTGATCCAAAAAGGTGATTTATGTTTTATGGTCTCAACTAACTCGTTATAGTTGTTTATTGTGCAAATGAAATGTATGCTCTAAAGAATCGAATTACTGAGATTGAACATGCAGCACAAGCCAATGTGCTTGGAGCATATGTGCATGATAAGAACTGTCTACAGATGGCATGCTGGACTGCTCCGACAGCGAGTGCTGTTTACATCCTTCATGTAGTGACAGCATCATGTGCCTGGCTTCCAATGATCCTGTTGAGGTGCTATTGAGGAAACAACCTCCTTCTGTGACAGCTTCCTTTTACCAACGAGTTAAGTTTCTCATTGAAGAAAATAGTGTTCAAAGCTATGCTCACATGGATGAATACAGTGAAAGGTAGGAACAAAATCCATAGATATATGTTGTTGTTGTTTTACAACATGGTATCAATATTGCTTTGGAAGTGTTTTGATTTTTTTAAAATTTGGATAAAGTGGAAAAATTGTAAAATTTAAAAAAAAATTTTTTTATTAAAAAATGTGCACTCATATTTATGTTGAAAAACAATGGTGAAAATTAATAACTCTAAAATGATCACCTTAATATAATGTCAATTCCTTACAACTAAACTCCATATCTGTGTAATGACACATTTATTTATTTTGTTTTTATTTCATGAGCCTCCTCATTGCATTTATGTTTCACTGAAACTAAATTAATAACCTCCCCTCAGAAAAGCTTTGTTTTTTTATTTTGTATTTAGCCATTTTCTTTTGTCAAAAAAGTATAAAAAATTATTAGCACCCTTGTTGAAAACCGTTTTTTCATGAATCCTAACCCTGAACTCCCTTGAGCAAGTCTTGATATGGAAAACCAACTCTTAACAGAACTTCCAAATTGTTATTTCATGTGTTTACATTGTTAATTTTATTGTCACTTTCTCCCCACAAAGATTTTCCTTTCTTAATCATTAAAATATTAAGACCACAATGAATAGGCTTTGTATATGTTCCTTTGATGATAATTATTCTTTAGTGTATTTGAGAATTGTAACATTTTCCAAGGGATAAAACACTAGTTGTTCACTACAAATAATTCAACAGAGAATCTTTTCTTTTTCTTTTGAAAATATCATAAAAAGGGTTTCATCTCAAACACGTAAATACTAATTATGTATCACTATAACCACTTCACATTGTTAAAGACTGCCATTTCATTCATTCCATCATTATTAGTTATTCATAAAACAACATTGTATTGGTTTTGCATTGGTTTTCTAATATCAGGGCTTGCCATATGCCTAACACAAATTGTGTTTTTGTCTAGTGTTTGACCCTCTAACTTTATGTGTATGTCTCAATGTTTCAACATCTACATTTACTACTAATTAGGTGTATATCTCTTTCTGCATCATCTGTCTGTTCTCTCACATTGGTGCAGCTAGAGGTTAGAAAAGGTGACATTAACCAACAGTCATTTTATTTTGTTAATTTAATTATTTTTTTCAATATTTTCTTTCAACATATGCCAAGAAACAAAACACTATGTGCCAAAGCATTCAGTGAAATGAAGATGTAGTTATGATTTAGATTGAAACATTTGCTAATGAAATTATAAAATTAAAATTATTGTAAGTAAAAAAGGAAGTAAAGAGAGATATCTGTGAGAGGCCATTCAGAAAATATGTTCACTTTGGAGGGATTGCCTCAAATGGAACAAAAATGAATAAGGAGATGAGAGGAAGTTCATGAATGTTCTCACTTTTTTTTTTTTTTTTTGTATTAACAGTTTTGCGATTAAATAAATTTTGTTTTAATTATATTTTTAAAGAGTATTCAAATTAATAAAAATATGAGTTCATTTATATAAATTAAAAAACATTAAAATACATGAACGTTCACCCTATTTGAATGAAATTACTGTTGTTGAACTGAAGATGGCAGAGTGAGGTTCAAAATGTAACATTGATATCACTGGGAGTATTTGTTCTATAAGTTGTTACAAAAAGAGGAGGAGCGCGTTGAAAAATCTAAATTTTATGAACATATTTTTTAAATGGACCCATAAGAAATTTATTTGGTATTTCTGAACATTTTAAGATCACTATTTTTTATATGTTGAAAGTTTATAAATAGACCTGAAATAACTCATAAACATTTGTCTAGACATTGATAGAAAATATTTATTAAATGTAATTATATATTTACATTTTCAAAACAATTATATCTTGTATGTCTCATGTCTTCAATTTTTAAAATCATTCACTTTATGAGAACTGATTTGTGTAATGCAAGCATGGGTATTTGAGAGATCATCTGAATCCTTTGACACGTTTTCATTCTTTTTTACCGATTTCACTTCACATGATTGTGTTGTCTTTTGTGTTTATTGTGTTTGAATTTTTCTAGTTAGTTTTCTATTAACAATTAAACAATGGATCTTCAGGCCATCATAAGCAGAGTACACTTTGACAGAAATATATTTAGTTACTGTCAAAGTAGTATATCTTTAAATACTTTGGTGAGAAAATTGAACAGCCTATGCTGATCAAATGGCAAATTTTGAAATAATAAAATAATCAAATTTACATTATTTGAAACCCTTTTGAATATTAAATAAGTTGATATTGATTTTCACTAACAAGGAAAATAAAAACATACAAAAAAATAAAATTAATTTCTTTTAACATTTGTGAGCAGAAAGTGTATTCATGTATTTGAAATGTTGCAAATAATCTTTACCTTGATTAACTTTGTTTTCAAAATATAGGCAATCTGTAAAATCATACATATTATCTACATGTCACAATGATGTATATTTTGCCATTGTTTGAAAATTTTGTCATTTTTTTCATTTATTAATTTGTATTGTAGCCCAATGGCATTATTATTTGCAAGCAATTTTATTGAAGCATTTGTCATTCACCTCTGTCTGTTTTTCAACTTGTAATGACCATAATTATTTTTTATAATGCAAATTATATTTATTTTCTTTAGATTCTCTTTCCCAGTATTCTTAGACTTTTGGGCAAAATTTTTACATTCAATAATAGACTAAGAATTTTTTGAAATGTATTGTTTATTCAATTTCAAGAAACCTTTTAAATAAGTAAAAGCAAATGTTCCGTTTAAATGTCAAACATGAAATAAATTAGTAACCTCAGATCTGTCAGAAGTAACTAGGCTTCTAACTAGAAAAAATGCGTAAATATTGTTCGTAATTTATAATATGGTTATAAATCATTTCTTCTTGTAAACTCTAATAATGATGATAGTAGTAAAACATTTGTTTTCATGGCAAGACTCGGGTTGTACAGTTCATTTTATAATGTCAATTCACTTAATTTTTAATTCTTCCTCGTTATATGAGGATGTACTTTATAAAATTATTTAAATTGTTTTGAGCCATGACAGTCTTCCCTAGCTTTACTTCAGTTTTTAACTACAATCATGGCTTTGAATATTTATACATTAGATTTCCTAAATTCTTCCAAAGACTGCGTGTGTCACCTATTTGAGAAAGTAATAAGGAAAGTCATTTATTTAATTCCTTGTTTCTATTTATTTTTTCTTTCAAATCAAATAAAGCTTCTTTCTCTCATAATTTTTAAAAGCATAATTTGTGATGATACAATTGAATTAATATTTCTGTTTTTGCATTTATTAAGTTCACTACAAGATATATCCAAAATAAGGCTCTAGGCTATAAAAAAAAATCATAGCCCTCCCTCCCCCTGCCCCCCAAAAAATTATTTGCCATTTTTGAAGAAAGGACAATTTAATGTAATTAAAGTTTATATTTATAACATTAAATATTTCTTCAAATTATGTGAATGGTCAATATTTTCTGAAAGATGGTTTCTACAATAGCATTAATTTAATTAAAAAAAAATTGCAATATTTTTCAGGTTATTGCAAAGCACTCATTTCTTCAAAAATAAAGATACCTTTCTCTTAGTTTAATAGATATTTGCAAATTGCAATAGGGTGATTAATTTCAGAAAATATCTTTTAGGTAGTGTTTTCACAGCTAGAAGATTAGTTTTCACAAGAAAATCACGAGTTTTACATGCAATTCAAATTATAATTAAACTACTGAATTTAGCAAAATTTTAAATTTTCAATTCAATTTTCAAAAATATAAATTATATTTTGTAAGAAATAGTGAAAAACCTTTCTTTAAATTTTAAAAAGGAACCTTGAATTTTGAGGTACTTGAAATCTTGAAGTCCTTATAATCATGAGGTCCTTAGATTGTAACCTATTTACCCTATATAGTAAACACAGCACTGCTTAATATTTATATTTATCTTATTAGAACCCTAAAGAATTTCAGTTTACTTTTCTTAGTATTGATGCAACTAGAAATATTTGCCATAGGGCTACTGTGATATTTGTTTATAATATTTTTATTTACTATATTTTTCTCCAACATTGAGTAATTTGATTTTTATTTATTTCTTTATTTACTATTACAAGCATAATTTATCTGGAGAAAAATTTGTTCACATTTCGTTTGCTTTTTCAAAAATTCATGTATATGGTGTTAAAAATACTCGCAACTGTAAACATAGTAATTTAGAATATGTTGGAACCATCCAGCAGTGGAATACTTGTAAATTTTTGTTAATTGCGCTATATGTACCTTTCTTCAGACCAATAGAATTTCTTATTATTTTGTACTGAATGAATTGTTTGTTGTTTTAATATGAAAGCATTTAATTTTTTGGAGTTGATAATCAAACATTTATTTATATGATTAATATTGAAAATAGTGCATCAAATGCATCATTACTAGTAGAATTTTCAATTATGACTTGGTTTTTGTAACATTTTTAATGAAAATATTGAAATTAGTTCCAACATATTTTAAATGTACTCATGCGCATATACAAAGTCACTGGCTATAATGGTTCCCTTTTTTTAATATTATTTGTTTTGCTTTTGTGTTTAAAATTGTTTTCTTTCTTTGTTTGATATGTTGGTTAACAATGAGTTGTAATGCAAAGCCTTAAACATGGCACCTACGCTTAATGTTAGATTTGCTGTTCATTACATATGGAGAAATCAGTCAGAAAGGAATTTTCAACAATGAAAATAAATATATGATGGACACAAGTGAGCATATGAGTATCAAATCTTGCTAATCTAAAAAATACCTTTGTTTTCCAGCAAGAAAACATCTCACCGCCAATACTGGCATTTTGCTGTCTTCTTTTCTGTTATTTTTATTCTGGAAACTAAAACTTGAAATTTTCTAGTTTTTTCTTGAAACTCTATTGTCTTTGGAGATTTTACCATTATCAACCATTTATTTCTTTAAGCCACTTGTGTCTGTCATGTAAATTGTTATATATTTTCCCCTTATTCTGTGTTTATGTGTTTGTGCCTGTCTGTAACAAGCTTGTATGCAGGTGTGATTTTAAATGTTGAATATTTGTGAGCATAAATGTCAAACCCATTTGTGTGTTGTAAATGTGAGTCTTTAATGAGAACCTGTGTGTGTATGTATGTGTGGGTGTGTGCGTGCATGCGTGTGTATACCTGAGTGCTGGTGTAAACGGTTAAAAAAAGTAATGTTCAAGTTGTGAGTGAGTGTGATTGTTTGTATGTTTGGCCTCTTGTATCTCTTCCGTTTGTTAAAGATTAACACAATCAAGCATTTTCGAACTGTATATTCCTTAAATATTTTTTATATTGAGTTCCCTTAATATTGATATCTGTAAATCATGTTTCTGTATACCATGTGCATTATTTATGAAAAGATGCATAAGGTGTAAGACAGAATTATTGTGAAATTCTTAATAATTTATTCATGAATCATATTCTAAAATGAACCAAAATTAAATCAACTAATCTAATAAATCACAGATAATCTACAAATAAGATTTCTCAACAGAATTTATTTCTTAAATTTTTTTAATAAATTACAATATGAAATAAAATCAGTTCAAAATATATAATATTTAAAAGTTATGTACAGAATGATAAATGTGTCAAATACAGTATATTAGGTACAGTATGTTTTTGAGACTGATATGTTCTAAGGAATTGCAGTTGGTGAATATTGCACCACATAAAATTATTGAATAATGAATCTAATTGTAATTGGCAATCACATATTTCCTGACTTCGCTAATGCTTGATTTGTGTTTGTTTGTTTCTTTTTTGGTAATTTGCTTACATCGTAACGTCCTCTTCTTCTCATTACTTCCCCCACATTGTAGTCAGTTCTGGAATTCGTTTACACCGCGGTAAGTTGGCCCCAAATGTTCTTACTTACTGTTCCTTAAGTAAATAAAAACAAAAACAATCAAGACTACAAATGTCTGCTATTAAAGAACAGCAGTCAATTTATTTTCACAAATACACCTTGAATAACTCTATATCATTTTTATGAAAATCATACACATTCAAAAATGTAAACCCTTTAAACCAACAAAAATGTCTACCTTCATTACATTTCAGTAGTCAATGTCCCGTTATTTGAGATGAATAAATCAAAAGTAATTATTTATGTCACTTATATGGTGTCTGATATTACAAATTATTTTTAATTTATCTATGAAAATCCAGTATTCCTTTTATTAAGAACAGATGATTGTACTTTAAAGAATTGAAAAGTCATTAAAAAAAATTGTTTTTTTCTAATAAGAAAGTCTTAAAATTATGCAATTTTGGTTAAATAAAGTATATACTTTAATTATTTTCATGAGTATTAATTAACATTTCTTTCAATGTGAGGGAAAAGAGTATATATTTTCCTGAAACCTAGCATTGCATTATTGACAAAGAGATGATAATTATTAAGTGGAATTGAAGTTAGTTTGAGCATAAAATTATCTTTCTCTTTGATTATATAGAAGAAATTATCAGTAAGTGGTTTAATGTCAAAGAGATGAATACAAATAATACAAATTAGAAAATAGAAGTCTTAAGAATTATAAATCCAAACCTTAAAAGTAAAATAATAAATATTTGAGTTTTGTATAAACATCTGGACAACCAATTTAGAAATATATTTATGTCACTCAAGTTACTGTGTTATATTGAAGTAATTTTTGCTTTGTAACAATGGGAAAACATTTTTGAATGTGCTTAATTCTAATAACTTGTAACAGAATTTCCGTAATTGTGTAACCATTGGTTTTAAAATTAAAAAATTCCAAAATAAATGGTGTATTTTAGTGATGTCAAAATCTCTATGCAGTATTACTTTCTTCATGAGGATTCTTTGATCTTATTCTTAATTAGTTCAGTCATTTTCAGTTACACATTTATTCCTCTGTAAAACATGTCTAAAAGTTGAGTATTATACTTACTAGATGATTCACAGGGACAACATTATGACAGGGATAAACAAAAGAAACTAAGCCTTCATAATTCACTTTTATTTAACAAATTTTATACATTTTAGGTTTTTGACAATACATGTCTTCATGCCTTTATTAACACTAATGAAGACAAAGTAAATGGATGGAAATGATGCTGACAAGTAAATTTGATGTTCAGCAAAACTGCGATTTTTAAACTAGTGGGAAGGAAGCACATTTTTCATAAAACATATTTCATGTAAAGAAAATTATTCATTATATTGAATATAATATTATCAGATACAGTTCTTCCATTTCTCATTAACTACATATTTTCACAATCTCAAGAGCATTTTGAATGCCCTCAATAGAAACTAATACTGCATATATTTCATACTTATATTTTTGTATATATATTTAAAAGAAAAAGTTACTATTCATTTAAACTTCCTCTTCTGTTGAATTCTCATCTCTGTGTTGGTGTGTTGTTGCACTGTCATGTCAGTCCAAGTCTTTTGTTCCATACATAATTCTGTTTTTTTATTTTTTCTTGTATCATGTTGTGTGTGTTCTATTTTTAATTTATCTACTTGTTTTGTAAGGACAAAACTTTGTAGAAATAATCTAACAGCAATGTATTTTAACTTCTTGGCATATAAATGTGTGCGTACTTTATATAAAAATGTACTAACTAGTATATTTGTATATTAAGTACAATTTTATAAATACATTATATGCCAAATTGAAATTTTCCCCTGTCCCTTGTCTGCGTCTATCGTTTCTCTGTGACCACCCATATCACCATCCACCTAACGTGTTGCACCACCATCCACCTGTTGTCCTCTTTCCTCATCCATTGAAAGAAACCTTTCAAAATCCTGTTTTATTCCCGACTGTCAATATTCACCATATAAAACATGTAGAGCTTATTTATTGCATTTATAATATCTCACTTTTTCTACATTTCATATATTGATGTATTTTTTTCATCAGTGTTATTTTATTTTACTGTAGTCTTGTTTATAAGCTTGGACATGTTTTTTTTATTACATTGACACTGTGAATGTTTCTTATTTTGTTTCTGAGGTATAATTCAAGTATTGAGTGTTATGTCAGAGAAGTAATATATTAAAAACATCATATTATTGATTCTCATAATAAAATTGTTTTAAACAATTAATTTTACCTTAGTATTTGAATTTGAAAATTTTATAAATGTTCAAATTTTTCTCATTTTTTCTTCCACTCATTATATTTTAAATAATATTTTATATCATTATATTTAGAATATATTTATGTCATTGAGTAAATGGGAAAAAATACAATACAGCTTAGACAAACTTGTTTTGCCTAGAGCAATCATACAAAGTCTATTGTATGCTTCATACAGTTTGTTTGAAATTTAGTCAAAACATGAATTATTAATTTTAGTTTGTGTATTTAAAGTGGGTTATTTGCTGAACATTTTAGAAGGCAAGTGTGAATAAAGAAGCATACAACGTAACTCACAATATAAATTGGAAATGATCTGTACTTTTGAATTTCAGTTTCCTGACCAGGCAAGATATATCTTGTTAAACTAGCTTTTAACAGAAGTAACCTATGGGTTTCATTCTGTGAACAGAGACATTTTATAGTTCTTGTGCACAGTAGTATATAGAATGTTAACCACTTGTTTTGCATTTGTGTAAATGTTAAAGATCCAGATGCCGCAGTGAAAATATTACGAATTCCTTTACCATTTACAAATTAATCTACATATGATGTTGAGATTATTCTTATTCTTCATCAGAAGTAAGCCTTAACCATTAAATTCTGAAACAAACAACTGACTGCACATTTCATGCCTTTCTTAGTAATCCTAGTTTGTTCTAGTTCGAAGAATGATGATGTCATGTCATTGAAGTGTGATAATGAACTTTAATGTCATGTCATTGAAGTGTTATACTTTCACATGAATTTTTTATTCATGATTCTAGGAGAAGTATATCTGGAAATATAATATATCCTTCATTTTACCTTTCATTACTATTCATTTAAAACTGCACTTTATTAAAGAATATGATTTAATGTTAATGTTATATCACTAAAGTTAATGTTTTTCTGTGTGTGTATGAATATCTTTGTTATTTGTGAAAATAAAAAAAAAAATTTGTATCATTTCTCAAATATTTAGTTCCATTAATATGAAAAAAGGGAAATATTTGAACAAATGTACCTTGTTGACAGCCTAGAGTGTTAAATCTTTGTTCTTATTTAAATATATTAGACTGTTCAGTCAATCTCTCTTCTTCTTTGAAAATTGTTTGTGATTAAAATTGTGTATATATTAATATTTGCCTGGAAATATTAGTAATATGTAAAGTAAGAGAAGTCAGGTCATTGAACAACATTTTTCTGTAACAATATATTAACAAATAACTACTCCTATGTTGTATATTTTAGTTGCAGTAAATATGATCAGAAGATTCAATGTTTGTGTTTCTTTGAGGTAGAAAGAAGTGCAATATTGCTTAGTATTTAGTGCAATTTTAATCTGACTGACCTCACTACCTCAATTATGCCTCTTTTTATCTAAAATTTTGTCATACACTAAGAAAAGTTTTGATTATCTGGAAGTTATTTAAATTCTGAAATCAAATTAAGATAATTTCTTTAGAACCTTTTAGCATTTTGCACTGCCGCACTTATAATTATTTGATTGCTTTTTCATCTCACAATTCTTCTCACCAGTAATACGAGCATGTTTTCAATTATCAGTGAAGGAGATATGGACATGAAATGCAAATTACAGCTTATTGTTCACATAAAAAGCAACTTATGCTGTAGAACAAGCAGAGAAAACATAATTGTTTGGAAATGTCAGGATATATATTTTGATACTCATAAATAAAGTTAGTACCCCAACAAGATTCATTTTCTTGTGCATACTTGTTAAGATTCATTTATTGTTTTTTGAAATTACATTTCTTTAAATTTTTTTTTTAAGTACTTAAAAATCAAAATTTCAAAATATATTTATGTCCATTTCTCTTTGATAAACAAGTATTGTTTGTTAATTTTTTTATGATTAAATATCTTTTTCCATGATTCTATGGTTTGGATGAATATTTCAGCCTTGTTTAATTGACAATGGTCTTCTTCATGATAATGTAGAAAGAGCAGCGAAAAGACTTTATATCTTTAACATATTTCGTGTCTGATATATTTGTTCACTTAAAAGAATATTATAATATTTTTATCTAATTCAAATATATTTTTGCTTGATACATTTAAATATTCTCCCTTTTTTATGGAGATAAAAATAAATTGTTGATCTTGAATTGTATTTTTACAACCATTTTTTAAACGTTTTTTTATATGGAGACATTTTTCCAGATTTTTGTCTGAGATATTTATTTTGAATAGTAATGTACTTGCAGAATTAAAAAAAAATTTGTTACAAATATTTATTGGAAAAAATTTGTCTGTAAGAATGTATTAAAACATGTATGCAATCATGGGGCAAGAACCATTGACTTTCTGCATTGCATATTCATCTTTACCAGCATTGATTGTAGCACCTCTCCATTATACTTATATTTTATTTGTTGTTCTTTCTTTAGCCGTGTATCTGTCATGCGAGGTCAGGTGGTCACACCACAAGGACTCGGTATTGTAAGCATTCGTGTGAGTGTTGACCGTGAGTCAAAATTTGGTTTTACACTGACCAGAGCAGGTGGATGGTAAGTGGTTAAGAAATATTGTGACTTTACAGTTATAAATCAGAGAGTGTTTTACTTTATTGTCTGTATGATTAATAAATAACCTGGAAGTTACTTATTTTAGGTTGAAAATATGTTCAATATATTTAAGTCATATATTTAAGTCTTCATGTGTAATGTATTATAGATTAAATTATATGGATATACCTGTAGTCTTGAACCATTAAGGTGAGAAGAATACACTAGGATAATAAAATTAATTTACATGCTATAGTAAGGTTGTTCATATGTATTCATTACATTCATTTTTGAATTATAGTTTTGAAATAAAAATTATTCATTTTTATAGGTTTGATGTATTAGTCAATGGAGGTGGAGCTGTTACTCTTCAGTTTCAAAGAAGTCCATTCCAACCACTTACTAAAACAGTTTTTGTTCCTTGGAATCAGATTGTAGTACTTCCTCCCATTACCATGCAACTTAGTGAAGATACTGATGTATACAATGATAATTCTGGACCAAATGGATTCTCATTAGGTAAGAACATAATTTTTATGAATTTTGAACTCATTAATATTTTGAAAATATTATAACAAATGTTTATTTTGTTTTATTCAATTCAAGGTACTCTCACAAATTATTTTATCAAGGTTAAAAATAATAAAATATCTAGGTATTTGAGAGTGTCTACTAAAATTTTTTGGTAATGATTATTATTGGTATATTAATTTTAGAACTCAGTCATAAAGCACGTAATAAATTGACTTTAAATAACACTTTAGTGATGGCTAAATGAAAATTCATGTAAAAAGTAAACAAAAATATTCTCTTTGACTAAGGGAACTGATTTGAGGATTTGAGAACTAATGTCTGCAGAAGAAATTAATTTAATTGTTATGTACTTTGCTCTTTATCAACAAACAATTCACAATAATAAATTCCTAAATATTTGCTGACATAAATTAAGATTATTAACAATTCTTGCAATACAATTTCTTTGTTTAGGTTTACCTGGGTCTAGCATGCCATTATTTTCAAGTAATTCACATCATGGACCATGTATGGATCATGACCATGAACTTGTAAGACCTGTAATCATGTCAACATGGATGCCGGAAAAAGTTGGAGGTATACCTGGAAGAAGTGTTGTGTTTGCTGAAACACAGGTACCTTTTTTTAACTTCTCTGATGTTACATTTTTTTAAAATTTGGTTTTAAAGACAAGTTCATGATGATGGTATTTTGGCAAATAGATTTTACAGGAAAGCATTCGTATTCCTGGATCAAAATTGCATCTCATGTATCAGAGTAGCCAGGCTCCAGGTTACTTATCACGAGTGTTAATGAGACTAACTCATGCAACCATCCCTTCCACACTGACTCATGTGCATGTACGTGTGGAGATTGAAGGTTCTGTTCACACACGAACATATGAAGCAGATCCTCGCCTTACACACACATTCGCTTGGAATAAGCGGAATGTTTATAAACAAAAGGTAATTACTTAAAATTTTAATTGATAAAATTCAATTCTATGGAATAATCTATAGATAATGAAAAATATGTATTTCACTTAAGATACATTAGCAAGTTTGTTTTTGTGGAAGGTTGTTTTTTCCCAAGTTCTCCTCAATTGTTTATTACAAAATTATCAGTTAATTACCTTAATAAATATTAATCATCATCTTTTGATAAATTCTATAATTTAATATGAGTGAAATGCTTCTCAACAACTGTTGGTAAAATATGTGCTTTGTAGTTTTATAATTAGTAGGATTAAAATTCTCATAGATGAAGTAAAGATTTTGATAATTCTGTCCGGAGAGAACCTCATCTGGTGTTTCTTGACCTCCAAAAATATGATAGCATTCCCATGAACAAATATTTTTAATGTTTTAGAACAAAAATGTTACTTCAAATTAGTTAACACTATTGAGAAATGTACAAAAACAGTATAATGTGAAAATGAGTGGACAATTCTCAGATGATATAGAAATTTCTAAAGGCTAATTGTAATTTCTAAAGGTAAATTGCTAAAGCCTTGAAAGAAACGATGAGAAAATGCAGAGTAATGGGAATACAGAATGAAGAACATTAGATATTTTACTCTTTGATATGACCTAGTGATTATGGCTGAGGATGAAAATTAAATCAACTCTATCTTTAAAAATGTTTAAGTAAATTATCAATTGATGTATTAAAAAAAGTAAAGTAAATGAAAAAAAATTGATCATTTTCCTCAGTTGATCAGAATTGATGAGTCTAATACTGTGAAATCCCCAGAAATAAAAGAAAACAATATTTATTACTATAATTGAAAGTGTTGTCACAAATGCCTCAAAATTAACTCCAAACCCCCCAAATAATATGAATGACAATTCAAATAGACTTTCTGAGCTGAAGATGCATAATATCTCATTTACATCTCATACAGAATGAGATCATGAAGGAATATATGGAAATTTACAAGGACATAATAGATACATTAGAATGAAAACAGTTCCAATGCAGCTACATCTGCAGAGAATGCCAGTCAGCAACTTGCCAGAACTATGCAAGTCTATGGCATTGAGTTCTTATGATATACTGGTGTTGAGTTCTCCTCATTAATTATTTTCAAAACCCTTCAGGGTTTGTAGAATGTCTTACTTGTTTCATAATAAGAAGTTAAAAACTTTGGATCTTTTCCATGCTTGAATGAATCATATTTTTTCATCATCTGCACGTCAGTTTTTCTCCACATTTAAATAGAGTAATGTATGCAATTCATTATTATTTTTTAGTTGCAATATTTGAAATTTCATTTTAAGAAAGTATTTTGAAAAAACATTCATTTTTTAAAATGTTTTTAAATTTATGTATTTACTTACTATTTATTTACTATTTATGTATTTACTTATGTATTTATTTACTATTTATGTATTTTTTTAATGAATATAAGTTGTTGTTTTGTCCTCTTACTTATTGCCTGTCTGTATGCTGAAATGAACATTTGTCCATTCTGTGCAATGTATTATTTAAATATTGCTTCCAATGCCTTTCTGTCATTTTCTAGGTATATGGAGTGGCACAAGCCCGAATATCAGTTGGTTATCAGTATTCAACATGCCCAGCCATTGTTTGGGAAACACAAACTGCAATGTTACAAGGTTTTGATGTAGATATTTCAGATGTTGGTGGTTGGAGTTTAGATATACATCATCATTACAATTTCCATGAAGGTATTCAAAACCTATATTTAATACTAAATTGTAAGATATGTAATCAACCATTTCTTCCATGTATCAGAGTAAGGTATTAATATTTTCAGAATGTAATGAAAGCTAATTGTGCAAATATTGTGGAGTTGAATTATGATGTGGAGAAAGTGAAATATGTAAGCATGTATATGGAAGTTCAATATATGCTCTCATATTGTATAAAGGAGGGTTATTAGTGCAGTGACGAGAAAACAAGTATATCAATTTTCTGAGACTTTTATATTAAAAAATGCAAAATAAAACTTTGCTAACAATACTAACAATTTTGCTTTTCAAGGCAAGAAATTATTTATCTAATGAGAAATAAAGTTTTCATCAAAGGCTTTGCAGAATTGTAGACAATAAATCACAGTTCATTCTTATTAATTTTTGCTGATGAATGCATCACACAATTATGAACTTAATAGTTCCTGTGATTACTGCTAAGACTAAACGGACTGACTACTGCTGAACCTGAAATAGAGTTTAAATATTCATTCATTCTCAAAACTGTCATTAATAAAAAAAAAAAAGAAAGTCTTGCCATTTAACTGTATTCTCAACTGAGAATAAACAAGCTGAAAAATTAATCTGAATAAGATAATTAATAAATTTCCTTTTCTGACTGTTAAAAAACAAATTTTTTAACTCAAGTGTAAAAATAAGTATGTAGAATAATCTGCTAGTGAGCATTTTATCTTAATTAAAGTGCACATTTTTCATAATGTACTGTATGACATCCAGTAGCTTTGGATATCATATTCTTGTTGATTAGGGTTAAACAGCAATAAAAATAACATAAAAAATAGCATAAATAAAGAAGACGGTTATCAAAAATGTTTTCGTTTGATTAAAATGCAAAAAGTTAGTTTAGTTATTAAGAAAATGATGAACTATAACCAGTAAAAAGGTGATTAAAATGAGGGAAAACAATAAAGAGAGAAAGGATCCATTAACTTTGTTCTTCTGTACAATTATATGCGAATAATACTGATTGCAGTATATAGTTGTACAGAAGAACAAAGTGTTTTGAACAAAGAACAAAGAAAGTTTTGCTTATAAAGGATTTTTGTTGAGAGAAAAGAAATCAATAAATATCTACATTATGTTCTGTGTAACTGCAGTAACAAGTAAAATCCAGTGTACTGTAACCAGATTATTCTATTATGAAGACAACTTGAATGCATTGTCTTTCCCTGAAATATTTAATTGCAGCAAAAGCTGTTTATTTTATTATTCTCATTTATTAAAATACAACTACTATTAGTATTAATTCTTGAAAAATATATTATTATATTGTCTTCTTTCAATTATCCAGGTATTTTGCAGAAAGGAGATGGTTCAACACTTCATTTCAAACAATATCCTCGAACAGTGAAAGTAGTAATGGGTACTGGTTTGCAAAGACCTTTAATGTGCAATGATTGTAATGGAGCAGCCAAAGATAGTCGTCTCTTAACTCCTGTAGCTCTGACAAGTGGCCCAGATGGTAGCCTTTATGTTGGAGATTTCAACCTTGTGCGTCGCATTACTCCAGATGGCAAAGTGTACACTGTTCTTCAGTTAAGGTATGATAAGTAATTCAGAATAAGTGGTAGTTTCATTGGTCCCCAAAATTGTTTGCATTTTTCTTTTATTGATCCTCAAAATTTTTAATGCCTGTTCATGCATTAAAATACAGTTTCTACAAGGAGTAATTATAAAACATAAATTTCAACAAATAAAAATTGCATTCATATAGATTCTTGTTAGAAATATTAAAAAGTAAGGCCATTATTTCTATATGATTTCAATTAATGAATTAATTCTTTTCCAGTGCCACTCAGGTATCTTATCAGTATTACCTTAGTGTGTCACCTGCAGATGGTCATTTGTATATTTCCAATCCTGAGAAGCACCAAATTCTAAGAGTACTCTCTCTGGATCCTGTAGAAGAGCCTGCGATCAATTGTGAACCAGTGGTTGGTTCTGGAGAGCGTTGTATTCCTGGTGATGAAACTCATTGTGGTGATGAGGGACCAGCACGGGATGCAAAGCTTGCTCATCCTAAAGGTACATTCTGAGGGAGACATCATTAGAATATGTGTATAGGTTGAAGAAATAAATTTAAAAAATAGTTTTAGAACAGTTCAATTAATCAAATATTAAAACTGTATTGCGATTTATATACTCATTCCTTCAGCATGAAACACTTTCTTTTAGAAAGTGAATTAACAATAATTTCTAATCACATTCCTCCATTGTGAAGAAGCTTGTGTTATAATTATGATGACTTTTTGTGTTTTTAGGTCTAGCTATTGCAGCTGACAAAACTATGTTTATTGCTGATGGAACAAATATTAGAGCTGTTGACCCTAAAGATATTATCCATACTCTTGTTGGTCATCATGGTCATCACAATCATTGGACACCTGTCCCTTGTCATGGTGCAATTCCAGCCCAACAGGTATGTTTTTCATGAAAATTTAAATATTTAGAAAATTTGAATTGATTTTGAACAATTTTAGATTTGGGGGAATTATCTCTTAATTTTAAGAAGAGAGGGTAAAAAGTTTCATGTTCTGGAAAATGTTCATTTCTTTTCAGGCACAACTACAATGGCCGACTGGACTATCTCTTAGCCCTCTTGATGGAAGTTTACACTTCATTGATGACAGACTTGTTCTCAAATTAACTGATGACTTGAAAGTAAAGGTAGTTGCTGGTACCCCTTTGCATTGCCATGCTAGCACAACAGATAACCATCAACATGGCAAATCAACTAATAATCATGATAATGAAAACACATCACCTGAAGAATCTGAGAAAGTATGCATATTAAAGTGATTTTTTTTCTGTAATTTTCTTTCCATTAGAGAGTAATAACTTATTTGTTTTTCCTTACCCAGCTGGAAGTAGAAGAGAGTACAAAAGCCACAAGGACAGTATTGGGTTCTGTACTAGCACTAGCTTTTAGCCCTTCAGGTGATTTATTTATTGCTGAAAGTGATTCCCGAAAAATAAATTCAATCCGAGTTGTAGATTCTGCAGGAAGAATTTCAGATTTTGCTGGTCGACAACAAGGAAAACTTTCACGGTAAGCCATTGATTCACCCATCTCAAAAACTTGTCTCTGATTTTTCATGAATATTTGTCTATATGAAAGCAATTGTTATATTTTGTATTTAAAAATTTTAAAATTTAAAAATTTTCAGACTTGTACCTTGTGACTGCAACACTAATTTCAACACATCAACTGTAGCTGGAATATCTTCAAATTGCCCATGTGCCTCAGTTATAGATGATTCCAATGCAGAACATAGTTCAAAAGAAACTATGTTATCCTCAAATGCTCAATTTACTTCTATATCAGCTCTGACAGTATCTCCTGATGGTGTTTTAAATGTTGCTGATCAAGGAAGCTTACACATATTGGCACTTGAACATTATCTACCTACACATGATGAAAATGGAGAGTTCAGGTAAAGTTAATTCATCTCACTGTTTTCTCTATATCTACAATACATTTTAAAATATGAGCAATTTTAAAAAATTTTGTATTTGAAATTTAAAAATTGGCATTTGAAATTTCATAAAAATTGTAGGATTCCGTATCCACCAACACGTGAGATTTACGTGTTTAATCGATATGGACAGCATATAGCAACAAAGGATCTCACATCTGGCAAAACTCGTTATTCCTTCCTCTACAGTAAAAACACTAGTTTTGGGAAGTTATCTACAGTAACAGATAGTTCTGGAAACAAAATTCTTTTCTTAAGAGACTATAGCAATGTGGTAAGTTATCAAATCAATATTTTAAAACATTTTGGATAAATATTTTGAGACTCTAGAAACTTTATGTAATAAAAATTATTGACTGTGAGAATTATTTTTATTTTAGGTGAGCACTATAGAAAACACTCAAGATCACAAATCAGACTTGAAGATTTCTGCTGTTGGCTTTTTGGTGAAATTTTCTGAAAAAGGAAAAACTGAAATTGAACTTGAATATGATAGTACTACAGGTCTCTTAACCAGTCGCTCTGATTCTCGAGGAGGAGGGGTATGTCTTGAAATTCATCAAATTTATTCTACGTTACATTTTGGGTTTATGTAATTAAAAAATATGTATATTATTAAATAATGTTACAGGGAGGTGAAACCTATATGTATCATTATGAAGGGAATGGCCGTTTAACCGATGTCATTCTATCCACTGGGGAAACAGTGAGTTTATCTTCCCACCTAACTCCAGATGATGGACTTGCAGTAGAAGTCTCAGCACCTGTTCAGTCCCTTGCAGCTTCAGATCTTCAGCAACATTCTTCAACATCACCACAACAACAACATGCTATTTCTCTAAAAATGGAAGGGAGAGGAGCAAAACGATTAATCATTAGAGAAGGTTATTAATTTTTCATGGATTGTTGTATGTCTGTAATGAAAGGGGTTTATTTAGATATTCAAGAGTAATAATTTTTATTTTCATATTTAATTCAGATATCAGAATCTTTGTTTATTCCTAGAAAATGAGAGTTTGTTGCATTCATGCTAAGTCAAATATTAATGTGTATCAATACCTGGATTTCTTCTTGGCTTGAAGAAAGTATATTATTTTTGTAGCAATTTTTGAAAATTGTTGTTTTATTTCAGGTGCTGCTATTAGTGAAGCTGTGACATTCCCCAATGGATCTTTCTCAATACACTGGGCACATGGTGGAACACTTCAGTGTGCTGCCCTGGCACGCCATCCTCTGTTGGAGTTGGCTTTGCCTTGAAGCTGAGATGTTGCCCATGTGGAGTCAGCAGATAATGACTTTGGGAGATGGTCTTGTGAATGCTATGCAATGGACTTACACACTTGTGGGTGATGTGGGGGCATCAGAACAGACATTGCAGAGAGAATTATGGGTAAATATTTTATTATGTGGCAATACCACTTCTAATATATTTGGTCATTGACTTGAAAATGTTCCGTTTTTTTTAAATAAGAAAAGCGTTTTCATAAACAGTAAAAATTATTAAACAGAGCAGTTATAAAATTACAATTTTATTAAATTTTACATTGTTTAGATAAATTGGAAGGCAGGTTAACGGGGCTTGGTCATGAGTAAACATGAACTATAAGTTAGTTGTTTGCTGATGTTTCGAAAAATTTATTTCCATCCTCAGGGCTGAATAATATGAGGAAAGAAAACAACACACATTATTTAAGTTATTCCAGATAATTTAAGATGTTCCATGGTCTGATTTTCATTAAAATATTAAATTTTGAAAATTGCAAATGTTAAAAATTTTTTGGACCCTCCTATTACATTATTGAAGATAGACATATTTTGTTAATGAAATCTTCTATTAAAAATTTGATGTTTACATGTACAAATTTTTCAAAATATGAGAAGTTTTTGCATAATTTTGAGCAAAATTATGGCAATTTTAAAAACATATTTAAAGAACATTTTGTTAAAAACAACTCCAAATTCAAGTAGTTTTTGTGTAATCTTTAGTATAGTGACAAAGTTCAAATTTTTTCCTACACCTACAATTTTAGTTTTTCCCCCAATTTTAGAAGTTTTTGCGAAATTTTCAGTTATTTGTGTCAATTTTGAAGTGATGGGTGAAGTGTTAGTAGGCCAGAATTTGCAACATTATAAAGTGTGACAATTACAAATAAAAAGAGAAAGTATGTGCCGTTGTGGCTCTACTGATTTGTGTGTGAAATGAATTCAACACTTATTTATTTATAACAATTTATTGCATTATATCTGTAAGTAATGAGATACAAGAAAAAACCTATGATACAAATTATAATTTAATATGTTGTAACTATCATAAAAAGAGATTGTTGTTAGGGATTCTTGTCTACATTACATTATTGTCACTCCTATTCTCATTTTGTTTGACTCTTTGTGCTGTGATGCTGTTTTGTGTGTGGACTTCTCCCTGTCTAATTTAGATGCTTTTTTTCAAAACATACTAATATTTATACAGTGAAAGTGGAATCTGTTACCTCCCCATGAAGTTCTCTTTTTCGACTTCTCAAATATTAAGATTGGTTGTGTGTCAAAATGTATTGATATTAGAAAAACAATATAATTGAAAGTACAGTATGCCAAGAAAGTCTCACTGCAGTTGTGCTTTACTGGTGAGAGTGCTAGCAATATAAATTATGTTGGTAGCACGAGCTGCAGCTTGTAAAATTTAAATTGCATACTCACCACAATCATGCTGAAAGTGTTGTCCCCTTCACTTGTTTCCCAGTGATCTGGTTGCTACCAACATGAATGTAATTTTTAATATGAGGCGCTGACTCGACTGTGGAGAGACTTTCCTGGTGTACTATACTTAATTATAACAATTTTGCATAATATTTGAGAAACAAAACATATGTTAAGAATCAGTGTGTTGCTTTTAAATGTTTCTATCCAGTTTCATTGCTTTACTAGAAAAACTAGAGATAGGCAATTGATATTTTCTACATTAATAGGTTATAAAAATGCTTATTAATGGATCCCAAGAAAAAAATCAATAACAAAATACTTTCGGAATAATCATATTTTATTTGTTGAAATAAACATATAAAGATTTAAGAGAAACATTTTTTCATGTGATTCTGCCTTGTAGCATTTTATTATTGTGACTTGGTAACTACAAAATGATGTCATTTTAATTTTGTCATAATATTTACTTCAGGTAAACAATTCAAGAGTCCTGGGCATTGAATTTGATCAAGCTAGCGGGCGAGAAACTTTCTATAACAGAGATCGCCAAGCACTTCTGACAGTAACATTTGATACTGCTGGTTTGCCACAATCATGGATTCCAGCAAATGGTGGTCAACCAGTAAATATTTCTTATGACAGGTAATAAAAATTCCTTTTTTTCCCCCCTATTTCAGCAGAGAATCAAACATCACAATGCCATTATCTTCATTAAAGAATTCATATAAATTTCCAGTCATAATATCAAATATTTGATTGTAGGTTCAATCGTGTTGATGGTTGGCAATGGGGAATTCAGAGTGAGAAATATAGTTATGAAAACCATGGTCTTCTATCTGAAATAAAATCTCCACTAGATGGTTCAACTAAATTTACTTACAATGAATTGAATATGGTAAGGAAATTATTAGAATGTATTTAGTAATACTTCCCTGAAATCTGTGAGGTTACTTTTCTTAAAATTTAAGTATGTTTTCCTCATTTCAAGCTTCTGCACATCACATTGCCCAGTCAAAGGCGCTTCACTCTTCAGTATGATGATGATGGTGGCCTACGTCATGTTATTCTACCAAGCACAACGAGACACTCCTTTTCCTGTCAACCATCACTGGGTTTCCTGCGTGTGACATACACACCTCCAGGTAGCCAACGGGCCTACATTCAACATTATGCTCATTCTGGTGCCCTTCTACAGACAGTCTTCCCTGGGGATGGAGCACGAGTTATCTACAGATATCATAGTTCTGGACAACTTGCAGAGGTGAGTAATTCAAAGTTATGTAGGAACTGTTTCCTATAGTAATTTTTTGAAAGATTTTTTTAAAGAACAATAGTAAAAAGAAACTTCCAACATATCTCCACCTAATTAACTAAACATGTAACTGACATTTCTTACTATTTAAAGGAGGGAGAGAAAAGTAACTAGATGGCTGTGAAAAGATAAATTATTAACATTTATTTTCAAAAATAATTATTTAAGCATTCTTAGATATATAGAGGGCAAATTGTTTTGTAATTAAACATCTTCACAATTAAAGTGGTTATGAGGTTAGCAACGAGTTTATTATGGGGCTAAGAGGTCTGAAATTGAATATTTATAGGCTACTTGTATTATTACTGTAATTCTTAGACTAAAAAGTTATTAAATGAAAAATTTCATTTTATACTAGAAATTGAATAGTAAGATATGTTATATGGAGAAAAAAATTGAACATAAATTAAAAGGTTGGAATTGGGGAATTTTGAACTTTTCATGGATTGAAGATGTTTGTTAAAATGATAACTTGTAAAAGGTGTAGTAGTTCTTTGATACTTCATTTCTAGCATTTGCAACATGAGTTCTGTAAGCTCTGCTCATTGAAGGTTGGTTATGTGACTTTACATTTCTTCTGGCTACTATGGCACCTGTATGTCAGTGACCAGAGATGCTAGAGCAGATATGGTTCAATGAATGTTTCAACTTCAGTATCTGGTCATGTGCACTGCATGTGGAAATCTTGCTTAAATTCAGGGTATTGGAACCATGGTACATGTTTGCACATGTACCGTACATTTACCTGAAAACATGATTTGGTGCTTTCTGGTCATGAATGAATACAACAAAAGTGAAATATTTTATTGTTAGTGTTATTGGCAAAATACAGTGTAAATATGTAAACTACATCTGTAGGAAATTTGGAAAATGATCCTTTATGTAATAATACATATCATATTACAAACGTATCTAATTATAAACAACTTAAATTTTATAAAACAATGGCTATCCCCATACTCCTTCATGGATGCAAGATGTGGACCATTAATAAGAAAGATTTCACCAGAATTCAGGCATCTGAGATGAGGTTCTTGAGACAAGTCAAAGGCTGCACTATATTACATAAAATAAAAAGTGAAATAATCAGAGAAGAATTAGAAGTACTCCCATTAATAAATAAAGTACAAGAATACAGGATTCAATGGTCCCAACATCTACATAGAAAAAGTTCTGTATGTTCTGCTCATTGAAGGCTGGTCATGTGACTTCACACTTCTGCTGGCTACTATGACACTTGTATGTCTCTGACCAGAGATGCTTGACCAGATTTGGTCCAATGAATGTTTCAATTTCAGTATCTGGTTATGTGCACCGCATGTGGAAATCTGATGTGATGTGACTGCATCCCAAAACAAATATATCACTAAGACCTCATGGTAAAAGGGATGTCGGCCATTCAAGATTAAGATGGCATGCTGAAGATGGAACAGGAGACTCTCCTAATCCCTGAAGAGATGAAGACGACGACGACAATGATGATGATGATGAAGAAGAAGAAGAAGAAGAAGAAGAAGATGATGATGATGATGATGATGATGATGATGATGAAGATGATCTAATTATAAAATATTTTAGTTTGTAGTAGAAGCTTAATATTACAAGAAAAGGAAGCTATTATGATTGAAATACAAGATAATCTCCTTTAGCCTTTATAAAGGCTCTCTTTACAGTCACATCAGTAGCCATGATCTTATAGTGGTCGTTTGCAGTTTGGAAGGATTCGAGTTAGAGCATCCATGGTTAAATTTCTTTAAAATTTTTCTTCATTTACTACAAAACATGAGAAAAAGACTGGACAGGATTGGTGATTGTCCCTTGTCTTTCATGTATGTATGTATTGTCAGAGAACACCTTGTGAGTGTACTGACCACAGACCGAGGAGCCTGCATGTGTGTCTAGTAAAGGTTAATGAGTGTCCTGATGAAGGACATAGTGGGTACCCGGTGCAGATAGCCAAAAGTGGCATCCTCTGAAGCTGGAAAAATCCCCAGGAAGAAGAAAATAACTACAGAGTGTATGTCAAGATTCTTGATAGTAATTAACAATAACTAAGGCACAATATAGCAAATGAAAATATGTAAATGTCTCCAAGTTTGCACACTTTCACCAGTACTCTTCAACATATACATTAACTACATGATTAAAGAATGGAAACAAAAACTGAAGTAGAAATTAAGATAAGCAAGCAGGAATCAAGGAAAATATTTGGCATAATCACTGACTCAGAAAACACACTACAGAAAGCAGCCTTCGAATTTAGAAAAAAATATGCCATTCATACCAAATGAAAATATCTATCTGAAAAATGAAAACACTAGCCTTCTTAGGCAAGGAACATATTTGAGTCAAAATAGTAATGTAAAATTCAATAATTGAACAAGTTACAATCTTTAAATTCCTCAGAAATACTATTGGATGTGAAAGAAAAAATACAAAATATTAATAGAAACAACAAAATAATAGAGATCTTGAGTGCCTGAGGAAAGACACAACATATGAAAATTCTTAATATCATATTAAAAGCAATTGTGAAAGTATGGTTCAGAAATTAGGATAATGAGAACTAAGGAAACGAAAAAATATGAAAGTAGCTCAGATGAAGTTTCAATTAAAGGTCAATGTTAGTAGTAAAAAAAAGGAAAAAAAATGAGGAAATCAGAAAATACTTCAAAATTGAATCTATTAGAAGGAATAAAAGAATACCACAGGAAATGGAAACGCATAAAAAGAATAGACAAACAATGGCTTCCATAGATAGCACTCATCTACAGATCAGAATGCACAAGAGACAGAATACTGCAAACTGACAAGAAAACAGGAGCAGCAGGAACACTTCACTGCATAAAGGATTACTATTTTTATTCTTACCAGAAGAACAGGAACCATAGTTCCTAAATTGAAAGCATTGATAATGATATTAAGGAAAGCACTTTTTAGGTTCACTTTTTCAATAATTTAGTACTTTTCCCATACATTTGTGCTACATAGTGTGAAATGTATTACAAGTGCAAATATTTTTTGAACCTCTCCTACACCGTCAATATTGAAAATAAAAATGTCTTTCTCAATGCAATCTATTTCTTTATATTAGATCTTCAAATCATTTCATTGGAACTGTTCTTTACATACCAAGAATATAAAAAAAGTTGTTCCCTAACACAATTTGTAAATAGTAAATATTTAATGGTAGGTAGCGTCTTCCTGGGTACCTTGCTTTTGCTTGATGTCGGCTGTGTCATAAGCTGTGACACGCTGAGTATGAGATTTCAGTCAGCATGCACAGTACGAGAATTGGCAGAATAACAGTATCAAATATTTGCATTTTTCAGACAAAATCAAAACTATTTCATTATTTTTGAATTTTCCCCCAAGTTCCTGGGTATCTGAAAAAACTCTAGGCACCTCTTGAGTGGTTGGAGGCTACATAAATGTTTTTCCATGTCTGTGTGCAGTGGAAATTAAGAATACCTAGTTCACATTATTACTTGGCAGATTTTCTTAGTTTTCCGAATATTTTTCTTTAATTTTAGTTATGGTTGAAAGATTTTTATAACAATTGATGTTTTAGGCTGATTGCATAGTCGAATGTGAATAAAGATAATTTTTTCATAAAACCCCACACACCAATCTGCAAGTGTACATATAATTGCACATGCTTCAAAAACAAATTATTATTCTTTTGAAAAACCTTGTGTATTTAGGAATCAATATAAAAGAAAATGTGATTCTCAATGAAAATCTGGTTTTGGAGAATCTATGTGGTTCACATGTATGTAAATATTTTGATACCTGAATATTTTCATTCACCTGTTAGATTCAAAATAAAAGAATAATCATAAATATTAGCTTTCCTTGTAATTTCCTTTTTGCATGTGTACATCTCTCTTTCTCTTTCTCTCTCTCTTCTCTTTGTTCTCTCAATGTAATGAAGTCAGCTTGGATTCTGGGAGTAGTTTATATATGTTCCACTTTCGTTTATCTTGCATTTATCATGTTCTTATCTATTTAAATTCATTTGGGAGTTTAAATTCATTTCAAAGTGCTTACATGATTTGCACACAGAGCTATCCAAAATCTGTGTATCACAACCCCGTAGCTTGTAACTGAAGCGCCTCAGTTAGCTTGTAACTGAAGCGCCTCAGCGCCTCTTCCTTAACTACCTGATCTCATTGGAGGAGCTACTTTTCATTTTATTTTTATTTATTTTCAGGTACTTCATGGTGATGGAAGGAGTCAAATAAATTACTCTCCTTTGACTGGTTTTCCAAATGAAGTACTTCATACAGAAAAAGACTTTGAATATCGTTGGGATTATCAATACACATCTGGTCTCCTTACTGAAGAAAGATTGGATTTTGGAGCCAAGACAGGACTTAGCAATGCCAAATTCACCTACGAATATGATTCCAATTTCCGTTTAACGGGTGTTCAAGGACGTATTGGGGGGCAAAACTTGCCTGAGCACTCTTTGGAATACAACAGTAAGACAGGTGCTCCTGAACAGATTGGTCAGTTTAAGGTAAATATAATTCTTTCCTCTTCAGTATTATAATATTGTTCAATAATATACATAACAGAAGTGCTAAATAAATGGTTATAGTACATCTTGCGTTTTGGTATTCATTTTATAATATTTTTAATAAAAATAATATTCTTGTAATGTACTGCTTTTAAAATGGAGGAGGCTTCATAACATAGATAAGTTAGTCCTTTAAGAAGCGCATTACAAAAAAATTAGGATTTGCATCTCCCTTTGATAGACTGTACAGTACTGTTGTAATTGGGTATGAATTCTGAAATTTTAATTTCGATAGGTTTCTCATCCTCATCCTAATGAAACAACAGTTTATGATGGAACTGCTAGTTTTTCACGATTGAGCAATAGTCAATTTCAAGAAGTGCAAGTGGCAGTTACGATCCATGGAGTTGAAGTCTTTCATATGGAATTCACCTATGACTCTCGCAGGTAAGTGATTCAGAATTATAACATCATTTCAGAAAACTTGTAAACTAAAATGTCAATTTCAGATTTATATAAAATTACTTTTTTAATTTCTAGCCGCATTAGTCAGACTCGCACTTCTCGTAACATGGGTGCTAATACTTACACAAACGAGAAAAATTACACATGGGACTCTGATGGCCAATTGTCAGGAATGGAAGATCAGGAACCATGGGGATTCAGATATGATGCTAATGGCAATCTGTTGTCCCTAACTTACAAGTACGTTTATATCTTAAGAAGAAGAAAATAAGTTGTCTTATCTAGTCATAATTATTTTAAATTTAATTAAATACCTGTACATTACTCTTATTAGTACTCAGTTCATTGTATGTACTTTCTTTATCACCTATCAGTAGAGCCTAGGTTATCCATTAGTGTGTGGACCGGCTCGTGCTAAGAAACTTGAAATTTGCTGCTAGTGGGCTAGTGCAAGTTAACAGTTTGTGTGTTGCAGATAGGCTCTGTTTAAATGTCTGAGAAGGCAGAAATGTTACTTAGAAGAATGGACTGGATGACAGCATCATTGGGGAGGGGTAAGCTCTGTGAACGCAACAGTAGCTTCAGCATCTTCAAAATGCACACATTAAACATTAAAATTATTTTGGGTAATTTTTCTACCAATTATAATGATGTTAGATATGAACAGTCTTGCACAAATATGGAGGCGCAATCTTCTAAGAACATAGTGATGGAATGCTTATCTGCTGGCATACAGAAAAAATGTATAGCCAAGGCTCTACTTTTTAATATTTGAGCTCTGTGTCATGAGAAATTATTGCACTTACCATTGGATTTATGAAGATGACTTCTTGAACTGAAATGCTGCAAAACTATATCCACTGTATCTTCCATATCTTATGTGTACAGAGGCAAAGCAATTCCAATGGAATATAATACCATGGACCGGATAGTGAAATGTGGCGATGGACTATACCACTATGACAACCGGGGTCTTGTAGTTCAGAATGCAAGAGAGGAGAGGTTCCATTATAATGCCAAAGGACTTCTGGTCAGTACAAGGAAATTGAATGTTGAATATTTCAGGATTAAATATAGATAGAATGATGATAATCTTGATAAACTTGTAAATGTATAAACATACTGATTGAATTGTAAATCAGACTCCCAAGTAGCGAGTAAGTTAAAAACAAGGGACAAAAGAATAAAATTGATTGCTTTAAGCATGAAGTTGCCCTATATTCTTGATATTGTATCTGACAAGTTGCTTCATGCACTAGGTACGAGCAACTAAACGAGGCCGTTTTGATGTGCATTATTATTATGATCATCTAGACAGACTGGCTACGAGGAAAGATAACTTTGGAAATGTTACTCAGTTCTTCTACACAAATCATCTACGTCCTAATGAGGTAACTATGTTAAAATGTTATGTTCTAGTATTTCAATACTTTGTTCTCCTTTTGTCACAGTTTAAAGATTGCAGCATCAGTGTTCGTCAGAATTTTAATATTTTGCTGAATCTATTGTTAATTATTAACAAATTTATTTTTAAACATCAGTGACAGATACATGTGTGCATTCAGATTATTGAAGATAAGATGCTGAAGATTGTTCATAACTATAAAATCTATTTTCAAATAAGAAGAAATAATAGTCCAGAACAGAGCTATTCTAGTATGCAAATAATAAGATCAGTGTTCAATGTGGGATTTTATTTCTAGAGCACTCGAAAGAATGTCAAATGATTTCTTTATATGAATTGTGATTACAACTGAAAGAGCTCTTTGGTGTTCCAACTGCTACTTCATGTCAAATTATAAATGTGTCTACAAAACATCAAACGTTACTGCAGCAATTGCTAGTTCTCTTAAAACCTTCATCGATCTTAGTCTGAGATGTATTTTTCAGTTTCTGAAGTAATTTTGAGTGAAGACCTATGGAGGGCAACTGAATTACACTAAACTGACTTTCAAATAAAGAAAAGAAAATAGACTAGTACCTATAGACACATACAATAGAAAGAAACAACTATGTGGACAATAAATTAACTGGTATCCACAAAAATGAAGTAGATTTGGAAAATCCAGGAATATCTGGAGGAAGACTGAACAAGGAGTCTGAGGAAAATTGTTGCAAGAGGTCAAGTTGATAGGAGACAAATTTGCTTGAAGCGCCCTTTGGTAGAAGTGAAGTTGCATGAAATTTTACAAGATATTCAGGATATAAATCTAGTGATTCACAACCAAAATTTACTACTATCACCACTCAGTAAACATTTACCCAAAATAATAAGATTGTAGTTGGAAAATAAAATAAAAATGCCATGTTTTCATAATGCTAATAAAATAATCAAGAAATGGAAGTGCTATTTTATAAAGAATTTTAATGCAATCAAATAAACTTTGAACAACTTTTCACAAGAAGCAACTTATTATAGAAATGTATGAACTGTAGGACTATATGAGAAATAAAATTGTCTTTTTCAAATGTCAATGAGGCATTGGATTGTAAGTGAAGAAGAGAAAAACAGAAGCAAAGAAAATCAATTTTAAATCTAAATTCTACCTCTAATACTATGAAAGCTAATATCAATGAAGTTACATGTGAAGAAAATGCAAATAAGCTACATTGAAGTTGACTTGTTCTCTTCTGTGCACAACATTGCATTCTGATTTTAAGAAAACAAACTCTTTCTGAAATTTTACTATTTTTTGTGTTGTATTGAACCAGAAAAGGTAAACAATTGCCTTAAAGTCAACATTATTGTTGAAGTAAGTTGGTAATTTCATGTCACAATTATTCTTCAGTGAATTTTGAAGCAATCTAAAAAAGAAAGACTCCATTAAAAGTAAAAAAATGTATTTTTCACTTTCTCACCCTACGAGTTCTTCATAAGAAAAGAGTTATATAATAGTGCACTGGAAAAGGGTGAATTTTCTTTCTTTCTTTTTTTCCAACATGCATTAGTGGAAGGAAGAAGAAGGAGGAGCAGAAGAAAGAAAAAGAAATTTGGGAGAGAAATTTTATTTACCAGAACACAGTTTAACAGGTTTTACAAAATTTATGAAGAGAAGAAGCAGGCAACTTGAAATTGTTGTGAAAACTTCTTTCACTTCAGTGGTATGAAAATTATAAAATATTTTGAAATATTTTTATTTCACATTTCTTCTATATACTAAAAGTTGATATACCTTTCATAATTAGTTCCTAATGTTTCAAATGTAGAAGTCAGTATTGTAGAAATCAGTATTCATCTCAAAAATTAAAAATAGTGACATAAAAGCATAAAACTGAATGATTGTCTAAATTTATGATACAAATTTCAATGAAATGTAAGCTGGTGTAACATTAAAATCTGAAAGAATTAGAAAACATGTAACTGAAATGAACAAACAAAGTGATGATAATTAAAAATTTTGGAAAGAAGAGGAAAGAACATTAATTATTTCTCATGTGAAAATTACATAATTTAAAATTTATGAAAGTGAAAGTATTAAGATTATTGTGAAAGTGTATCGTTAAGAACAAATACATGAAATCATGTATACAAATTTAAAAGTTTAATTATCTATAAACAAGGAAGTCATGAAAAAGTTAAAAAGTTGTGAATAGAAAGCAATATAATGTTTACCCATGTTCAATAAACATATGAGGACATCTCAACAACATGAATGTTTGGAAGAGCTTTTTCAACATTTGTTCTCTTTTTACATGTACATGGATTTGCAAAACCAGATGTCTAAAATTGTTGTCAAAATTATTTTCTTCAACAATTTCTTTTGTCTTGAAAAATAGAACTTTAGAAGGAAAGAAATGAAAACAATCTAAAGAAGTGAAACAACTGCCTTCAAGATTGTATTCTAATTTTTCAAGAAAGGAACATTATTTATTCAAGTATTTTTCTTGTTTGGTATAATAAGTACACGAATTTACATATTAAAAAAAAAAAAAAATGGATAATGGTTGTTCAAGAGAAACATTTTCTTGAGCCACAAAAAGCCCACTTCTTTTTGGGTGCCTGTACTTACACCTGTAAATTAAAAATGGCATCTGAAATTACTGATATCATTTTACTGTCAGATAAATGTATGATATTAATATTTACATTGTGATCATTATGAATTTCGAGTGAAGCTCAAAACAGAAAAATTTAAGTTTTATTTGACACAATTTTTGCATAACATATTTGATATATCTGAAGAGGAAAACTTGATAAAAATATCAAAACTAATATAATTTACTTATTGTTAACAAATATATCCAATTCAAATTACAGACAATATTGATGTTCTTTTTGAAAATATATATATCACTCTCAGAGTACTGTGCAGGATTAATCAAGAACATGAAGAGTTACATTCAAATTTCACTAAAATTAGAAGTGAGAATCTTAAAAAGTTTGAATCATTCTCTTCAAACATTTGTAAATTTGACATAGTCAACTTGGTAAGATATCATTATTCAAATAGAATGAAGAGTTTACTTTGTCATTTTATGTTCTATAATTAATGAGACAGTACATGATTTGTCATATTTAAATGAATAATTGAAAGAGAAAGGAAATATAAGAAAGAATATAAGATATGGTTATGAAAGATGATTCACAAGAAAGATTAAAAATGGATGATGCATTGGATGTAAATGTAGGTGTAATGTAAATTAATTCAAGAAGAAAATTGAAAATTGAGCTTTGCTGCTTTGCTGATCAGATGGTTATGAATACCGCCATAAAAATGAATGCAAGAAAACTGCAAACTACTATAATGTGAAAGAATGTGAAACATACGTTCAAGGATAGAAATATATTTCAGAGATTTCTTTGAAGATCGAAAGCACAAACTTTCTTTCCTGGAATCCTTACAATATTGGACATCATATATATATCATCCATATATTTCAATGAAAGCTGCTTAAATGTCTACAATTTTGTCATTATTTTTTTTTATAAAAGCTTCATATAAGCAAGACTGAGTTACCAAGTACTATATTTAAACATACATTTGTAAATAAACATAGAGTAATAGATTAGGAATACTTTTTTAACTATATTTGTTTTAAACAGCTTGATCCAGCTTTAAAAATGTATCGCTCAAAATAGGAGAATGATATAGAATTATATAATCGAATGTGATATTGATGTAAGAAACATTAAAAAATAAATATTTTCTATAAAATTCATATGCAGAAGTGCATTTTACCATTTCTCATCTAATGTCAACAGCTATTGTCAAGATCATCTGTGAAACCTGTGTGTAGCTGTGATGAAAAGAAGAAATGGTGTTTGAAGATCATCATTGCAGTGTTTTGAAATGTGTATCTAGTGTTTTCTTTGTATGTATGTGCTTTAAAAGTGTTTGTTCCATATGTGTATTACTTTTGTGGTTTATTATAATTTCATGTTTTTTCTTGTGAATATTATGATATACTGAGAAATTATGGTATTACAGTGAATATGTTTATATCAAACTTAAAAAATTATTTCAAAACTGTCTATAGGTTAGCCAGATATACAACCCAAGAGATGGCAAACTAATGTCTTTGGTTTATGATGACCGAGGTCATTTGATATATGCCCAAGTGCATCGTCACAAGTACTATGTGGCAACAGATCAGTGTGGAACACCTATCATGGTGTTTAATCAGTATGGAGAAGGAATTCGTGAGATCATGCGGTCTCCATATGGACATATTGTATATGATTCTAATCCATATTTATACTTGCCTGTGGATTTCTGTGGAGGTTTATTAGACCAGGTAAGAACACTGAAAACACTCAATAATGTTTCTTTATATTTGTAAAATGTTTAATATTTCAAGCAGATGTGATAGTATTTGATGCTAGATAACAATAACATATTCCAGTAATAACATGTAAGAACATATTCCAGGATTTCAATCTATTGACAAGATGTAGAAGTCATATTTCATTAAAGTAAATACATTAATTTTAATAAAAAACCTTTCATTATATCGATTTGCTATTAGTATAATTGTGTTAAATTTAAAAAAGTAGACTTGTATTAGCTCTTTTCTGAATCTTAGCCTGCCATTGAGACTTTTTGTTGGGAAACAATTGGTCAGCATTTGGGTATCAGTACATCATTTGGTTTTTATTACTAAATCTGGTTTAATAAATGTTTAATATCTTTCTGGCTACCATCACAATTTGGGTTCAAGTGAAAAGTGCGTTCCATAAAAATTCAGTCATGTACATCAAACTATAGTAACTTATCAGACTTAAGTAAATTACATTTCTATATATAGTTGCTCACTGAATCAGATCAAATTATTCTGTCATAATGGAAATGATTTTAGGTAACTTCACTGGTGCACATGCCTAATGGAAAAGTTTACGATCCCCTAATTGGACAATGGATGTCTCCAATGTGGGAAGGTGTCTTAGACAGGGTTGCAAATCCAACCCAACTGCATTTGTATAGATTTAATGGAAATGATCCTATCAATGTGAGAAGGAATCGCCAGCACTTGACAGGTAAGTTGTGAAGTCTTTCTACAAATGAAATTGTCATGGGTCTATTTAAAGAACTGAAAGGTTGGTGCACAAGGTTGTGAAAGTGGAAGTATTGCACAATTGCAATACGGAATATTTGCCATTTCAATATGGAAATATTTGCACAATTTCAAGAGCTAATTATTTTTAAGGATGAAATTCATCATGGTACTTTGAAAACTTGATGTTGAATTAGTTGAAATATTCATGTTAACTCTTTGGGAAGACCTTTCGAAGTTTTCCTCTTTCAAATTACTGGTATTATTTTGTTTTACCCTCATACAATGTTTTATACAATGTGTGTATTTTAAATATTTTATTTAAATAATAATTGAAAATTCAATTCAGTTAAAAAGCTCAGATATTTTTCTTTGGGGATTATTGAAATCTGAAATTTATTATGCTCATTTTGAACATGTAAAATAATATTGTTTGTTCCAATAACTAGTGGTAATATTGATAAATATACATAGGCCTACCTAGTGCAAGAACATATTATATTGTGATTTTGTAGTATGTGTTCTGTTGTTTCAATGCTTTAAAAATGTTTCAGAATGTTATTATTTTTATTTATATTATTTTATACTCTGATCATGAAATTATGAAAATCATTTTTCTTCTTTCAGATCACCAAAGTTGGCTTTCATTGCTGGGTTATGAACTACAGAGTTTAGCTCCTCAACTTTACCCTGAAAATTTGCCTGCTGGAGGTTTACCTTCCTCAATAATGCTGGGAGAATCTCTTGGTCCATCTAAAGGAGATCCTGGACGTACAGTCCTGTCAATTTCCATGCCTCAGTTAATGCTTTCTAGATCATCTATTCAACTGGAACATGGTTCTAATATACCAGCATTTAGTGTAGCTTCTGGTTTTCTGTCACATTTAGCAGAGAGACGACTTGGGGATGCATCGACTTTGTCATCACCTCCAAGATCTGCTGTCAAAAAGGATACATGGCCGCCCAGTAATTACCCAGCCACAAATCCTGCATCTGTGTTTCCATTTCGACGTCTAGGATCAGCATCAGATCCACCATTTGGTCGAGGAATAATTGTATCTAGAACTCCTGATGGACACGCTGTTGTTAGTAGTGTTCCAGCAGCCAATGCAATTTATCGTGATGTTTTCACATCTGTTTTTAACCAATCATATCTATTACCATTCACTTTTCTTGTTCATAATGCCCAACAAGATGCATTCTATTTTGTGAAAGAAGACACATGGCGGGCAACTGAAGATCTAACACAATTGAAACGGCTTGGAGGCCAAGTGAATGTTACTTTCCATGAAAAGGAAGCTGGATCATCAGAATCCAATGGTGGAAATGGAAAAGTTGCAGACCTCAAAATACATGGTACAAGTGCTGTGGTAAATCTTCGATACGGAACAACACCTGATAAAGAAAAACAACGACTTCTACATCACGCAAAAGGAATTGCTGTTAGAAAAGCATGGCATAGAGAGCGAGAAGCACTTAGAAATAGTTTTGCTGGTGCAGTAGATTGGTCTGTCACAGAGATTGAGGAGATTGTTAAAGTGGGGTTGGCGAGCAGTTATGATGGAGAGTATATTCATGATGTCCAACGTTATCCTGAGCTGGCAGAAGATCCATTTAATATCAGATTTGTTAAGAAAACTACATCATCTCCAAGTGATACAAACAAGCGCCGCAGAAAGAAGAGAGGAGTTCTTCATCAACCAGAGTCAAAAAGTTTTAAATCTATCTACTCTCAAGTACTAACACAGTCTCAGAAATTGAAAGAATCATTACTTTCCAATATTACACAAGATTTATTGCAACCATCCACTGGACCTTTCAAGGTTCATTCTAGGAGAACTTGTGTAAATAAAAAGCACTGGTGGTTACCATGGGTCCATCGCACTCCTGCCTGCTAGGAGAAACACATGCTCAGAAAAAAATAACCTGGGCATATTCCAACTACTAAGCCTAAGATACATAATATTTCTGCTGTAGAAAATTGAGAAGAATGAAAGCAGCAGTGAAATTATCCATGCAGTTTTGAATGTAGAGTAATGAGCTTATCCCACTTCTGGGCCAAGAACATTGCATACTCTTTAGTTTCAGTACGGAATGTGAGACATAGAGAACAAGACTGATGCTGATATATTACATAATGTTGATGCTATAGCTTGTATTGGAAGTGAATTAAAACAAAATGGCTAACCTTAACAAATGGAATTACTACACATTTATGACAAAATAACAACAGTATTGACCAAAAAAGTTGCTAATTGCCCTGTCATCTGTAGCAGGAGCTAATGGTGATAGTAGTGGTATGTGGCAATTAGCTGGTCATAATGCACTGAATAGAAATATTCAAGAACAGATACGTTGGCATATGAGAACTGTATATATTATTTGGTACTCTTTCATATTCACTGTTTTTAAATAAAGAGATTGATAAATCTGTGTGCCAATTGCACGTAATGCTAATGTCAAATTAAACACCAGATATGATTTGGATCAGCGTACCTTTATATCATATCTTTGTGCAATGTCTTGTTACTGAAGACTGTGAAAATTGAATGTTCTTTATAATTGTAATGAGCATGCATATTACTCAAATTGTCATTTGAAGAAAGTGATAATACTATGGTATTTTATACCCATATTATTTATTCCAAAGGGCCAAAAGAATCAATGAAATTAGTTTTTTTTTTAACATGGTGCCAACTTTTTAGTGACACATTTGAAAACATTAAAGAAGGCAATTTATTCTGCAGAAGAATCTTGTAAATATATTTATATATGAACTACTTGTCAAAAGTTGAAACACTGGCATATATGTGAAAGGAGGAAAGTTTTTGTGTGATGACATCTGCGTGCTGTAGAATGACGAAGCATTGAATTGTTTCTATGTTTGCTACATCCTATTGAAAGATGTTTAAAATGGTGTATCATATTTAAAACAATTTGCAGTGTCCAGTGTTGAATATAGTATAAATGTATTACCACACACTTATGTGTTAAGGTTTATATTTTTATTATAGACAAGAATGGCGTGATGGGTCAAGATATTCTGAAACTTTTTTTTTTTGATGTGCAGAAAAAAAAATAATTTTCAGTGTTGTGTTCATCAAAATGGAACATGTCAAATAATTGTCTAACTAAATGTGTCTGTTAATTTTTAAAATATACTACCTAAGTTGTGTAAGTGTACTACTATGTTAATCTATGATATATATATATAAAATTATATATTATAATGAGACCTAATGTGCCATGTGGGGCTCACAAATTGAACAGAAGAAAATTTGCTATTACTTGGTTGAGGAATACATCTTCTACATGTCTTACTATGTATCCATTATCTTGGAACACAGAACATTTTAAGCCGTGTTTATTTTGAAATATTTGTTCAGTTGTAAAAATTGATGTTATAAAAAATATCTCACTCATGCTTTAAGTATAGAGTGAACAAAGCTTTTTTTTTCTAACATGTTATTCCTTACACATGTATGCTGCAATATGTATCTGTGCTTGTATATGCAATGTTTATGCACAGACCCTCACATGTGCACACATCTGATATAACAATGAAAGCACATATCAGTTTTGTACAATTTTTATTGACTGAAATTATAATTGTGTTTCTATTGACATAAATTATACAAATGTTCATTTAGCTTTTGGATTTATGTGTGCATATGTGAGAATGTAGAATATGTATGTTGCCTACCTGTATCATTTTACCAGATCTCACTTTTCCTTGTGTGTTTGTGTCTATATACCTACTTTCAGAAATCTATGTTACTGGCCTGTGTTTAACAGATTTTCTGATCACAGAAAGCCTGCATTTATAACAATTGATACTTCCCTATAGTATTCATTTTATGGTTATCACCATGATTAATTTAGAATGCTTTTACCAGATAGTTGTGATACGTAGGCCTGGCTGGGTTAAAATAGCAAATATGTTTTGTTTGTATTATATAGCTTACTCAAGCATAACTGTTGTACATAACTGTATTTCTCTTTCAATTTTCTGTAAATGAGAATGCTGACACATCTCGTTGTGCTGAATATATATATTTTGTTTGTTTTCATTACATTTAATATAACGTGTAAGTTTGTACTTACAAGCCAGACCATGAACAGAGTATGAAATGGAAATTGTTGCATTACAGTCTGAGTACAGTCACTTGAAGTTTTTGAGAGAAATTCATTACTTAAAATAATATGTTGTTGGTATTGTAGAGTTTTATTTAATTTATAAAACTTGTCAAGAATTTTTAAAATTTTCCTCTGTTTAAATGTTACCCAATTGTAATTCTTTTTTTTTAAAAAACTTTTTATATTTGTAAAATTTTTATTATCAATTATTTATTTATTTGAAAATTATATTCTGAAATCTGGAAGAGATTCATAAGTTATATCCTATTACAATGAACTACCACAATGGTAAATTTTTTCACAATTGTATTTTTTTGGCTCATTTATTTTGTCACTATGAAAAATGAAAAGAAGGAAAAATTAATTATTTAATATAACAAGGGTCTTCAGTTAATTGACTTTCATTTCATGCTCTTAGTTTTTTCATATAATTTCTTCAATTTTTTTCAATTTAACACTTAAAATATTGTATAAAACTTTTGCATATGTTTGTAATAATGTTTAACGAATTTGACCAAGGCCTTCCTTTATACATAATGCAAAGGCATCAGAAAAAATGGAATTGTCAAAATATTTTTTTCCTACCAAATCTCATTACTGATGACTGAATTTTTTTTATCATGAGACAAAATGTACTATGGCATTGATGGTCCTTTTGTGTCATTAATTTATGATAATTTTTAAATACCATCACAAGAGTTAAATAATGCCCCATCACTAACTTAAAATTGTAAGCATCTGCAATTTGCACATGTTTATAGCAATAGACTGTGTTGGTTATTTTTTTACTGTATTAGTAAGTAAAAGTATGACATGGTATGATATGCAGATGATGGATTTCTAGTTGTCAGCATGAGCATTAAAAGCACAGCAGTGCTGGTGACCTCTTTATTGGAAGGTATTATATTCACTATTGTTAAGCTGGCTTGTATTGCAAACATAGCTGTGCTGTAGTATGATAGTTTGTTGAGTATTGAATGAAAATTTCTTGAGTATACTTGACACCTGACAAGTATATATGTGTTTTAAAGCAAATTTTAAAACAGCAAAAATTGAAATTACAAACATATGGCTGGACTACGTGCAGGCGAATTATTTGATCAGTGATCATTTGAGTAACAGCTTGTGTGTGTGTGAATGCATTTCTGAGTGTGCATGTATGCATGCAGATAGATGTGGGGGTGAGTGTATATATATATACAATAAATGTATATTATCATTAATTGTTTTGTGAATGATGATATAACTTGTTTATACAAAATTTGTTTGAATCTATTTTTTTTCTGAAAATGAGCTTATAAAGTGATTGCTTAACATATGCTTCCTTATTATCTACTTTTGATTAAATAATTTAGAACATTAATTACTTTTAAAATACCTATGCCTTAACAACAGTATTGACACAAGTTTAAAATGAGAGAGTAAATCTTAAAATTTTGACTTCTGTGAAGTGTATACCAAATAAATGTTGAAAAAATCCTAATTTGGCTCAAAATAGTGGTACTCTGTGCATAAATAACACTAAAATGTAATTTGGACTGTCCATTATATGAGAATCAGTAAAATTGTTGCTAAGTAATGGAACAAAGTTTCTTCTGCACTTTATTTCATCTAAATTCTACAAACAACTGAGGCCCAAAGTCAAAGAATTATTTAATTGCTGTTTGTATTTATTGTTCTGAAGAAATGAACAGATATTACTAGTTCTGCAACCATACTTTTCAAAATATACAGAGATATTTTTTCTGAAAGGAAAAGAAAATGTGTATCTTGGATTATAGTATGCATTTCCAACTATGACAAAGTATGCCTTAATATTCTTTGAAGATAATACACGTTCCACTTCAGTAACTTCTCTCTTTAATAGAGTAGGCAGTTGTTGAATACATGACAAAGTTTGTTGGTGTTTTATTACTTAGGTTACTTCTGTTGAATTAAATCTCTTTGTATTTTATTAACTCAAATGCTTCTATTTTGAATTCAATATACAAATGAGTGATGCAGCATCTGTTATTTTAAGTCATCAGAATAAAGTGTTTATTCCATACTTTGATAATATTATATTAATACAACACATCAAAACTTTCATAAATAATTTCAAAATGTTCATAGGCATTCTGCATGATTCTGGACAAAATTCTGATGAAATAGAGTTTTATTTATGAAATTCATTGAATCTCACTGTATCTTTTGAAATGGGAAGTAATACATTTAAAATTTGTGGGTATCTTTTTTTTCTTCAAATGATTCACAAAATTGACAATAATTTTTAAGTATTATTCTTTAAACAATAACATAATTGAAAAGACTTTCAATTGCCTTTGGATTGGACCAATATAATTCTTCAAAGCATATATTGAAAAACATTAAAGATGAACTCTGCCACATTATTTAAATGTGAATATGTTTGGATACATTGAAGATATTTATTTCTTCCTTTTTGTTTTCTTATAAATAGTTAAATATTTTATACTGAAAAAAAAGAAAGAAAAAGTATTTTACTATCAAAATTAATTGCTTAATAAGCCCTATATTATCAATGTTTCAGAAGAAAGGCTGTTTAATTAATGAAAGTTTAAAACACTTATAATAATGTTCTGCTCAGCTCCATATGGAAACTGATTCTTTATCTACTGCCTGTGTTTCCTGAATGAAACTTCCAACACCAGTGAAACATGTCCCTGAATAATAACTTACACATTTTACACTCTATGATGGTAAAGTAGATTGTTGACATGTAAATGTTTAATTGAAATTTGTAACACTTAATTTTTCGTTATTTGAAAGTGATCATTTAAAAACGTATCACTACTGTCTTTAAATGTATTATTAGTGTAATACACAAACAACAAAATTTTGGTACATATTTTTGAATTTGATGAGAAAAAATGTTGTGTACTTACATGAACACAAACAAAAGATACAGCACACATCAATAAAAATAATAAAACAATGAAAATTAGACATTGTCTCCAACTTTATTTTTTAAAAAAATTCAAATTGACCGAGTAATTATTTTAGAAGAGCACTAGTGAAGAATAAGCTTATTTTCACATTTTATTTCTTTTCATACATTTTCAATTATTCTACAAAGAACACTATTAACACAAGATCAATAACCGCAAATCAGACATTTATGTGTATGAAAATTTCTTCTGGATTAGGTTCTATTAGAAAATAAACTGGAAAAATTTAATTAATAATCACTTTTGAAAACTTCAATGTTTGTAATTGGGAAAGAGAATTCAAATATCCATAATTAATTTAAGAGCATTTCCATTAGAACAGTACCAACACCAATGATATCAGAGAGAAAAAAAAAAAGCCACAGAAAACCTTCATAGGAAAAGGGAATTTGTAATGTCTCTGGGGAGGGAAGTTACAAAGTCACATTTTAGAAATTGGAGTTCCATATTCTGTTAGTGCTTTAGGAAATGAAGAAAAAAGAGACGGATTCAAAAGATTATATTTTGTTTTTACACACCAGTCTTTTGTACTTTTTGTGTTGTAGCTTAGTCATCGATGCAACAAACATGGGAGGGTAATTCTATTGTAATGGACAGGCTTATGTAACTAAAGTGAGAGAAGAGACTTAAAAAAATAGCTATCAATTTTAATTTCTGCTGTCATGTCCATCTTTTGAAAGTTGTATTGTGAATTAACAAATTTTATACAAATTTTAGTAAAAATTAACAAAATTATAATTATGTTTTCTAAAGTTTGTTGAGATAAGAGTTAAAAATTTCTGAACTAGTTTACATGGAATGTGATGATATGTTAAATGCCAACTTGTCAAATTAATGGCAGACAAATGAAGAAACACTGATGACTACTGAACAATGACTTACTGAAAAGACTTTATAAAAGGATTTGTTATTCATGAAATATTAGGGTACATTTGTACCTGGTACAATTAAATTTGTTTATTTGTTTATTTTTAACTCATAATTTTAAAAAAATTTAACCAAATAGTCGTATCATTTATGAATGAAAAATACAGGTATTTTATGTGAATTTTGTAATCTATAATATCTAAAAACTTGAACACATACTAAGACTATTTTTCAAAACATCCTGAAGATGAGAGCAAATCCAATGTCTAGAAACAAAGAATAAGAATGTAAATAACATTTAATAAACCAAGAAATACGAATAAACAGAATTAAACATTTTCAAAATTTGTTTTAAATCAGTTCAGTAATTTTATATCCAAGAAAAAAACTAACAGTGTTTGAGACTATTACTAATAAAAACTGGACCAAATTGACTATAATTTAAATACAAAAGAAATAATCTACATCAAGTAGGATAATGGAGAAGGAGGTGCAGTGTCTTAATATAAATATAACTTTTTTTTATCAAAATCTTACTTTCGTCTAATATAGTGTTATGGTCTGCTGCTGTTGAGAATGTTATGGTTTGCTGCAAAAAATTGCTGATGACATTTTGATGGAAATACACATTTTGGGTGTCTGTGAACAACCTAGTGCATAATCTGCACACATGAATGTTTCCTACAATTGATACCTTGATGAGCTTGAGAGCCTGTAAATTTGAACCTTTTTATATTTTAATTTTAGAGGGAACTTATACAAAATTCATGACTTATTTTCCAAATTGTACAATAACAGCTGAAAATATTTCTTCAAACTTCTTGTTTGCATTCAGCAAAGTGCTTCTATAGTAAAAGTCCAATTTTAATTAAAAGATCTGCATTTTTGAATAATGCAAAAGTTGAGCTTTTTTGAACTTTTCTTATACCTTCATTATTAAAGCTAGAGATTTTGTTTTAATGCAATATAGTCTATTCTTCAATACATGAACAGCATGGCTTTAAATAATTCATGAAGGACCTATCTCAAAAGTTTTTGTGTACAAGTGAGCTCAAAATGCTTATCAGTAGTTTCTTCTAAAGGTTTTGGGGAGGGGTTGTAGAGGATGGAGCTGAGGGATCATGCCCCACACACAGACACACAAAAGCTTGGAAAGGGGCATGAGCCTTATGTAATAAAACATTTTATTTCTGTAAATTTGTTTAATCTTTGATTTTGCCCTTTTTAAATTGACAATTTTGGACATTGTTATACATCATTTGGGGAAGAAGCTCCCCAATTCACCTGATAACCCTGTAAATGATTGAAGATAAAATCATTTGTATTTATTAATTGTATCATAAAGTTATAATTTCATTCTCCTTGTAATATGTTTTGTTACTAATTAAATATGTCATATGTAAGTAAAAAGGTATAAGGAAAAAAGGGGACCATAAATGTAGTTGCCCCTGTAGTTTACCACGAATTTTCCCTATTCATATATTTTTAGTTAAATATGTTTAACATACATTCTGTGTCATTCATAATATTACTTTTGAGTCATAATTGTATCACAATTTTCTTGCAGAAACGTGTAAACGTGTCTTGTGGGCCTTTCGTCCTATACTTTTCTTTTCGTTCAATACGTTATGTCCATTTCATTTCTTCCACTTCGTTGTCCATAACTGGTTAGTCCGCATATTTTACGCCCACCAAACAGTTTTGTCCATTTTAAACTGTTTCTTAGATACGACACATCTCTCTTGGTTACTCAAAATTTATATTTTACACTGGAAATACAATGGCGGCAATACGCGTCGAAGGCAACCAATATTGAATTTGTGAGTATCGTTCGTACCCGAAGAGCCCGCCAACCAGGTAAGGGAATGAGCCCCTCTCCTGCTATGCAGCCGTGGGGAGAACAGGATGCGTCATATGACCAGGACAAAGGGGGCATGCCAGCTCTTCCCCGTACGGGGGCGAAATGTAAGACACAAGATAAAAGTTGCACCTCTGTTTCCGTGCAAATATTGTAAACTTGTAAATAATTTTATTTGACCCTTTGCGTCGTGCATTCTCCCCAGGACTCTGAGTGGACTCGCTGTGTTTTTGGACTTCATTCTAGGGTAGTTGGGTAGTTAAAATACCCATTGGAATTTTTTTGTTGATGAGCTGACTTTGTACACGGAGTTTGAATTAACTAGTAATTAACATTTTTATATATTTAACGTCAAAGCAGTTAATATCTGTGTGTGGCTCACTTTGAGGAGAAGTATATTTTGTGCACGTTTTCATAAACTCTGGGATCCCTACCCTAACCCAGACATAAGTTGAATTTTGAATACAGGCGGAAAAGATCGTTTTTGGCAAGAATACGTAAGAATATATTCATAAATATATAATTCGCTTTGTAATAAAAACTATATGCAAAGAGAAATCACAGCTACAGATCATCCTTCACTGAGCCTTTGCTGAAGGAATCGACTTATAGCAGCGAGAACATGGAGAACTATAATTTGAATAAATGTAGGAGAAGGTGGTGTACCTTTGACCACTTTTGTTACTTTAATGTTTTCATCCTTCAGTATCATATTTATTAACTTGTTTAAGGTTTTAAAATAAGCACCTAAAAGTTGTCGATAAAATCTTTTTTTCTCATGATCTGAAATTATGCACAAATTATGATGCGCATCAGCATTAAGTTTACACAAAATGTGACAATAAAGACTAAGTAGAACAAAGAACATGTGCTTTGTGCAAATGAAAACCGTGCAAATATGAATAAATGTAGAGTAACTTTAAAATAATGAAATTCTCTAAACCAGCTTAAACAAATTACAATGGCATTACATATAAAAAACAAAAGCCTATTGAATAATGCAGAATAAAAAAAAGCATCAATTCAACATATGGTGAGATAGATTGACACTAAATAACAAATTCGGTTGTAGACGAACTGATCCATCTGCCTGCAGTTGATTTGGAAGCTTCAACAAAATAACCTTTGACTGGTCCAAGATAAAATGGTAGGCCTACATGCTGGTCAAAGGTACAACACAAGTTCACTGTTCAAAGAATCATGCATGTTGAATTTCAGGCTAAATTGTTTCAAATACTAAACTGTACACTTCATCTATAATTTATGTGGTACATATGTATATTTTTCACTATGAAATAGAATTAATATAATTCAAGTTATGACATAAAATAATACGAACAAAATACTTTTGACGGTTGCAAACATATTTCTCTTTCATACATGACACTAGTGAAACTTTCCAAATAAAGACGTCTTACAGTACCACTGACGGCAGGAGTATAAACTAAGAAAACCAACTTCTGAAATTTATTAGTAATATGCACTCTGGCCAGGATTGGTTAAAGGTACACCACTTTCCCCTATTGTCCACTGAACTCTACAAAACGTACACGGATCGTGAAGTTACATCTATGTACAGTAGCGAAACAAGGAGCAATATCAGCGTTTGCTGAAAAGATCAGGGAAACTGGACGAAAAACCTGATCGAGATGAAAACCTGATTTTTTAAAAATTCGATGCTTCTTCGAAGCACGTCTCTTAGTCCTTCTTGGACATCGAGCGTATCTGGAGTAATCCTCCGTTTACTTTTTGTCTCGACACGTCGCAGTCAGTCAGTGCCTTTTCTCCCTTCGACCAGGGACTAGGCGCCGTTAGTAAGCGGGGCTCTCAGTTGGTCACCCTTCCAGGAATCCGTGGTGTCTCGAATTGATTAACTTCTGTAACTTCACGGAGCATAGTTAAGCAATTAGGCTAACAATGCCGGTCGTTCGAAAACCTGATTTCAAGAGCGGTTATTTCAGGGCGACGAGGAAACATGAAGCAGCATAGCTTCTAGCATAGTTCGAATATTTGGAATACCGTCCGCCGCGCGTGAAATATTGTGAACCTGTGCAAGGCTACAAGACGCACAGCCCTTAGGAGACCTCACGACCTCCGTTCGGATGGAATCATGTGTTTAACTCGTCAAGGACTGTGTTTGAAACGTGACTATCGAAGTGTAAATAAAGCGTGAACCGAGCATCAAGGCACGTGTAGATATCAGTGTTCATAGACAACTACTTTTTTGGAGATTCCTCCGTAACTGTTTGAACGTGTTCTTTGCTAAAGTTATTGCAGACAAATGAATGCTGTGAGGGCCGGCGCTTCCAGAACATTAGGGGGAGAAGGACATCCCTATCTTGCTCATGTTACTTTAATGATATTTAGGTACACATATCTAAAAAACTATTTTACTTATGAAGTTGATTTTTCTAAATGTTTAACTTTTGAATCTTTGTTAATGAAAATCAGCTCAAAAATCAGATATACAATCATTTGTTTTTGAAGAGGAATTTTTATTAAATTATGAAAACTTTTACACATTTTTGGGTTATAATATTTTTTTACATTTAAATGGCCAATGTTTTTGGTAATTTTGTTGTTTACTATGACTTAACAAACAATGTAGATATTGCTATAAAAGCTAAGCATGTCTTACTATATTTCCTGGAGATAAATGTTCCTAAAGTTAAAAAAAACATCAAGAATTTGAGTAAATTGACTTCAAAGTTTCGGTGCTAAATTTTGCATGTACTCAATCTCTCAGTGCATTCTTGTTCCATATCGTGGGTCATCTGGAACATCCTAATTGTTTCCTTTCCTTTTAGATTAATGATTCTTCTTCTGTTTCTGTTTTAGGAGATGATTTATTTATTTTTTCGCATTTGCATGTTGTTTGGCAATGGATGATAAATTTGGTGTTTCTTTCAATAGACATTTCCTATTATTTCATCATTACAATTGGGTTTTATTTACACAACAATACTTTTCTTCTATTCGTATTTACTTGTATATTCGCAATTACTTCTGTATTCGTACAACAATGCAACTACAAGGTAATTATTTATATTCTTATCCGCAACAATAGGCGTTTTATTTAGGATAAACACAGGGAACACGCTTGACATGAACTAACAGTGCACCTATGAACTGCAAACAATATCTCAAACTTCGCAAATATCTAAAAAATATATATTTTTTTCATTCTACGTTCCAAGAGTTACGTCCAAATAGTTACGCCCACTCTTTAAATGCCCTGGCTACTGTATAGTTCCATTAAATACTATTTTTAGGGACTAAAACGTAGTAAAGTATGCATAAACTATACGAGAGCATGTTCAGAAGAAGACACAGAATAAAATGGCGCAAATTATGAAAAATCAATTTTTTCCCGATTTATTTATGTTCTCCTCTTAAGGAAGGGACTGCATCCCGCGCCATGTATTGGAACGGTGGTGATGGAGCATCTCTCTGTGTGGTTGTGCAATTGAATATTTAAAACAAAATGCATTTTCAAGCCTTTCTTTTGAGGGAAAAAAATATTGTGACTGATAAACCTACATCGGAACTTCATATTGAGCGTCGTTCGAAACGGAAGAAGAATTTCATACATTTTCGTGCACAAATATACGAGAATGTTCGGTGGATAAGTGAGTGTAGAAACACAACAGATTATTTTTTTGCCCATAGTGCTTGATTTCTAAAGAGAAATCATTGTGGACGCAAGGAGGATTCGATCATTTTCACAATATTCACAAAAAGCAGGTTCGCTATGAAACTTCGATTTCTCACATCCTATCCCTAAAAATCTCAAATTGTTTGGGAAACAAAGAATTGAATGCAGTCTCAGTGAGCAGTTTCGGTTGTCTGTTCAACGCCAGAATGAAGTCAAAAAGAACAGAGGAATGTTAACTCATATCATCAGAGTGGTTTGTCTTTTAGGAAAACTGGAATTAGCATTTTTCGGACTAAACGACACAGTCGAGTCTTATAATAGAGGCAACTACATTGAAATTCTTAAATATTTGGGTTATTATAAACCCGAACTTTTGGCACTTATTCAAAACACCAACGTGTTTTGTTGAATATCTCCAGATGTCTAACGATGATATTGCGGTAGTTGTGGAAGTTATGCGCAGAGAAATTGAAAAAGAGATTTCTGAAGCTCAATTTGCGGCATTAATATTGATAAAACGACTGATGTGACCATGAAATCGTAACTCACAAGCGGGTTGTGGTATGTTTCAAAGAATGGTGTTGACACCATTCTTTGAAACATACCACAACCCTTTGAAGATTCTTCGCCAGTCCCTGTTCGGAGCGCTACGCGACAGCGCTGTATCACAAGTTCGGAGTGCAACGCCACAAGACTGTGTCACGAGTGAATTTGATCTGTGTTAATTGTGTTTACGTACAGCGATAAAGACAGATTTGTCTACACGTGAGTACCTACCGTTATTGGCGGTATAATTATGTCCAAAAGATGGCTTCTTTTGAGTGCAGGGGAACTACAACCCCAGTCTCGTCTACAGTTCCTCGTAATCCTGAACCTAAGAAATCATACGCTATTGCTATGACTACTGTTGTGCTTCCAAGCAAAGAACAGGCAGTGCTGATTGATTCTCACGAAAGATTATCTATCAAAGTTTCCATCAGCAGGTTCGCTATTATAGTAAATGCTAATGATATTAGGTTTGGGTCTCGAATTTCAAACAATAGCGTATGTGTTTTCTTCAATACAAAACAAATAGTTAAATGTATTACTGATAACCACAGTTTCTTAAGAATTAACGAAATTAACGTTGCCATCAGATCTCTAATTAATAGATATAAGAAGATTATAATATATATTGTGTGTCCCATTATCCCTCACCAGGTCATTGATAATGAACTTAGTAAAAGAAACGTTCCAATTCAATCTAAAATATTCTTTCTCAAAGCTGGTATATCTGACCCTGGTTTTTCAAGCATTATGAGTTTTAAAAGACAGGTGTTTCTTCATCTTATTAATATGAAGAAATTTACTGAATCTACTACTGTATTTTTTGATGTCACAACTTATAGAATTTACTTTTCAACAGAAAACATAACCTATTTTATGTGTAAACAATCAGGGCATAATAGCAAATCATTGCCTCTCCAGAGGCACAATATTGAATGAAATGATCACAACCGAATCCAAAGAACGTGCTAATAGTGAAAAAAAAAAAAACTCACCACAAATGTGAACCTGTAGAGAAACAGTACTGTGTTCAAGAGCTGGTGGAAAATGGCACAACCATCTCTGAAAATGCAGGTGAACTAGTAGAAAAACAGAATTTGGTGAAAGTGCTAGTGATAAACAACACAAATTTTCCAATTTTTTGTAAGATAACACACTCATCTGAGACATCATCACAAAATGAATCAGAGTATAACAATGTTCACACTGAAAGCAATGAATCCACTAGACAACTTAAAAAAAGAAAAAGGAAGCTACCATCAAACAAGATAATCTATGCCCTAGAAATATGGAAGAACTTCTTGCATCCATAAAAAATAGTATTAATGAAACTGATAAATATTGTTTGAATTATGATGAATGCAAAAATTTCTTAGAAAACTCCTTTGGATCTAATACTCGCATTATAATAACTAAAGACCACCATAGACATCCAAGGCATTATTTTCATGATGATAGAAACGTACACAACTGTCACTGAAAGGGCAATTAAAAACAGGTTCATGAGACTTATTAACAAGTTAAAGAAAACCAACTGCAAACAAAAAGACCACAATGGAAGTATCTGATCCTACCCCTTTCACAAAATTAAAATGGAACAAATTACAATGGAACGTAACTTCCATACAAGATATGGAAGGGTACAAGTACTCTCTCAAAATTACAAGCCTTAAATAATATGCACCCAGGAATCTAATTTCAAGGCAAGTAGTAAAGGTATAAAAAGAGGGTTTAAATCTGTAAAATATTTAATATAATTTATCATAAGATATAATAAAAACTGTCACTCTTCGAATATGCCTACCGGGAGCGGTAGCTCAGTGCATCAACTGATGTTACTGCAGCACCTCTGACCGGGAGGTCCTAGGTTCGAGTCCTGACGGCAGCGGGATTTTCGGCACTAGCTTTTCAGCTAGGTCGAATTCAGTCGCTGTCTGGAGGAGGATTCTAGCGGCCGGCTGCTGTGATCGGTAGTTTTCCAAGGTTTCTCCGATCAACACCAGGCGAATGCCGAAGCAGTACCCTACCAAACGGGCCACGGACTGCGCGCGATCTGTCCTTCCTCTTCCTTGTCCAATCCTCTCCTCTTACACACACACTTACACTAGCATGCACTACACTACCACATATTCCGGGAGACCGGTCGGGAGGTTAGAGCTTGTCCCGGCTGGGGCGGTGCCCCGCTGGTGGGAGAGTCCTTGTAAGGGGAAACCCCACTAGCCGACGTTAGGTCGGCGCCGCATCTCGCCATCCAGCGGGGGAAAATCACCGCCATCCATCTCCCGAGAAAAATCATGCACTACACTAACGAGACTATTGACCAAAGCAGTTGACTCGCTCGGAAACATCATTCAATCAATCAAATATACCTTTTGGTGCTGTTGCAATATTAGTGAAATAATATTTGCCTTCAGAACAAATAAACATACAGATTTTGAAGCTGTTGCAATTAAAATCCAAGCCCCAATAACAATCAGTGTGTGTAATATGTACGTTCCCAGTAGCTGCTCTCTCGAAGCCAGTGAAGTTAAAGATGTGATTAGAAAACTTTCCAAACCTTTTATTCTACTTGGCGACTTCAATAGTCACACTACGTGGGGATCAAATGAATCCCACGTAAGAGGGCGTTGCATAGAATATGTTGACAAAGAGGACCTAATAATCTTGAATAATGGACAACCTACTCATTTTAAGGTGAGTAACGGACATCTCTTTGCAATTCACCTTACCTAATGCTCTATTTCTTCTTCTTCTTCCCCTGATGCCTCTCAGCGTCGGGTTAGCCATTTGACATACTCCTTTTGGTCTTGTGCCTTGCACTTCACCTGTCCTAGTGTAGCTCCGCTCCTTTGGCATATATTCTGTATATAGGCGACCCATCTTCCTTTTTGCTTTCCAGGTGGTCTCTTTCCCTTTGGCCTGGCTTCCATCATTTGTTTCGGCTTTGTATCCTCTGTCACTCTAATAACATATCCGTACCACTCTAGAGCCTTGTTTTCCATTTCTTTCAGGAAAGGAGTAACTTTTAGTTCCTCTCTGATTGTATTATTCCTTATTCCATCTCTTCTTGTTTTCCCTACTATCCTGCGTAGGAATTTCATTTCCACAGCTGTGACTCTACTTTCAGTTTTCGTATTATGTGGCATGCTTTCAGTTCCATATATAAATGTCGGTATGTATACGGACTTATAAATTTGGAGTTTTGTGCCTATATTAATTCTTAACAAGTTCTTATTTATTTGATAATACACAGAGTTTTCTTTCTTCACTCTATTATTCAGTCCTTCTTAATATTCAGTCCTTATTATTGCTCCTAGATACTCATAGCTTGTAACTTGCTCCATGCTTTCCTCTCTCCACTTGATGTACATTTCTTCCTTCTCTCTGCCTATACACATTACCTTGCTCTTATTGATGCTTATCTTCATACCCCTATTCTCCAGTGCATACCCACACTCAGTTATCATCTCTTGCAGCTCTCTTGGGTTTTTGGCGAGCAATAAAATATCGTCCGCATACACCAATGCTTGTATTCATACTGGTCTAATTTTCCAATTTCCAATTTTACATTTTTTAGTATCACTTTTGGTTTGTTTAATTGCCTGATCCATAAAGATTATACATAGTAAAAGGCTCTATGAATCTCCCTGTTTAACTCCTTTGCCGATTCTTAATTTCGCACTAAGTTGTCCATCCAGCCTTACAGTACCATACACATTTTTATAAATGCCTTTAATTACCCTTATCATTTTGCTGGAAACTTTTGCTTTCTCCAGTGCATCCCATAGTTCTTTCCTGGGTACTGTATCAAATGCCGACTTTCAATCTATGAAAGCAGTGCATATTGTTTTCCCCCTACTCAATGTTTTTTTCAAATATGCTTCTTAGAGTGTAAATATGGTCTTGTGTTTGTCTGTATGGTCTAAAGGCCCCCTTCTCCTCTTCCAAATCATCTTCTACCTCCGTCCTCAATTTCACTTCCACTATCTTGGAGTACTATTTACTCATACAGGATGACAAACAAATCGCCCTGTAATTTTCACAATTGACAGTGCTCCCCTTTTTATGTAGAGGTACTATTATATTTTGTTCCCATTCCCGCAGTATTCTTTCTTCTCTCCTTATCTGTTGACACAATGCTGTTATGCATGTCCTTCCCGTTTTCCCAATATACTTTATAATTTCTGGTGATATTCCGTCTGGACCAGCTGCCTTCCCAACTTGAATTCTTCTTATTGCCTCTTTTACATCTCTTTCCGTTATGGGATCCTCCTCCACCTCTGCTCCTCTCCCCTGTTGTCGCTCACTCACCAGGTTCGATTCGCCTTCCCCCTCTTTCCCATTTCCCAGTGGCTCATGGAGTTCTTGCCTCTCACTCAACTCCCTCCAGTCACCAGTGGCTGTCCTGTTATTATCATTAAAGACGTTTTCATAATAATTCCTCCAGGTTTATAGTACTTCTGTCTGTTCTGTCGTGTTGTTATTTGGATCCCTTATGCTTCTGACCGTTTTTTATGTTTCCCTCTTAGTCCATTTACTATCAGCCAAAAGTCTTTCTTTTTCTTATGGTACTTTTTCTCCAATTCTGTTGCAAACATTTCCCATGTCTCCGTCTTTGCCTTCTTCACTTCAGTTTTGCTCTATGTCTACTTTCTACGTACTTTTCCCAATCTTCTTGCGTCCTTGATACCATATATGAGGCATACGCTTTCTTTTTCTTCTTTACCCATTCCTTGACCACCTCGTTCCACCATTTAGTTCTTTTAAAACGCGTTTTTACTCTCTTCCCCTTTTCCTTCTTCATTCTTCCTCGATTTCTTCCCTAACCTCTCCCTGTTTCGTTTTCAGTCTTTCTTCAACTGCTTGTTCATATCTTTTCCTATTTTCCTCTATTCTCAATTTTTCACTTTTAATTTTAAAATATTTCTTAAAACGTTCTCTAGGTGGATTTTTAATGCGGGTTTTCATCACCACTAGTTTATGTTCCGTGCTTAATTCTGCACTTCTATACACTCTAATATCCATTACTGCATATCGAAATGACTCCGTATATGTAAAGTAATCAATCATACTTTAAACTATCATCTAGTTTCTTCTTGTTTCAAAGGTATATTTGTGTTTTTTTGTGGTAATCACTTATTTCCTATCAGCAATTGATTATCTATACAACATTCTAACATCCGCTCCCCATTATCATTCCTTGTTTTTTCCACTCCATATTTCCCCATACTACACTTTCCTTTCGGCGCATCCAATCCTATTCGGGCATTCCAGTCTCCCATTATTACCACATGGTCACTCGTCCCTTGTGTTTGTTCTCTGAAGTTCTCTCTGAAGTTCGGAATAGAATATTTCCTTTTCTATTATATCTTTACCTTCGGGTGGTGCATATACACTCACCAGTGCTACTCTTTCCTTTAATTATATGTCCACTCTCATAATTCTTTCACTTATCGGTTCCCAATTTATTACTCTCTTATTAATTTCCGGGTTCACGATAATGCCTACTGCCCTTGTTTTAATATCCACTCCGCTATATCTCATTACATACCCTTTATGCAATTCCACCTCTCCTGCTTCCTTCTTTTTAACTTCACTAATACCCAAAATCTTTAAATTGTACCATCTCCATCTCTTCCATCTTTCCATCTCTTCTACTATTTCCACTTCCTTCCCTGTTATTGATTCCATATGCCAATATTCATGTCCAATTCCTTGCTCGGTCGTCTAAGTTGTCTTTCTTGTCCGAGGCTCTTTAAGTTTCTCTGAATCTGCTATGAGAGTGAGTGGGTGATTGGCCCTACGTCACTCTGCCCAGTGGGGATGTCCCCTTTCCGCATCTAGGCCTGCGTGATTTTGTTCAGGGTTTTCTCCCCTAGCCTTTGGAGATCCCTCTCCTCCCTGCAAGGCAGCAGGTTGGTTTTCTGTCAGGGTTTCCTTCCCTTATTCCAATGCTTCCGTTTTCAGGCGCCGGAAACTTGCCCTCGTCCTGCTCTCATTAGCTCCAAGCTCTCACCTTAGAGAGCACCCAGGGGCCGCCACGGGGAGGAGAGAACAGGACTTGCTGACCCTTGACCCAAATCGGGTATTCCCATTACAGGAGGGCATTACTGGTGTTTTAGTGGTGTTTACTTGTGGGTAAAGGTAAACCCCCGCCAGGCCCAAGTCAGCCATCTGGCCCCCTTGCTCTATTTAAATTGCCATAAAATGCAACTAGTGTGTTCTTGAGCAGCCGCACGATAGTAATCACTTCCCAATATTCTTGTACATTGACGTCCTCCCTAGTAATTGTAATACTTTCGTAGGATCTCTTAAATAGAATTATGACAAAGGAAAATACTTGTATTTAAAATACGTATTCTTGATACTTCTGTGATTTGTATTGAAAATACATTTTTAAACATGTATTTTTTTTTGATCCCCGTTGAAAATTTGAATTTAAATATTCAGTCAAATCTGAAAAACACAAACGTCGATAACACAAATTTTTGATTTTTCGAAGCAATTTTTCATTATCTGCAGCAGTATTAAAAAGAACGATTCCGATAACTCAAAATATTAGTAAGTTGAAAAATGTATTGCAACGAATATTTCATCTGCCGGAATCCGTTGCGTGGAATGCGTCATCTGCTGGCGCCCCCGAACTGGATGGTTCACTGGATTGGATATTCGCTTTGAAGTAGAAGTGTGACGCGAGTTCCGGAAAGGTCCAGGAGGGCGCCAGCCAGGTATAAATTTGCCGCTGCCGGCAGCCTGAAGGGGAAGCTGCTATGAAGTGTGTGTATCGCGGTGAACAGTGGTGCAGCCGGTGAACAGCAGTGCAGTGGACTGTGGTCAGTGCTGTGAACTGTGATCAACACAGTGGACAGTGATCCGTGCATCGGACGGTGGTGAGTGCAATGGAATGTGCGACAGTGCGAAGGAAGTGAACAGTACAAAAATAAATAATCAAGAGACGTGAGCCGTGAAGACACTCTGCACATAAATCAAGTATTTTTAGTGTATTTATAAGAAAGAAAATAAACGTTTTTGTTAAAATAATATCTGTGAAAAAATGAATTATTGGATTTTAGATACTTCCTCACGGACGTTGCCACATTATGCATCACCAATTGTCTGGAAGGTAGTTGTGCGTAATGGTTAAAAGCTTGTGCAATAGCCGTTTATTTATTTATTTATTTATTTATTTATTTATTTATTTATTTATTTATTTATTTATTTATTTATTTATTTATTTATTTATTTATTTATTTATTTATTTATTTATTTATTTATTTATTTATTTATTTATTTATTTATTTATTTATTTATTTATTTATTTATTTATTTATTTATTTATTTATTTATTTATTTATTTATTTATTTATTTATTTATTTATTTATTTATTTATTTTATTTATTTATTTATTTATTTATTTATTTATTTATTTATTTTATTTATTTATTTATTTATTTATTTATTTATTTATTTATTTATTTATTTATTTATTTATTTATTTATTTATTTATTTAATTTATTTATTTTACGTCAAAAAGCAGTTAAAAATTGCGTATGACGTGCTGTGGGGAAAAGTGAATTGTGTGCACATTTTCAACATTCTGTGATCCCTACACTAAGTCATATACTACTTAAATTTTGAATTTTGAACCTTTAACCAATACTTTTCGAGAACTGCTGCCGATATCACTAGAGTCTTCTCCACAAAATTCAATATCAGACATTTCCCAAAATGTTAGACACGATATTCGTTTCGAAAGTAGTATTATTCCTTGACGAAGGACATAATGAGGATAAGTGACCAAATTGCTGCTGATTAACCCTTAAAATAAATTTTATTATATCAGAGGAAATATTTTTAACAATCCTTGGGAAAGACGCTCATTTGCTTTCTGTATTCAGACGCTCATATGCTTTCTGTATTTAAAATTCAACTATTATAGGCTTAGGTAGGATCACAGGACATTGTAAACGTGCACAGAATTCATTTCTCCTCATAGCACGTCATACACAGTTTATAACTCTTTTATATAAAATAAATAAATAAATAAATAAATAAGAAAAGAAAGAAAAAAAGAAGAAAAAAAGAAAAAAGAAAAAGAAAAAAAAGAAAAAAGAAAAAGAAAAAAAGAAGAAAAAGAAAAAGAAGAAAAAGAAGAAAAAGAAGAAAAAGAAGAAGGAAAAGAAAAGAAGAAAAAGAAAGAAAAAAGGAAAAAGGAAAAAGGAAAAAGGAAAAAGGAAAAAAGGAAAAGGAAAAGGAAAAAGGAAAAGAAAAAGGAAAAAAGGAAAAAAAAGGAAAGAAAAGGAAAAAAGGAAAAAAGGAAAAGAAAAGAAAATAAAAGAAACAAAGGAATAGAACAAATAACAAATATAAAAACAAAGAAATAAAATAAACAAAATGATGACAACAAAAAAAAATCTGGGACATGTGCTATCAAGTGAGCTAAGGTTGAATGATTTGTTCTGAATCCAAATTGAATATTTTAAAATCAAGAAACCAGAGTTGATTATTTTTTCAAAAATGTTGGACATGTTACACGTAATTTTCACTTTTTGATCTACCCTTACAAGGTTTAGGTACTGGAACTACTACTTCTGTTTTCAATAATTTTGGAAATATGTTCTTTGCCCAGATTAAATTGTATATTTTCAGAGGAAGTTCATTTCCTTCTGTAGGTGACTTTTGACGAGTATGTTGGGGATGCTATCAGGGCCAGGTGACGAATGTTTGAGTCAATAGTTGAAAAGAGGAGGAAGGAGTAATCCCTTAAGGAGATAGGAACATTTAAATGATGCTGTTGGAACTTCCTACAATGCGAACACAAATTTTAAGACACACTTGAAGTTAAAAATAATAAGCAGTCATATTATAAATTTTAAAATGCACACAATGGTGTATAATAGACAGTGAATTTCACTGGTTATTCATTTAACTAGGAACTGATCATTTCTTTTCACATTTTAGAGAATTCATCCTGGTGTGATGAGTGAATTTCAGAACTATAAAAATGGATGGTCAATGAACAGCACTGAGAATAGTGATATTAAAGCCAAGAAACTAAAACAAACGAATTTAACATCTTCTTTTTCAATACACAGGAAAAAGGAAACGAACAAACGAAATTTGATCTTGTTACAATATTCATTGTTAATGGAGCTACAATAGCACGCACGTTTTCGCGATATTGTTAATGGCTATGTAATATAATATGACAATTTGTCTTACTCCTTAACTATCATTTGAAAATCCAACAAACGAAGGATGAAAAATACACATAATTTTTAAATTCAAATGGTTAAACGAAAACAGACTTTTGCCATTGGATTCCGTGTATTTAAGTTTTACATAAATGTACCATCGGTGCACAATGCAAATTTTAGCCGTAAGTAATCTTATTAGTTCATATTAACGCGACCGAAAACCAGCCGTCATTCTCGCCTTCTGTTATCAGTGCGGCGTTACAACACTGGGTTACAAGAAGTATCAATGACCACTAATTTGTTTGGGATAGACATTTTGCCAATTAGTATTGTTGATAACGCTACAGAGAAAATGAAAATAGGAAGAAAAAATATAATATTTAAATATAATATTTAAATATAATATTTAAATATAATATTTAAATATAATATTTTTATATACATTAAAATTACTCGGTTTTTACATGTATTACATTTTATTCACACATCTTATTAAGCAACGCGAAATCATCTATTCCTTTTCACATTTAATTCAATTAAAGGAAGCAATTTAAAAGAGGATTTAAATAATTTTTAAAAGATTAATTTTAAAACTTATAACAAAAGCTTGAAGAAGGAGCGAACAAAGAAATATGAAATAATATACAAATTCTAACTTACGTAGCATCCAACTGCTTGGCACCACTATTCATTTTACGTTCAAGAACTAATTGGGAGCGGTCGACTATTTTTGTTGCCAAATTACTCAAAAAATACTCACATTTTTCACATGGTCTTATTTGAAGATCTGTTTTTGATGAACACATTTCTTTAAGAAAAAATATCTTTATAATTGTAGTTGTAGAGGAAGACGTCGAAAAACTTTTGAATTTTTTCAATTTTCGAAAAATCGGGGTTTTTAACCAACACGAGACCTGCATTCTCTTAAATGTCCTCCAGAGTATCCAAAACAAAATTTCATCAAAAACGATAGCGAGGTTGAGAAAAAATTGTTTAAACAGGACTAAAAATTGCCTATATTTCACGCAAATTACGCGTAAAATATTCAAATTTTTGAAAAATTGTGCATGAACTTATTTCAAAATATGTCTTTAAGGAACAGATTTTATTAAGGGAAAAATCTTTATCTTTAATGTTTTAGTTATAGAAAGACGCCGATTTTTTTTTTTTTAATTTTTACAATTTTCGAAGAATTAGTTTTTAACGAAAATGAGACCTGCAACATTCTCTTTATCGTCTTTTACACTATCCAACGACAAAATTTAATCAAAAACGATGGAGCCATTTTTTGAAAATGTGTCAGGTGTCAGGGGCCGCGACATCAGCCAGATCAATAGAAGAATGTCAATTTTGGAGAAAATCGGCTAAATGGATTAACTGCTAGAGTTATTCACATACACATGGACGGACAGACGTTTTGCCGTCAATAAATTGTTCGATATCAAGGACCCACAAAATATGGATTCTGGCAACACCACGGGTTAGAGGATTTTTTTCTAAACTTGGCAATTGAATTTTTCACATATGTGTTACCATGACCGTGTAATAAGAGTTTCTCCGCCAAAAATTCGCCATCTTTTCGCACAGCATTACGTAACTTTCTCTCTCCCGCGGGAGCGAGAAATTAGAAAGGTGCCAGACTCAAAAACTTGACAGATGTTTCTCTATGTATGTCGACGCGCTGAATCCGCATCCGAAGCTATAACTGTGCCTCCACCCTACAGGTATTTTTTAATAGCGAAAAACACATGCGAATACTAGATTTTGGTATCTTGTAGCATTATACTCTACAGAAGCCAAAAGTTGTCAAACGTAAGACTTAACAAGTGTTTCTTTTTGTATATCGACGCGCTGAATCCGAAGTCAAAATTGCGCCCCCACCTTCCAGTTGTTTTATAATAATAAAAAACGTTGGTGTTTCGTGATAAAAAAACTGGAGGGTGGTGGCGCAATTCTTGCTTCACATTGGGATTCGGCATATCGACATACATAAAGAAACATGTGTCAAGTCTGTAAACAACCGCAAAACAAAAAATAAAATTTCACAGGTGTTTTTTGCGATTTCAAAAACGAGGATGGTAGTGCAATTCTGGCTTCAGATTCGTATTCAGCGTGTCAACATACTTAGAGAAACATGTGTCACGTCTTTGGGTCTGACATTTTTTCTCTGTGTTATTACTGTCTGTTTATCACTTCTGTATTATATGTTTCCAAATTTCACATGACGTTTTCATTTTTGCACTTACCTCTTTAATAACAATCAATATGTTCTCTCTAGAATAGCACATGTTGATGGTTTATCAATTTCCACGCTTTTAACGTATGTTTGGCTCTTTAAACGTTGCGGCAGGAAGTATTATTCCGAAGGACAACATGGATAAGAGCCCAACATTTATTGCTTATTTGTCCTGTAAGCAGATTATTATTACATGGGAGCTCGTTTGCTTTTTTTCTCCTCTTCATTCATTCAAAATTCAAGTAGTATATGACTTAGTGTAAGGATCATAGAAGTTTAAAAATGTGCACACAATTCACTTCTCCACATAGCACGTCACACGCAATTTTAACTGTTTTTTGACGTTAAATAAATAAATAAATAAATAAATAAATAAATATCTTTTCTTTTTTTTTTTTCTTTTTTCTTTTTTTCTTTTTTCTTTTTTCTTCTTTTTTTTTTTTTTTTTTTTTTTTATTCTTTCTTTTTCTTATTTATTTATTTATTTATTTATTTTATATAAAAAGAGTTATAAACTGTGTATGACGTGCTATGAGGAGAAATGAATTCTGTGCACGTTTACAATGTCCTGTGATCCCTACCTAAGCCCTATAATAGTTGAATTTTAAATACAGAAAGCATATGAGCGTCTGAATACAGAAAGCAAATGAGCGTCTTTCCCAAGGATTGTTAAAAAAATATTTCCTCTGATATAATAAAATTTATTTTTAAGGGTTAATCAGCAGCAAATTTGGTCACTTATCCCTCATTATGTCCTTCGTCAAGGAATAATACTACTTTCGGAAACGAATATCGTGTCTAACATTTTTGGGGAAATGTCTGATATTGAATTTTGTGGGAGAAGACTCTTAGTGATATCGGCAGCAGTTCTCGAAAAGTATTGGTTAAAGGTTCAAAATTCAAAATTTAAGTAGTATATGACTTAGTGTAGGGATCACAGAATGTTGAAAATGTGCACACAATTCACTTTTCCCCACAGCACGTCATACGCAATTTTTAACTGCTTTTTGACGTAAAATAAATAAATTAAATAAATAAATAAATAAATAAATAAATAAATAAATAAATAAATAAATAAATAAATAAATAAATAAATAAATAAATAAATAAATAAATAAATAAATAAATAAATAAATAAATAAATAAATAAATAAATAAATAAAAGGTACAATAAATAAATAAATAAATAAATAAATAAATAAATAAATAAATAAATAAATAAATAAATAAATAAATAAATAAATAAATAAATAAATAAATAAATAAATAAATAAAAGGTACGAGTCACTGTTGCCGGATCGTTCACATTTATATCGTTATATTTCCAAACAATATTTTCTACAGAGTTTCTATTTGATTTGGTCGTATATTCCACATTGCTTTTATTTTTTTATTTGAGTCCAAAATATCCTGATTGTGTTTCATGATTTTAGCTTGCCTTAAGACTTTTCTTAAAAATGATTTGTATTTTTTAAAGTAGAGGAGGAAATCTTGAGATACATTATGATGTTTAGAAATGAGGGAAAGAATTCCCTTATTTTTACATGATTTACATGATAATAAAACTGAGAAAAAAATTACGTTTATCAAGAAATGTTCCATGAAGGGTTCCATTAAGGTACTTTTAACTATGTAGTTTCTCGAATCCCCTTTAAACGTATTACGTAGGTTGAGTTTAGAATACACCGCTTCCCCTCTTAAAAAATCCTCGCTACGCCTTGCTAGCTAGGTTGAATTCAGCCGCTATCTGAAGCAGAATTCTAGCGGCCGGCTACTCTGATGGATAGTTTTCTGTGTTTTCTCCTCTCAACAACAGGGGAATGCCTGAGCAGTACCGTAACGAACGGTTTCTCGTAACGAACTCGTAACGAACGAGCTGACGTAGGTCGGTGCCGGATCTCGCTGGGGATCAGCTGGGGAAGATCAACGCCACCTCCCGCGATGAAATCGCGCACTACACTTACGAGACTAATGATCTTAGCAGATAATGCGCTCGGAATCACTAATCAATAAATCCAACCAACCAATCAATTAAACCAATAAATTAAAACCAAATCTGTTTCCATTCTGTTAGGTTACTATATTGTTATCATTATATTTGAGGGTGGGATCCTTCCCCTGCTCGGCTGCCAGAAGTCAGAGGTAACTGAAAAGTTCCAATTTTTCCTACATGATATCAAGATCATTTGGGACATGTAAAAGCCATAGAAAACCTTTGGACATTTAGCAATATACAACGGCTGCAGTAATTTCTAGGTAAGGTGTGTATATTTTTCAAAGAAAAAGGGACACAATGTATAAACAACCAAACAAATGTTTAATGCTTTTGTTATTTAAAAGCATCAGAAAAAGTGAAATACAGTAAAACATTTCTTAAGGAGGCCTTTAAATTTAACTTAATATATCACTGATCTTTGCTGCTTGTCATAAACTTGTTAGATGAATGTATTTTTTATGGTGAAGAATGATTAACTAGTACAAAGTCATGAAATTTCACACAATCCCTACTGAAAAAATATATTTACAATGAGCGTAGATTTTACAGGTTCGACGGATAACCGTTTCTTTTCAATAGTACATACAGTGTTCATCCTGGAAAATAGTCTTTCAATACTAGCATTTCTACCAGGAATACAGCAAAAAATTCAACAATCTTGAAAGTTATTAAAGCTTTCATACCAAACTTCAATAGTAATTTTTTCTTTTAATTCGTGTCTCTCCGTAATAGCCTAATTCAAAATCATCGACTCATCAAATAGGTCATTTTCATCGATGTTGGTGTTTCGGAAGCCTTCAATAATGGTTGTATTTTCCTGCATATATTTTTCCAAGATTGGCTTCTAGATTCCCTTCATGTACATTAACCCTTTGCGCTCGGCTTTGAAGAGCACATTGTGAACTCTACGGGTCGAATGGCATCTGTTAGATGACAAAAGGGAAATGCTTCCTAGCTCGCCGGTGGTATTCAGATGGCTGACCGTTCAGATCGAAAGGCATCTCCTAGATGACACCTTAAATTTACTGTTAAGCTCCTAAGGCATCTGGAGGATGACTATATTCTTAGATTGCGCCAACAACGTATGATCTTCCTAAACAATGCCACAGCATTCCGCACTAATCTTCGAATGGTAATTGAAGCCAGGAATGAAGCACTTTCGAGGAAAGCATTTCTCAAGCATTTATTGAAGCAGTATCTTCCGAGATCTGTGCTTCGCCTTCAACAGTGACTTAGGAAAAATATTTTTTAATTCCTCGAATACTACTTACGTAGTATAGAGGAAGTAATGCAATACTGCGTCAAAAATCTGCAATTCCTTGCAAGAAAAACTCATATTGTGGGGTATTAACATCGAAAAGATGGATAATATAGAGTAAATTACCTCATCTGACACGTTATGTACTCAGCATTCCCATTCGACGACAGCTAAACTGTGTGTGTGTGTGTGTGTGTGTGTGTGTTTTACGAGGGTAGGTGGAAATCTTCAAAAGACACCATGCGGCCCGTACCACATGATAGTGTGAGATTTTTACCCACTAAAACCAACCTCCCTTCTCCTCCATCCTCCCCGTGGAACCGCCGTTAGGCATTACATCACGGGGAGAGGATTAGAGTGGCTTAGTCACAAGCCACTTCTCTTCGTCAAAACGTAGGAAGGATCAAACGAGGATCAATCCACTTGCCTTCTTTCCCTTTCTATTCTCCGGAGCTCAGCTATTATGGTCTGCGCATATGAGCTCACCGCATCCCAGTTGGTTTCTGAGGCGAGCATGCACCCAACCATTGCTTCGGGTGTCAGCGGGTCGATCCCGAGTATACTCATAACGTGCCGTCGCTGCTGATGGTATCGCGGGCACTGGAAGAACACATGCTCGGCGTCTTCGACAGCAGGTTCACATAATGGACAGAATGGGGTATCCTCCAGCTTGAACCTGTGGAGATATGCCAGAAAGCATCCGTGTCCAGACAACAGCTGTGTCAAGAAGAAATTTACTTCGCCGTGTTTACGGTTGATCCACGGTGCAATGGAGGGAATCATGCGGTATGTCCATCTTCCTTAATGGACTTGTCCCATCGATCTTGCCATTCGAGCAGTGTTGTCGAGCAGTCTGGGTTCTCCTCTTCTTTGTGATATCGCCTCCGTCTTTCCTGCGCCAAGATATCTACAGGAGGCATCCCGCGATGACGCACACTGCATCGTTTGACACAGTGCGGAATGCACAAGCTACCCGAAATGCTGATAACCTGTACACTGACGTCATCCCTCGGATGTAACTATTTATCGACATGGAGTTGGCCCATACTGGGGCTCCATAGAGCAAGACGGACCTCAGAACCAAGGCCAGAAGCTTCCGTTTCTCCTGACAGGGCCCTATGTTGGGCATTAGTCTCGACAATGCTGCATTAATTACCGCAGCTTTATTGCTGGCGTACTTCAGGTGGTCAGCAAATGTCAGACGGCGTCAATCATGAGACCAAGATATTTGATCGACGGCTGCGATGCAATATGGCGGTCTCCGACTTTGAAGTGATAGTTTCTCTTTTTCCTGCTAGTGACTAGGATAACCTCAGTCTTGTGCTCAGCTAACTGCAGCCCTGAGGACTTCAACCACTGACTAACAATAGCGATCGCTTCGTTGCAAATATACACAATTTCCTCAATGTACTTTGCAACGGCGACGATAGCAATGTCGTCCGAGATACCAATAATACTGGTTCCTTCTGGGAGGGGAAGCCGAAGAACCTCGTCATACATCACATTCCATAATGGTGGACCCAATACCGACCCTTGCGGGACACCAGCGTGATATTATGTACCTTCGGCCCATTATTTGTATTGTAAATCAGGGCTCTATTACTCAGATACTCGGCCACAATCTTCCTCAGATACGTTGGTACATTAAATCTGCGGAGAGCTTGGTGAATATTACTCCACCTGGCCGAGTTGAATGCATTTTTAATATCTAACGTAACGACAGCACAGTACTGTTTGGGCCTCTCTTCCATCTACTTCTCCAATTGCTTGTCGGCGGTGTTAATGGAAGCTGGACTGCGTCAACAGTCGAGCGGGCTCTGCGGAAACCATACTGATTTTCTGAAGGCCTCCTCCTCCTCCACATCTTTTCTAGTCTGGTACTAATAATTCTCTCCAGAACCTTGCCAGCTGTGTCAAGCATACACAATGGCCGGTATGATGATGGATCTTCGGGTGATTTATTCCCCTTAGGAGGATCTTTCTGGATACACCCCTTTCCTCAAGCACGAATAATAAAGATCCACAAAGATGTCGGTGTGAGCGAGTATCGCAGTCTTGAGGGCAATATTGGGAATGTTATCCGGTCCGGGAGCCTTTGTGTTCTGATTCTGCTGATTGCGTGCAGAATTTCTTCTTGCGTGACTGGAGGAATTATTTCTAGCTCAGATAACGCTATATTAACTGAGTCACCGGGGTGGCTCAGGAATAGGCTGTCACAATTCTGAGCAGCATACTGGGGCAGTTGGAGAACGTAGGTGCCGCTGTCTTAACCTACACATGACCGTCTTGTACGACCTACCCCATGGATCCTTTTCCACCTCGTCACACAGGCTTTTGGAGCATAAGCGTTTGCTCTTGCGAATTTCTATCTTCAACTGGCTTCGAGCGAGTTTGTATTGCTCTTGCAATTGAGGAAAGTTGTCTCTGCCACGAGCTCTCTGGTACTGTCTTCTGGCTCAAAGGCACCTCCGTCGTAATTGGGCGATTTCCTCAGTCCACCAGTAAACTGGTGAACGTCGAGAGATTGCGCCCGTCTAGACATAGCCGCATCACAGGCTTTGGTTATCCATTTCATCACCTGCCCAGCTTTGTCATCTGCGGTACCTGTTGGCACTATCGTCTCCAAACATTGTCGGAAAACTTCTTCGTCGAACGTTTTGCATTCCACCAGCTGGCTGATATTTCGGCACAAAATTATCCCTCCGCTGATTTTTCACCTCGTACAAAAGTGCCTGGTGGTCACTGGGCATAGTGTTCACTAACTCTCCAGAACACGCCCATTCTCAAAGATTATCTGACATGAACGTCAGATCCACAACAGATCCCACGCCCCTCGGCGGAAGGTGTTATGTCTCCTGTGTTGGCAAGCTCTACATTCAGAAGGGAGAGGATGCCAGAACTGCTCGACCTCGCTCATTAGTGGACGAACTACCCCACTCAACCGCCCAGGCGTTGAAATCTCCAGCTATCACCAAGGGGCTTCGTCCTCTTGCGTCGTACACTAAGCGGTCAAGGAACTGCTCAAACTCGTCCATTGTCGCGTTTGGTGAGGCATAACAGCTGTAGATGTAAACGCCGTTGATTTTACCCAGACAAATCCAGCTCCGGGTCTCGTCATTACTTGCTGGAATGTGTTTTCCACAGGCCCAGATTGCCGCCTGGTTGTGAAGGTCAGATACCCACGCTGTATCTTCACGGTTAGTATACTGCTCGCATACTATTGCTAAATCAGCCTCCCATTCCCTAACCGACTGTGCCAGGATATCCTGGGCGACTGCGCAATGGTTGAGATTGAGTTGTATAATTCTCATTTTCTATCCGTTATTGCTTTCTGCGCTTTTTGGTACGATGGACACCTGCTGCACCAGTAGCATGTCTGCCTTGTTTCCTTTCACAAAGCAAGCACTTTGCGATGGCCAACAATTTGTTAGCCACCGCAACAGGTGTCCAAAATCCAAACATCTGTAACACCTCAGGGGGACCTTCTTCTCACGCAGAGTGCAGTACACCCATCCTATTCTTATTTTACCGATGGCCAACAATTTGTTAGCCACCGCAACAGGAACGCTGATTATTGCTACCTGTGTTCCACCATAGGATGGTCTTAGGGATTTGACCACAGTAGCTGGGAGATCACTGGCTTCGGGAAGTTTGTCCACCAGAGCCCTATGCACTTCCTCTTTAGTTGTGACCTCATCCAGGTCCTTCACCTGAATAGTCACGGTGTGAGTGAGCGCCCTCACATCAGCGTCCGATCCAAACACCTTCTTTACAGATGACTGAAAATCTGTAGTTTGTCCTCCAGCAGACCGCTTCAGTTGCAAAAGGAGATCGCCGCCAGCTGTCTTCCGGATGTGCGTGACATTCTCGCCCAGATCTTTAAGCTCAGGGTCAGTTTTCATTTTTTTAGAACGCTTACGCGTTCTCTTACGAGTGACGCGTCGTCCTTTTTTGATCATCAGGGCATCTGGTCTGGGTGGCCTTTTCCGCGTTTTAGAACGCTTACGCGTTCTCTTACGAGTGACCACTTGCCACTCGGGCTCTTCTCGTGCCACTTCGGGATCTTCTCGTGTTATTTCCGCAGAAGGTATTTCTGCCCGGATTTTATCTCCGTTTTTCGCAGACTCCTTCCTTACCTTGGGCACCTGGGAGTTCGGGGTTTCGCGAAGGATCGCTTCTCGTTACTAGTACTCCGCAGCCACCTTCTCAGGGACGTCTGAGTGCACTCTTCCTTCCCAGTAGTTTTGTTGCACTGAGGATCTGGTCTGGGTGATCCTCCTTTTTGCAGTGCTACCACCTCGTTAAAGTGCGTATGGATCGAATACGCCAATTTCTTGATCTCACCATGAACATTATGGCGAGGCTTAACAAAATTGAGAAGCTCAGTTATTTTCTTCTCAAGGCTACACAATGCCTGTTGTTTCGCAAGATCATCACTAGTAGCAAAGGATACTACAGCAGCCCAGTGGTCCACTGCTGAAGTACTGCGGTCGCTGGTTGACGACGCCTGGGAGCCGGCTTGCTCGCTCCCAACAGACGCCGGTACTGGGGATCCGGGCCCCTGCACCGTAAACTGAGATCCCAAAAGACCTTCCATATTGGTTTTGACTGGGGTGTCCTTCCCGCCTGTTGGTCCGTGAGAGGTATTTTAATTGCCTCTTGACCTCTATATCTAGAGATTCCTCCCTGTACGCCACCTGGGGACACGTCGCTTAGGGGTTACAGGCTCCCCCGGCTTCACCCTTTGTGACCAACCCCTATCCCGTTTGGGCGCTCCAGTACGGCGGTTACATGCCATTCCGACAGGAGACTTGTCAGAACCCCTTCTCTCGTCTGTTGGTCGACCCATACCGTCAGTGGGATTGGTTACCACAGCCTTGGCACGGTTACTCGACTCGACAGGGTCCACCTCTTGAAGGTGAGAGCGGAGTTAGGATGGAGAGGCTAGGAGACTCTCTTCCGAGAGACTTGTAATCGCATCACATCCCTTTGGACCCCTGTGTGTGTGTGTGTGTGTGTGTGTTAAGTTAATTTTCGTTTAAATACTTAAATTTTCGAAAGTTGCGAAAATTAAAAAGTTTTCAGCGTCTTCCTATAACAATAATATGGAAGATAGAGATTATTGTCTTTAATGAAAGATTTTCTTAAAATATTGATCTCGAAATAAGATCATATATAATTTTTCGAAAATATGCGGGTTTTTTTTCGTTTTTTTCCACGAAATGTAGCCAATCCTCCAACATTTATTTTCTGGGAAACTGCTCCAATTTTTTATCGAATAGTGCAAAGTACGAAGTAACGGGAATTTATATTTTCCCTCAAAACACGTGTCCAAACCTTGTCTTTACATATTTCGTCAGGTAGAACAAAGGACGCGTAAAACTGGCGCAGTTCATACTCAACTCTCTTAATTTTTGAAAATTTTCAACGCTAGAAATAATACGAGAAGGAACGATCCGTTGTAACACCACAAGTTTTGGAGTAACAGATAGAAGAGATAAGATGGAAAAACATCAATGGACAATTGCAGAAAAAAGTGATACTTCTTCCAAAAACGTCTCTTTGGACTACGAAAGAAAATAAAAGAATGTTGGACGGATAATGAAAGTAGAATTCACAGAGCCAGAAGTGAATAAAAATCTAGAAGTATCAGCAAAAAACTACAATTTTTTACTGCAAATATTGTTGTGAAAACCCCGCACTATCCTACATAGTGTATCCAAAAAGTAATTGTTTCAATTACCCGTACCATTTCGAATGATACAACAAAACAAACATTTTCATTAATCTATATAATAATGCAATTCATTTATCTAATAAATAGGAGTTCAAGCATTATAATGGTGAGATGTAGAACGAAGATAATATATTTATTTTTCCTTTGTTTATGTATAAAGAATAAGTGGAAAATATTTTACTAATGTTAGCATGTTTAATAAACATTGTTTTTTTCTCCTCTCACTCAAAGAACTAGTTCAGGTGGTAGAATAGGCCATTCCTGAGTCAATTGTTTGCTTATTAGCAATGTTTTGATATTTTCATGTAGCAACTAGTGGATAAAAATCTGAGTATAGAACAAAAAACATAAACCAAATTGAAAATGACCAAATTATGGACAGTGATCTTTCATAACGCTGTATGATTTTGTGCTCATAAGTTTCGTATAATAAATATATATATGTTCTCAACTGTGACTAACAAAAACAAAAACAAAAAAAAAACACAAGCTTCTCTGTTTCTTTCCTATCTTAAGACTCTCCGTAGAAAATTTCGTAAGCCTTTCGAGTAAGTATAGCTTATAAGTAAAATATTGTTTCGTCAATATTAAATAAACTGTTTTGGTATGAAGATCATTTTAACGCAATTCAAACTTACAAAAAATGTTGTAGACAAATCTCAATTGGAAAAAGTTAAAATATACCCAACCGTGCACTGTCACGACCTTCTGCCTATTACCGCAAAATAATACGGGTGCTGACGACATTGCATCGCGACGTGCACCACACGCACAACGCACGGTGGTCTGAAGAGGCCCGAAACGCGCGCATAGGCACCAAATTTTATTTTGTGAAAAACGGTTATTTCTTGGTAAATGTCAATTCTACATACTTCAAATGACTAGAAACCAGGAAAAATAATAATTTTCATCAATGATTACAGCCACACGACGCCCTCAAAGCCAAGCGTTTCAGCCCAAGAAAAATTCAGCTACCCAAGCAGAGAAAATATACCTATCTTTGATTGTTTATAAATTTTTTCCTAATGAACTTTTCAACTTCCAGAAATTATATGAACTTTAATATACCTTTCTAAATATATTAAAGCAGTTTCAGTGTGATTTTTTTATTTTTCATTAAATTAATTGTTACGTAATTAAGGTATGTAAAAACTGCTCATTCTTTTGAATGAGTAAATTTTCACAGGCGATTAAAAAAAAACAGCCAAAAACACATTTCCAAAATTAATATATATTTTTAAGTGAACATTATTGAACAATTTTCAGTTGAGAACAGCTGCCCAGATCTGCCTCTTTCGAAATTACCACCGTTTAAAGTTTGCATTAAGTGTTTGGAAAGAGCACCATTACCTCCGGACATAATACCGAAATCGTTTACTTCTTGAAAATTTATTATCTTCTCAACTTCCAGATTTTCATTAATTACATATCATTTTCAATATCTTTTCAAAATTATTCCTTCTTTCAATTTGCCAAATTTCTGTGTTTTTCAATCAATTTAAACATTGGAAATTAAGATCTGTAGAACTGAAACATACAATAAGTGAATTTTGACGGGCAATAACATTAAAACAACTGAACACATCTCGGCCAAATTAATGCATGTTATTAAGTGAACAATTGTAAATATTTTTACATTGATAACAACCGCCTTGGTGAATCAAAATGGCGTCCATTTATAGTTTAGATCACGAGGATGAAAACAGCGCCATTCCCAGAACTATGTGATCTTTGACGGACAATTACACAAAAACGATTAAAAACACTTCTTTAGAATTAATAACTATTATTAATTGGGCATTTGTTGATGTTTTTACGTTAAAAACAGCCGCCCTGACCTGCCTGTTTAACAATAGTGACCATTTAAAGACTACATGATGAGGATTGAAAGAAGCGCCTTACCAAAAGTAAGTGATTTTTGACGGGCAATTACAAAAAAACAACTAAAAACACTTCCATGAAAATAATAAATATTATTAAGGGGACATATGAGAAAATATTTTTGTTAATAACAGTCGCCTCGGCCTGCCTTTTCGAAAATGGCGAAGGTTTAAACTTTGCTGGACCAGCTTTGAAAAAATGTACCATTTCTAATAACTAAGTGATCTTCAACGGGTAATTAAACAAAAGCAAATAAAAACAGTTCCATGAAATTAATAACTATTATTAAATGGACATTTGTTAATATTTTTTCGATAACAAAAGCCGCCTCGGCTTGCCTGTTTTAAAATGGCGACCGTTTAAAATTTTCATAATAAGGATTGAAAGAAAGCGCCTTACCAATAGTAAGTGATTTTTGACGGGCAATTACACAAACATAACTAAAAACACTTCCATGAAATTAATAAATGTTAAATCCTTGTTTCATGTAATATTTTGGCAATTGATATTCTATTATGTCATCTGTATTATATTCTTGGTGACTAAAAACTCTTGTTGGTATATACAGTTTTCTTCCGTAATATTTAATCAACTTCATGTCATAGTTGGCGTACACTTTATCAACATTTTCATTTGAATACTGAGCAACTTGGTGGTAACTTAACTAACAGCATTCGATTGGTCGTCGGAATCAGAATTCAATATTGGTGTCGTCGGAATCAGAATTCAATAGATGTGAAGGATATGCTGCAAAAATTCTCGGAACAGCTTTTTCTCTGTCTTCTGTTCTCGCCGGTTAAGTCAATATCTTCTGGACGAAAATGTTGGGAGCAAACATCAGATGCAGAGGTTGGTTGCCAGTTTTCCTTTCTAATGCCATTAACCGAGCTTTTTTTGTAATCTTCTCGCATTAGAAATCTAATCAAAATCAGAACAAAACGGCATTGGAGGTTAGGGTCAACTTTACAAATCATTCCTCATGGACATTAATACACACAAACCTTTTCTTTTCCTAGCCAATTTTAATAGGTTGTTAAATCATACGATCTTGACATCAAAAATCGTCAACAGTCGATAAAATTCAGTTACTAGGTAGTAATGAAAAGGGAACTTAGCGGTGTAATGAAATTCCAATTTCTTTCTCCTTATGTCACTTGAAGATTCGAAAAGAATTGCCTCCAAACAGCACACAGTATTCGCATTCGCGAAATTAACAAAGACAACGAAACCATTCGAAATGAGAAAAAATATCATTAATTTAACACATACAGCATGAGCAGCGAACGAATCTGTAGCAACAAAAGATGGCGACGAGCGCAAGATTTTTGGCTTCACTAGCGCCAATGTTACGAGCGTTGAACGTTGAACGAGCAATGAACGAGTGTTAGAACGTTGCCAGTCTAGTATTTTGTGTCTGTGCACTGAAGTAGTAGACTGAAAATCGTGCCATTTGTGTTGAAATACTGTAATTGATACGTTCAGAATGGGTAGAAGAAAGTATTCATGGCAACATTTCCAGGTATGAAGGAAAACGAATAGAGAATTTCTATCCCTTTTAAAATATAGATGGTACGGTAATAGACCTTGCTTGCCATTGATATGGAATAAGAAGAATTTTGATTAGAAAATCCTGCTTAAAAGGGGAATGTGCAAGCATAGAAATTAAAGATAAACAATGAATATGGTCCAAACAACGAAAGTGTGCAGATTCTTAAAGTTAAAGTGGACACTACCGGTCCCGAACTAGGTGTAGTACCGTTAGGATATTTAGTCAAGAACATTAAAACCAAAGAAAAACATCTGCTTAGTGCACATCAAGTTCATAAATTATATCCTAATTGCCTCATAAAATATTATGAGAAGAGACTTGTGTTTGAGAAGGAGAAAACAAGATGTTAATGAAAAAGCTTTTTTTGTTTTCATATTGTATTATAAAGTATTAATGAACACCAAAAAGTTAATGTACGTTGTACAGACATGAAATGCACATTTTTAAGTTTATAATACATGTAACAGATTTTATTACAATTGGAGAAGGGTAAGATATTTTTTTCACACAAATACAATTTTATAATTGCTTAGTTAATTAATTATGTGCAAATGAAACTCGTACTTGAAAACCACAAGAAAATCTCCATGATATATAACCACAAAACAAGAAAAAAGTCAAAACTTTTATTTACCGCATCACAGTACCAAACTAGATAGTGCAACATACTGGCAATATGGAACTACATCTGTAAAACTAGATGCAAAATACTTTAATATAATGTCAAATTCTTGCTGGAGAGTCTCATGAAAAATAATCGTTTACTGGACAGAGATTAATTTGAAAGTAAGAGATGTATTGCTGTGTGCTGCAGTAAAAGTACTATGATTGCTGAAAAATACTTCCATTTCTGAACTTCATATTATATTATGTATGCTTTCAAAAAGAGTAAGCCATAAATATGTTGAACTATTTGTCTTTATGTTGCACAAAAAAGTAGTAATTGTGAAAAATGGCTACATGTTAGAGAACAAGTTAGTTTTTTTTGATGTGAGAATAAGTGTATTTTGCAAAGGAGAGGTATTTTGTAGAAAACTCCAAAATGATGCAGATCAATGTTATTATGCTTTTACAAATCATATGTCTGACAATCATTATCTCATGTAATATGGAAGCTCAAAAACATTTAATATTAATGTTATTGAATGTTATTATAGCTGCAATTCTATGTTTACAGTTAGAACCAATAAAACTACAGTGAACTGATTTAAGTATAATGCTCTTGCATTGATATCATAACTTTTGAACTAATAAAACCTATTATACCTGCAAGTTGGAATAAACTCTTAGATAAAGTTGAAACTAATAGAAACCCACAAAATGGACCACATGTTCCAGAGAAGATTCAGATTCTTTGGAGAGTAGTAATAAATCTAATATTGAAATAGAATTGCTTTATCTTTTATAGTGTTAATTCAAAATCGTTTGATTCTGGGTAACTGCTTCTTCAGTCTCACATTTTTTCATTCAACTCGAGACACTGTTTAATTATTATTTTAAGATGAAAATAATTTATAGAAAAGCAAAATTGAATTAAAAAACTGGCGCAGCAACACTGCCAATCACGAGAAAGTGTGATCAAGTGAATCAACAGTGGTACACAACATGAAGCTGAAACTTACATTTGGGTGGTGTTAACAAAATGACCAAGATAATATTTAATAAATTTTTAGAAATAAAACTTTGAGTCATTAATTTATCACATTGTACAAAAGTATCCCACAACAATCATAAGGCAACATTTTCACAGTACTCTCTATCACCAAAGGTAAAATATGCATTTATCACAATATCTGGAGTATCACATTTGTTATTTCAATGATTATATAGATAGATGTTGAATATTGTGAAAATATAGAATCGATTTTCAAACAATCCAGTGAGGTCATTTATACTAGGTTTAATAAAACTTTAACACTCTACCATTTTTATACTATACATTTAAGACCATACATGAATACTAAGTTTTAATTAAATTCCAGTCTTGTGATCAGATTTTTAGATTTTTATTTAGTGATGTAGTATGATGAAACAAATGTATAAAAATATCTGACTTAATTGTTTTTTTAGACATCAATGTATTTAGATTTTAAGATTTATAATGATATTAGTTTCTTATTCAAAAACTTAAGAGCAGAAATCTTAGATTTTAAAGAAACATGTTCATAATTATGATTAAGGTAAGGATAAAAGAAATTGAACTTGGTGCAAGAATTTCAAAAAATCTGTGTTGAACTCTTTTTTAATCAATTAATGTGTGGTGAACAAACAGTAGTAGTAAACAACAAATGCTATGTAAAGGTAACAACAAATGTGGTGTAAACAAAACAGTAAATGTGATCTAAAGACTTTTTAATGGTACTAGACTATTATGTATTGCTTTACAAGTTCCCATCATTAAACCAAGTTGTTTCAAATATTTTTGTATAATCATATTAATGTTTATATAATTTCTGTTCATTATTGTAAGCACAAAATCTGTATTGAATAAAAATGTTTGAATAAACATCATTCATAGACTTACAAAACTAAAAATGTTGTATATTTACATTTGTTAAGGTTAATGTATAAACCATTTGAAAGACCCAAACAATTAACAGCCAATAGATCTTCTAGTAAATCCTCTATGGCATTGTTAGATTTGATATATTTGAACAGTTTCCATCATCAACAAACAGTGAAAACTCAATGTTTTAAAACACTACGTTAATTTTGTTTATAAATATAAGAAATAGGAGTACAACATGTGAATCTTGAGGTGATGGAACATGAGCATCAGAAATAAAATTTTGTATTAACAAATTGATTTCTTTTAAATAAATACCTCGAAAACCAATCAAGAAGTGATTATAGTATAATAAATAAATCAAGAAATTGGTATGTAATGTAGTTTTATTTTTCATTTGAACATAGTAAGTGAATACAATACGGAACACAAACGTTTCTAATTTAAATGCAAGGAATTTCACTTTTAGGGAAAAAAGAAGAGTATTACTCAAGTAACTATATAACAATTAAACAAAAATTAATTTTATTCTTTGTTTATCCTTCAATAAATTACAATTCTGTATATCACTCTCAGTGTTTGGGCATCGCACAGTGTGTAATTTTGGCCAACTACCTGGAAAAAATTAAATTTTCGACTGAACTGAAATAGTAAAATTGTCAATAGTATTCAAAGAATATAATCTTAAATTTTGAAGCAATCCAGAATAGTATGCATTTAATAAAATAACCTGCCAAATTTCAGTCACTTTAGAACTGGTTATTAATTTGTTAAGAAAACATATTTGACTCATCCAATAAAATGAAGGCCAAACATTTTGGCTCACACTAAAGTGAAAAAGTCTCCCACCTTTCACAATACTAAAACTATGATTTATCCTGACCACTCACTACATTTACTAGCTGTTGTTGAGTGCACATTCTTCTCTACAATTTTTTATTGTTGCATTCAGGTGATAACAACAGTTCAGTTATGACATTAACATGTTGGGAGTGTAGTATTTGTAAATGCAGTTCAATAATGAGCTTATACATTGTCAAATGGTCAAAGAGGTTCCTAAGCAGTAAGATTGATTCAAATTGCAGACACAGCAGGTAAATCAATGCTGGGCAGAATAATACATTTTGATTTCAGTTTTTTAATTAATTTAACTAATTTGATCTGATTTTTAGTGTGTGTTTGTACATCGAGATTACAGAAATTGGAATAACATAAGTAAAAAATATAAATATGATTTATGCTGGTGATTTCTTCCGTTTACTTTTTTGATTTTAATAGTATGTAAACTATTTATTAATTTTATGAAGATGAATTTTGTGCTGGTAGATGCAGAACTCGGGGGAGTGTAATTGAAGGGGCTAATAGAATTTGAACCTTTTGTAACTAAATTAATATAAGCGTAAAAACAAGAATATTAAATTTGTAAAATGAAAGGTTAAAAGAAATAAACAAAAAATACATTTGAAAATAATTTTTAACTTCATATTTAACGATAATTTAAATAAATCTTGGCGTTTTTATAAAAATATGTGAATAAATTATTTTTTTGAGATCAGTTGTCAAATTTGTTATTTATATGTATTTGTGAAACAATTCTAAAGTAACTTTTAAAATAATTACTGATGCTCTTAAACACATTCTTAGTCTCCTTGTGTATGTAATTCACCTGAACACATAAATGTTTACATACACAAGTGTTTACATAAATGTTTCATTATCATCTGTTGAATTAAGTTTCTGTCAATATATTACATTGTGAATTATGTTATAGTTAACACATTTTACTTTACTAAATAAATATTTTAATGTTAAATTCTAATATTTTATTTTTAGGTACATGCTTTTTTAGAATATTCATTTTATATGTTATGTACATTTTAGGTACGTGTATATAATATAAAGTAATGTATATGTAATGCACCTATAATATATAACTTATTTTATTCAACAACAATGCAGGCATTATTGATGTATTTATATCTACCGTAATAACAATCAGATTGCAAAATTTAAAGGCTTTTGAGAGTTTTTGTGTAATTTCTTGTAAAATTTAATTATCACTAAATTCGTAGTTTTATGCAATTATTTTCATTTTTACAGGTCTGGTTGTAGTAGGGTAACTCTCCATATCTGTAGTCGGATCAAAATTAAATATGAATATTCTATTAATAGCAAGTACTACGCATAACCCATTCCTATACCAGTCAACGATCAGTAACTTGTAACACCATTAAGGAATGCTTAAATACACCACGGACGTCTGACTCCTTCAACCAGTATAACTCTGTACGCCGACTCGGAAGGCCGGCACCTTTCATCATTTTCGTCCGAATACGTCATGACGGTAGGCTTGTTCCTCCAACCTGTGTTGCTCGCTTACATGATGAGTGGCCGCTCAGGCTGGCAGGCCCCGGCGAGAAGATAGAGAGCGCTGACTGGCTACGACGTGACGAGACTTGACTAATATAGTAATTACTCAGTAACAGTAAAGATAGTAATTGCTCAGTAACGGAGGATTACTCCAGAGAATGCGCTCAACGCACAAGGGGTAAAGAGACGCGTTGCGTCAACGATGCAACAAATAAAAAAAAACTCTTCCGACAAGGTTGCTTAGGCTCTGCAGCTTCTATCCGTGCACTTCAATAGAGTGAATTCAGAGGATGCAACAAGAGGACTCTGATGCAATGTTTCGTTCAACAATCTCAAATCACGAGGAAACAGGAACAGTGAACATGGTTGGGCCTATATTATCATGCGTTCCCTTATTTGCAGTATAATGAATTAGGTATATACTGCAACTGTTCTTTTTCTCGTGTGAATAACGCCTGAAAGTGAATGTTTTTGCAATAAAAATGGAAACAGATCTAAACAAGACGGCAAACTTTGGAATTGATTTAGGTGTAGTTTGATTGCTTCAGATTTTTTACAGTTATGTCAAAACCGAGCTGAAGGCGTTGTGAATAATGGTATCCCAACCACTAATATTGCGATAAGCTAAACCTGGCGTCGCCCTCGGCCTCATTTCGGGCGCGTTTCTTTTTCTAAAATGTATCCATTGTCAGCAGGGAAGACTTATCTTCTTCTTTCGCACTTCCTCGAGTAACTCCTTAGAAAGTTACTTTTAGGATAGGCAAAGGGCCGTCAGCTCACCGACGACCGGGACACGTGCCAGGACTCGGCAACTAGAGGTCTGCATTCGGACGGAAAGAACCGCTCGAGTCTCGCGAGACTCCTCGCCAACACTCGGCGGAAGGGGAGAATCCTTGCTTCGGGGTAAGGAGATAGCTGTTTAACGGACATTTCGACCGGCCGTCTTTCGGCTCCTCGGTTATCTGCAGAACAGTCGAGCGTCGCCGAGCGCTCTCAACTGGTCTGAACGTTACATCTCAGGATTCCACCGGTCGTTTTAAAATCTGCACGAAGTCGTCGGAAATGTAGATGTCCGCCGCAACCAAGGTCAGGCAGCTGAGTTTCCTGGCGTGGTGTTTCCGCTGCGAATTCTATCCAGCGCCCCGTCACCTTGCGTAGCAGTGTAGTCGCGTCGTATATTTTCGTTTCTCAGAACAAAAATTGGTCCTCTCGCTTCAGTGTTGCGAAGGAAAGAAAAGTAGTCAAAGGGAAGGGAAAAAAAGCTGTGGGGAAAACGTACAAAGGCTCCACAGACCGGCGTTCAGTAGATCCACCCAGCGGTTGCGGCGCTGAAGAAGTTCCGCTAAAACGCGGCCACGAGAATTTGCGCAGTTTCCTTCACACGGGCGTCAATTATAGTCACCGTTTGGTGGCGGTTGGCAGAATCGCTCGGCCAGAGAAAGGAGGTTATACTCCCGAGCACGGACGGACTTCACGAAACTCGGGCTGGCGGAAGAAACGCGTCCGACTGCTTATAATTCGCCGCCGATTAAACGCTGCCAGTCCGTTGCCGCGACGCTCGCCTGCCGCGCTCAGGTCTGAACGTGATCATAAGGCAACGCAGCGCAGGCAAGGTGAAATTGGCAGCGGGCGGTGGAGTGCATTGTTGGCGTAAGGACAATGACCATGCATGGCGACAAGACACGTGCAACCAGACTAAATATAAGGACGATGTAGATTGAAAGAGTAAAAGGGAATATTTATGTTGTGTGAGAGGAAATTACATGAAGTTGAAAACTGAGCTACATTCTCAAAGTAATGATTGAATGCCTTGAGAACTCAGTACATTCTTGTACAATTGTGTAAATAATGAATCTACAGTTTTTCGTGTGGTTCATAATTTGAGTGAGAGTAATCCTCACGCTACAGTGGAAGAAAAATTCCAGTTGTACGAAAATTCTATTACTCTTAAAATTTGAGGGCTTAAAAAAAGTATAAATTCTATTCTTTGTCTTAACTTGAGTCTGAGTTATTCATTACTTATGGCAAAAATTGATGAGGTTATGGCGTGCACAGAACAATCAAAGAAGTGTTGTGTTTACAATAATAAACTATTATTTAGAATAGCTTATTTCAAGTGGATTTTAAAGGCTCCAGAACTGCTGTTCGAGAATCCAAATAAGAGGTGCGAATATTTCTGTTTTCTTTTATTACTTCTCATATAAAGATTCTTCGTAAGAAAGAGAAAGTTAAGTAATCGTGTGCCGGAAAACAGCGAATTTTCGCCTGAAAAACTTTTGTAGCTGGGCTCTGATAACGAAAAAGGGGATAGGTCCTCGTGCTCAATTTAAAAATAAATTCTCTAAGTCGTGACGTAACCAAATACATGTTTTGTTGATTCTTGATACCGAGAAATCAATTGACGGCAATACGTCTATCCGTCTGTGCTCAACGCTAGCACCTAAACCGTTCAGTCGATTTTCTTCAAAATTGATATTCCCCAATCGTTTGGCTGATGTCGTAACTTCATGAATTTTGAAAAGACATTTTAATTTTGAAGTGCTGCATGAAACGACTCGGACATTTCCAATTAATAAATGGCTTAATTTTGATTAAATTTTGTTGTTGATTAGTGCGTGGACCATTAAAGAGAATGATGCCAGTATCATTTTGGTGACTTCCCCGATTTTTGAAAATTGCAAACAAAATTTAACAAAATTGAAAGATAGAGATTTTTGCCTTAAACAAAGGCGGTTGTGCCAAATTAGTACTGTAAATAAGGTCATGTATAATTTCGTAAAGAAACAAGTTTTTGCGTAATTTGCACTTGAAATTTACGAACAATTTTTTTCTTAAAAACTGCACCAAATTTTTTCTCTAAATTTTATCCGCTTACGTAATAAGGGACAGTAAAAAATATGATGCGAGTTGCATTTTTGGGTATTGCTCTTTTTTTCGAAAATTGCAAAGCACAATTTCAAAACTACAAAGTTGAAGATAAATTTTGCCTCAAAGTCAAGTCTGTTTTACAAAGTAGCCGCTAAAATGGTCATGTACGGTGTTTGGAAAAAAGCGAGTGGTTTCTGCGTTATTGCGTTTGAAATGGACGGATTTTTCCCTCAAAAACCGTTTCAATTTTGAAAATTACTACTCTAAATATGTAATAGAGACTGGTAAAAATAGGAGATTTATAAAATAAACTAGTGGAGCTGTAGAATTGCAGAAGCTTTCTTGAATTCTTTCTTGGATTTCTTGAATGGTCTTGATCTCTTTCAGCTGCCATCTTCTGCATATGAGAAGAACATTCTTTCACATTTCTCCAATTTTCAATGCCCTAATGCTATAACTGAAACAACATGCCATTATAACTTGAAAGTGCTAATTCCCTGTACGTCCCTTTGGCCAAAGTGGCAAGATGGCGGACTCGTCCTTTCTGAGGGAAGAGTCAGCAGGTTCCAATCTCAGGGATAATTATTTGTCAGAATTTTCTGTTCCCACAGAAAAATGGAGAATCTGAAACTTTATTGAAAACATTTTTAAGGAATTCTAATCACAAAGAGCATTAATGAAGGTAAATAAACAGGAAGTGTATGTTGTTTTCGTATTTTGAACTTTTAAATAATTTTTCAATTCTCTTCTTCGATTTGTAATTGTATGTCACATCAAATTAATTGCTGTCTTTCTGTGGACCTGTATGAACCGATTTAAGAAAACTGATGATTGTATAAACATGATATTTAAATTTCAATATAACCAGTATCCATGGGACCAACTTAAAATATCCCTAACAGTTCCGAAATTGTTGTTGTTGTTGTTGTTGTTGTTGTTGTTGTTGTTGTTATTATTATTATTATTATTACTTTCTCGCATTACGAATTCATTGTAAGAAGAAAAATCGTGCGCCGAAAAACGGCGAATTTTCTCCCGAAAAAGTCTTATAGCTGGGCTGTGATAACGAAAAAGTGAATAAATCTGGCTGTTAAAGGGTATACCCGAATTAGGTGATGAAAACTGCTCACAAACGAAATCGATATTCGCGATCCTGTATGTAAAAGACTAAAAATTTAGATTCTAAAAAATCAACTATGAGGCAGTCTGTTTGCAAAAGATAAAACGATAAACGGGTTTTCCATGTTTTATAATTTCTCAGCTTCTGTTGCATGTATCAGGCGGAAAAAAATGGAAAGACGGGTCAAAATAGTTGAATTTTAATGTATTTTTGTAATCAAATTGAGACACCAAATTCAAATAGAAAAAAAGTTTTGGAAATGGATTTTTCACATGATAGCTTTAGCGTACTGTCTCGCTTTTTCTCTAAAATGTGGTTTATAACATTTTATAACGTACATTTTTTCATAGTTTTAATCAATGTGGAAGACAGTGAAAAAAAATTAAAACCAATTTTATCAGTAGTAATACCACGAGAGGTTCTAAATTTATCTAGGAACTCAGAATCTCGAGTGGTATTTAGAAAGACATTTCATGCATCGCCTTTTATAAGTTAGGCATAATTTTATTCGTGAAATAAAAGTTAATTACGTTTTTAATTTAAAACTCACCAGTGCGTGTCACATTAACTGGATAGTACGAATTTTTTGTTTACATGTATAGTTATAGGAGTTCTTTGGAGAAAAAAACACAACTACCGAATAAACAGATGTCACAAATACAATATTTATTTCAAAATCACTATTCATTTACACATTGTTCAAAATGAAATTCTCAAATGAATTATAAAACAAGATATTAATAAACAAACAAAAATTACACATTATTTTAAACGTCAATTATTAAATTCACAGTTTTAAAAGGGAGATGTAACGGAAGACGCGGTTGTTTGAGTTTTGTTGATTTGTGTTGAAGACGAAGGAGAAGTGTTATCTCATAATTTTATAAATAATATTCGTGAGTGTTGTGAATTAATTTGAAGAGTGTAAACTGAGATGATTCGCTTGTATGGCCTATTATTTTAATTACCTCTTTTTCTTGTACATGACTTGGAATTAAATAACCTTTTAAGATTAGAGCAATCTCCTTCTTCGAAGTTTCGCTTGGTATCCTCTGGCATCGCAAAACGATTCAAAAGTATTCCATATGCATTTTCTATTCCTTAGTGAATTTTTAGGCTGGGTCTCGCGGATGAGAGCATCAATATCGTCGTTCGACGATTCGCCAAATCTTGCCGCCATATTTTCAATTCAACAAGAGACTGTTCTGTCATTCAGCCGGATGCAGATGTGACGTATGTCTCAAGTACTCCTCGATTGTATGCCTGTCCAGCAATGAGGTGGCGATAAGACAAAATCGAAAAGACCAAAGAGCTAAAACGCGAGGAGGATTACAGCAGCTCTTAGCTACGAATTCTTCAATGTGATTGGTCGAAATCACATTAATGAAATAGTCAGTTCAAAAATTTAAAATTCTCGCCAAAATGTGGTAGGAATATTTTTTTCATCAATGTTTAAACAATTTATATTTAAATTATTGAAAAGTTATATATATATATATTCCACATAAAGACAAATATTTGTCAGCAGCATAAAAATTATACAAAGCAGATTTTGTTTGTGAGACTTTTGAATAATTATAATATATATAATTATATATTTAGATAATGACCTTGTTTACAAGTTGATCTGGTGTAACGTACTTGCCCAGATTAATGATATTTTATTATCATCATATATACGCCAAGTTATCTCATTGACTATAATTAGAGTAAATTTAAGAACCTATCTTCGAGACTCCGCAGATTGCGGGTATAAACTATGTAAATATTTGCATGTTTGGCTCGTATGCAATAGGAAGCTGCACTTCACTGTTAGGTAGGCGCGTGGTGCTGATCTTGTGGCCCTCTCGTTGAGAGCACCCACTCTGTTTGTATAACAACAGCTTCTAATGAGTATCGGTCTGAGAGTACCTGCATCCCTGAAATCCCTGCTCTAGCTTCTCCGAACAGTGCAGTGTAGACACAATTTCTTTATCAGTTGTAGTCAATGTTATATTTAGCAAGTCAATATAATATGTGATCCCTTTTTTGATTGGCTAGGTGACAGGTTTAGAATAATCTACATAAATAAGAATGGCAAGGCAGCGTGAACATATTTATTCTCATTTATTACTATTAAATATGCGAACTCTACCCTGCCATTTGTATTTTTGTAGATTATTGTCAATCTGCCATCCGCAAATCAAAAGAGATAATATATTATCATAAAATCTTAATTTCCTATTTTTAACAGCTGTTAATTTTACACATCATCATGTAAACGTTTTCACCTACGGAACATTCCTGAGTTGTAATGTAAAATTTCACCCAACACATCAAGCTTACATATAATTCTGGATTAAAAGGGTAAAATTTTGTAAAAAATATTTCAAGTTGGCGCCTTGAATATTATAAAAAAAGAGACACTATTACATTATGATATACGCTTGGTTTGTAATTTGCTATAGATATGGATAAAATATTGCATTAATATTTTCCAATTTGAAAACTTCTAAAATTAGAAATTTGCTACATAACTTTCTTTGAATTTTTTTCGCAGCACACCAGAGATTCATTCATGGCACATCCGTATGCTGTAACACCGCACAGCGATCAAAATCTTTTGCCGAGGACGATGTAGGCATCGAGAGATTATTGCTTTTCTATTCGAATTTGTTTTGAGAAAGAAGAACATAGAGGAAGATGGGAAGCTTGACCCGGTAAACTACTCTTGTGATGGTGCTACAATGAGTTTACCACATTTTTAATTAACTCCATTAAATTTTTAATTTTATCAGAAAATGGCTCCAATTTTTTTTATTTGCCCACGAAAATAAGTTCAACATGTTTTCTGCTTCTTATTACAACTGCAATATTAAAGAGAGAGATTGTTCTCGAATAAAATTTGTTGTTCAAAGACAAATCTTTAAATAATGTCTTTTTTAAATAATTTTTGACAATATGAGTAGTTTTGTGTAATTTTACGTGAAATAAGGCAATTTTTAAACAATTGTTTTCTCAAAAATGGCTCACAATTTTTGCTTTATTTTTTTTTCTCGTGAGTAGCAAAGGACGGTAAAAGGTAGTGCTGGTCCAATTTTCGGCGAACCCTATTTTTGAAAATTGCAAAAATTAACATTGTTAAAGTACAATATTGATATTAAGGATTATTTCTTAAACAAGGCTTTCAAAACATGAGTAGTTTTCACGTAATTTCATCTTGGAGTTAATGAAATTTATAAAATGTAAAATTAATACTTTATTTGGGGGAGGGGATTTTCCTTAAAATTTCATAATTTTGAGAACCTTGATTGACTACAGGTTTCAAAACCTATCTCAAATTATTGTCGATTTTAAAGCTTCTCAGCCGTGTGTTATTTAATTTCATTCATGTAACAAATATATTTATTAAACAGATTTAAGAATTTGTAGGACCATGCAAACTAAGTATTCCACCTGCAAGTCGATGACGATTCGGGAAGACCGTATCTATATATAAATAAAATGGAACGTGCGTATGTCTGTCGTATACAAACGCAAAAACTACTCGATCGATTTCGCTGAAACTTTCACACCTTGTTCTTATTAGTGTCGGAAGTATTTAAAGAGTGGTTTATATTAAATTGGCCAAGTGGGGGCGTTGTTTTTTTTAAGTTAATCGATGATGTGGGCTCTACGCCGCACAGTGGGGCCAGAGGAGGGGAAAGTTGGCAAAAAGTCCGAAATCAAAATATACTTCAGAAGCTGCATTTGACATGAAAGGGGTAGCAAAATGCCTCCGTCATTGTTCCCCGATCAGGAAAGGAAGGGAGTCCGCCACTCCATTCAGGGCAAGTTTTAGCAGCTGAGTTATCGCGGCACATTTCTTCGTTCTCGCAGAAAGAAGAGAGGTGTTTTTGGATGCAAATAGTTTTGCTCTATCGACTAACAGAATCGTACATGCTATGGATACGATACCTGGATATATGCACTTTAAATCCGTATTTCTAAAAAACATATTCCTTGGATTAAAATTTAGTAATTCCAAGTAAAAACTTCACGTGTCACAATGGCATGAAATTTTAAAATACGAATTTTATTATTGATTTTAATTTCCTTCCGGGCGTTTCTGGGCTATCATATTAACTGAATCTGATTCTGGAATTCATCTAGTTTTCAAAACATTAATCAAAGTTTGCCTATGTTTGCCCTATTTTGCATTTAGGTACTTTGTTTATCATGATGATGCACATTTAGTTTTGTTAGCCTTGCTACCTACAATTTTTTTTAAATTTTTCCTTCATGATCTGGTACTGATAGCTCTGTATTAACAAGGAGGGATCTGCATTGTGTTATTAACACACTGAAAAGAAAAAAGTACAACCTGGAAGAAAAAAATGAGTGCCTGATAGGTTGTTAATCGTATGAAACCTACAAATGCAATAGAAAAATTATCACAGGCATTGGATCCAAGTTACACCAAAGTTAAGAGCTTCAAGTACAAGATACATTTTGAAAAGTCAGAGGAGGAAAGTTCTGACTTTGAGGTTATGTAATAATTTTTTTCAGGATTAAGGAAGTCATTATTTAATTATAAAATGTGTTTTTATTGCCAAAAATTCCGAAAAACGCTTAAAAATACCCTTTACCAACTTTTCCCTTCTCTGGCCGCACTGTGCGCCGTTCCCAGAGGACCTTTCTTGAAATGCAATCTATGGATATCGTTTTAACTACGTGCCTCGCTTCCACTCATCATATGAATAACATCGAAGTTGCGATCTAGAAAACAACGAAGTCTGAATCAAATGCTAACTGTGCACATCATTATTCGAATATTTTATTTTTAAAGTGTAGAGTAATATAGTAAAGTGTAGTTAATACGTAGTTAAAGTGTAGTTAATATAGTTAATATTGAATAAATTGATTTTCTATGTGAATTTTATTTATTTAAGACGCTAGGAATAGCGAAAACGCTGGCTTCACCCAGGTGGGGAAAATAGCAACGGAACTAATAATCCGTGGGGTGGGCAGGTCGCTTTTTGCGTGCCCGTGGCCGAAGCGGAGGAGGCGAGTGAAATCAATCGCCGGCGAAGGATTTCTGTCGACGTTCGCTGGTTGCGCGGCGTCGGTGTCGGCGTCGGCCGCTGCGCCGGGTTTCGAAGCCCCACGAGCACTCGTGCTCGGGCTTGGAGTGGCCTCCCGCGCCACCCTCCGCTCCCCCTCCCCTCCCCCGTCCCCTTTCCCCTCTTCACCCGACCCTCCACGCGACTCGCCGGCGCCGAGCCGGCCGCGCCCGCCGCCGCGCCGGCCCCCCCCCCCCCCGCCCCTCGCCCTCCTCGTGACCCCGTCGTTAAGCCGCGACCACCACGCCATTTCTGCTACCAGCTTGTCCTCCGCTGTCCACCACATTCCACGACGTCGATTTCACTCGATCGTTCATCATAACCTCGGTCAATGAAATGCATTCCACCGGGCGGACACCTCAACCATTCATTTCCGCTACTGGTTGCTGTTGTACATTTTCATTTTTTCCTTTATTTGTTTCTTTTTTCATTATTTCCCCTTTCCTTTTTGTATCTATTTGCCTTTTCCTCTTCTATCACTTTTTGTCTTTATTTATTATGTATTTGTCTCTATCTTATCTGGCCGTAGTTTGGACTTGGGACAGCGTTTACACGAAGCCCAGGGCTGCGGGTTCGAATCCCGTATGAGGTAGTGTGTTTTGCTCACGTGTTGTGAGGTTGTTTTCTTTCTCGGAATACCAGGAACCCATTCTAAACACAATTTCTTCCATAGTCATCTATCATTATCTTTGTTTACTTTCATGATGACCATACATCTTTTATGCAATGGAAGATGAAGGTTGCAAATTTACTGTCACATTTACGGTGTAAAATTGAAGCTGTCAAATTCACTGCTTAGGATAAAGGAGGACGTAAAGTCGAGAGTCCTTACCTATGTTTAGAAGTCTGGTACGCACCCATCACTCTCGCCCATTCTTTATTTTTCTTTAGTTTTCGTTCTTATACCTTTTCCATCCCCCTTTTATCCCATACACCCGCCGCTCTATAACGCTCTTTGTCTTTCCGTCAGTTCTTACGCATTTTTGATCCCCATTGGCTATTATAAGTCATGTCTCATGTCTTTTGCCTCCGGTTGTCGCCTCCTTCTCGAACCTCCCCTACCGTCCCGACCCCACTCCACCGCAACAGCGGGCGATCGTGAGCGTCTGGTCGTTCTCGCCCGTCAACCCGGCGCTCCAGCCATCAGCGCGTCCCCGGTTCCACTTTCGCCGCTGCCCCATTGCGTGCCGGCCCGCAGATCGCTCGCCCGCCCGCCTGCGCTCCGCTCCGCTCCCCCCCCCCTTCCCCCCCCCGCCCCGCCCCCGTCGCCTTCTGGCTGCCTTCGGCGGCGGAGGCGAGGCGAAGCGCCCGCGGCCGCGACTTGGTCGTCTGGAGGCGCCGGGGGGCGACCGGGTGGCTGGGGGTGGGGCGGTGGGTTGGGAGCGAGGCGGAGCGGCGGCGGGGGCGGAGGCGGAGGCGGGGGCGGAGGCGGGCATGCGCGCGCCGCAGCGTGTCCACTTAGCCGCGCGCCGCAGAGCCCGCCTGCGCTCGCTGCCCTACGGAGTCAACGCGCCCGCGCCCTCGCCCTCGCTGCAGCCTCAAGCCCACTACCGCCGCCGCCGCCGCCGCAGCCGCCGCCGCCGCCGCTGCCATCGCCGCCGGTGCCGGTGCACGAGGTAACCTCGCCGCCTGCCACGCAAACTGGCGATGCCCTTCGATCTCTGTGTTTGTGTTCGTCTTATTCAGCGGATTGTGCAGGTCACTTGGCATGGGAAGCGTTGGGTCCGTGAATTTCCTAAGAGCAAATAAGATTTATACATTACAAACCATTAATGAAGAAATAAAATATTTTAAAACCAAAGAAACAAAATAAGTGATTCTAGAAATGTTTTTCTAAAGTTGAATTAATTTCAAAATCAAATAATTGCGGACAATATCCAATTTATTGAATTATCGTCCACCGTGATTAAATTTTAAAAAAAAATCTTTCGACAATTTCTAGAGAATCGAGTAAATTATATTGTCGGTGAACAAGAAAAGTGAAATGAAGAAATGTTTAGAAAATTGTATAATTTCATTGATAAAAAATGGATAAAGATAAGTCACAAAATATCCTGTAAATAGAGAAGAATTTTTTTTTCGTGGGCCGAAAAAATTGTTTCAAATCAGTCTATATAAAAGTCCTGCAATACAATATTTTTTTGTAGACGTGACATTTTATTATGCAATGATGTATACTATTTATGAAACGATACATTTTCATATTAGTTCGTCCTCGATAACTATTAACTTCAAAATTCGAATTCCATTTGGAATGATTGACTGACCTGGCGCGGACATTCCTTCCTTGAGCGGAACGAATGTCCGCGGAAGAACGTTCCTTGAGCTTATGTAGTGTAAGATGTGTGTATTGAGCTTTGTGTGTAAGACTTGGGCAACCACTTTTCAAAACTTGGCAAAAACTAGACCACGCCAACAAAATATTACAAATTCGACAGCATCACGATTCAACCGGAAGAACATTATGAAAATTTGAGTACTCTCTGATGCTAGTTGAGTGTGCATGGCGACTGTTTTAGAAACTCAATGTAAAAAAATATATTATTCTTCCAATATTATTGTGCTATCAACTGAGGTACAGGTGATTGTAAGGGTGATATCAATTGATCCCGCTTCAGATACTCATTTAGGATCATTGTATATGAATTTCATCTATATTCTTGTTGCGGAGGCTGTTACCTACGTATTTGCCGGTGTATAAGACGCACTTCAATTTTCAAGAAGGGTTTCATTCTTTAATGTTAAATTTTAGACTTGATTTTTATTTTTATGAAAGCAGTGGAAATTGTGACCTATGATCAATGATCGTTGTGTCACTTATGATCATTGATCGTTGTGATCAATGATATCAATTATCATTTCTTCACATTCCACCGGGAGTCTTTATTATATTTTTCTAGTACGCCATGAAAGACCGTGCCTTTTCATAAATCTGCCACACCATGACGTTGACTAAACGAAATTTTCAGAATTCTTTCTTCTTGCAAGACTTTCTCTAATAATCAATTTGTTTAAATACAAATTTATGTTTTTCAGAGTACAAAAAATTGATTTTGGTAATACTATGTACTACGTGTTTACGCAGTTACACAGTTACAGTCATATACACCGGTAAATACAGTAATTCCCATTTGTGGAAAGTATTTCTTCATAATTTAAAGAAATGTAAAAAAAACTGATTCTACGTTCATTGTGATTTGATTTGAATGGATAAAACAATGATATAGACCTCATTGGCTTTGAAATATTCAATTTTCAAAAATTGTAAATTTACTAATAATGCGAGAAAGTAAGTGCTGTTGTAGCACCGCTAGCTTACCATGAAATTACTGTTCCTGGTGCGAATAATAACAAAATGCTCGAAATTAGAATTTGATTTGCTTTCATTCACGATCAGTCTACTACTCCTTTATTCACAATTTCAATTGTATGGCCTTCACACGAGACTGTCTAGGAAACAAGTTACCTTGTTGGTTGTGGTGGCTAAAAAGCGACGCTCTGAGACTGAGTTGGCACAGGTCATCAACTGATGTGCCTATGACCGGAAGGTCCAAGGGTTCGAGTCCCGATTGTGGCAGGATTTAAGACACTGGCAAGATAACTCGGTCGAATTCAGTCGTTATCTTTAGAAGAATCCTTGCGGCCGGCTGTTCTGATCGATAATTTTATTTTTTTTAATTTATTTCTATCTGCTCGACCAGGTGGTCCTACAGAGTTGAGAAAATATATATATATATATATATATATATATATATATATATATATATATATATACATACACACACATATATACATAATTATTGGAAAATTTCCTAAGTTGATTGTCTTATTGCGATGTTAAACCACAAAGAAAGACAAAAATTGATGTTTTATAAATGAGGTGAGAAAGGAAGATAGTTTGAGAAAGGAAGATAGTTTGAGAAAGGAAGATAGTTTGAGAAAGGAAGATAGTTTGAGAAAGGAAGATAGTTTGTGAAAGGAAGATAGTTTGTGAAAGGAAGATAGTTTGACGATAATTTTCCGTGGTTTCTTCAACATGATGCGAACGGCGGAGACGTTCGTGCCACGGACCACGCGTGATTTTTCCTTCCTATTCCTTGATTTATCCTAGCCTCTAACCTCCTTAACACACACTTGCATATACTACCCTACCGCACATGTCGGGGATCAGTCAGAAACTTAGAGCTCTCCCCAGCAAGGGCGGTGCCCGGCTGGTAGGAGATATATGGGAAATGGATATCCCGCAAGGCGATGGAGGAAGAACAACCACCACTGTTGTAAAAAATTTACAACACTTACGAGGGAAATGACCGTAGCAGTTGACGTGCCCGGAAATTCGAAAGAATCAATCGAAAAATTGTACACGACACTATTTAAAGGTATGCCTTTGAAGAATATATTTCATTAAGAAAAAAATCGCAACTTCAATATTTTAGTTGTGGGAAGATACCGAAGAATTTTTTGAGCTATTCGAATTTTCGAAAATTCAGAGTTCAATGAAAATTAGACTTGCACCATTTTTAAGCGTACTTTGCTTTATCAAAAAAATGTAATTAAAAGATTTATAGCCATTTTTTGAGAAAAAATTTTAATGATCTTAATGCTTCATTTAAAGTACCCTCAAAATCAGAACATCAGTTTCAAACTCTCAACGCCTTCTGTTCGGTCAGATCGATGGTGGAATACGAAATTCGGAGAAAATCATCCGAACGGTTTAGGTGCTGGCGATGACCAGGCACACGTCAGACCGACGTTTTGTCGTCAACCAATTTTTCGGTATCATGGATCCACAAAACGCAGATTCTGACTACTTAACATGTTAGAGGATGTAAATGAGTACCGATAGGAACAAGATTTATCTACTTTTTCATAAGCGCGGCCCCACAATACGAGTTTTTTCTGTAGAAAATTCGCAGTTTTCGTCGTAGCATTACAATACTTTCTCTATACTAAGTAAGTAGTATGCGAGAATGGTAAAACGTCATTTCCGAATCGACGCACAAAATTAATGTTCAAAATTATTATTTTTACTTGCAAATAATTTCGAATATTTTGATGGTGGTTTTATACTTTTTATTTTTACAATTTTACATTATTATTAATAATAATAATAATATTGATGATAATAATAATAATAATAATAATAATAATAATATTGATAATAATAATATTAATATTGATAATAATAATAATAATAATAATAATAATAATAATAATAATAATATCCCAATAATGCAATAAAATGAAGGAACCATACCAACTACAAAGCTGTGAAATGTCTCATTGAATTAATTATCTCATGGAAAATCGTGAGTGTTGAGAGTATTTTACTGTTACTATCATGAAGATCTTGCCAGAAGTTTTCGGGGTTCTTGTTCAGTGCATAAATTCTCCTTGATAAAGTGCAGTGTAATTCAGTTTGAAATCTCTTAGTTACAATATGTCTTTCGTTCTCTTGGATATGCGCCGCGGTCAAACTGCAACCTCAAAGGGCCTTTAAGTAAGCTTATCAACTTTTTGACGTTAGTAAACTATACATGGACTTACAGTACACATGTATATTTTGACATTTAGAACACATCAATGGTTTTAAATTGATATGGATTTTACACAGTCATTCGTATTTTAAGACAGCGTAAAAGTATTGGTTTCGCAGAAACTATTCCAACAAATATATTAAAAATGTTAAATCAATATGTGGACCGCAATCATAAATCAGATCCGTTATACCATTGAATTTCCTTTATTATAGGAAAAAGGGAACTAGACACAAGTAGGGAGATCCGATGCGCAAAGATGAAGTTAAAATCTGTTGCCTAATGTAATCGATGCCATGACCTTTAACGAGATAATACCATCACATTACGCTCATAGTTTATAAACATCCAAAAGCAACGAAAACGAAGTGTATAGCATCCTGAAACAGAGAAGACACGTAACAACTAATAACAATGAAAGGACGAGTACTGTTATGTAATACCAATGCCTGAATTCGAACGCTCCCGTCGTTCAGTTTGCAGCAGACGAACTACTCATCGTCAGGACAGGACGACACATTTTCGGGACAGAGTGTCCTTAAGAACGTGAACCCAATTGCATTGAGAAGGTTTCCTGGCTGGCACCGGCCAACCCCTGCGGATGGGGAGCCACGCGGAAATTGTCAGATCGCGGCGACCCCTCGGTGACCTCAATGGAAAACCACGCGAATTAGTGTACAAGTAATTCTTATTTTGCGGACTTGTGTACAGAAGGGGAACACTGCCATTTAACTAAATTTAATATTAATTTTATTTGAAATCATAAATACTAGAAACACAATCTTATCTAAGATACTCAATTAGTTTTTTTAATTTTTTTATTTACGGCTATTCATTCATAATTACGTATTATCATGAAGTGACGAGGAAATGGAGAAAACAAGAAGTTCAAATGTTTGTTAATTAGCATGGCAACAGCCTACTTTTGACGTGTTCTGTTCTGACGACACAGATCTGCTAAATCGAACAAGATGAATGTCTTCAGCTAGATTTTCAATGTAATGTTCGAAAAAACAACAACAAAAAGAACAACCAAAACAGTTGAGTTGAAGAAATTAATTACTGAATCCTTACAAAAGAATTAAATATAATTCCTTTTTTCCTTTTCGGTGGATTTTAATAAGTATTTGACGAAAGTTGGAAGTAAAACAGAGCACGAGATAATGTCATTTTCAAATTTTAGAAATCTTATGAAATAGCAATATCATCGGTTTTTGTTATTAAGTAATACATTAAAGAAAAAGTTTCTTTTGTTTGCATTTGTAAATTTTTAAAATAAGAACGAAAAAGAGATATTGCATCGTATCTTTTATTTAATTTATTTCAAGAGTAAACAACTGGAACTGACGAATGGGGGAGAAGTATAGTTTGCACACATTTTCTTGATTCCAGAACCCCTACCATTTTTTCCTACACATAGTTGAGTGGCGAATAAAAGTACCAACAAAGAGACAGGTTTTGGAGGCTCAAAGCATTAACTGAGGTGACTGCAGTGCGTATAACTGAGAGATCCTAGGGTTCAAGAGCCGACGACGCGACAGGATTTTCGACACTAGCAAGAGAGCTAGGTCAAATTCAACTGCTTATTGGAGGAGAATTTTAGCGGCCAAATCCTCTGATCGGTAGTCTTCCGTGGTTTCTCCGACCAACACCATTCGAGCAGTACCATAACAAACGGGTCATGGACCGCGCACGAGTTTTCCTTCCCCTTTCTTGCCCTATCCTCTCCTTTTACTTACACACACTTACACTTACGCACACTATACTACCTCTCATACTGGGAGACCAGTCGGGAGCTTCGAGCTTGTCCCGGCTGGGGCGGTGCCCCGCTGGTTTGAGGAAAACCCCCATGACACGACGTGTTGTTCGGCTCCGGATCTCACTACTCAGCGGAGTATTATAATAGCCATTTCCAAAAAACACGTGTACTACATTTACGAGACTAATGACCTTTGGTTTTAACGTCTTGGCTTTAACATCAATTTATCTAACTTTCGGCTTTGGCTTTAACATCTTTAGAAGTACAAGCTTCAATAATTTAGTTCCAAGGTTTCTTCGCCTTGCTGAAGAGAACCGAATAGTTAGAAAACAATTGGAAAACTGGGTCTATATCTTATCCCATTTTACCTTACATCTCCAGACACAAAAGCTTCGCTTTTTGGTTTTGGAAAACGGCAAAGTCCCTTGACAAACTTCGTCTTTGGGACAGACGAATCAACAGAGAGCGTTTGCTCGTGAAGTGGTTTTGTGAAAAGGCAAACATATTCTTTGGTTTTATGCCTATGTCATCTTTTCCAGATTCTGTTTCGACTTCAATTCGTCTCATCAGCTTGGAAAGCGCAAAACAGCAACACGCTGTCTGCTACCCAAAGACAGAAAGTGGATTTTTTGGAAAACTTTTGAAAGAATTTCTGACTTGTTAGAGCTATAAATTGAACTTAGTGCTTTCACATTTCAGAAATGGCGTGAAGTAATGTGGATTAGTTTTCAAATCCATGGCTGACATCACTAGTTTTTTTCCTACCTCACAACCCGAACAAATGCCTTGGATGTTTATACGAGTATAAAGGAAGGGGATAAAGGAAGGGGATAAAGGAAGGGGATAAAGGAAGGGGATAAAGGAAGGGGATAAAGGAAGGGGATAAAGGAAGGGGATAAAGGAAGGGGATAAAGGAAGGGGATAAAGGAAGGGAAGGGGAATTCCTTCTAGGAATTGCTCTTATGAGGTAGATTTTTGCCTAGGGTAGTAAATTCTGTTTTAATGTATTTATTGATTCAATGGTTACGATGAATAAAGTTAGAATTAATGGTAATGTTAACATTAAACTGTTAATGTTCACGTTATACTCAGTGAATGGATAAACACAAAGTATGAACAGGTTCAAAGCATAAATCCAACTTCGCCAGATGAAGTTGACATTAGCGCACACAAGGTGGTAGCATAGATGGACTTTACGATGACAAGGAATACCAGATAGTATCAGACCAGGTAGTATCGTATAGGACTGGGATGCTCGTGAGAAGTTTCTATTACTAGTGTCAATCGTAAACTTCTATCGTGTATATTTTATCGTTTGCCGGAGATTCGGACCATGTCCCTCGGGGAGACGAGGGCTCGCTCGCCCAGTAGATCTCTGACTCCTCCAATGCTGCTGACACACGGGAACTATCGCTGCGCTTAACGCAGCTAAAAGAAGATGCCGAAAGTGATGCCTTTTGGATTGAATGCATTCTTGGCACCTCTAGAACACGTTATGATTATTTTTTTTTGATGAAGCGGGGCTTCATCAGAGTGGGTACTTCAACAGCTAAAAAAATCGTTATAGGAGTGCTTACAACCCTCACCTGTTTCACGAAGAACCAATTCACGACGTAATGTTCGGAGTGTGGTGTGCGTTGAGTTCTACAAGAATTATAGTGCCAATTTTTTTCAAGGGCCTCTGATGTTTACATAAATCAGATTTTGACGTTATTCTTCGAACAATTGACACCAGAAGAAAGGCTCGATGGTTACTTTTATCAGGATTCGGCAACTGCTCGCACTGGCATTCAGTCCATGAAGTTTTTAAATACTGTTTATAGTGATGATCGAATCGTGGGTTATTGCCTCATAGATCACCTGATTTGACCCTTACCTAACCTCAAAATATATCTCAGTTGACGCTTCGCTACTCATCTCCGAGTTGGCGACGGGGCTCAGGCCCTTCCCCTTCGCGATTTACATAAAACAACCTTGAATCTTACCACGCGTAATATCTAATACATTTTTCCGAAAAAATGCTTCTCGCGAACACACAATGTGTTTCACACACGGACTTATTTTAGCTAGCCCCTGTGACTAATACCAACGATAGCAAAATAAAATATGAAATTATCTATAATAATATAATCTAGTTGCGTGCAATATTTCTCTTACTCTTTCCCTTAGACACACACGCACACACATTCTCTTACATGCACTACACTACCACACATGCTAGGAGCTTAGAGTTCGTGCTGGCTGGGGCGGTACTCCACTGGCGGGAGATTCTTGGAGGGGAAAATACCCCGCAGACGATAGTGACGCAACGTGACTCGCGTCAAATTCCTCACTTTTTTTACACTTTTTTATTTTTTTTTTACATTTGTTGCGTCAACTCACGACACAACACGTCTCCTAACCCCTTTTTGGGTGTTGAGCGCTACTGGAGTAATCCTCCGTTACTTTCTACATTAAATCTGGAGTAATCCTCAGTTACTGTAGATATTTATGTCTGTCACGTCTCGTCGCGGTCTGTTGTCACCAGGTAGCATATCCGCGTACGCGCCTCCTGCTACGCGCTCCAGCGTCACTACCCAGCGGTTACAATTGGGAAGGAATAAGGTTAGGGGTAGGGTTTAGGACACTTCACAGGGGTTGGTCTAGCTCTTGTGAAGCAGCCAAACTCGTTTTGTTGGAACAAAATTCACACGAGATTCGACGGGAATCTCCTTGGTGAAAGGCGAGCGACTTTGCTCGGCGCCACGAGATCGCCTTGAGTTGGCCTATGGTTGAGAATAAGGCACTGCAGCGACAACCGCAAGATGGGCCGCAGTTCACTCCGGTAAGAGCACTGATGAAAATGTCGAGTATTTCCCCTATGTTAGTAAATTTTAGTTCTGAATCGGATTCTGAAAGCGAGTTCGAGAAATGTTATGTTACGCCGTTCTGTTCGAGCAAAAAAGAGAAGGAATCGATTACATGAAGAAAAGAGAAACGCGTGGAGAATTTGCTCTAAGGAATTTGTTGATAAATTTGAGAACTATTTTAGATTAAACCGTAATCAGTACAAAGAAGTGCATGATCAGATCAAAACAGAAATTTGGTGATGTAGCTACAACGCCACAAAGTCCATTGGAAACGGGGGAAAACTGACAGTATGTTTAAAGTATGTCTATTTATTTCATAGTATTTTAGTTATCAATTGTGCCCGGATTTGAATGCAAATGTTTTTTTAAATCTTTCTTTAAAAATATCACATTTCTTTACGGATCAGTACTTTTGAGCTTTCCTGCCAATTTGTTTGAATTTTTTATTTTTGATTATTTATTTGAATTTTTTATTATTTTGAATATTTTATGCATATTTTCACGTATCAGAAGGTTACCGCATATTTCTGCAGTTCAAGCAAAATTTTTGAAAGAATAAGGGAAACAGGGTAACTTATTTAAATATTAGCTAATTTTAAAAAAACAATGACTTAGATAAAACTCCTTGAAACTGATGAATTATAGTTACCACGGTTCACAAAACACTTTATTATGGTTAGTATGATAAAGAACTTCACGAACGCGCAAGACTTCAATAAGTTTTCTTCCATCTTCAGAAAAGCGGTGAACCTTCACAGGAAACTGCGTGCAAGGCACTGCGCTCCGCAGGACCACCATGCGCGGAAACGGCAATGCTGGCTCTACTAAACTCAATCGGTTGAATATGAAATGCTAGGCACACTTATATTGCAAATGAAATTAATATTTGAACACTAGAAAAAATTCTGTTAGTTTTGGATTACGGCAATTTGATTTCTGATAGAAATTAGTTTGCTGAAAGACTCGTCCCTGATGTTAACAGCCGCAAACCAATGAGAAAAATCGATGGACCCCAAAGTAGTTATTTTTCCCTCTATCTTAGTTTAGTCAAGGATTTACTCTCATCTTTAAGACTTTTATTATTAAAACCTTTCGTAACAGTAAATGATAGTTTTAATGCTTATCGGATGTTAACAAAACGATTCTAAGCCATCGCCATGTGGGAATTCCGCTGTTGCATATAAGCCAGGGCTGCCCTTAAACACTTATCTTTCAAATTCTGCTTCAATTTGTAATGCAAAATTGTCTACAGACATTTTAAAGTAAAATGTGATTCAAAATTATGGAGTTTATTAAAAAATATTGTAAATGTCCGAATTATGTACAAAATATAAATTGATAAATTGTAAAAATTTTTGAAACGAGATAGCAAGGAATGTAATTATTCAGTATTATAAAAATATTTTAGTGTAAACAAAATTTTATTTTTCCAGTTATACGACGCAGAGAGGGACGGAAGAAATCATTTGAATATTTTGGAGATTGAAAAATACGACTAAGAGTGTTTCACTTGTGAACATATTTTTCTTCTAAAAGCAGCTTTTATGACTTTCAACATTAGTGGACTTTCCATCACTTTGAAATTAGCTTTAAGTGGATAACAGGAGCTGTGATACTTTTCACTTGAACCAACAAATATGATGAGTTTCTTTTTTATGTACAATAATTTCAGAACTAACAAACGTATTTAAACGTCTCATAAACTTGTATCGTTTTCATAAATTTTCTCACTTTGGAACTTGAACGTCATTTAATCCTAGCAAAAATGTAATAAAACCATAAACAGGGTGAACATATTTTGCTCCTCCTTCTTAGAACCGAGTTATGCGCAGCCTGTCAACGTCTGTTGATTTTTGAGTGGCGCTCCGAAATAGCCCCGCCGACAGCCTGCTCTTCCTCGCAACTGCTTTTCAAATAAGGGTGCGCCAGATTCAAAATAGAACGCGCGAGAAAATTCTTCCACATGGAGACGATTTTCGTGATAGAAGATCTGCTGATGTTTGGAGAAATTTTTCATCGACTACGTTTACGTCCACCGGTAAGACGATTAGTATGACTACCTTTAATGTAGCACGGTAACGTCATCCACAAATACTACACTTGATTCACACTATGCGGTTGCGGACGCATTCCGAGTGGTCTCAAGACGTTTGGTTTCGTTCTGGTATAGATGAACCACAAATTCGTTGTCGAGGCATCCTGGTCAGAGATATGCTCGCGAGGTTTGCCGTAGAGCTTCACAATTTGCACTTGCAATGCCGGAACATAGCTCTCCAGTTCATTTATCGTACTATTCGTACATTCATTGCGGGGAGTAGTCCGCTCTCAGTGTCTCAAGTCGACCGACATAGTCTTCCTGGTAAGGAGTGGCCGACTGCTGTGATCGGTAGTTTTCAGTGGTTTATTCGATCATTGTCAGGTGAATACCGGAGCAGTACCCTAACAACAAGCCACGGGCTGCGCGCGATCATTCCTTCCACTTCCTTATGCAATACTCTTTCCTTACACACATTTACATGCACTACTCTACGTACATGTCGGTTGATTGATTAGTGATTCCCGGGCTCGTCAACTGCTAAAGTCATTAGTTCCGTAAGTGTCGTGCATTTCTTTATCGCGAGGTGATCTTCCCCCTGTGATCTACCTGTCGGCTAGCGGGGTTTTCCCCAACCAGGTATCTCCCACAAACGGAACACCACTGCAGTGACATAACTGGATGCCCTGAGCCACCTCTTCCCCTAGACGTCGGGTTGCGGGAGATTTCACCCTCAAGGCATCACCACCAGCGGGGCAACAAGATCTAAACTCCCGACATTTGTGGTCTCTCGGCATGTGTGGTGGTGTAGTGCATGTAAGTGTATGTGTGTGTGTGTGTGTGTGTTAGTAAGTGGTGAGGATAGGACGAGAAAAGATTGGTCGGGGTCTGTGGCCCGTTTGTTAGGGTACTGCTCCGGCCTCCGCCTGTATTGATCGGAGAAACTATGGGAAAATGCCGATCTGAACCGCTGGCTGCTAGAATTCTCCTCCAGACAGCACCTAATTTGGACATCGCTATGCAGCTAGTGTCGAAAATCCTGCCACTCTTGGGACTCGAGTACCAGGCCCTCCCGTTCATAGGCACTGTATTGACAGCAACTGGTACACATGTCTGGAAATACATTGACAGCGTAGAGCCTGTCTCAGCTGCGGCGGTGCCCCGCTGGTGGTGATGCCTTGAGGGGGAAATCTCCCGCAACTCGACGTCTAGGGGAAGAGGTGGCTCAGGGCATCCAGTTATGTCACTGCAGTGCCACCGAACGGAAGGTCCTGGAGTTCGAGTCCAGACGGTAGCAGGATTTTCGACACTGGCCAGATAGCTTGGTCGGCTGCTCTGATCGGTAGTTTTCTGTGGTTTCTCCGATCAACATCAGGCGAATGCCGGAGCAGTATCCTATCAAACGGGACTCTGACCGTGTGCGATCTTTGTTCCTCATTCCCTGTCCTAACCTCCCCATTGCACACACACACACACACATGCGCTACACTACCATACATGCCGCGAGAACGGTCGGAAACTTAGAGCTCGTTCTGGCTGGGGCGGTGCCCCGCTGATGGGAGATACCTGGTTGAAGAAAATCCCGCTTGCCGACGGTAGGTTGGCGCCTGATATCGCCATCCAGCGGGGCAACATCACCGCCACCTCCCGAGAAAAAGGCATACACTACATTTAAGGGAATAATGACCTTACGCCGTTGACGTGCAAGGAATCATTAGTATTCAATCAACCAATTTTTTTAAGAGTAATGGTAGATAAAAGGTAAGATGTATCTAAATACATCTGATCTAAATACAAACTGATTTCTACTGTAAGCAGTGAATTTGCATCTCCATTTACGGAAATGGAAAAATAAAAATAATTTGAATTATCATAAATATTCTTTTAAAATTATGCAATGTATATTAATGTGTTCAAGCAATCCTAATATTTGTCCAACACTTAATGTGAACGATTAAGAAATTAGCTTAAACGGAGGCGCAACTACATAAGAAATTAATTTTGAGTTATGAATGGTAGTTTTTTACATTTTATAATAAGTATTATTAACGAACTCTTATTAAGACTGATATGATCTGTGCTGAGTAATGCTCAATTCCATGATCCATCAATTACATTGGTCAATAACAAATTTGTGACTGAGTCTTTTGTAAGTTTTTCTGTTTAACTCGACTCATTCAACACGAAAATAAAGCTAAAAGTCGCTTGTTGGTTCTTATTTTCCTTGAACATAGAACAGTAGATTGTTCCTGAGGGTTGCCTTGATGATCGTTCCCTTAATGTATGTGTAGTCGATAAAAAAATCTCTAAATGTGGGTTTGCCACTTCTTAGATTTTAGAAGATTAAAATCAGCAAGACTGTGAGAAATGAATAAATGTACAAGTCAGCTGCTCAGGATAAACACTAAGCTTCCGGTAGATTGTTTATTTGTTTATTTATTTGTTGTTTATTTATTTATTTAGTCAAAATCTGTATGTGACGTATGGGGGAGAAAGTCATCTGCGCACGCTTTCTTGAGTTTCTGAATCCCTTCCCAACAATTTAACTATTAATAGTTGAAAGATGAAAAAAATAGTAATAATAATAATAATAATAATAATAATAATAATAATAATAATAATAATAATAATAATAATAATAATAAATTTTAAAAAGCGAGAGATTAACATTTTAAAAACTAGATAAAACACTAGGTATAAACATCACTCTATTCAGAGCCTAGTTGTGCTTCGCGAGTGAATTGGTGTGGAGGCGCTTTTCGCTACCCTGCGCTCCTGCACTTTTTAACCACTGTGGACTAGTGAATTTGTTTCGTGAGGTGTAAAAGTCCGTGGAATCTATTCGACAGTTATTACCTCGTAAATGTGTTCTCCTAATGCGTTAAACAGTAATTAATACCTCGTTTGAGGGTCCATGTTGAGATTCGCCAAGTTTTGAAATGTGTAACCTTCGAAGATTATTGAAGGATGTTAAAAACAGACGTTGCAAGTAAGTTTTTCGAGAAGTCGTAAACGATTTTGGAAAACAAAAGAGCAGACCGTTCTGAGAAAGTTGTTATGTCCTTACTATCATCCTATCTCAAAGTGGAATGTAATATGTCTCTCAAATTGCAATTTTGAAATTTCTCGACTTAATTTCTTTCTAAACGTTGTGGAACACTGTGCGATGATCGTAGTGAACGTTTTCACCAGTACATTTTTAGTCTCGAAAAACGTTATAAAGGAAGGAGAAGTACGAATATGCTTGCTAACTATTGCTTGTTGATCTTCTAAGATGCTCCTGAAGTAGAAAACGAGAGGAAAGCAAATGGAAACGGGTTTAGTACACATAAGAGATCATGTGCTATTGTAGTATGAATAATACATTAATATGTCTTTGTGAATGCAACTTTTGTGACTACTCAAAAATCCAGAGCCAAACTGACATTGTCGATACCATACACGTTTTTAGCAATTCTATTCATGATCGGTGTTGTTCACGTCGCAGACACTAAGTTGAATTTTCTAGTCTAGTATTAAGGGCTTGGGTACATTTCGTCAGTTTATCACATTTAATTTTTGGTGTTGTGCTAGTATTGCATCCCATTAATTATGGTAATCAATGGCACAAGATTATATTTCAATAAATTCAAATAAATGAAATTTTTAATATAAACATCACATACAGAAAATTGTCTGTTGTTCTATTATTAATTTATATACACATATACAGAGTTTGTTTGGAAACTTCAAAACGATGTTTCGGGGAACTCATTTTTCCCCATCCTCATGCTAGACTGTGTAACGGAGAAAATTTTATGACATAATTACTTTATTATATGATACTAGAAAGAAAAACATATATAGCACTCGATATTGTAAAACATAGAGAATCGCCAATTTAAAACAAACAAAACATCAAAATGAAACCAAAGTAATATAAATATTTGCCACAGGGCATGCAAACGCACGTCTGGCATGGCTGTTACAGCATGACTAAAACCCAATGTAAACTATCAGCTGACGGTTGGGAGGTGTTTCAAGAAAAAAGGAAGGTTTCAAATGCAATACAAGAAATACAATATACAAATTACAAATCCTAAATTGGTTAACAAATGCACAAAAAGAAATATTTATATAATAAATAACGAACTTCACTCAAGTAATCACAAACACACGAAGTGACAACTTTAGCAAGCAACCTAACATAATATTATTTCCCCGAAATATTCCATAGGACAGAGTCATAATGGCATGTGAAAGTTTTAATACGTATAAAATCTACACCTAAATATATGTTATAATTGCCAGGCCAACTGTTGTATTAAATCTGTATCCAAATCGTACTAATAATTATTTTTTTACAATTACAATTTCTGTTATTAATTTTTACTAAGATAGCAAAGTAATAATAAAATAAGAATTATCTTACAAGTGGCTTAAAGTTCCTATATTATTCTTAAGTGCGGTAGCCCAAGTGTATAATTACTAATGAGGACTTAATGGTCTTTTAGCTACGTGTAATATAAGTTGTACCTTATCCGATCAACTTCTTAATTTCTTTATCTATGTCTATATGATTAATATTATTATATTGATTTCACCAGTACCCTGTATTAAACAGGATATAATTAATCATTTTATCTACTCATAGCGGGTAAGTAAATTGCTTAGAAAGATTATTTTTGGAGAAGATTTTCTTGATTTGATATCCGCCGACAGCAACCTTTTCTTACGTAAACACTAAGTACCAAAAGTAAATTTCAATATGACAATGGAAAACTGTTAAGTTTGATACGTTAGAAAAGGGTTTACTGAACATTTATATTTTCCTCGTCTTTTCTCGTGAAAAGAATATTTCTGTAATTAAAAGTAATTGCCGTTTTACTTTCTTCACCAAGAGAGACCTACTGCGATAGCTCAATGATAACACCATTGGTGAGGTCCTATTTTCATGTGCCGACGATGATGGATTTTCGACACCAGCTGCAGAGCTGAATTGAATTCAACCAATATCTGGGAGAGAATTCTAGCGGACAGCAATTTTAGCAGACCTGTTAAGTAGATGTATTTTGCATTCTCCTATCAATTCTAAGCAAATGCCAGGGCAGCTCCCTAACAAACCTGCCATGGACCGCGCACGATTTTCCTTCCTCTTCCTCGACCTATTGTCTCCTCTTACACGCACACGCACACACGCGCGCGCAAGAACACACACACACACACACACACACACACTCACTCACTCACTCACATACACACACGTATATGCACTACACTACCACACATTCCGGAAGACCAGTCGGGAGCTTAGAACGTGATATGATTTGATTATTTGGTAAAAAAGCAGTAAAAACTGTATATGGCGTATGGGGAAAAGAAGAAGAAGGAGCAAAAGGAGGAGGAGCTTGTCCCGGGTGGGGTGAGGGGATAGCTGGGGTACATATTTGGGAGAGGGGATCTCGCAATTCGGCGCAACATATTAGTCGGTGCCTAACCTCACGTTTTAGGACGAAGGAACAACGCCACTCCATACACTTACGGGAACCATGACCCAAGTAGTTGATACGCCCACAAACGTAATCGCTTTATCACTCGCTCACAATTGTGGACTGCTGAATGTTGCCCTTTGTCAGTGGCATTCACGGCAGGTGCCATTCATACCAAACTCCAAAACCTCCACTGAATGATGATTATGTTATTGACGATGAAGGATGGTGTTTTCAGTATTCAGAATGTATATGATGGAACAGACGGCAGGGGAACGGATGAACATAGAGGAGATATGCTCTGTAACTGCTACAATACAAATCCAAAAACTCTTGAACATCTGAATTGTAACCACTCACTCAAATTCATGGCGAGAAAACCAGCTCTAGGGATAAGGAAAATGGCGACTGATTGACGTAGTAACTTGAATTAATACTGTGCTATGGCTAGAGAGGTACCAAAATTGACTGTAAGCGACGTACAATATTTCATTGTACCTGGTGAGACTAATTTTTATTTCTTTGATTTCAGTCTTACGATTGTATTCTTGTTTTTTGAATCATCTGGTTTCATTGGGATAGTGCATGGATTCTACGGAAATGTATTGGGTCTGAGCTGGCACCCGAAAAAGTATTAACCGATTCTTGTAGCTACCAAGGTTCGTTATTGTATACTTCGATTAAAACAGAAGTCTTTTTATGACAGTGGCGTCTTCTGAAAGATCGGGCAGGGGATGTGATGAAAAGAAAATAGCGATAATAAATAGTTTGTCAGTAAAGCACTGGTTGCCTTCACTTCTTGCTGAGACCTGGTGTTTAGTTGCCATTGTATACTTATTGATATCTAAAATTAGCAAAAATAGCAAATAATGGAAAATATATTCCATTATTAATGACCATATAGCAGGAACTTAAAACGTTTCAGTAATTGGACACAGCAAAATATTTTTTAAAAAATGAGAAAAATATTGTTGAGACAATAGGCCTTTAGGTGTCTTACAGTAGATCGTTCATTGTTTCGCAATCAAAATTCGTAGACAGTTCGGTCTGTGACGCCGAGAAGTGCAGACATTCTGAGGTCGAGCTCTGCTGCCGTTATCTGTGCAAGTTGTATAACTAGTGTTGTGTTTCCGAGTGTAGTGGAAGCTAAACTACAATAGTGTGAGTAGTACGTGGGGAGTGCGGGGCCAATTTTTAATTTGGTTTGCCGGCTAAGGTAAATTGCCAACGCTTTGTGTTGATAGGTGGGGTGAATCTTGGGTCTCCCAAGATGGAGTCCCTTCCATCTTTACCCGAGGCCATCTCTCGTCGGTGCTCTTAACCGATCACCACTGCGTTCCCATACCAAACTGCAACGACTTAACTTTAAACAAGGTTCAACATCCTAATACTCATCCTGACGCAAACACATCTCCAGGAGCTAAAATTCAAGGCTTGGAACATGAAATACTATTTCTACGACAACAATAGCAGGAACTTCAACGGCTACTTCAGCAAAATCTTTACCAAAAACCAAACACTCCAATGGACGTTCCAAGTGAGTTACAAAATCCTACTCAGTGCATCTAATCCAAGTGATGTTCTCATCAAAGTGATTATAATAGTTCAAAACATAAATTAGGAATGAGCAGTGAGGAAAGTGCCAGTTCGCAAGATTCACCACCTGTACATAATATTCCTTCGGCTAACCCGTTTCAAGAACTCCACGAAATTACAGATAAATCTGGTAATACTATTCCTAACTTAAAACCAGCTAAAATACCCCCAATAAGTAAAACTTCAGATACGTTAAGAAATTTCAACACATTTATCTTAGAAAGTAAGTAAATAGTAAAAAATGAGTTCAGTACTAAATTTAGAAACGACTGTTTCTATATCCTTCCTATCAATAGAAGACTACAGAAAATACGAAAACATTGTGCTTAAATAAAATTCATTACTTTACTTAAAAAATAAACAATGAGATAAATTTATCAGTTGAAAAATTAACAATAATAGTAGCTGACAAACCGCCTAAACCGTTCAGCCTATTTTCTCCTACATTGATATTTCCCCAACAATATGCACGAACTCCAGACTGAGGGTACTTTACATGAAGGCTCAAAATCATTTTCAAAATTTTCTCAAAATGGCACGATTTTTTTAAATAAGCTTTCTGCTCAGATAGTGTAAAGGGCACTTAAGAGATTCATACTGGTTTCATGTTCATTGAAATCCCAAATTTTTTTAAAATTGCAATAGTACAATTTTTCGGCGTCTTCCTTATTGAAGATAGATTTTTTCCCTCGATGAAATCGGTTCTTTAAAGACAGATCTTAAAAAATAATGTTATGTTCAATTTTCATAATATATGAGTAGTTTTCGTGAAATTTTGAGAGAAGCAAAAGCAATTACAAACTCTTAACAATTTTCTTTTCAAAAACCGCACCAAACTTTTTCTCAAAATTTTCCTCTTATATGTAACGGTAAAAATATGGTGCTAGTTCCATTTTGAACGAACTATTTTCGACAATTGGAAAAAGTTAACATTTCAAAACTACAAAATTGAAGATAAGAGGGTTTTTGCTATGGACAAAGTCTGCAGAAAAAATCTCTTTAAAAAAGGGCATGTACAATTTGTTTGAAAAAAGTGTAGATTTCGCGTAATTTGTTTGTGAAATTTCTGGAATTTCTAAATAAATTAAAAACCGCTCCAATTTTTTTTTAATTTTCTCCTCGTATGTATCAACGGAGGGTAACAAATATGGTGCTTTAGGTAAATACTCTAGCTCATTTAAGGCAAACTCTCTGTATTTTCGAAAATTGCAAAAATTTCGTGTTGGATTGAGAGAATTGCGTGTTGAAATATTTGATTGAGAGAATTAACACATCGACACGTGTTGGAACCTTATCGTGGTTCTGTAGAATAGTACTATGGCTGTCGCCGAGTTGACCCGGACGACCTGAGTTTGTCTCGTTGCGGAAAATAACTTTTGCTGGTTGACAACACTGTTACATATGCATGTAATGGTGTGATATATCGGAGCACTTAGAAATAAAACAAAAAAAGTATGTGCTGTTTTAGCATCACTAGTTTATTTTTTCCTGGAATAGCGTGAAGAACGGTTAAAATAATGGCGCAGGTCTCATTTTCGTTGAAATATCTCAATCGCAAAACTGAAATAAATTGCAAAATTTCAAAACTTTTTTTCGGTGACTTCCCACAACTACAATATTGATGATAGAGATTTTTTTCCTAAATGAAATGTTCAAAGACAGATTTTAAGGTAAAGTTATATACAATTGTTTTTAAATATAAGCAGTGTTTGCGAAATTTTGTGTGAAATGTAGACACTCTAAAAATAACAACACTTTCCCAAAAAGGGTCCATTTTTTCTTGAAACTTTTGCCTCGTATGTAGGAAAGAACGATAAAAAACCAATGCTTATCTCATTTTCAATAAACGAAATTTTTGAAAATTAAAAAATATTTCAAAAGTGCAATATTGTGAATAGAGATTTTTCTTAAATAAAATCCGTTCTAAAAAAAAATTATATAAAGTCAGGTACAATTTTTAGAAAAGACGAGTAATTTTCACGTAATTGTTTCGTAAAGTGAATGCAATTTATAAAAAGAATTCTAAAAATGTATCCACAATTTTTCTTCAAATTTTTTCACTGATTGAGCAAAGAATGATTGAAAATAGTGCAGGTCTAATTTTCGTTGAAATTATTGAATTTTTGAAAATTGCAATAAGGTAGAAATAATGCGAGAAAATATATGCTATTGCAGCTCCACTAATTTGTTTTTTAGCAGGGCGTATATGTTCGTGCCTTTCGATCTCCGCCAAATTATGTGATCCGGAGATTATTACTTTTGCCAAGTAATCATTTCAATTGTGCCCCAGCTACGTTACAAACAAAAAAGGGAAGCCGCACTCTTCATTTGCAGTAAACAACCGTACCAAGAAGCCCTTACTGCTTACAGTTGATGGAAGCCCTGCTGCTTACGCCATCGGATCGAAAGAGGACGAGAGATCGCATTGTCCATGAGGGAAGCTAGAATGTTGGACGGTATCCTTTGGCTTGATCCACCGGGAGGCCCTAGGTAGGCCCTGTAGCGACAGTTGATGGCTCAGAGCATGAACTGTCACTACAGTGCCTCTGACCAGGAGACCCTAGGTTCGGGTACTGACAGTGTCAGGATTTTCGACATGAGCTAAATCGATACTGGCTCGAGTTCATTCGCTCTTTGCAGAATTCCAGCGACCGGCTGTTCTGATCGGTAGTCTTCCATGGTTTCTCCGATCAACACCGGACGAATGCCAGAGCAGTATCCTATCAAACAGGCCCCGGATCTTTCCTCCCGCGCTCTGTCCTTCCTCTTCCTCGTCCTATCCTTACCCCTTATTAACACACTTTAATACTAACATGCACTACATTTCCATCCATTTCGGGAGCGGTAGCTCAGTGCATCAACTCATGTCACTGCAGCGCGTCTGACCGGGAGGTCCTAGGTTCGAGTCCTGACGGCGGCAGGATTTTGAACACTAGCTTTTCAGCTATGTCGAATTCAGTCGCTGTCTGGAGGAGAATTCTAGCGCCCGGCTGCTCTGATCGGAAGATTTTCGTGGTTTCTCCGATCAATACCAAGTGAATGCCGGAGCTGTACCCTATCAAATGGGTCACGGACCGCGCGCAATCTGTCCTTCCCATTCCTTGTCTTATCCTCTCCCCTTACACACACACACACACACACACACTTGCACTAACATGCACTACACTACTACATATCCCGGGAGACCGCTCGAGAGCTTAGAGCTTGTCCCGGCTGGGGCGGTGCCCCACTTGTGGGAGAGTCTTGGTTAGGGGGCCCACTAGCCGACGGTAGGTCGGCGCTGGATCTCGCCATCCAGCGGGGGAAGATTACCGCCATCTCCCGAGAAAAGCATGCACTACACTAACGGGACTAATGACCAGAGCAGAAGACGCGTCTGGAAACATGAAAAAATCAATCAATCAATCCATACATTTCGGGAGACCGGTCTGGCTGGGGCGGTGCTCCCCCCTGCTGCTGAGAGATTCCTGGTTGAGGACTCCCCCCCCAATCCAACGACAGATTGACGCCGGTTCTCGTCATCCAGGACAGGAAGACCACCGCCACCTTCCTAGGAAAAAAACATGCACTACACTTACAGGGCTCATGACCTTAGCAGTTAATGCGCCAGTCACTAACAATCAATTAATCAATCAATACGGCTCGATTCGGTGGTCTGATATTGAAAGTCAGGTCCTAACTTCGCTGTATCTCGGCTCGCCAGAGGCGAATTCATTTTCGCGAGCAAGTCTCGTGTGAATGAGTGTGTATACGTTGTGTAAGCTTGTCGCTGTTTCCCGGCATCCTTGCGACCTCCCTCGCAATCCCCGTTCCCGCCGCATTCCCTGCTTCTGCCGGCTGGCCTGCGTCACGTTTATGAGGCTCCCAATTTTAGACCCCGCTCCTGCGCCGCTTTGAGAAAATAAACGATATGGGGGGAACTCCTGTGCAGGCTGTCACAAAATGCAATTGACCTTGATCAGTTAACAACATACTACGTTAAGATTTTTTCCAAAAAATTTCTTAGATACAATAAATCGTTCCTTGTCGTTTATAAGTTGTGAAATATTGGAAAAAAATTAGATTATCTTAAAATTTGTCTGACATCTGAATCATACGGAAGGAGGGTTTTCTGGAACTTCCATTCTTGATGAGTCGTGATTTTGACTGAAGGCGTCTTCGTCCCTTGATAAATGTTAATAAATAAAATTCGCCTAAGACGTCGGCCTGACCGGATGGTTGCGTGTTCCTTATATCGTTTTAAATTTCTGTGCCATTTTATTACATTCTTTTATATCTTAATTCAATAATGCATTGCATAACGCTAAAATTGTTTTAATTAATTATTTGTACGATTAATTTTATTATTTTTTATCTCTAATATATTTGACGTTCTCCAAGTGATTGCTGTTTTCATGGCCTGCATTTACGCTCTTCAGTATCTTATTTATTTTCGCATCCGGGGGATTGTTCTTGGAAGGGGCGGATACAGCAAGTATTTCAAGAGAGGGGGAGGCAATTTAAGTTTGGACGACGCCCAGAAAGTCGTTCACGAAAATTTATAATATTTGTTTGCTCTACTTACCATCAAACAGGACAAGACTGCAGTATGGGGTGTGAATGTGCCAGGCTCCATTTCTTAAGGTATTCGTATCCCATTGACAGGTATAAGAACTTTGCTATTTTCTAACTCGCTCACATAGTTCTTCTTTGAAATAACAGCAAAGTTCTTATACTTGTCAATAGAATGCAAATATCTCAAGAAATGGAGCCTGACCTATTCTCACCCCATGTGGCACAGTCTTGTCCCATTTCATGGTACTATAGAGAAAAAGAATTGAATTCCTTTCAAAACTGAAGAGGTCGAGTTATCGGCGGTTAATTTGGTTTGAGAGTTTCTGTGAAAAAGAAAGTGAATTTTGCCAGTCTGGATCGCCAATGTCGTTAAGGCTGAAGGGCCGTAGCTGCCTCGTGTCAAAGGGTCGCGGGTTCGAATCCCACCTTGGGCATGGATGTTTGTGTGTGTTCGTGTTGTCCATACGTGTTCTTCCTACAGTTTCCCCTACAGTTAAAACCATCACAGTGGTCGCTACATGACCAAGTTGTTAAGAGCGACCTTAAAAAAAGAAAGTGATTTTTACTATGGTATGTCGCTGCATGCGTGTGTCACGCGTAACTCTCGCATACAGAAAGGTTTTGATCTCAAATTCAAAAACAGATAGTTCACCCAAAATTTTAGACACAATGTTCGTTTCCGAAACTTCTTCCTATGAAATTCTCAAAATAATCGGTAAACTAAAAATAAATATTCGTCCGGTTTAGATGAATTCCCGGATTCTTTGTTAAAAACTTGTGCGTATGCCATTATACACCCGTTAACCCACATATTTAATGCATCTTTATGCACTGGAACGTTTCCAGATATTTTCAAAACAGCTCAAATTAAGCCGCTTTTCAAAAAAGGCAACAAAAATGAAATTCAAAATTATCGGCCCATTTCTCTTCTATCAGTCTTTTCAAAAATATTAGAGAGACTTTTCTACGTACGAATGGAAACCTTTCTCACTAAACACGACGCGCTTTCAGATTGCCAACATGGTTTAAAAAAAAAAGGAAACAGCCTTTTGGATTTAGAAAATCAAAATCAACGGAAACAGCCATATTTTCTTTTCTTAAAGATGTCGCCTCATCATTGGATCAAAACGAGGCACCTATTGGATTATTTTTAGATCTCTCAAAAGCTTTTGACGTCATTGATCATGACATTTTACTTTCCAAATTACCTTCATATGCAATTCGTGGTATTGCTCTAGATTGGTTATGTTCGTACCTTAAACAACGATCTCAGAGAGTTGAAATACCTTACTGGAATGATGGAACATTACGTACGCACCTTTCCGACTCTTTGCCCGTTGCATGTGGAGTTCCTCAAGGATCGATTTTAGGCCCTATTCTGTTCCTACTTTATGTAAACGATATGCCCTCGACGATTCGAAACGGAAGAACGGTTCTCTTTGCGGATGATACGAACATCCTTTGCAATAAAGAAACAGTAAATAGTACAATATCAGATGTTTCAAATTGGTTCCGAAATAACAAATTAATAGTAAACGAAAAGAAAACGGTTTTAATGCAGTTTTCCATTTCAAATAAACAATTCTGTGCCCCATTGAAAATGAACAGTGTACCATTGACTGATGTTAAGGCAACAACATTTTAGGTCTCTCAATTCAGTCAAACCTTAAATGGAACGTCCATTTAAATGAATTGAACACAAAATTAAGTTCATTATGCTACGCGTTCAGAATTCTTGCAAATTCAGTCAGCCTTCATACTGCTCGTTGTGTATACTTCGCGAATGTTCATTCCCGCCTGAGATATGGCATAATATTCTGGGAATGGAACGTCCATTTAAATGAATTGGACACAAAATTAAGTTCATAACCAAATCCACCCACGTGATTCATGTAAGCCTCTCTTCATTAATCTAGGAATTCTACCATTACCGTGTCTTTTATTTACGAATCTGGTTTTGTAAAAATGACTTGCTCAAGGGCAGGAATATATTTTCAGAAAATGCCGAAGTCTATTACTATAACACTCGACGTAGAAATCATATTCATCAGGTGACAGTATCAACAGCTCATTACAAAAATTCACATACAATACATGTACATTATTTTACAACACTTTGCCAGATGACATTAAACGATTAAATTCAATAGAAAAGTTTAAATCCCAAGTGAAATCGTTTCTGCTGCATAACTGTTTCTATACAATTAGAGACTATACTGAGCATCACAAGAAAAGTAACATTAATTTTAACAATGATACATAATGCATTATTTACCATTTGGACTGTATAAATGTGTATAAACAACCTGTAACAACTATTGTACTACAACTTCCGGGTCAATGACCCCCATCTCGATCAGGTTTTTCGTCCAGTTTCCCTGATCCATTGAGCAAATGCTGAGATGGCCCCTTGTTTTGCTTCTGGACATAAATGTAACTTCATTTTCTGTGCACGTCTTCTAGAATTCAGTGGGAAATACAATTATTCAAATTATCGTTTCCATGTTGTCGCGGCAGGAATTAATAAGAGCGAAAATTTATTGCTTATTTATCCTTGAAAATAGATTTTATTACATGGGAGTTTTGTTTTTTTTTCTCCCTTTCAAAATTCAAAATTTATTGCTTATTTATTTTTAAAATAGATTTTACTACATGGGAGTTTTTGTTTTTTTTCTCCCTTTCAAAATTCAAAATTTAAGTAGTATATGACTTAGTGTAGGGATCACACAATTTTGAAAATGTGCACACAATCCACTTTTCCCCATAGCACGTCATACGCAGTTTTTAACTGTTTTTTTACGTAAAATAAATAAATACATAAATAAATAAATAAATAAATAAATCTCTAACTTAGTACAGGATTTAAAAATAAGGTACGTTGGTGTCGATTCAAAGATATGATTAGTGTAGGTGGCGAGGAGTTACAGGCAGATTTGTACCAAGAACTATGGTGAAATTATAAAAATTGCTACTTAAGCCTAAAATACGAAAGCTTATTTATTGCGTCTTTGAACCCGTTTTTTGGGCGTTGAGCACCTGCCATGGAGTAATCCTCCGTTATTTTCATTGTCAAGTCTCGTCACGTCGCAGTCAGGCCAGGTCAGGCCAGGTCAGGTGAGGCCAGGTCAGGCCAGGTCAGGTCAGGCCAGGTCAGGTCGGCCAGGCCAGGTCAGCCAGGATTTTCATTGTCAGGCCAGGTCAGGCCAGGTCAGGCCAGGTCAGGTCAGGCCAGGTCAGGCCAGGTCAGGCCAGGCCAGGCCAGGTCAGGCCAGGTCAGGCCAGGTCAGGCCAGGTCAGGCCAGGTCAGGCCAGGTCAGGCCAGGTCAGGCCAGGTCAGGCCAGGTCAGGCCAGGTCGGGCCAGGTCAGGCCAGGTCAGGCCAGGTCAGGCCAGGTCAGGCCAGGTCAGGCCAGGTCGGTCAGGCCAGGTCAGGTCAGGCCAGGTCAGGTCAGGCCAGGTCAGGCCAGGTCAGGCCAGGTCAGGCCAGGTCAGGCCAGGTCAGGCCAGGTCAGGCCAGGTCAGGCCAGGTCAGGCCAGGTCAGGCCAGGCAGGCCAGGCAGGCCAGGCAGGCCAGGTCAGGTCAGGCCAGGTCAGGCCCCAGGCCCAGGTCAGGCCGGTTCGGCCAGGTCAGGCCAGGTCAGGCCAGGTCAGGCCAGGTCAGGCCAGGTCAGGCCAGGGCAGGCCAGGGCAGGCCAGGGCAGGCCAGGGCAGGCCAGGGCAGGCCAGGGCAGGCCAGGTCAGGCCAGGTCAGGCCAGGTCAGGCCAGGTCAGGCCAGGTCAGGCCAGGTCAGGCCAGGTCAGGCCAGGTCAGGCCAGGTCAGGCCAGGTCCTTTCATCCTTTCGGCCCGGCGCTCGACGCCGTTACATCCCGGGGTTCCTTGTCGATTACCCAATCAGAAGTGCGTGAGGTCTCGAATTCGCTTAACCTCCGTGACTTCACAGAACGTAGTAAACGAGTTCGGCTAGCGGCGCGGCCGAACCATTAGTATAAGGCATTTAACTGGTCCCCATGTCTCCAGTTTTCCTCATGCGACAATTGGTCGGAAAATAGAGTTAATATTAGAAGTGGAGTGCCAACAACCGTAAAGTTCTTCAGTTTTACCGAATCTAGACGGATAGGACAATGGGATCGGCGATGTGGTCGATTCTTATACGAAGTTTCAGCTTCTTAACCCACCAATTACCAAGCCCATATGATTTTAGTGGGTGCACTAAATGGAGAAAGAGATTCTCGGTTTGAAACAAAAATATCAATAACTGTATATTTCGTCGATATTACCTCACATACGATAGCAAGAACAACGGGATCGGTAAGGATTGGGAGAGAAGGTACGCACACTCTATGCACTCTCCGGTTACCTCTTCACCATTACATGAATACTTTATACTATAATACTGACGTTTGTGAAGATTTTAAAATAATTTGCAACTAAATTGTTAAATTTCTTGCAAATCAGTGCCAATTACCGAAATTATTTATTTCACAACAATCAGACGAGGAAGAGATTTGGTAATCCACGCTTCTTCTCACCAGAATCTGCATTTATTCTTGAAATGCCGTCGGCTCGAGGTTGCTATATACGTTGCTATAATACGAGGTTTATAATATGTGCCAATCATTTTGAATAAATTGAGTAATCGTAGCAAAATTGTTGGATGTGTTGGGCCCAATGTACCTGTTAGATCCTCCTCTGCTTCTTCTGCTACTTGGGACAGGCCTTCGTTTTACAAAGTTTTAGGTGGGGCAACATCACAAAAAATTTTTTTTCCTCCCTAAGTTAGGAGGTTCCATGCCTTCGAATGTGCTGCTCTGCCAGATCGACAGATCAACGGCATTCTTATTTGTTGTGGCCGCAGATCCTGTGGACAAATTACGAAATGTGGCTGAATGACTGTCGTTTTGCGACTGTTATCTCTCGAATTAGATTGAGGGCAACTGTTGCATTTTGGGAGTTCTATTAGTTTTCTGATTTGGCAGTCTAGATCAAACAGCGTTGCTTGCGTCCAGTGTACTATTCCAGCAGTGTAACTGATCGCCGGTACTGCACAAATATTGATAGACTAGACGAAATTTATGGCCATATATGCGTCCCCTATCCACGCCTGACCTAACCTCGTGTTGTCGAGGGGGCGGGGAGAAATGGGAGGGGGTGTCCGGGCACGGCACGAACTTTCATGGCGAAGCTTGTTGCCAAGTGAAGGATCCGATCAGTGAACTACGCGGGCGAACAAAATGACCCTACTTGTATGTTCTTCGCGAATCGAAACTATTTTTCTGCGAGAAATAGTGACGGGATTTGTGTAAAAAAAATAGCAATTTTTGAAGCAAACTCCTTGAAAATGCAAGTTCCTCGATGCCTAGAGGCGCACATATCGTTAATCACACATTTTTATTTGTGAAACTTTTATACATAAAATAATTAAAGTTTCTTGTTATATACGAGAAACCCCTGGTTTGCAATTTTAAAATTAATACTTAAAACATTATTGGAATCGCCGGCTCCAGTGGTATGAGGGTTAAGGCACTAGCGTCCAAAACAGAGTTCGGAAGTCTTTGGAGAAAGAGGCCTGGTAAATGCCCAAGAAAATTAAATCCTCCCACAGTCAGTCCTAATCAGATTCCGTATTCGCTCAATCAGGGAACGTCGAAAGTAACAGATAAAATAACGAGACCTCTGTTAGTATTTCTGTCCCTGGTGGTGATCGTAAGAATTAAAAATTTTGAGTTGGTGTTAGAAACTCATATTGGGCTTGTGCCAATATATACATTACAAACACTAGACCAAATTTTGATTAAAATTCTGTGTTGCATACGCAACACAGAATAACTATTAATAACTGCATTAATAACTGCAAATAACTATTAAATTCTAATACACATGCTTAACCATGAATGAAGCTTGACTTTAATAGATCCACAAGATAAATACTTCTACTACACAAGGAGAAAATTATTATTTGGATAACAACGTTCGGCCAATTGCCTGTATGTGGTTCATGGATATAAGACCGACCCCCTCATTAATTTGTAGATGTTGTAATCATGCACTTGAACTTATTTTCAAAGTTAACGACATTGATGGATGATGCTTCCGTTGCTGTTCACGAAAGAGGAGACGCTGCAACCAGCCTTTAATCTCTGTGTAGTTCCACGAAGGAAGTAGCCATCCATAGAATAAAGAGTTCAGAGGGCTATTCCTTTTCGCTCGTTTATGTTAATAACTAAAAGTACTATACGTAACATGTACACCAGGTTCACTCAAAGTCTAGATGCAGATTCGGGCTGATAATTTACTTTGTGGTTGTGCTGTTCGTATAGTCCTCATGCAGACTGTTGATCGCGGTCCAACTAGCGTGTCTAAGCGAATTTTTATTTAAACAAAATGCGGAAACTCAGGAGAATTCGCATAAATACTAATTATTGTAATACCTGATACCGCGAAGATGCGCGTTCCGGAATTCCTGATACACAGATTGCAAAGCTAGCTTTTGCAGTAATGTTGCCGGTCCAATCTAAGGGTGAGACTGGGAGATGGCGGCACATGCACTCACGATAGATACGTATTGCGATATCGGATGTTACGGAAGGTCACTTAACTATACTCCCATTTAATTATTATTTATCAGCTGGACGCGGTTATCCAATGGGAAGCTTTCTTATGACATAGTTCTTGGAACTGAAGCTCCCGATTGAATAACTGGGTCCAAGCTGATCAAGCGTGAGAACTCCCTATAATTAAATTGCAGAATATATGTCGCTGAATTGCGGAAACAAAAGGCGAGCGTTTGGGTGGGGAATTCTTCCACCCGTGGACAGTGCGCCATTCCGTGGAAGGCTGAGGAAGACTGTTTTCGTTCGTATGAACCTCGGAGACAGCGGTGACTTACCCGAAATAAATAGAAAAATATTCCAATCAAAAAATTGAATTAAATATTTTACATAAATGAATTAATAAAAATACTTTCTTAATGACCACTTTCATGCAATTCAAATGTCTGCAAACAACTATGAAGTACACAAGTTTGCTCAATGCGTTCATTTGACCTCTTATTCATGAAATTTGTAGTATGATTTACATTTTTGACAAGGCTTAAATCCGAATAATTGAGGGGTCTCTACTGAATAATTGATTGTGATCTCCTCTCAGAAATAGATACGCAGTGTCTTGAAAAATAATTCTTTTCTTAAGATTAGGAAAGGTGCTGGATATACGTAGCAGTAGATTTCGTTTTATCCAACAGTCGTGCAAACAATTACCCAGTTTTTATGACTCAAACATGCATTTTTCACTAATTAAGCAACCAAAAAATGACACATTTTCTTCTGAGTCGGGTTGTAATTGTTATTTTTTCTTCTTGTTACACCTTAATTTTTTTGCCAGACATTTAATTTATATTACAAGGTTAACAATCACATATCTTCATTTACAACGTTTTTTTAGGCTCCATAATCACATTGCGCACATTGCGGCTCCATAATCAGGTATAAACTGTAATATATATAAAAAAATTACTTACAATAATAAAAAGATAGTATAATATTAGATTTTCAAATTTCCAATAATAATAATAATAATAATAATAATAATAACAACAATGCAGACTACCCTGATATCACGTCAGTCAAGGAAAGATTACAGGTATGGAAGTCCAAACCTCTCCATGGTAGATTTCCCCATGCTCTAGAAAATGCCGACTACGACGCCTCAGTGCGATGGCTCAGAGATGGGGTTCTATTTGGAGAGACTGAGGGTTTCATTCAAGCAATTCAGGATCAAGTTATTTCAACAAATAACTACAAAAGATTTATTGAAAAACTAGAAGTTAATGACGAATGCAGAGTATGTCATCGATCATCAGAGACAATAGACCATCTCATCACTGGGTGCACAAACCTCGCCAACACGGAGTACCTACATCGGCACAACCTAACTGCAAATATTGTACACCAAGCACTGGCAACCAAACATGCTCTACTGGCAGAAGAAATCATCCTCATTATAAATACAAAGCCAAATCCGTCATAGAAAGTAAACAGTTCAAAATGTATTACGACCTTCCAATACATACTGATAAAACGATCCCGGCAAATAAACCAGACATTCTACTACATAACATACAGGAAAAGAAAGCATTCATTATTGATGTTACACACCCTGCAGATCACAACATCAATAAGGCAGAAACAGAAAAATCTCAAAATACATTCCCTATCAATAGAATATAAAGAAATATACAAACTTGAGTCTGTTGAAATTATACCAATTGTAATAACAGCTACAGGTCTGGTTAACAAAAATCTAAAGAATTATTTAGAAAAAATAGGTCTTCATCCTCATAAAATTATCCCAAAAGCTCAAAAGTCAGTCATTCTTGAAACCTGCCGGATTGTTTGCACAGTCCTCAATATGCAAAGCTAGGAATGTGGTATGCCTAGAGGCCCCTCAAACCATGAACCCCGGGTGAGAAACCCCCGAGAAAAAAAAGAAATAATAATAATACAAATAATAATAATATATTGTGATAAACAAATTAAGTTGAATTATAACTTATTATGGAGAGAGCCAACTCACTATTAATTAATTAATACAAATAAAACTTCATCTCGCAACATATATCCACAATGAAATGTACAATTATGATGTTCGTCTTAATACAGTAGTTAACTATATATTGCAGGAAAAGAGGGAAACATTTTTCATAGTCGAAAAAAAGGGGGTGAACCGGTAGTGCAGACTGGTGAAGCTAATTTATATTTTCCAGATATTGCAAAATACTATTATATGTATTGGAGAAGGCATTCGATTCTTTTTCAGTATTAAATGTCTGATTTTTATGTGAAGCTTTTCTAAAATTAATTTTGAATATTTTTGGGATTATCAACATTTATTTTATAATGACTGTAGATTTTGTGTTGTGATATGTAATTTTGTCTTTCAGTAATTTCCTCAATATTTATTCAGTGTTCACAAACTCTTTCAATTTACCTTTTGTTTGTCCTATATAGAACTGATCACAATCTAAACAGTTGATCTTGTTAACTACATTTTTTTGGTTTAATTTGTGAACTTTATCTTTCAAGTTATTAATGGTAGATCTTCGGTTTATACTCTTAGTATATTTACATACATTATATTTATTCTTAAATACAGTTACTAGTTCTTTTTCTTTGATACATAAAGGAGGCTTAACCTATTTACCTTGTCGTTGAGAAAAATAATGGTTGTCTCAGAGTTTTTTCTTTATGGTGAACGTGTAAACATTACATGCCATGATATGAATTTCTGGGGATATTTGTTGTTTAATAGGTTTAAAAAAGTCTATATTTTTGAATAAAACGTCAGCTCTGAGAGGTTTGTAGTTCTTCGTCCAATTAGAGTGCTTCATCTAAATCTATACTAACATACGAAGACAGACGTGCGTTGTCTTAGTGTGGTAATCTCTGAAACTACTTAACCAATTCCGACGAAACTTTTGTGCTAGCTTCCTTTTAAAGTTTGGAGTACAATAGGCTATAATTTACAATCATAAACCGTAATATATTTTCAAAATAATTACTTTTCTGGACATTTTCCGCCTGGCTTTACATCACAGATTCAAGCCTTCATCAATGCCAATAGTTTAGCTCCGCACCACCGGAGGTTGAAGTTTGAGATCTACTACAGATTTCATCAATGTCCAGAACATGCAATTATTACGAAATTCATTGAATTTGAATAAGGTTATGCAATGTCACTGCGTGAATGTAAGTGATTTGTTACATCTGAACATTGGTGGAAGATTTGAAAGAAATCCGCAATAAAGAAATCCGTGATAAAGAATGTCAATGTGTATGCATTGTCCTTGGGCCGTGTTATATACAGTGTCGCAATAAAATATTGCGAGTTTGAAAATTGAGGTAGGTTGAGAGATTAAAAAGTGCAATAATATACAGTGCAGAATATACAATAATGTACAATGTACAATACATAATTAGCGCATACTTTCTAAACAACACCTTTTACAGAAATTGGTGAACACTAAGTTGTTTGAAACAATGCCAAAACGTGTATCACAGTTGTCAAAACACACTGCAAGTGCGACAAGATGGGCAGTCTATAAAAAGTTTAAATCGGTCACTCAAAGGCAAAGGCGACTTGCTGCAGTACTCACTCGGACCATTGAAAATAATGCTGCAAGGAGGGAAGCAAATGTGAATAATTCTCTTAGTAGTAGGGCAGCTTTTCATTAAGAGTCTCAAATTTGACTATTTACACAGCTCTCATATTCAAATTAGTAAAAGGAAAGTGTATGTTTTGGGTCCACCCAGTTAATTTTTATTTTAATATATCCAGGCAATTAGTGTAGTGGTATGTAATTAAGCATACTTAACGTATTAGAACAAATAGGTGCTGTTGTTTTGCATGTCAATTTCTCCCAATGAATGAAATCATTCATATTTTATAAAAAATAGGAAAAATTAATTTATCTGAAAGTATTTGTATAAGGAAATAAAAAATCTGGACGTCCTTGGTTTCTCTTATTCACATCTAAATATCCATAATATCTTGCACTTCAGATCAAATAATGAAGCTAATATTTTGTCAAGTGGCTCAGTACATTGCCAATTTATTATGCACACATAATGTAATGTTGGTGGATGTTATGTTGCAATAGTATGTTGAATTTATTTACCTAAACAAATAAGTTTTATACTACACGTTACTAGCAGATAGGACTTCAAACACATACACACACGCATGCATATATATATATATATATCAACATTTATTTTATAATTACTGTAGATTCTGTGATGTATGTAGATACTGTAGATACTGTGTGTATATTGCACACAAGCGGCAGGTTTTACAAGGTGAAAGGTTAGTTTTACATGTTTTACAGGTAGAATGAATTTAATTACGTAAACAAATAAGGTTTATTCGACAAGTAGTTTAAGCATGTACATTTCTGTCATCTTCAAAATAATTATAAACACTGGCAATTACGTCTCAGCATAGATATTTTCATTTACTTTTACGATTATGATTCGACAATTACGTTTTCACACCTACATCCATATTCCATATCTATCTTCTAGCGTCTCCGTGCGTGAACTCTCGCATATTAAACTCCGCTTAAAACATAAGTCCCTTGAAGGTCACGAGTTGACAGATCAATTTCAAATCTTTCTTCTTGAATGCAATAGAAGAAAATATATAATGAAATAAAAGAGTAAGTTTTACAATGTGGCAACTTATTGACAGAGTATTGGAATAGTATATAAAACTCCACAAAATAATGTACGTGAGTCCACAAGTATTTTATTTTGTAGTTGAGATTTGTTTATTGTTTTTAGTTATAAAGTAAAAAATGTTTAGGAGCTGGAACTCCAAATAAAAAAATTGTAATTTTTGTGGAAAAGTGAGCGAGGTAGACCGGAAATTGTCCAATGGGGGTCAAGAGAAGACAGCTATCGGGGCGTGGCTGGGCGGAACATGGCAGGAAGGAGTAGGGCCAAGAAGAGATAAAATGGAAGAGATTAAGGTAGGCCCCTCCCTAGGGCATGAAAAGATGGAATTCCTCTTCCTGTCTAATAATAGACTGTAATAAATACCCGAGCAAGTTGGGTACATCAGCTAGTAAGCAAAATAAAAACCAATCTTCAGTTGTACCTACACCAAATTAACAGCTGAACAGTCAAAAAAGATTAAAATTAAGCTCTGAAGACAATTTTAAGCATATTTTGTCTAATAAACTCTTTGGATATTCCGAACGGCTGAGCCGCAATAAGCACTCAAAAGTTTGGTTTGAAAAATTATTTCTACGCAAAAATTTGCATTGCAGAGCATAGAAACACTCCATAAAATTATAAATTATTTATTATTTACAAAAGAAATGAATATATTTGTTCAGAAGAAATTAAGCCAGAAATAAAAAAAGTAGTCGAATAGTGTAAATTGGATGCTTTTTTTAAATCTGGGTTATTTTTTTTTGCATGTATGCCCAGTATGGATTTTCGCTGCCAAATCGAATAAAAAAATTGTAGTCCAAAATAAATTTCTCTCCGCCAACACGAACGCTCCACGGGACATTCTCGATGCTCAATTTCACAAAGAATCCCAGTTAAAACGTTCAACAAATCACATGATTATTTTATCCACCTGCTTCTTCCAAAACGCGCCGACCCTTCATCCTAAATTGTTAATGAAGGATTCAAAACGTGTTGTATTTATGTTAAATCTTGTTAGACAATATAGGGCACTTACTGTAAGAGGCCCACTCCAGTCACTAATAGTTATGGTGGTGAATTGTATACCAATATCTTGAAAACTAAACTTCGTGATATTTCATACATTTTTTAAAGAAAACCGTGATTCCGTGTGCATAGTCACCAGGATATTTTGTATAATATATTATATATTTATTCAGTTTAAAGCAGTTTTTGTCAATGAAAGTCTTTCTGAGACAAGTAGAATATCGACTATTTTTTCCGAAAGAAGTATTTCAAGTTATTGACGATGCCCCGCCAACCCGTTGACATTCCACGTTGCTATAAAATTAAATTTACACATTTGAAATATTGGATACTAATGAAGGCACAAGGCTGAGAAGAGATAGTATTTGTTGGCTTTGTTGAAGTAAGACATTTTCGAATCTTTCCAAAGAATATCTCATGATACTCCGAATAGATTGTTGACCATTGCCATGTTGGTTTACTTCTTGATGTACCTGCTTGGGTGGCGTGGCAGCTGCATACGTCTTTTGGCTATTCGTTTGTGAGTAAATATGTTAATTTTTTTTACTTTTTACAGATGAATAACAATACAGAATTACACGGATCACAATGATTGTACCGGAAAAACATACTTTCTTTACAAATGTGTGTCATTAATTTCATCAACATTCCAATAAGAAATATTAACTTTTTGCATTTGAGCAGGGTCCATTTTCTGTGTAATATAATGATGACCAAAGACTGTATCTGGCTCTGATCAGAAGTCAGGTTCTGATATCGCAATGCAAAGTTCATTTGGTTCCTGAATCTACACTTGGGTTCATTTGGTCCTTGGGAGATTATCTATCATCTGTGCAGGGTCATCTTGACTGACCACATGTAAATCACGCTGAGAAATAACACCTCCGGCCAAATAATATTTGAAGAGGACCTTGGCGAAATTACCATACACATCTTCCTCAATCAAAAACAATGTTCCAATGGGTATACATCCTTTTTTAAATTTTATTTTACGTCAAAAAACAGTCAACACTGTGTATGACGTGCTATGTGGAGAAGTGAATTCTGTGCACATTTTCAAAATTCTGTTATCCCTACATATACTACTTACTACATATACTACTTAAATTTTGAATTAATTTAAAAAAACGCTCCCATGTAATAAAATCTATTTTCAAGGGTAAATAAGCAATACATTCTGGGCTCTTATCCAATATGTCCTTCGTCAAAAAATAATAATTCCCGCCGCGACAACATGGAAACGATAATTTTAATAACTTTATTTCCCACAGAATTCTAGAAGTCGTGCACAGATCATGAAGTCACATTTATGTCCAGAAGCAAAACAAGGGGCCATCACAGCATTTGCCCAATGACTCAGGGAAACTGGACGAAAAACCTGATCGAGATGGGGGTCATTGACTCAAAAGCTGCGATACAATACTTGTTACATATTGTTTAGAATTATACAGTCACAATAGTAAGTAATACATTAAATATCACTCTTAAAGTTAGTTACTTTCCTTGTGATGCTCAGTATAGTCTCTAATTGTATAAACACAGTTATGCAGCAGAAACGTTTTCACTTTGGATTTAAACTTTTCTATCGAATTTAATCGTTTAATGTCATCTGGCAAAATGTAAAATAATGTATATGTATTGTATGTGAAATTTTTGTAATGAGCTGTTGATACTGCCACCTGATGAATATGATTATAGTGTATTATTAGTGTTATAGTTATAGACATCTGTGTTTTCTGGAAATATATTTCCGCCCTTAAGCAAATCATTATTGACAAAAACCACTGATTCGTAAATAAGCTGACAAGGTAATAGTAAAATTCCTAGATTAATGAAGAGAGGCTTACAAGAATCACGTGGGTGGGATTTGATTATTATTCGTACAATTCTTTTTTGTAATCTAAAAGTCTGGGAACTGTAAGATGTATTTCCCCAGAATATTATGCCATATCAGGCGGGAATGAACATTCGCGAAATATACACAACGAGCCGTATGAAGGCTGATTGAATTTGAAAGAATTGTGAACGCGTAGTATAATGAACTTAATTTTGTGTTCAATTCATTTAAACGGACGTTCCATTTAAGGTTTTTTGACGTAAAATAAAAAATAAATTAATAAATAAAAAAAGTACATAAAAAATGTACATATTTTTGGCAGCGTTTACATTGTACTATTTCTCCTTTCATATGCGTCGGATCAAATTTAACAACAGTATTACGGAGCGTGCGGATACTGAATATGTCTTTGTTGTTACTTTGTGGTTCCAGATCAACGAAAAATAGTAAAAGGTTGTTTTGGATTTTTAATATACTTAAGGTGCAGTTTGTCATTCAATTTCTTTAGTAATTTAACATTCAGGTAAGGTCCAGAAACCTTTTTTGACCATTACATTATTGACTTATTTTCGTTTTTATTAATTACATAACATTACATTACAATTACATTTCGAAGATTCGTTTTTCTTCTTCTTCTTCTTCTTCTTCTTCTTCTTCTTCTTCTTCTTGTTCTTCAGATGTTTATACATTTGTAATTTTTAACTTTACAGGAACTCATGTTACCATGTCACATTGTGTTGTAGATTCCACTAGATGTTGCGTTTACTTCATTGGAGTAGGTCGTGATCAACATGGTCTTTGTCTTCGTCATCTGCTCACAGCTGAATGTGTAAGAGTCCTGTTCCATATTTGTTGCTGGTAAATATGCTCCATCCACTGCATTCGTTGTTGCTGTTATTGCAGTTGCATTTGCAAGTGTTAAATTTGTTGCGAATGCGATGGTATTTCTTCCATTGTTTCCTCGTTGTGGCTCAACAGGTGAGATTTTGGGTCGTTTAAGACGTCTGTAGCATCTTTTGTTAATGGCCCCGTTTGGGACCACTACTTGATGACATTCACAAATGTTTTGTTCACTTGATTGTATATTGTTTAAGAGAAAACTGTAGTTGATGACTTTGGGCTATACAACGGCACAATATTACACATAAAACTTTTGCACTTGACGTTTTCGTACTACGTTCGCTTATGGCCTGTGGGCAAAGTTAAGTTGTGAGTAAGAGCTACCTTGATTACGTTGTGATCACCTGAGAGACTCGAAGTAGACAATATATGAAATATGAAGATACTTTTGCATATTATCTGTACCTATTTTTTTCTTTTGTTTATTAATTAAAAATCGTAACCGTAAATTAATAAAACTACTAACACATTTACAATAAAAGTATTTATTGAAATTTTAAAAATAAACACAAAATAAAAACGAAATAATGAGAAATACACAAAATTACTAATAAAAATTAAAGAGATGGTTGGGGCTGGCGGAGTTTTAACAATTAGTCAATATCGGATTTCAATTCAATTGCAGATTGCCATATTCAATGATCAGTCCTTTTCTATTCATTTTCAGCCTGTTCAGTCTTCCTCTTCTTGACGGTAAATTAGCAACTGCATTGAACCCACGCTCATTCAGAATGAAGAAAATGCGATTAAAAATTTCTGTATTCACAATTCAAGGTAGAAAACTGTTATTGACTTTTGAAACCAAAATTTTCTGTATTCATGTTTGAATTTTATTGTATTAATTAGTTCTTCGTTAGTTTTGAGTTTCTTTTCCACATTTGATGAATTTTCTGAGTATGCTTTTCCGATAGGATTTATAAACCTAACTGGGTATATTCATGTTTAACCCTTATAAAACCGAGCGGTGTTTTATGACGTAAATATCTATGTGAGGTCTTTCAAGGATTCCATTAAGGTGTATTATATGTATTGTTACTGTATTCGGTTTAAAGAAACAATAATTTGATAATATTCAAACAAATTGAATATTTAAAAAAAACTTTTTTCAGTAAAAGCTAAAATATTCCAAGATTTAATAATATTAAGTTAGTTATTTTTAAAAAATTAATTAAAATATTCGGTAACATGAAGGGCAAAAAGAAAATCTATTCATTGATTTATTTTGTTATAAATCAAAATTATTTTTAAACATCAGTAATTTTACATAATTAATTTTGCAAATAGTTGGTACGTGATGTAGTTTCTTGTTTTCTCCGTTTTAACTGACAAACAAAGTTCTTACAATTAGCGCACTTAATTTTCATTTTTCCTTGGACGTTTTAGTAGCTTCGGGCACAATTTCTCTTTTCATTTATTTGTTGAACACTTTCCCTACAGCCATTTCCTATTATTCCACAATTGGTTAGAGCTTGTGTGGTATGTACGCGATGATTTTTATTATTCTCACGAATTTCCATATTTCTGCGTGCAAGATTATCTCCTAATTGTTATAAAAATTACTTGTGACGAGAATAATTTTTATTGTTCATTTCCCGATTTTTTCCATAAAGAGAATATATAAATTTAGTCCAGCTCTATCTACCATGGTCATAAAAAGCCAGTAAGACCAATGGTACTGGTCTTGCTGGCTTTTTTTCTTCTTCCGCAAGGGTGCTCTCTGACAAGTTTATCGGCCTTGTCTAAACCTCCATTTGTTGCATTTTAGTCCAAGAATCTATTACTTCAATTCCTATAAGTTCAACGTCTATTTCATCTAAACTCAAGACTTCCAGTCTTCCATTTCACAGACACTTTCATTAAGATAATTTTCATCGTTCTCATTTTCGTCAGAAAATTCACTGCTGCTATATTCCATTTCATCGCTGAATCTGGTATTAATCTCTTAATCAATTTCTTGTTTGGAAAGTGGCCTAAATTTTTATGAACGTCTCATTTCTAGAGAAAATAACGATAAAGTCAAAACTATATAATGTATATGTTAATGGCCAAGCGGGATCCCTGCGAGACCCCAACGAGACGTTCCATTTATCTCATGTTTCTCCAAAGAAGTTAAGAGTGCGACACCTTATAGTGTAGTCTGACTTCGCCGGCCAGCTACCGATGTCTCCCCTTGCCTGGGCCTAGTTAAATTCTTATTTGCTTGGGGGTTAGAGCGTCATGAGGTGAACATGACGTATTCTCTTCACTGTAACTGGCAATATCCTTCTGCTTGAGCTTTTGTTCGTCACACAGCTACAGAAACTGGGACGATTTTAAAGAAAAGCTACAACTCTATTTTTACGTCGACCGGGAATCGAACACGGGACCACCGCACTGGAAGCTGATATGCTGCACATGCGCCATCCCAGAGGCAAATAATTTTCATATTCTAATTAAATATTTTAACAATATTTCGGTGCTGATATGGTAGGTATCCCACGGACACAGCTCTTCACTGCCGCCTCAACGACCCCCCCCCACTCCCCGCCACGAACACACACACACAGTTGCCTCTGGAAATTCTATCGCCGCCATTGGGAGTCTACAAAAGAAACGTAAAGAAATACAAAGAAATATAAATGTAACTTCATTTTCTGTGCACGTCTTCTAGAATTCAGTGGGAAATACAATTATTCAAATTATCGTTTCCATGTTGTCGCGGCAGGAAGTAATAAGAGCCAAAATTTATTGCTTATTTATCTTTGAAAATAGATTTTATTACATGGGAGTTTTTGTTTTTTTCTCCTTTCAAAATTCAAAATTTATTGCTTGTTTATCCTTGAAAATAGATTTTATTACATGGGAGTTTTTTGTTTTTTTTTCTCCCTTTCAAAAATTCAAAATTTAAGTTGTATATGACTTAGTGTAGGGATCACAGAATTTTGAAAATGTGCACACAATTCACTTTTCCCCATAGCACGTCATACGCAGTTTTTAACTGTTTTTTTGACGTAAAATAAATAAATAAAATAAATAAATAAATAAATAAAAACAGCAGTGTTTAAATTTTTGATGAATCTGTTTATGAATTAAATTACAAATATCAAAATATATTAATATAAAGGATTAATTGTTATGTCTCTGGAGCAAAACAGTTTTTAAACTATGAAGCATTTTTATCTTAACTTCCTTTCTTTAATTTTTTTTCGGTATGCGAATTTTCAAGAAATTACTTACTCAAAAAAGATTAAATACCTCGTAATATTTCGAGATGCCAAAGAACGTGGAAAGTTTGCGTTTAAGAAGCGATGTATCCGATCATAGAGCGATGGAACATTGTGCAGCGCGCAGTTATAAACGAAGTTTTAATATTCGTAGGCTATTACTGCAGAGATACTCTAGAAATTGCCAATACTGTTACTCTTTTGAACTGGATGTTATTCACTGATAACGAAATTTTTCGTTAAAGTTATGCCGACATCCATGAGATTTTAGAGAGCATTTGAGGAACTTTTCAGTTACCCGAATTAATCAGTAAATTGTTTTGAACTGAAGAAAAATGCAGGAATAGAGGAAGACGTTAATTACAGGATGAGCAGTGGTTGGACAAAATGGAGAAAAGCAGTAGGAGTATTGTGTAACGGCGAATACATATATCCCTTAAAGGGAAGGTCTACAAAACTGTAGTGAGCCCTGCCGTATTGTACGGAGCAGAACGTTGGGCAACGAAGAAGAGAGAAGAAGTTGCACGTAGCGGAGATGAAGATGCTGAGGTGGATTTGTAGAGTGACGAGAAAGGACAAAATCAGGAATGAAGACATCCGAGGAACAGCGCAGGCGAGACTGATTGTAGAGAAACTTCAAGAGATGCGAAATTAGTGGTTTGGGCATGTTATGAAAAGACCTCTAGAGAACGTGGCCCACCGAATGGAGTCAATAGAAAATGGGAAACGGAGCCGCCCAAAGAAGTGGAGAGTGTGTGAGTGGAAAATATGTGGCAGAATGGTGTCACAGTGGATGTGGATATAGAAACAGCTGGAGAGTAACGATCTGAAAAGCCAACACCAGCTAACTAGAATAAGCTAAGAAGAATTAGAAAGTCGTTTTCTTTAAAAAATGCAGCAAGCATGAAATATTACTGTGAATGCAAGTACAACGATGACTGCGATTAGTATCACAGACATTTATTTGCACTCGGATAAAGTAATATACGTACATTACTAGACTATCAAGAAGTTGTGGGAATTCTGATCAAGAAGAACTTCTTATCAAGAAGTTCATCGCACAAGTGGTACACGCGAGAGACTGCATACGTTGAACTGTGCAAGTCTTGTTTGAAGGAGTCATCCCCTTTCTCACGATCTTGACCTTCCTTTAAGACACTCCATTGCCGCCGACTCAGCTGCTTGCGCTGACATTGGCCTATTTTCGTACACCCCTCTCTCGCCGGAAAAGATGACCTCTATTTCATCTGCTGACTTCAAAGCCTTTTAAAACGCTGACGGTCATATATTTTAAAATCGAAATTGTCTCTTGATGGCTATTTTGATGCATTTATCGTGAACTGTTTTTATATTCTTAATAGTGTAATATCATCTCGGCGAGGCGATTATACTGACATTCTTTTTCTAGATCATTCTGAAGTGTTTTGAATGAATTGTATGAGGAACTTGTTTTGAGGATTCCAAGACACTGAGAGGCGTGAAATTTCATGATATGTACAATACCTTTCCGTCATAACATGCATCGGAATTTTTTGCGAAAATTGAAGGAATAAAATTCAATCACATCAGTACAACATTAGCAAGAGGTTAGTTAAAATTGAAAGCAATTTTCTGCTTTCTGTATATTGTTACATCTCCTTTGTTAAGGCAAAATATTGAGCAATGACGAGTAAACTGTATACTGTTCGTTTCACTTACTATAGAAGTCAAACGGCGCCCGCACGAAAGAACAGCCCTCCAATGGGAACGAACCTGTTCCCCTGACTTACCACGCATTTATTCTCCAAACCCAGAAAAAAGTGTACACGCCCAAGCTCTAGCAGGGAAGCTATAAGAACGATCCAAATGTCACAAAGAACGGTTGAGTGCAGTGATCTGCACGTTTAATTGATAAGATTAAATATATTAAGAATAATTTGTTGAAAATTACAAATCGTCCATTTATTTATTTGTCTGTTTGTTGTCTGTCTGTCTGTCTGTCTGTCTGTCTGTCTGTCTGTCTGTCTGTCTGTCTGTCTGTCTGTCTGTCTGTCGTTGTCTGTCGTCTTTGTCTGTCTGTTGTCTGTCTGTCTGTCTGTTGTCTGTTGTCTGTCTGTCTGTTTGTCTGTCTGTCTGTCTGTCGTCTTTTGTCTGTCTGTCTGTCTGTCTGTCTGTCTGTCTGTCTGTTTGTCTGTTTGTCTGTCTGTTTGTCTGTCTGTTTGTCTGTTTGTCTGTTTGTATGTTTGTATGTTTGTATGTTTGTATGTTTGTATGTTTGTATGTTTGTATGTTTGTATGTTTGTATGTTTGTATGTTTGTTTGTTTGTTTGTTTGTTTGTTTGTTTGTTTGTTTGTTTGTTTGTTTGTTGTTTGTTTGTTTGTTTGTTTTTTTGTTTGTTTGTTTGTTTGTTTTTGTTTGTTTGTTTGTTTTTTCTGTTTGTTGTTTGTTTGTTTGTTTGTTTTTGTCTTGTTGTTATCTATTGTTTGTCGTTGTTGTTTATCTATTGTCTGTTTGTCTTGTTTATTGTTTGTTTGTTGTTATTGTTGTTTGTTGTCATTTATTTATTTATTGTTTGTTTGTTTATTGTTTGTTTGTTGTTTATTTATTTATTGTTTGTTTATTTATTTATTTATTGTTTGTTTGTTTATTGTTTGTTTGTTTGTTTATTTATTTATTGTTTGTTTATTTATTTATTTATTGTTTGTTTGTTTATTTTTGTTTGTTTGTTTATTTATTTTTTGTTTGTTTATTTATTTATTGTTTGTTTGTTTATTTATTGTTTGTTTGTTTGTTTATTGTTTGTTTGTTTATTTATTTTTGTTTGTTTGTTTGTTTGTTTATTTCTTTGTTTGTTTATTTTTTATTTATTTTTTATTTTTTATTTATTTTTTATTTTTTATTTATTTTTTATTTTTTATTTATTTTTTATTTTTTATTTCTTTATTTATTTATTTTTTATTTATTTTACGTCAAAAACAGTTAAAACAGCGTATGACGTGCCATAGGGAGATGTGAATTGTGTGCACGTTTTCAAAATTCTGTGATCCCTACACTAAGTCATATACTACTTGAATTTTGAATGAAAAAAAGCGCTCCCGTGTAAAAAAAATATTTTTAAGGATAAACAAGCAATAAATTTTGGGCTCTTATCCATCTTGTCCTTCAGAATAATACTTCCTGCCGCAACAACATGGATAAAAAATGGGTAGCTGCCCTTAATACGGAAGTACTTGTAAGAAATAATGAAAAGTGGCGTATCAGTGCGGTTAAATTATGAATATGGAAAATACAAAAGCCGGGTCGACTGAAAAAGAATTCGGAGAATCAGGTGACCGCAGCAAATGACCTAAAATACAAGAGTTACAGAAGCAAGTACAAATTGACTTATTCAGCAGAAATGAGTTTAAGAGCTGTTGGTAAAACTGATGCATCTGCTGTTAAGAAAGAAATGTCTAAATCTCCGAAAACAGCATCGAAAGTGGGTAAGGCAATAACAAGCTTCCAGCAACGCTTAGTGCATTCAGCCCTTAACAACAAGGCAAGCTCTAACAGTGTTTGTGCAAGCCGGTCAGCCTACAAAGAAATACGACACAATTCGAAATCCAACCAGAGACATCTATCCTTGTTATTCTTTAATACAAAAAGTTAAAGCCGAGTGATATCTAAAGACGGGGTCCTTTCATAATACTGATGCTTCTGACAAAACAAATCTAAAACATTTTTTATACCACACCATTTATTGACTATGTAAATATTTAGATGAAGTTCTGGGAAAAATATCTAAAGAAGAGAAAGAAGATCTTGAACTAGTGTAAAAATGGAGATGCGATGGTTCTCAGTAAGCCCAATTTAAATATTTTCAAAATATTGCAAACAATGATGCAAGTATATGATGCAAGTAATGATGTAGTTCATTTGTACATCTAAGGCTCATTAAAATGATGACAATAACAAAAAAAGTCAGTACAGAATGAATTTTGGAAAAACAATTTCCAGAACAACTTGTAACAAGGATGTACTGAACCGATTGTTACAGAGTTCAAATACACTACGGTCATGTTCCCGACCTCTAACTATTTAGTAGTGTTTATACTTATCCCTGAACTAACTCGTATTTAATAATTTGTATTGTAAACTTATATTAAGTGTCCGTCACAAAATAAGTCAACTAGCATTAGTAATGTATATTAACTAATTTTAAATAAATGCTAGCAAATATCTAATTTTGGACACCTTTTTATAACATATAGCCTTATGTGCGTCGGGGAGCTCGTTTAACAGGCATGAACCTTTGACTGTTAAATGTTCCAACGTGAAGGAAGGAAGTTTATGCAATTATTACACTCTTAAATATTATAAAATCAGGATCCTTTCTATTCAAAAGGTTCAATTTACTGCCAATTGGCGTTGTGAAATATGACAGATTAATTTCATTTCAATTGATAATTTATTGATTTAGTAGTGAAAAAGTAATTAATTTTGCTTTCGTGTCAATAAGCGAGCAACGTCTCTAAAAGACTGTACATTTGTGCAATCTTTACTTCGAAGGCTCGCGATTGTTGCTCTGCCCACAAACTCTAGTTAGATAGACACCTTGCCCGCGACCTAGGCAAGTCTGATGCATACAAATACTGCTTGTTTCCAATAAAAGTAACATATCCAAAAAATTTAATTTTGTCTAAAAAAAAAACTATTATTGACGTTTTTAGTGATCAAGTTACAGCATGTTTTGAATATTTATTCAAACATCGACCTATGTAGGAGTCAAGATTTCTTAAAAATACCAAGTTTAATTGTTCCAGTAAAAAACTATTTTCTGCTACCAACTGTTTCTGTACTATTAGAGGATGTATTGAGCATTATAACCGAAGTAATATGTATTTTAATGATTGTAGTAATGAATTATTTACCATGTCTACTGTGTAACTCTGAAAAGCTAAATACCTGTAATAAGTATTGTATTTCTTTTCGGTTAATGAACCCCCACCCTCCCACCCCTAGATTTTTTCCCAGGCTCTTTGTTTTGCTTCAGGTAATAAATGTAGCTTCGCTCGCTGATTATGTTTTCGTTAAATGTGTGGGGACCGTTAGAGTCGAATTCAATTATTTCGTCAGCACTGCCGTGAAATTACGACAGAGTCGGTTCCTTCACGCGGGGCACGATAAGATATAAGGATAAAAGTTTGTAACTCGTTGATCGATGCCAATAGTTCTATTACACGGTAGCAAATGTGTATCAAAATTTGCCGAGAATTCGTTGCTACATACATTCATAATTGAACTTAGTATAGAAAAAATTGTAATTTCGGTTCGAGATTCCACAATAATGAACATATTGTAATAATTTCTCATGCGTTACATGCAGTGACTCAAATTTATATCTGTTGTTGTAAATAAATAAATAGATGATATTGATGATTATAATCCACAAAAACGTATTACAACAAAACATGTAATATAAAAATAATTTGAGAAAGTTGATTTTTCAACCCTTATTCCCTCTTATTTTTAGTTATGGGAACTCTCACCTAAATATAACGTTTTTCATAAGCATCCCTTAAAAATTATTTAACTACTCTAGTGTGTGTGTGTATGTGTATGTGTATGTGTATATGTGTGTGTGTGTGTGTGTGTGTTTAGTTTTGATTTTGTCTCGAAAATTATTTCATGTCACTTCATTTGTTCGTAAGGGTTTTGGTCTTAGACGCGAGAATTCATACTACAGAAATGTCCCTGTAAAGTATGATTCAATTTCATATCGTCTATTTCCACCGTCCTTTATTCACTGCCGTTCTCGGCATGCGGAACGCTCGCTAAATAGACATGTAATTTCGCGTAAAATGTAGGCAATTTTTAAACACGTAATTTACCAAAAACTGCTCCAATTTTTCTCTTACGTTTTTCTCAGACAGCAAATTACGCTTAAAAATGGAATCAGTCCCATTTTCGGCAAACTCTTTGTAATTTCGAAAATTGCAAAAAATTGACATTGCGAAACGATAATAATTGTCGTAGAGATTTTTTCCTTAACGAAATAAGATATAAAATAGCTTTAAATGAAGTAATTTACAATTTTTTGAAAGTAAAATATTTGCGCTTCATTTTTGCTTGGAGTAGAGGCAAACTATATATTTTTTGAAAAAGGCTCCAACATTTTTGAAAATATATTTTTCTCAATTAGAGAAAAGATGGGTTAAAAATGTCGCGTGTCTCATCTACGTTGAACTATGTGTTAAAAAATGTGCAAATAGTTACATGATGAGTGTAATTTTGATAAACCAGAAGATTTTGAAAAGGAAAAACCTCACTGTTTAACTCTTCACTGTGTTTATCTTCACCCTATTTTATCGTTCACTCTCTTCGCCCCTGTTTTATGGTTCTATCTCTTCGACCCTGTTTTTTGGTTCTCTCTCTTCGCCCCTGTATTAATGGCTCTCTCCCTCCCTTTTTTTTTCCCTCGCTCCTGTTTTTATCGTTCTCCTTCTTTTTATAGTTCTCTCTTCATTGTGTTTTTATTTCCTCTTCTCCTTCCTCTTTTCACTGTTTATCCATCTCGCTCTCTTCACTCTATTTGTTTTTTCTCTTTGCTCCATCGTCTTTTCATCTTCCCTGTTTTCTCACACACAATGCCAGCGATTTATTCGCATACTTTACGAGTTTCCCACCTCTGCCTTCGCCTGTGTTAGCTACCACGTCTCCGCGGTAATTTTAGCTTTCCTGCTTGTCCTTGTGACTCCGAATCCACTGGTATCTAGTTGACAGTAAACACATCATACGGAATTTCGCTCAAACATTTCGCATTTCGCCTGCCCGCCGACGGACACTCCATCAGCATGTTGCCAGCCGAGTCGCGGCTTTCGCCGCCACCCACTCCCCTCCACACCCCCGCCTCGCCCCGCCCCGCCCCGCCCCAGCTTCCGCATGCCGACCGCGACCGGAAAGACGCGCGGATGGCGCCGCCCAGGAATATCTCCACTGCGGATTGTTTTCTGCGCCGCGTCGCGTCTCTCCCACACGCGCCCGCACCCGCACTCGCTTCGCGTCGCCCCCTCCCACGCGCGCACTCCGGCCTGGCCGCAGCCGGTGCAGCGGGCAGCGGCGAACTTGCTTGGTGGTGGCGTCACGCAACATGCACGAGCCCCCCGATGAAACGCAGACACTACTTTCTGCCACAGGGAGACTTGTTTATAAACTCGTTTCCTTAACTAAGGGGTATAAGGCTTATGGCGATTTTCGAAATAATTTCTTATGGATACACAATAATTGTATCGTTTGGTATGTAGAGATCACTTGCCTACGAATTTTAAACTTTTTGTTTGTTGACAAAGTAATTGATTGATTTAATATAATGTTGATGTGTTGAATCCAAATTTTCTATCAGTTTACATCTATCACGTAAGGTTTTCTTGTGAAATCACATTACGTGTATTGTATAATTACGCGAATTTCATCACATATGTTTACATTATCCTTTTATTTGAAAGGAAAACCATACTTATTTCACACAACTTGCTCAAATTAATGTGTGTGGTTGGTAATACATGCCTCTAAGATACTTTCTGCTTTATTTTGTCTTGTTTTATTCACTATTGGAAACAAATTACACCCGTTGCTTATTACTTTATAAAGTACTCCTGTTCCTTTTTGTTTTAGGTTTGTCTTCAGGTATTTCACGATTTAACATCCAACAATAGTCAGCAAGCATACTTATGCTTCAGCGGCCCTGGTACCTCCATTCTTAGCGGCAACATGCAACACATCCTGTCTATGCAACACATCCTTGTGAAATCGTTCGCCTTGTTCTTCGCTCAAAAATCCTAGATTTTCAGGCAAATAATTTAGGTAAGAAAATGGGAAATGAATTTTTGTACTCATGTTGCAACCAAGTTATTTGTATGCTTCAAGAGTGTTAGACACAATGTTTCGGTAATTGCGTTCCTTGTTGTTACGAAGAAATTTTGAAACAACTTTACAGAATGAACATGCTACTTTGTCCTTTTCATCCAAAATGTTTTTAAATGCTGCATTTGACATCAGTTTTGTTATATCACGACGGAAATTTCTCACAAATGTATTTAAAACAGTCTCCTTCCTTATTTAAAACCTTTACGAATTGTTTCATTAAGCCAATTGATTGATTTTTTCGTGTTTCCGGGCTCGTCAACTACTTTAGTCATTAGTCCCGTAAGTGTAGTACATGTTTCCCCAAGAGATAGAGGTGATCTTCCCCCGCTGGATGGCGAGATCCGGCGCCGACTTACTGTTGGCTAGTGGGGTTTCCCCCTAACCAGGACTCTCCCACCGCCCCAGCCGGGACAAGCTCTAAGCTCCCGACCGGTCTCCCGGAATATGTAGTAGTGTAGTGCATGTTAGTGCAAGTGTTGTGTATGTGTGTGTATGTGTGTGTATATGTGTGTGTATGTGTGTGTATGTATGTGTGTGTATGTGTATGTGTGTATGTGTGTGTGTATGTGTGTGTATGTGTGTGTGTATGTGTGTGTGTATGTGTATGTGTGTATGTGTGTGTGTATGTGTGTGTGTATGTGTGTGTGTATGTGTGGTGTATTACGCTCCGTGAAGTCACGAAGGTTAAGCGAATTCGAGACTCGCGGGTTCTTGGTTGGGTGACCGGCCAGGAACCCCGGGATCTAACGTCGTCGCGCCCCTGGCCGAAGGGATAAAAGGCACTGACTGACTGCGACGTGACGAGACTTGACTTGGTAATTAACGGAGGATTACTCCAAAATAATGCGCTCAACTCCCCATAAGGGGCTTGGAGACGCGTTGCGTCAAGATGTGGACGCAACAAATTTATGTGTGTGTATGTGTGTGTATGTATGTGTGTGTGTGTGTGTGTGTGTGTGTGTGTAAGGGGAGAGGATAGGAAAAGGGAGGACAGATCACGCGCGGTCCGTGATCCGTTTAGTAGGGTACTGCTCCGGCATTCGCCTGGTGTTGATCGGAGAGATCACGGTTAACTACCGATCAGAGCAGCCGGCCGCTAGAATTCTCCTCCAGACAGCGACTAAATTCGACCCAGTTGAAAAAATGTCGAAAACCCTGTCGCCGTCAGGACCCGAACCTAGGACCTCCCGGTCAAAGGCGCTGCAGTGACATCGGTTGGTGCACTGAGCTACCGCTCCCGGTTTCATTAAGCCAAGCTTAATGTGGAGAGGTGGCTGTAAAATTTTAGAGGGACTCACGAGGCTTTGGTGCACACCATTCTTATAACTAACTTTCAAACGTTCTCGAGGTGGCCAGTATTTCTTAATTCAGTGATCAACTCGTGCCCTACTATCCCACAAGCCAAGAAAGCACTAACATTTGGTAAAAGCAGCTTGACCCAGCAGCATTGCAAGAATTTTAAAATCGCTACAAACTTGCCAGTTGTGTTCACTGTAGTTTATTCGCAATTACATTAGTTGCAAATTTGTGTGTGATTCTTCGAGGATCATTGAACAGTCAACAGGCACTGAACCAAAAATGTTTCCATTATTGAGGAGAACATCTTTTAAGCTTCGCTTGGATCTTCAATTCATAACCAACGTACCTTGAGGGTTGCTCTATATTTACTTTATTCTCTAAGTTAGATTCAAATATAACCAAGATATGATTAATTTTTTTACAAAATAATATTACGCCTCTGTATAGACAATGTGTATTTCCTCATATATAACAAAAGTGCGTTTATACATGAGCGATGTGACATGGTAAATATACTTTCGTACTGAACTACAAATTTCCAACGTTCTACTCCACAATACAGCTAGAAACGGATTTCTTTTCCAGATGACATATACTAATGCAATATCAGAGAAACTAAGACTACTAATGTAAGTTTTCATATAGATAAGAATAGGTCTGTCACGAAGGATTGGCTGTCTACATAGGATAATGAGAAGGGTGCGCGTCATTTTACTCCAATTTCCTGAGGCGCTTGCACTCCGTATCAGATATGAATCATCTGGTGTCCTCTGTGTTTTTTCTATAAACACAATAAAAGCATTCTAAATACATTTGATTTTCAAATCCTTACATTATAAAACTACACATGGTAAAGTATTACAGTTTGTATGATTACTTTTTGGGCATACGAAAATTACATTCTAAGGAAAATAAAATAAATTAAAAAATAAATGATACGTGATAGGAATTTTCTGGCTTTGAATTTGATTTCAGCATTCTAAAAATACCACAAAACTTTAAAACTTCGGAGGCAGCAATTTCATCGCAGATCAGTGGGAGTTGGAGCACTGGCATTCTAATCCTAAATTCCCAATTCACATTGAACTGGAGTGGATTATCAAAACGCGAAAAAGCGTCTGTAATCTATCTCAGGCTTATGACATATAAAAGAATGTTGCCTTGATGACTGGCATATTAAGCCTTTCAATTCCCTATCCAATCAGATCTCCAATTTACTCAACCAAAGAACGCCGCAGGTCACGGATAATCATAATTGAGACCGTTGTTGTGTCGGTCTTTGGCGGGAGACATTGGATTCGATAGTGGTTGGTATTTTTGGGCCCTCACATGGGCCAAATTTGAAAATGTCCATTATCCACTGTCGTTATTGGCAGTATTGTTGTGCAAGTTTCAGAGCCGGGGAATTGAAAACATGAACAAAAATCAATGTAATATTTACAGGCAATACTAATTTCGATATTTAAATGTAGTTCATTACATAAAAACATTGTACATGCAGTTGTCTTGTGTTCCATGTATCGTGAAATGTATGAAGATAATGTGTGGCCCTTCTCAAAGTAGTGTTTTATCGTGATAAAACATGTAGAAGGTATTTAACGTCGAATGTAATATAGTTGATTTAAATCCGTTATTCCATATTTCTATATCAATCCAAAGTTTTTCATTTTCCTTTCATAGAAAGAAGATTATTTAATCCTGTTTCTCTGCAGCGTTCTGTTGGTTCTTCGTGACTCCTGGCGGCGGTCACCACACCCTTGGGTGCAATCAAATTGAATGCACCGCTCGACGTATAAGAAAAGACGTCAATTCAGAAAGGGGAATCCCCTGGAGAAAAGCACTCTGCTCCATGAATATCACATCCTCGGCTTTCATATACTCCGCTCGCGTGATAGGCTAGCGGACGTGCTTCCGGCTGTGGACGTGCTACTGGGTGCCCCAGAAAGGCAAGCTCGTCTCTTAGTCATATGATGCGGCTGAAAGAACTGGATTGAAAAGTTTCTTTCTCATGACATTCGTTTTAGTTCCGCAAAGAAGGGTATCAAATGCATTCAATTGTCACATTTTTTAAATATATTACTTTGGTGTATACCGAATGTACCTGAAATAACTTTCAGGATGGATGCATGAGACTATGTTATTCTCATCAGTTTTTTTCGATTAGGATCTACGAGACTTTCATCCTACCACGGAACATCCCTACCACTCTTCCTTTAAGGATTTGCCCATCATCGCGGATGCTCTTTGGGAATAGGAAGTCGGCCCATCGTAAGGCTGTAAGAATAAGATTGAGTATGGATTAGGAAAGCTGAGGGCAGTCCATGGGCAGTTGTTATTATTCTGCTCCAGCATTCTCCTAGTATTGATCGGAGGAAATGACGGAAGCGATCGGTGACAGCAGACGGAGAATAAAATCTCATTCAGGTAGGGGTGAGAAATTTCTGACACAGAAATCGAAACTTGGAGGGAGATCCTAGGGTTTGAGTCTCAAAATTGGTAAGGTTTTGGACATCTTGACAGCTAGGCAGAGTTCAGGCGCTCTCTAGAGGAGAATTTGAGGGATCGACTGCTCTGATCTGTAATTTGCTGTTATTTCTACCATTAATACGAGGCGAATGCACTACCCTAACAAACGGACCACGGATCGCGAGCGATAGTTCCTTTCTCTTCTTAGTCTGATCCTTACCCCTTACCTACACACTTACATGCACGCACTGTCACACATATCGAGAGATCGGTTTTGTGCTTAGAGTTTGTCCCAGATGGAGCGGCGCCCTCTGATGGGAGATACCTTGTTATGGAAGAATTCAAGCCAACGTGCAGGTCGGCGTTGGATCTCACCATCCAGCAGGGCAAATATACTGGCACTGTGATGATAAAAACATGCACTATGTTTATGGGACTAATGGTCATAGCAATTGACGTGCTGGGAAAAAAGAAATGATCAATCAATTGAACCAAGGACTTACTGGTCGATGAAGTTCGAACTCCATATTACATACGCAGTCCAATAGTATTTAAGATACTTGTAGAAATTTGGATTTTCACATATATTAAATGAAAACACTTGGCTGAAATATCATTCCATTTTCATGAACACACAATGTTAGTAATATATCTCTCAAGATATATTAGTCGGGGATACATACTTGGAGAATTAAAACATTATTTGAGATTCATATAAACATCTTGAAACTAGGACCACAACCTAATAATTATGTCACTATTTGTTCTTATTATACACAATTGTTAATAATTTACCACAAAATAATTGTTTCGCGTAGACATTTGCTTGCCAAGTTAATGCGCGCTGTACGAAATTCTGCGGCATCCAAATTCAAGACTTAATCCGTACTTGCAAAGTAGGCAAAATATTACTAACGGTATTGAGGAAGCAGAAACATTTGAAAATTTTGTGCTTCGTGGAATGTCTGACTTCACACGCCACCCTCAACTGTTTTGTTCTTGTCTTCCTAAGCCGACTTACGATCCTTGACCAAAACAGTCTCGGGGTGTGATCTCTTTCTCCTATTTTTCTTCGGAAAGTTTTTTCAGACATACACTGATGTGGACGCACAAAGGAATCCTTGAAGAAAAAAACTGTTTATCTAAGTATTGAGAGTCTCTTTGTTCGTGTTTGTATGTGTTTGTACGTATTTATTTGTACATTTTCGCGACAGTGTTTATTCGCCTGTTCTCCGTTCCTCCTTCAGTGGAACTATTTTGTGACCCGCGTAGGAACCTGTGCATGTATGTTCTAGTTGCATTGTTTTGCAGTTGTGCATGTAGATTGAGATAATATTTCCCTGAGGCCTATGTGCAAAACTGTGCACATGCGTTAATGTATAATTAAATTTATAGAAATTTCTTGAATAACGTTCTTGATATGTCATGATTGTTGCCATTTTTCTATTCGTCAATAGGTTTTGTGTTCTATAAACTGAACATTTGTACTCAAATATCTAAAACGTTCAACCTTGACATGAAGTATCTTAAAAATGAATACATTTAAAAATAATTTTGTTTGTTTTAGTATAAAAGACTTGACTACGGAAAATTGGTTGTTTAAATACTTGTCCAACCCTGCCAATATCCAACTACTGTTCCCAATTGGCTAGAATTAATTATTTCTAATTTTACCACAATTAAACATATTAGCTAGCTCTTATTTGATTTACCCTTTTCACTTTCCCTTATCATTGATAAGCGAGTCTCGAGAGAAAGGATTGTCGGTTTCGTTTTGCGATTGATATTTGCTGTTTGTCAGGATGAAATAGAAATTGTAGCGAAAACAAACTTCCCTATTGCACTCCCTACACAATAATGGGCTACACTGCACAGCAAAAAAACGTTCAACGCTGAACTGTTTTGCAAACTGAAGGAGAAATCGTCAAATCTGCTTCCAATGCGAAGTTACAGCCGTACAGTCGTACGGCGGTACAGCCTACCGCTTGAGAAACCCCGTGATCATCGCCGATTGCCACTAAGACCGCAAGAGGCAGCTAGCAGACAACGTCATAAGATATTAAAAAAATCTTAGAATCGTGGATAAAATTGGACGTCTTAAAGTGGTAAAATGTGATTTGTAGAGGAGTTGTGATCGCTGGTCGGGAACTGGTGTGGTTGGCTTAGAGAAGATTTAAATGCATTAGTTTTGTTCGGGATGTCTTCGGGACTTCCCCATGATTGTAAAAACCGAAGTATTAATAGTAACCAAAGCCAGTTCATCTATAATCACGTTCCTGCAACGAGTGATAAAAACCTGGAGAACAAAGCTTCTTTGGAAAACGCCTATTCGAGTAACTGATTCTGATCGCCATTAAACTAGGAATATTTCAAGCACATTCACTGAGTCCACTGTTTTATTTTGTGCCTCAATGCCTTGTCCAATGTTTGAAACGCCACAGCATACGGATTTGCATTCAACACAGGAAAGAGAGTATTATATCGCATTAACCTTCTAGGCTTTACGGATGATATTACGGACTTACGGATGATGTACGCTCAATGCGTTACCCTAGACTCAGCCCGCATACGCTTGAAAACGGTAGAAAGATTTGGACTGGGCAGATTCCAAGAAGTTAAAGTTATTAAATGAAAATTGCAAAATACTTTATATGTGGTAGCATATAAGGGATGCGAGCTAAAGAATGCCCACATTAGGCAATGGAACAAGCTATGCGCATCAATCATACTAGAATAAAGAAAGAACTAATCATGAAATTCGGCCGTAGAGTACGAAGAATTTTAAAAACGGAACTTAGTGAAGGAAACGCTCCAAAATTAACACACCCCTGCCACCTTAAGCTACTCACTTAAAATTGTGTCGTGGAATATCATAGGCAAAGGAATTTCAACAAAGTGTAAGAGTGCTACTTTCGAAAAGCCTTGAACAACTTTGTAAAAGACATCCCTTGACGTCTCGGCAGATATTAACGTTGTGCAAGCCCGACGAGGGCTTCAAAAATTCTTCCATGTCTTAACTTGTTTCCAAACTACATGATACAGTTCACCCAGAGGACCGATTGACACCATTAAAATTATGCCAGTCAGAAGTAAATGTTAAGGTACTCTGTATTCAGCGAACACGCGATGCGTGCATGGCAAAACCCGTGCATGGAAGACAACCCAATGTGATCAGTAAGTCCATGTCGACCCGGAGGCGTCACACTACTAATTGATCCAAGGACAGATCTCCCTTGGAAACGAAGGATTCATGGTTGCCGTACAAACTTAAGTAATTCCGACATGAAATTACAGAAATTACCTACTTGAAGATCCAAGTGTGATCGATTATCACAACCGGTAGGGGTAGCTCAGTGCATCAACTAATGTCACTGCAGCGCTTCTGTCCGGGAGGTCCTAGATTCGAGTCCTGATGGCGGCAGAATTTTCGACACTAACATTTCAGCTAGGTCGAATTCAGTCCCTGTCTGGAGGAGAATTCTAGTGGCCGGCTGCTCTGATCGGTAGTTTTCCGTGGTTTTTCCGATCAACGCCAGGCGAATGCCGAAGCAGTACCCTGACAAACATGCCACGGACCGCGCGCGATCTGTTCTTCCTCTTCCTTGTTGTCCTAACCTCTCCTCTTACACACACACACACACACACACACACACACTTACACTAACATGCACCATACTACCAGATATTCCGGGAGACCGGTCGGGAGTTTAGAGCTTGTCCTGACTGGGGCGGTGCCCTGCGGGTGAGAGAGTCCTGGTTAGGGGGAAACCCCACTAGCCGACGGTAGGTCGGTGCCGGATCTCGCCATCCAGCGGAGGATGATCAGCGCCATCTCCAGAGAAAAAAATGCACTACACTAACGGGACTAATGACCAAAGCAGTTGACGCGCCCGGAAACACGAAAAAATCAATCAATCGAGAATCACACCGATACGGTGGTGACCAAATTGTATTAGTTCAGCACATTAAATCAGGCTGCACACGTCTAGCTGGATGAGATTATGGAAACAGGCATGACGTAGCGAAAAAATCCAACAAGAATAAACCCAGATGCATCAATTAATATCTGATTCGCGAGTGCAGCATACATGTGTAAACCAGTATGTGTTTTGTAAAATTGTTCTAATCGTTTGTACTGGAACACAACGATTCTCACAGACACAAGTCATCAGAAATTGATGTTTTTGTTCTATATAGAAGACAGGCAATACATTGTTATTGATGTATTGATTACGAACACTTTAAAACTTCAGTGGAAATACATGGAAAAGAAGACTAGGTATGTGGATCTCTTAGTTTACACGCAACAATGGATTGCCCAAGTGAGAAATCATTCTTTTCCTAATATCGAGTACTGGAGCAATTCCGAATACCTTGCATCAAAGTATCAAGGAATTGGATCTTCCTGACATGTAGAGCGGTACAGAAGACAACCATCTCAACAACTAGAATCGTCAATAAATTTTATTTAGAAAATCACATGAATTAACATGATTAGCTTCAAAATTATATCCACAATTCCTACTGTAATTATATAAATCTTTACAATTTATGAATGCACAATAATCATAAACTGTAATAATAATAATAATAATAATAATAATAATAATAATAATAATAATCATCATCATCATCATCGGAGTTCTTCACTGCGTGTTCGGATCGACGATTTCGAAATTAAAACTTAGAACGTTGTTTGAACGTTGTTGATGACTTGATAAATAAACTCTAGTTCCTTATTCTGCCACCGACAAATTGACGTGCAAAAGTTATACGTTTGGAGACGGCCCCGTTCCCAACACGTGTACTAACCCAAGCGGTACTGTGAACAACTGACGCTGTGTCGACGGCTGGCGAGACGCGGTTTTCCCCTCGAGAGGTCCATTTTTAGACGCTGGCGCTTTGCGCTGCTGCCCCTCGTTTAGGCTACGGCACCTCCCCCGCGCCTTCGCCGCCCATCACTTCAGGCTCTGCTACTTCCCGGACTCCTGCCTCGCTTCCACGGCAGGGCATCGACCATGGAAACTTGTGAACGCGATTATCGTGTTTCCACGTATATGTACCCGCCAAGGATCATGGGTTGGATTGGAAAAGTTCAAAAGAATGGAAGGCATAGGGGCAAATTCGCATTCAATATTGAGCGAGCGGTTCCACCCTAGGAAGTTTCACTTTTCGAAGAACCCTGGGTGAAAGGGAGTCTGAGCGGCGTCAGCTGGACAGTCAAATAGATACGGTTTCCGGCCGCGGGAGCCTACGTTTTCTATCGTTCTCTATATTATCGAGGTAGTAAGTCGATTGATTTGCAAAGGGCGCAATAAGGGATAATAGCCACTAGCAGATTTGCCTTTACAGAGAGTCATCATTACGTTGTAGCGATTATTTTCTTCTCAATTCTTGCGAAAATCGCTCATTTCCATCTGAATTCATAATTCAATTTGTATATTGGTTAGGGTGAGGATCCTAGAAGTTTGGAAAATTGCACAAGGTACAGATCTCCTCAGAGTGCGTCACACACAGCTTTTAATTAATTTTAACGATTAATAAGTCAGTTAATATATACAATGTAATTTTGAAGTGTTTTTTTGCATTTTCAGTATTCTTTTCTGAAAAATATCAAAATATTAAGAAGAAAAAAACATCATGTAGTTAGCGTCAACTTATTGATGGTCATAAAATGAAACTGTTTAAACTTACAAAAAAATACAGATATTTATGTTGAATAATAGAAATTAAGAACGTGCCCCTCAATGCGCCAATTCCCCAAACTTGCAAACACGTTATACTTGCCATTTAAAAGTTAAACATTTGGGCAGTATGGATTATTATTGCTCATTTTGAGCAACCGGATTATTTCTGTAGCATTGAATAATATTTTGAGGTGAAATAAAGAAATCTGCTTACTCAAATTAACTGTATGCCCATAGTAGCTATTCAGCGCCATCAAATGTAAATGTCTTAAAATATATTACTATTTAATTACTACTATATGTTGGAATTAATTTCTATTTATTAGAATCACAGGAGTTTGTGCAGGTAAGGCTTCAAATTTTTAAGATTGTTACGAAGGGGGTAGCGGAATAAGATATGCAAATCTGCCTTTGGAGATAAAATTTTTTAATGTTGAAAATCGTTATCGAAATGTTAAAAATCAAACTTTCCGCCGAATTTAAATCAATATATCCTGAGTACTTCGTACAAAGGAAAAAATGCGTTTTTTAGATTCTTACACGTTTTAATTTTTTTAATCACATTAAGCATATGAATATTGACTTAAGTTATCTTTGCGATTTTTGATAGATGATAAAGATATTTCGAGAATTTTTTCAGGCATTTATATCCGATTCTGACCCTTACATTCAACAAAAAAGATGAAAAAAATAGAAAAAAAATTACTTTTTTCTTCGTTTTCTAAGAATATCTCATGTTCTGACGCAGATCATAAAAAGCGCTAAATAAAAATTGTAACCCCGTAAATACTCTATAGTTTCCCAAAATTTCAACTTTTTATATTATAATTCGCATCAGACAGCTCAAGATAAATAAAAAAGTAATTTAATAGTTTCTTATATATTTTCTTCTAATTAGTTTTTGTTTACTTATTTTTCGTAATTTTTCTGTTTATTAAAAAAGTATAAATAACAAAAAACTTAATTGTATAAATAAATAATGTAATAAAAAAATATATTTAAATATTATTAGTAATGTTGTTAAAATATACATTAAGTACTCACTACATGATGCACTCAACCATGTTTTTGATTTATGCAGCAGATTTTGGAAACAAGCCATTTTGTTCTACTTCGTAGTGTGCAGATTTACCATCTACCTGTAAGACGCAATATTTGATACTCGGTTCATCTAGTTTAACGTCATCAGATGCAAACCACATCTTCGACATAATGTCGCACACCTCGCATCTACGTTAGACACATTGAAGAATATAGATTGTTTATCATCTATATCCGTGTAGCAAGATTCATAAAGCTGTAAGAAGCAGAAATGTTTGTCGGAACTATCAGAATCTCTATGGATATCAGAACCATCATCTCAATCAAGTTGCGTATAATCCATCTTACACAGTAGGAGCTGTGGAAATAGAATTATTTAAAATGCCCTTTTCAGAGAACTGTTGCTACATAAAAATATTATTTCTTGTGTTTTTCAAAGACTGAACTAATTAATGTTAATTCTGAAACTCCTATTTGTTTTTATAGCGAAAAATGCGTTTTTATGCCAAAAACAAATCGCAGTTGCAGTACACACTTCACTCCAAAACCGTCGTTTATTGAACATTTGCATAATTTCAGACCATTTTCATACGCATGCCAAGTAGAGAATCAAGAGTTATACCCGCCAAAATCTTGTTATCGATGTTAGATGTGTTTCCTACTCGCACACAGATAACACAAATTCACTTAACTGAGCCATTTCACGTCAAATCACACAAGACTTTTTAAATTGTACGATGCTTTTTTTCTTAACTCTGAACATAAAAAAAGAGAAACGTATTATATATTTGGCTGAAAATTGATTATTTGTGTACTCATTCCTATATTAAATTTTGAAATTGACGGGTACTCTATGATCAAATGTTCTTCGTAATGTGTTTAATATAAAAATTCCGGGTTCGTTTCATTTAATACTTTGAAAAGTGTATTTATTCCTCTGTAAATAACTTTTAAAAAATATTTTTTCATTGAAACATGCAACTCTCTCTAGCAGTAGTCAAGACGACTCTGGAGGGAGCGAGGAACTCCGAACGAACCAGCGTATTACTCTCCAACACAGAAGGGAAAAGAAGATAAAGAAACTCGATACATAACCCATCCTAGAATAAAGATACCTAAGAACTAGAAACTATGGCTCTCCTCTCATGGAACTTAAATGGCTTTCGTACCCGTTTCGACGAATTAAAGTTAATAATGTCCATGCATAGTTGTTATCTGCGTGCAGGAAACACATCTCCGTTTTGAGCACTTCCTCTCTCTCTACGCGGCTTTTGTTGCTACAGGCAAGACGTAGGCTTTGCGCCCATGGCGGAGTCGACACTTTTGTCACAGAATCTTTGGTATCTAAAGAAATAAACATACGAACCACTTTCCAGATATCTTGCGTTCGTGTGAATTTCCACACTATTTCTGTTACCATTTGCAACGTCTATATCCCGCCTGGACAAGTAGTGTTACAGAAAGAACTGGAAGATGTGTTCTCTCAGGTGCCCGCACCTTTTCTTATTATGGGGGACTTCAACGCCCACAACCCTACCTGGGGTGGCACTAGAGGCAGGTTACTTGAAAATATTATTGATAACCAAAAATTAATTCTCCTCAATACTGGGGAAAGCACACACTTATCCGTAGCTTCTAACGCTTTCTCGTCCATGGACCTAGTTCACTGTAGTCCCTCTGTTTCTACAATCTTCAAGTGGATTGTCTTTGGCGACCTGTATGGCAGTGACCACTTTCCCATTCGGCTCAACCTCGATATTCCCGATCTGAACGTTGCCCGTCCTCCTCGATGGCTAATCCACCGAGCTGAGTGGGAAACATTCAAGAAAGAATTACGAATATCGGAAAACTGCTCAAACGATATCGATGCTATGGTTGCCCATTTTAATAACGCCGTTCTTTATGCGGCCTCATTTGCCATACCCAAGTCGTCGGGCCACCCAAGACATCCCCCTGTGCCATGGTGGAACGCTGATTGTGCCACCGCGGTCCGTGATCGGAAGAGGGCATTTGCAAAACTTAGTAGGTTTCCAACCATGGCAATCCTAATAAATTATAAAAAATCCCGAGCCAGAACTAGATTAACCACACGGGAAAGTAAGGCTGCGTTCTGGAGAGTTTACATCTCGTCACTCTCTTGCCGTTCATTCCCTAAAGTAGTGTGAAGAAAGGTCCGACATCGGTCTATCTCAGGGCTTCGCCGTCTATCTCAGGGCTTCGCCGTCTATCTCAGGGCTTCGCCGTCTATCTCAGGGCTTACAGTAAACGGCAATCTCCTAATCTCTCCACAAGAAATTGCTGATGAAATGGCTTCTCACTACGAACACATATCCAGCTCCGTACACTATCCTTCTGGCTTTCAAAAAACGAAAAGAAAAATGGAAAACTGTAAATTAGACTAACTCGCTTGTGCGAAAGATTCTGTTCCAGGATCAGACCAGATACATAATCCAATATTGAAACATCTACGCATCTAAATCTGAAAACGCTCGTTCCTTTCTCCTCGGCATTTTCAACAAGATTGAGGATTAACATGCCGTACCAAGGATTTGGCGTGAAGCCATTGTTCTCCCAATCCTTAAAAAAGCAAAGGATAGAACAAACCTCTCAAGTTACCGCCCAATCTCGCTCACAAGCTGTGTGTGCAAGCTTTTAGAGCGAATGGTAAATACACGTCTGGTCTGGCTCCTGGAACAAAAGAACCTAATTACACCTCTCCAATGTAACTTCAAGAAGCACAGGTCAACCATGGACCACCTAGTCACCCTTGCTACGCAGATTTCCACTTCTTTCGTGCTACGTCAGCACCTGGTAGCAATTTTCTTCGATATAGAGAAAGCGTATGACACCACCTGGAGGTACGGTATTCTTCGCACCTGGCATACTTGGGGTCTTAGGGGACGGCTCTTTGTTTCTAGTAGGTTTTCTTTCATCAAGATCTTTCCGCGTCTGCCTTAATGACGCGTTATCCTCTAATCACCAGTTAGAAAACGGTGTTCGCAGGGATCGATTCTGATCGTCACTCTGTTTGCCATTGCTATCAATAGTATTGCACCAGTTATCCGGGAGCCTGTGAAGGCATCACTGTTCGTTGACGACTTTGCATTTTTTTTTGCTCCTTCAAGAGCGTGCAAGTTATTGAGAGGCAGCTACAACTTGTGCTCAACAAACTGCAGGAATGGAGCGTTGAAACAGGATTCAAGTTCTCTATCTCAAAAACCAACTGCATGCACTTTTGCAGAATTCATCACCTCCATAATCACCCCGACCTTTTTCTTGGAAGACAGCAGCTTCCATTCGTTGAATCCGCAACCTTCTTTGGGCTCACATTCGACAAGAGACTAACCTGTCGAAAACATCCGTAAACTACAGGGCCGATGTGTATCACCTATAAATCTCCTTCGCACCCTTACTGGTAGCTCTTGGGGCGCAGACCGTGTTTGTCTTTTACACGTTTATAGAACTCTCATCCGCCCTATCTTTGATTACGGATGCATACTGTACGGGTCAGCGTCTCCATCAACCCTCCGGCCATTAAATACCATACGCAATGCCGGTACAAGGATTAGTACAGACGCCTACCGAACGAATCGCATCGAATGCATCTTGGCCGAGGCTGGAGAACCCTATCTGAGCCAAAGGCGGGATATTCTGTTTGCCTTATAAAGCGAGAAATTATCCAATATTGATACACCCTCACGCCAAGCAGTCCTCCATCCAACCCACTTGACTTCATATGCACTTAGACCATCGCTACACCATCCCCTGGTAGTCCGTCTCCGTATGTTTTTACAGAAGCTTAATATAAAACTACCCAACCCTGTGAACCCCCCCCCGAAACCTTGTTTCCCCTTGGAAACTACACCGGCCGATAATATATCTTAGACTGTCTAACCTTCCTAAATCCCTAACTCCCCCCACTACATTCTTATCGGAATTTGAGGCGATAAAATCTACTTATCCTCACCATTACTCCATTTACACCGATCGCAGAGAAGTATGCGCTCTTGGAGGCACTTAAATTTGCTGTATCATTAAAGAAAGTAGTGATCTGCAGTGATTCCAAAAAGCTCTCTTGAATCCATCTCCTCCTTCTCGTCTTGTGACCCACTGACAATGACCATCCAACACCAAATCCCTTATCTATTGTCCCGCCACTATATTTTAGTCTTTTGTGTGGTCCCTGGACACGTGGGAATAAGAGGAAATGAAATTGCTGACCAGGCGGCAAAGTCTGCCTCGAAGAAAAGAGAATTAGACATCTTCACAGTTCCCACGGAAGACACTAAGCTCTTTATAAAACAATCTATCCGCAGTGAATGACAAACAGAGTGGCATAACTCAGATTTGAAGCTCACTAGAATCAAGGATTTCACAAATGCTTGGTCTTCCTCATCTCGTGATGCTCGGCGCGAGGAGATCATTTTAACACGCCTCCGGATCGGTCACTGCCATTTCTCCCACGGTTATCTCCTCCACGGGGACCCACCTCCTATATGCGAATACTGCAAAATAGATCTTACCGTGGAGCATGTTCTCTTGCACTGTGTTAAGATAAGAGATAGCGTCGAAGGCATCACCTTGCTAGCTCCCTAGCGGAGATTCTTAGAAATGACGAATCTTCTCTCTGCAAGCTTTTTAGCTATTTACGAGAAACTAACTTGTACAGCCTTATGTGAGAAATGATAATGCCAATTATTGGCTTTTAACCCGAGATTTTAAGGTAACTATCTGACATTTTTCTGCCAAGCCCTTTTATTAAGATACGTTCCTTTTCAGTTTACTTTGCTTTACATTTAAAGATTTTCATTTTCCTTTGTTAGCTTGGCACTGTAGTATTGTGTATTGGTCTTAAAATAATTTGACACGGGCGCAAATGACCTTAACCGTTGAAGCGCCCTTAAATCAATCAATCAATCAATCAATCAATCATAAACTACACTATGTCTAGGAACATAAGTCATATGGAGATAAAACACATTCAAACTAATTCTCACGTGTCTATATATTTCAAATTACAATTCTTGCGGCTCAGGAATAATTAGAGAGAGTGCCAGCAGTTTACATTGGCTTCAACTGCTGGTATTGTCCCCTTCACTTAATGCACATGTAGTGCACAATGTACTGTGATTCTGAGATTCTGAAAGTGTCTGTAGGATATTCACGAATAATAAAATCCACGATGTATCCCTACATATGTGATATTCCTAGGCTAAAACTAAACCCGAGTCGCGTAACAAAATTAAAATCAATGAATTGGTGAAAGTCAGCTGTTTCCCTTACATAAGAAAAATAATAAATATACAACAAAAATAAATTGGTAAATAAATTCCCTCTTTTTGAAGGGAATGTATAAAAGTTGGAAACATTTTCAACATAATTGGTGAATTAAATTTGGTGAATGAGTAAGTAAATCCTTTTACGCAAAAGTTTTTTCTTAGGTTTTATTTGTTTCAAAGTTTCGTTTTCCATCAAATTTTATAGCAGAAGCATTAACTATTTTTTTGCCCAGAGCATACATTATGTGAGCCAGTAGCTGTGATACTCAGTTAAGCATTTTGATAGTCCAATAATTGGAGTTTGTTTGCCAGTGGAGGAAACAGCGGACTGGTCATTTCCGAGTGTGCTGTCGATTAAATTTTCAGTACCTACCATCTTTAATAGAAGCATAAATATTCGACCTCTCAATTATTGTTCTTGCAACTGATAGATCCACTATTTCTTCCTGAGTTTCGTGGGTGAACAAGGAGTGATAAAGAAATGTATGATTGTTATTCTTTTCCGGAAGTAATATGCAGTTCTCTTTTGTTTAATCGAGGAAACGTTTTCGTTACGCGAAATCTTTACGAATTTACGAGAATCTTTACAATGATACCCTCCCAATTTATCTCGATTAGACATTTATTTTCTGAATTTGTGTCAGTCTGTGTTATTCCACTCTCAAAAGACAAGAGGCACCATAGATACGATCATGGGACCGAATACGAACATTATCAGTGAGTTCGAGCCCAGCTCTCGTCGAGGCAACACCTCTCCGAGCGCTCCGCACGCTTAACCTTTCGCGTTCAGTAGTCACAGTCTGAGTTATAGTATCAGCTTATCAGTTGTAACCTAGGACGCGCGCAGTGATTAACCGCACCAGTTCTGGGCGGCCCACGGCAAAAATGCTGCATTGCAGCATGAAACGGCCAATTTAACTGAAAAAGTGAACGTTTCCGAGTGTATAGTGAAACCAGTGTCAACTTTGTGAAAGTGATCTCGTGATGGAAAATATAAGTGCCCACGAAGTAAGCTTAGCAGAAACCGGCTCTCTGGTATCTCAAGCTATGAATGAAGCAATCCTCGCGATATGGATGTGGAAGAACTCATCCACCACCAGCAACTACAACAACAATTACTACTACAGCAGCAACAACCTCAACAGCCACAAAATGGCTATACGCCATTACCGCCGCATTACCAACCAACGCAGCTCCCGCAACATCAACAACCTGCAAGTGCAACTCAAAACGTAAACATTAATGAAATTAACAACTCCAACTCCACAAAGATGGTACTTACCAATCTACTGAATCAGAAGAGCGTAAAAGACTTAAAAGGCACCATGATAGTGAACACGTAGGTTATGCCGTACCAGTGAGTAACAGATATGAACTACTTCAAACAAATGAACCAGTTAATAACAATATTCAACTAAATGAAAATCTAGCAACAAAAATAAAATCCCACCAATAATAATCCACGGAGTTGAAAACTATAACCGCCTTATCAATGACATTAAAAGTGTTACCTCAGGAAACTTTCACACAAAAACTGAAAATAACAATATTAAAATATTTTTCCAAGAAATTAAAGACTTTCGTGATTTCAGACATTTCTGTGATCAAAACAATGTACAATTCCACTCCTATAGGGACCCTACAGTCAAAAAATTTGCAGTTGTTCTCAAGGATGTTCCCACGTACTTCAAAGACGAAGATATTATAAACGACTCAAATCTAAAACTTTTCAGTATTAAAGTGCACCAGACTTTACAACAAAGATAAAACACCTATGCAAACAGTGGCAGTAGATCTTATTGACAATGAAGAATCCAGACAAATATTAAATCTTAGTGAGCTATATTATTGTAGAATTAAAGTATATATTAGAACTAATACACAGGGTCCAATACAATGTAAAAAATGTCAGCGTTATGGCCACTCACAAGCTAACTGCGGCTCAGCCCAAGATGCGTCAGATGCATAGGTAATCATCATTACTCAGAATGTAAACTACCCAAAAATGAAGCAACTCCCAAATGTGTTAATTGTTTTCAGAACCACACAGCTAATTATAAAGGATGTCCTACATACAAAAATTATGCCAAAACTTGAACAAAACCGTAAATTACAACTCTCGAAACACAAATAATAAACTACCTCCTAAAATGAATACATTTAATCACTCGGTTCCCACCAATGCTGATTTTACACACACAAACTTTAGTCAACATTTTCCTCCACTTCCCACTAGACCAAATATTGCAAATTACACCCCAATTAACGCCTCAACTAATCAATGGAATAACCACACAAGTAACCTAGAAAATTTTCCCACTAGACCAAATATTGCAAATTACCCCCAATTAACAACTTCTGTCAACGCTAATGCCCCAAATTCAAAATCTTTTGTCGTCAATCAATCAACATGGATAATACAACCGCAATAAACATACTTTCTAATCACTCCAACACAGTTTCCTCTTTTCCAACAAGTTCACTTATCTTAAATATAGATCTATGATAACAGTGAAGAATTTATGTTCTATATTTGGAAAATTACAAAACTTCCTAAAATTTTCTGCGTGTTCTACAATCCTTCGCAAAAGCGATAAAATCAATAAATTTAAGAACCTCAATATTTACTTCTAACTTATATCCCTGCCTATTAGCAATATCACCCTACCAATCCAACAATCCAAAAATGGATAATCCAAAGAGTTTAACTATTCTTAACTTCAATGCTAACGGTATTAAAAAACAGGATACTCTCTTTCACCACTTCTTACACCATCATAACATTCACGTTGCCTGCATCAGTGAAACCCATCTTGTTCCAAAAGAAAAGCTAAAGTTATACGGCTACAAAATATATAGAAATGACAGGTCCAGACTAATTGCCTCTGGAGGGACAGCAATAGCTATTAATAGTAAACTAAAACACTCACAAATTCATTCACCTACAACTAATAACCTTGAAACTGTAGCAATCCAAATTTATACCAATAACGGACCAATAAATATCATTGCGCCTACAGACCACCAAACCAAAAATTTCCTACTAATGAACTAAATGAAATATTTTCTACAAACACTTCAACTTTAATTTTTGGTGATCTCAACTGCAAAAATCAAGCCTGGGGATGTAACTCAACGAATTACCATGGCAAAAGACTACTCAAATACAGTCTTACCAACAATATATATATTCATGCTCCAAGTTCCCCTACGTTCTTTTCTAACAATACAAATGTACCCTGATATACTGATTTAGTTATAACTAAAAATTTCTACCAAACAATTCAACAAATAGTAATAGCAGAATTAGACTCAGATCACCTACCTATTAAAATTACCATTGACATATCAAATGACACTATTCACCATCAAAACACCAAAATAAAAGGTTATACCAATTGGAAATATTTTAAAATGTTAATTAGCTCAAAATAATCTTTCCAACTCGTATACAAAATAATGATGATCTCAACAACTCAATCATGAATATCATTCAAACAATCACAAAAGCTCACTCCGAATCAACTACTCCTCACATTACAACTAACAAACCAAATGCTGATGCACTTCCATATTATATCATAAATCACATTAAAACCAAACGGGCCATTAGACGCAAATGGATTTTAAACCGAAAAAAAAAAAAAAAAATTAAAAATGGATTTTAAATCCACCCAAATCTCGACAGCAATGGCAAACTATTAAATACTTCACTAAAGAGAAAAGCAATGTTCCTCCTCTTATTTCAAACAATGTATTAATTTATCCAGAACATCAAAAAGCCGAAATAATAGCAAACACCTCTCTGAAACATTCAAACCGAATTCAATAATTAACCAGCAATTCAATACAGAAATAACAGAATTTATGAAACAATCACACGCCACAGTTCCACACCCTATTCATTTCATCTCCCCAGTAGAAACCCAAAAAATCATCAAACAGCTGAAAAACAAAAATCACCCGGACACGACAACATTACAAACCAAACACTTAAACAACTTCCTTCAGCTGCATTGCAGCCATAACAGCCACCTTCAATGCTGCACTCGAATTGGCTGCTTCCTCAAACTTGGAAACACGCTATTATATTACCAATCAATAAACCAAAACTAATCCTAATGACCCTTCAAATTACAGGCCTATTAGTCTGCTCCCAACAATAGCTAAAATTTTTGAAAATTAATTCTCAGTCGCCTAGTTCATTTCTTAAACTCAAATGACACCATACCAAAAACACAATTTGGTTTCAAACCAAATCATTCAACAAATCACCCTCTATTACGTCTAGTCGAACATATAGCAAATAGTTTCCATTCAAAAGAGCACACAATAGCAGTCTTTTTAGACATAACTAAAGCATTTGACAGCATTTGGCATCAAGGTTTACTTTATAAAATTCACCAACTAGGTACTCTGATTATCTTCAAAAATTATTCACAGTTATCTTACAAATAGAACTTTTCAGGTCAAAGTAAACCACATTCTTTCCAACACACACACCATTCTTGCAGGTGTCCTCAAGGATCTGTACTTGCTCCATTCTTTCAATATCTATACAGCAGATCATCCCACATCATCAGATTCTAACATAACCTTATATGCAGATGATACAGCATTATTCTCATCTCATCAAAACATTCTATTAGCATATGACCATATTCAATCCCACCTTCACACTCTCACCACCTGGTTCCATAAATGGCGACTCAAGATAAATCCCACAAAAACACAAACAAAGATTTTCACCCTCCGAAACCCAAAACCCCTCCACCTTTAAAAATAAATAATTCACAACTCCCCTGGTTAAACAATTCCACACCCACAAAATATCTGGGAGTACTAATAGATAGACGTTTAACATGGAAGCAAACATTAAGGCAGTATTACAAAAGCAACAGTAAAAGCAGTCAAACCATATCCACTTATTAATTCCTCATCCACTTTAAAAGTTGAAACTAAATTGCTCCTCTACAAAAGTATTATCAGACCCACCTTGACATATGCCTGTCCAGCCTGGATAAACGTTGCACCCAGTAATATAAACGCTTTACAAACTTTCCAAAACAAATTTCTCAGAAGACTCATTAACGCATCATGGTTTATACCCAATAAACAAATTCATTATGAACTCCAAATACCATCAATCACTGATCATCTGATCAACTTATCCTCCAAATTTTTCAATCTCTTACCATCCTGCCCAAGTACAGCCCATTTTCAACTAGGACAACAAGCTCAAATCTAGATTTCCTAAAGACATTTTCAAACCGCCTTAAAAACAAAATCAACAAAATCTTTCAAACCTTTATACCTATACCAATCCTTACTCAAAAATCTTTCCACAGCTAATAAAAAATAAAATCAAATTACAATATTATATATTACTTGCCGAGTAAGAACACTCGAAAAAACTTTAGGAAGTTTCCATAATGTTAATTAATAAATAATGTTCTCACTTCTGTAAGGCCATATGGTCGATCGGATAAAAATAAATTAAAAAATAAAAAAAAAGAACATTATCAGTAGATTCCCCGGCGTTGACAAATCCTAGAGAGATTTCTTCCGGGTCGTAGTCCACCGTTCCGTTTCGTAGATTTCAATGGTTATTCTAACTACTGTTGTGGAAAAAAGGAATTTCCCTCATCTGTGATTTTTCAATAAAATAGATGAATATTCTCTTGTTGTCATGAGTTTTCCCCTCAATAACAAGACAATTTCAATACAGTTCATTTCTAATGATTTTTCTCTTTTCCAGTTTCTGACATGACTTGCAAAGAAGGAAAACATTAGCGCCATGATGTCACTCCCGTTCTACTGAAACCGCAATAGAACCAGGTAAACGTTTAGCAAATTTTAAATTTAATTACTATAATTTCTGTAAGTAATCTGCATATTTTAATTCAGAGGAAAGAAAATGAGAATATTTATTCTTTGTACAGGAGCATTAAAAATTGCCCGGTAATAGGAATTGCACACTGTTTTATAATTCGAAGTTGAGGAAGGTGCTACCACTAATTTCAAACGTTATTTTGACAGAGCTGCTTCGCGGTTAGCTGCCGTTATGTGGTGCTCTTCCATGGGAAATCTCTTCATTGGTAAAATACCGTTGCAACACTTCTGTTGGACATAGTTTGCAATTAATGTTGAGTGCCCCAGGCTAATATGAACCCACATCAAACAATATTTCAGACAATAGCGTCATTGTCTGATTTCCCATATGATGCAAACGTAAGGTCGGGATTCTAACCTTTCGGTGTTGATTTACTACCCTTCACTACACTCTACCGATCCAGGCATGAACCACAGCCCCGAGAGTGATGTAAAGATGCAAACTCAGGCTGAACTCGCAGAAACAGAGTTCGAAGATTCCTCAGATGTGGCGAATGTGTTCACATATAGTGATACAGTGAAAGTAGTAAAAGCCACTCTGGCCCAAAAAATTCCAAATGTCCAACCATGTGTGGAGACGCAAATGCAAGGCGTGGATACGCAATACAAGGAGCATTTTCGCCATCAAACTATAACACTCGACGTAGTAATCATATTCACCAGGTGTCAGTATCTACAGCTCACTACAAAAAACTGACATACATCTACTTGTATTTAACGTTACAACACATTGCCAGACATTCAATCATTAAAATTGATACATTAGTTTAAGTGCCTCGTAAAATATTTACTGTTGTGTAGCTGTTTCTGTGCAATTAGTCTATACCAAGCATCGAAAACGAAAGCAACATTGATTTGAACGATGATATTTAATGTATTAATATGCATTTGAACTGTATAATTCTAGAAGACTAAAAATGCCTGTAACAAGTATTGTATTACCTTAGCTTTTGCGTCGATGACCCCCATCCCGATTAGGCTTTTCGCCTAGTTTCCTTTTTCCTTCATGAGCGAATGCTAAGATAACCCCTTGTTTGCATCTGAACATGAAAATAACTTCACTATCTGTGCACATTAACTAGAGTTCAGTAGGTAATATAATTAAACAATAATCTGTTTTCGTGGCAGTAAGTCCTTAACGAAGAGCACGATGTGGGATACTAGCCAAAATCTATAGCATTTTTCGTTCGCAAATAGTTTTTATTACACAGAAGGGAAAATTTTCTTATAAGTTCTTGCCATTAACTGTCGTTTTCACATGCATTCATAATTCAGCTTAAGGTTGCGATCCCAGAATTTTTCACAAAATATTTCTCCTAAGTACATCACATTAATTTCTAACAGTTTTCGAAGATAAATTAATTCAATAAATAATAAATCAATAATAATGGCTCTGTGTAGTTCTGTGTAAGTATCAATTTTTTTCCCCTAAAGATACCTGATACATCGTGTACCAAACGATAAGTCCCTGACTTAGAATACATATACATCAAATATTCGTCAGTCAATTTCTTAAATTCGTTACTGTTCAGAGCAAAATTTGCGATTTAAGTTTCTCTCTTTGTATTGTTAAAAACGTTTTGTTATCAGAGAGATACTTCATATATCAGGGAGATACGAAGTTACAGGTTCTTCCTCAGCACATTCAAAAGTTAATGAGGGAAATTATTACATTCTGATACACGAGGGTGGAATGACTTAAGGAATACAATTAATTTAAAGGGCTTCATAAAATAACAAAATATTTCTTCGTACTTAATAATTGCTGGAATTAAGAAATAACTTCAATCGATAACATTTTCTAATACTCGGGAGCAAAAGCATCTAATTTTTAAATATTGTTAACCTCGTTTTTGTGTACTTTTATTTATCATTCAATTATGTATAGTAAGAGGAGAAGGAAGAGATTCTGGAGCTCACGAAAACGTGCATATTATACTTCTTCCTCCATAGGTTACATTTACTTTTTAGTATTAAAATCAAACGCACTTTGTAGTCTCTCGTACGAGAACAATTTATTACAATTGGGTGCTCATCATAATAGAATGTGTTCCGTTTGTATTACTGCCAATATTCATGATAAACCTCTGGAACACTCACTTTCATTTATAGGAACTCATGAGAACAATTCACGGAGATAAATGTGATTATAGGTGGCAATTGTGTGTTAAACTGGCATCGGACAAAGCGACCTTCTCTTATTGTTGTAGAAGTAATTGAACTGAAGATTTCATTAAACCAACAAATGAGGAATATAATAAAATTATACTTTCGTCCTGATCTCAATAACTTCAAATGTTCCGCATTTTAATCTTGCTAAATGTCGTTTCTAAATATTTTCAAATCGAAATTTTCCCTGAATTTTAAATTAGTATTCATTTTATAGTTTTTTTCTCGGCCTCTTGCAACTGAACATACACGTTATAAATTGAATATTTTAAAGTCATGTTTTGTTTTCTAGCGGAATTCCAGATTTCTTATTGTATTTCAACTCAAAATATTTTTTCTTTGAAACCCCATTTGTAAATCTTTAATTTTGTTATTAAAACATTTAAAATCATTATTTGCTTCTGTTATCTCCTGTCTAGTTGTTCCACTTCCTTCACTCGTGCTGAGTCATTCAAACGATGTAGATCCGTTTAGACAGCTGAGAAAAGAATTATTAGTTCATGACTGACGTCCTGCCTGCTGCCAGTGTATGTAGCAACTTCTCCAAACACAGACCTCGGTGGGAGACGTACCTTAACGACAGACGCTGTGCTACGCTGGCTAAGTCTTTACTAGTGCACGTAAAGAATGTGCACGTATGAAACTTAATTCCCGTCGAATCTGTTGTGAAATTCCAATGAAACTAGTTAGGCTGCTTCACAAGAGCTAGTTCAACCCCTGTGAAGTATCCTAAACTCTACCCCTTTCTTTATTCCTTCCCAATTCAGCCCAATTCAGTAGTGACGCAGGCGCGCGTAGTGGGAGGTGGGTAAGCAGAGATGCTACATGGCAGTCCTCTTGACAACAGACTGCGACGAGACGTGACGGACATATTAAATAAACAGTAACGAAGGATTTATTTAATTATTTATTTTACGTCAAAAAACAGTTAAAAACTGCGTATGACGTGCTATGGGGAAAAGTGAATTGTGTGCACATTTTCAAAATTCTGTGATCCCTACACATATATACTAAAATTTTGAATTACTCTTTGCTCCATTACTCCATTACTACTTTGAATTTTTTGGATTACTCCAAATATTAAAAATAAAGTAACGGATGATTACTCCAAAAGCCCTCAACACCCAACAAGGCGTTAGGAGACATGTGGCGTCGTAAGTTGACGCAACAAATGTAAAAATAATTAGGGCCTGCATGCGTGCCCTGAAATTATATTTCGTACACACCAAAATTTCACGTTTTAGGCGTCAAGTACGAAACAAACCTGAACTACATTGGGTCCCGACTGTGAGACGTTAAGGGTGGGTAGTGCTTGATCGGCCATGTTGAAGGTTTTACTAATTTTAATTAATTAAATATGACACATTAGATTTTTGGTAAAGCAACTTGCCAAAGTGGAGGATGCGGATTTATTTAATTTAATTCTGCCAGGAATGATACACCAAAATAAACTTTACAAGACAGGTGTTCTACTACATGAGCCTTCTGACTAGTGAATTTAAACAGTCTATGCGGGCAGGGCAAGTAATAATTGGTCGGGTGTATTTACCTCGACTGACGGTTACGACTCCACAGCAATTGCAGGCTGTCGGGTTTTGGTGCAGGCTGGCTGGTAAATGAAGGCGTCGGATGGCGATGCCCCGCTGGTGAGATTCCTGGTTGGGAAAAACACTGATAGCCTGCGTGTAGGTCGGTACCATATTTCACCATTCATCGGGGAAGAACACCGCCACCTACCATGAAAAGAACATGGAAAACACACAGTAACATTTTCCCTGGGAGAACAGTTTGAAACAGGCACGTTACGTTTGACGGGCATCTTTGGACGGCACAGGCACTTACGTTGGACGGCACATCTGCGATCCAGCTCTCGCCAGAATTGAGCAGCAAGTATTGCGCGTGATCCCGGAGGAAAATGTAATCTTTTTGGTCGACGAATATGTCTCTGAAGAACGCCTTACCGCAATTCGACGCATTATCGTGTGTTCCTAGACATGAATTCAGGCGTCTCAGATTCATTGAGTGTTCTACAGAACAAATTTTGAATCAAGTATGTGACTCGACCATAACTCAGAAAGCATACTTAAGATACATGTAGTAAAGTAAGGCTAAAAAGTCGTTCCGACATTGTCATGTAGGGATGCAGGGCAATTATCGAAGTAAGAACTATGCCGAAAATTCTCAGTGTTGCTAAAAAATTATATTTCATTTATCGTCTATAGACACAGATGAAAAGGTACACTCTTAAACATTGTAATTTAGGAGGAAAATGTTTTGCCTTGAGCGGCGACGTTTATTTCGCGCGAAAAGGCAGAATGTTATGCGCTATTTCACAATAAAGATGCACTAAAAATAGTTCGATCATTTCAGTTTTGTTTATCTCTATTAGGGTTGGTCAGTGTGCTTCATTAATTGTTACACCACTCGATATTGTAGTTTTACTTCATACCAAAAATGCATTTTAAGTAGAATGAATAGTAGAATCAATACATAAAATTCTTTGGTAGCTTTTTGAGTACTGTGGTGTGCTACAAGCAATGTTTCTCTCACTCGCCAGTTTCAAACGCGGAGAAATGCGCAAGACTCAGATCCCGGTGTCAAGTACGCGTCTGGAAGAAACCTTTAAAATCAATTTTTTTAAAGATAATTATTTTTCGAAAAAACTGGATCTGCCACTCTTCTTGAATTTCAACATACAATCCGGAGCGTTTTTTCTTTCTTTTCTTTTGTGAAAGGAACTTTAGGACACCCGTATGTAATATCTAGTAAATTTTATGGATTGGGGTGTAAGCGATGTAACTATGAACAAAACTGAAATAATCTAACTATTTTTAGCGCATCTTTAGTGTGAAGTAAAACAAAATATTTTGTCTTTTCGCGCGAAATAAACGGCACCGCTCAAGATAAAACATCTTCCTTTTAAATTACAAGTTTTAAGTGTCCCTTTGGATCAAGCTATATTTGGCATCTAGTGAAAATAGACAGTTGTCTTGACATATTTATTCACTTAATTCGAGCGTGGTTGTAAGTCAACTTTCTCGTGCACCGACGGTGTATCGCTTCTTCTTTGCATGTGGTGTTAGATATAGCCTCCTAGGGTTAACGGCCACTCCTTTCAGACGTGTGCGGCGTCCGCGGTCAACAAAGGTTGAGCAACGCCGGCCCCCGGCCCCGGCGGGGGCGGTGGAGGCGGCGGAGACGCGTCGGTGCGCCCATAAACCGCACGTAGTACTAAAGCGGCGAACGGTGGCGCTTGTCCGCAGTAGGAGCGGCGCTGCAGTGCGGGCGGCGCGCGCCGGCTACCGCCGAGGCGGAGGAGCAGGAGGCCGAGGAGGAAGCGGGGAAGGAGGAGGAGGAGGAGAAGAACGCGCAGCAAGCCCCGAGCACACACTCACCCCTGCCCCCGCGCTGCTGCCATGAGCCAAGACGGCCCCGCAGACGCTTCCAAGGGCCGCGACGCCTCGCCTGGCAGCGGCGACGACGCCGCGGAGCTGGGCGAAGTCAAGGACAAGCCCCGCGAGAAGTCGAAGGTCAAGGGGAAGGTAAGAAATGGCAGGTGGTGATTCTCGAATTTATTTTGCAAGTTATACCGATGGCTCTGAATAAATGTTCCAAAGGTCTAAGGCATGTAGGTGGTTCAATATTATTTTTGCCAGTGATAGTGTGGGATATGTGATATGACGAGTTACTCATGTCAATGCTCCTAATTGGTAAGCAATTCATTATGCACCGATGATTGCCCAGTCACATTCCGTCAGTCTCAGAGGTTTCGTATACCTGTCGAACACCACTGCATGATAAGTTGCCTATAAGTCAGGGGCAAATGACATGTAACTTCGTTATATAAAATTTCTCGCCACACGTTCTTTGGCAAAAAGTGGTAATCTTCGACTCCCCATATGCTCAAGTAGTTTGTGATATTTTGAGACAGTTTGTGGCATTTTGAGACTGCTTATGACATTTTGAGACTGCTTGTGACATTTTGAGACTGCTTGTGACATTTTGCGACTGCTTGTGACATTTTGAGACTGCTTGTTGCTTGTGACATTTTGAGACTGCTTGTGACATTTTGAGACTGCTTGTGACATTTTGAGACTGCTTGTGACATTTTGAGACTGCTTGTGACATTTTGAGACTGCTTGTGACATTTTGAGACTGTTTGTGACTTTTGCGACTGTTTGCGATGTTTGCGACTGTTTGCGACTGTTTGCGACTGTTTGCGACTGTTTGCGACTGTTTGCGACTGTTTGCGACTTTTGCGACTTTTGCGACTTTTGCGACTGTTTGCGACTTTTGCGACTTTTGCGACTTTTGCGACTTTTGCGACTTTTTGCGACTTTTTGCGACTTTTGCGACTTTTGCGACTTTTTGCGACTTTTTGCGACTTTTTGCGACTTTTTGCGACTTTTTGCGACTTTTTGCGACTTTTTGCGACTTTTTGCGACTTTTTGCGACTTTTTGCGACTTTTTGCGACTTTTTGCGACTTTTTGCGACTTTTTGCGACTTTTTGCGACTTTTTGCGACTTTTTGCGACTTTTTGCGACTTTTTGCGACTTTTTGCGACTTTTTGCGACTTTTTGCGACTTTTTGCGACTTTTTGCGACTGTTTGCGACTTTTTGCGACTGTTTGCGACTTTTTGCGACATAACGGGATTGCAACTTAAGAAAATACCCTTATTTAGTGTATCCATATCGTGGATGTCCCGTTGTGCTCAATATATGATATGGTGCCTAGGAAAGATGTATAGATGGCCCAAAATTCTTAATTTTACTTCACTAACACAATTGTATTGTTCAGCACGTTTCGATATTGTATAGAGTGTTTTCCAGCGCCAAATGAGTTTGTTGAAATTGTAAAGTACATGGTGATGAATATAATTTACATAAATATAACATTCTAATTTAATCGACTAATATGGAAAAATCCGAATAAAAATTAAATGAATGACGGGTAGTTTTCCTACTAACGCTAAATACTCATTTAGATGCAAATATTATAGTTATTATTATAAATTCTTTGCTGCTTTGGTCTTGCCACATTGATCGAGTTCATAGACTACGAAATTACTGTACGTAACCCTAGGACGAGTTATACGACTCTTAATATATCACTTTCTTCGCGATATGAAAAACAGACTCGGTATATAAACCGGCTTAGTAAGCTCAGGGGCAGCATTGCTGTTGTTTGCAGTGACTCCGATTGAAAGGTCCTAGGGTTCGAGACCTGTTATTATCAAAATTTTCTACACTAGCTATATAGCTGCGAGTATATCGATTTCAGCCACTGTCTGGAGGAGAATTCTAGCGACCGGCTGCCCTGACAGTTTTCTGAGATTTCTTCAATCAATACCAGATGAATGCTGGAGCTGTCTTCTAATAATCGGACCACGGGCCACGCTGTATGTTTCTGTACACTTTCTGGCTGTCCACTTCCTGTACACGCATTCTTTCTTACATGCACTGCACTTCCACACATGTCGGGTGACCACTCGACAGCTTAGGGCGTGACTCAGCGGGGGCGAGACCTCACTGGTAGGAGATACTTGGAGGTGTAAATTCCTCGCAAACCGATGGTGAGCGCCGGATCTCACTATCCAGAGCGGCTGAAATAATCTCAACCTCCCGAGACAAAACATTTACTACACTACCGGAATCAATGATCATTTCAGTTCAAGTGCCCGGCAACATCAGTCTCAGCATATAAACGAAAGAGACTATGACCAATATTGTACTTTTCCAGTAATATTTTCTGCAATTTTTCAAAATAGAATTCGCCGACAATATGTTCTGCACCATTTTTAACCATATAATGATTTAACAGGGAAAGTAGTCTTTATTTGTCACAAAAAAAATACCTATATTTCACACGAAAATAAGCTGAAACTACTCTTATTTTCGAAAAAAATTACTTTAACTTCTTTAAAGATCTCTTACAAAAACTGACTAATTAATTGGCCAAAGTTGATTGACCAAAGTTGGCCGAGTTTTGCCGCAATATTGCATTACTTTCTCTTTACTACGTCAGTTCGTAGTAAGCCGAAAAAGTATAAAGGGGGGTCTCACGTACGTATGGTTTGGATTAGTAATGATTCTGTTTGGTATCATTTATAACAAAACAGGAAAAAAACTCCCATTGTGCTACTGTAGGATAGTGTAATAATGTCCACGTCTATATCAAAGAGATATATGACGAAAAATTAGAAATTAGCGGATTATGATATAAGGGGAATAGAATGCGTAAGCATTCAGCAATGGACGTTCAGCTTGAATACATTCTGCAATATCAATGCGATACCATCTTGCATGGCCGGCTGAAGTGGCTCCAAACATCAACTGATGTCACTGCAATACCTCAGACCGCCGAGAGGTCCTAGGATTCAAGCTCCGATGGTGGCAAGATTTTTGACACTAGCTTTATAGTTAGGTCGAGTTCAGCCACTGTTTGGAAGATAATTCTAGCGGTCGGCTGCATTATAAATTTTATATGATTTCTCCAATTAACACCTGGCGAATGCCGATGCAGTTCCCTAACAAACGGGCTCGGTCTGAGCGAAAATTTCCATAATTTCTTTGTCCTACCGTCGCCCCCTTACGAACACTTACACTTACACGCACTGCACTAGCACACATTCGGGCGACCAGTGTAGAGCTTGTCTCGGCTGGGGCGGTTCCCCGATGATGGTGGCATACCTAGATGGGAAAACTCCGCAAACTGACGTGTAGGTCGGCGCTGGATCACACCATCCCGCTGGGGAAGAATATCGCCCCTCCCATGATATCAAAACATTCACTATAATTACGGGACTAATGTCCATAGCTATTGACGCGCCCGGGAACATGAAATAATCAATCAATGCTTCGTAGGCTCTTGAAGCTAGGCTTTCGTGTCCCAAAATCACACGAATTATATTTTTTATTCCGTAATCTACAAAATAAGACCACTATAGACATTCTATTGTAATGTGGAGAGTATCCTTACTCTGATCGATAGTTTTCCGTGGTTTATCCGATCAACACCAGGCGAATGCCGGAGCAGTACCCTACCAAACGGGCCACGGACCGCGTGCGATCTTTCCTTCCTCTTCCTTGTCCTATCCTCTCCCCTTACACACACTTACACTAACATGCACCACACTATCACATATTCCGGGAAACCGGTCGGGAGCTTAGAGCTTGTCCCGACTGGGGCGGTGCCCCGCAGGCGGGAGAGTCCTGGTTACGGGGAAACCCCACTAGCCGACGGTAGGTCAGTGCCGGATCTCGCCATCCAGCGGGGGAAGACCACCGCCATCTCCCGAGAAAAAAAACATGCACTACACTAACGGGACTAATGACCGATGCAGTTGACGCGCCCGGAAACACGAAAAAATCAATCAATCAATCAATCTTACTCTGAAGTACGTATTGTCAGAAAAAGTGTAAGTTTGACTTCTGCAAGATCCTCCTTTCACTTTGTAAATTGAGCATTTTGAAAGTGTGGGGTGTTTGCAAAGTGTACTAAACGGAAAAATGTTTACGCAGGTGATTAGGGTGCTGACTGTGTTGGCGTATGTGCTCTCCGTGTCGCTGGCGGCCATCATGCTGTCGCTATACTACGTGTTCCTGTGGGACCCGAAGATGCCGAGCGGCGGGTCGGCGGCGATGGGCCGGCTGCAGGTGGACGACGAGGGGTTGGCCGAGGCGCTACAAGCGGATGGCGACAAGACTCTGGACCTCAACGCTTCAGGTATCCTAGAAGAAATCCCTAGCTGTGATAGAGTGGATAACGTACTTTAAAAATGCATCACCGCTCGCTTGAGTATTAAAGCAAAATTGATGGCCATAGTTAAGTACAATTTCGTCGTTTTTGTACAATGTTTGTGCTACAGAAGTACTAATTTCACCGTATGTCAAGCTCATTGTGCTATTAGCATACCTTTCTGAATAGATATTTAGCCTTAAAATGGGCAATGTTTAATTTACGTTATTTTTTATGAATGTATTTCCAATCCCCCATTTTGTCAAAGTATTAGCCACTTGAAAATTATGTAATGTTGGTGATTGACTTGACCCAATAATGGCTGCTCGAAATTCTACCTCCCAATCGGGATTGAGATCCTTCAGTTTCAAAATATACCGGTCAATTTTTCATGACTGCAATGTAAATACTAGTAAGATGTTTCCAAATTTCTCTTTCAATATAAATAAAATAGTAAAAAAGTTTAAATTATTTTCTTCAAATTAAAATCAAATAAAAAACTAAAAATCGTAGATATACTAAAAAATTCAAAATTAAAACAAATAATTAAAAATGTACTATAAAATTGAAAATAATCACTTATGAAGAGCAAATTTTGAAGAAAATCTTGGGGAGACTTTCCTTTAAAAGAATGTATAATTAGTATAATATTTAATGATAATTCTTAAATGAAAATTTTCGGAAAAAAATCTTTAGTGCAGAAATTTTGTGTCATTAGTAAACGTCTCCCTTCCTTTTTTTCAAACTTTGCGATATATTTCAAGGAAGTAAAACACTCTCGCTGTATTTTGCAGACCATTTTTAACACGGTTTAAAACTATATTAAAGAATTTTGTGGAAAATTGTTACCAGTTTAATGCATTTCAAATTTTATTTTTGATTCTTTAATTCATTTTTTGTTTTATTTCTAGTAATTTTGTTTTAATTTGATTATTTTATTGTATACTTTTTAGTTAACCTCTTCAATTTTTGTTTTTATTTATTTTAATTTGGATTTTTTCTTTAAAAAATACTCGCGTTGAGTCTAGTAGTTCCCAAACAATATTTTTTTAATATTCTGTGGATCTATTAGAAGAAATTTATTAATTATGTTGTCCGAAGTAGTGTGAGTAAGATATTTATTGACATATGAATATTGCATTTTTTAGTCTATGTAATAATGTAGAACAAAAATACAGAATATTACGTAAATCAATACTAAACTAGAAATCATAATTATGTTCGTGACGTATTCATTTTCAATCGCAGGGTTGTTTACATTAAGACAGTTTAGAAATAAATTTTGCATGTTTGCATAAACATAAAAAAGTATCATGTTTTTTACAAAGATACTTTGTGCGATAATTTGTTTCCTTGTAAGAGGGTTGGCACCTAATATGTCTTTGTGTACCTTGTGGTTCCGTGAAGGAATTTTACTTGCATTTTCTGTTACTGTATTCAATGCAGATATTTTCTCCATTTCCTAAATAAATTACTCTCTCTTATATTATAGCAATATTTTCAAGATAAGAGAATATCATCTTCGGCCAAACATTTGTTATGTTTGCATGTCTGTGTTAACATAAATCTTCTCGACAATATTATCATCATATTGTTCTAAATGTTTCTTGCCAATTTCAAGGTCCATTTAAATTTAGACTTTACAACATTATCTGCTGAGACATAATCTTCGAAATATGTATCTCCGACGTATTCTCAAACTTTTCGTATCTTTCCTGCAATTTATATTCCCGCAATTTACATCAATTGCAATTTACAGATCAAAACGATTACTATGTTGAGGATAGGATAATAGTGAGAATATATTACAAATGTTATTGTAACACCTACAAAGACAGGAAGCGCGCATGTTATCTAAGACCAGAGAGCGTAACAGCGCCAAAACTTCCTGCAAACTGCATGTAACGCTATTAGGCGGGTGTGCGTCTGGCAATCCCACGCATAACATGCCAAAGAAAAGAAGAGTATGTGGCTTATTGTCCTGCAGCTTATCTGGTGGTAAGCTTGCCAAATAATGTAAAATCATTCAACACAGAATGTCACCAAATCTCGTAAACGTGTTCGTACAACTTAGCGAGATATTGAATTCTTAAAACGCAATGAGTCTACTAAATACAGACGCGTCTTACGAACGCGGTTATCTTTTGTTTTACTTTTTGAAATACGAGTGGTTTTCGCGAAATTTCGCGTGAAATATGAGCAGTTTCTTTCAAAAAAGACCACCATTTTTTTCTTAATTGTTTTCTCTAATAGAGTAAAGGACGCTTCAAGAAATTGCGCAGGTTCCATTTTGATTGAACTCTCTGAATTTTCGAAAATATAAAAAATCTCCAAATAATGCAAGAAAATATGTGCTTTTGTAGCATCTCTAATTCATTTTAATAGTATATTTTAGGTACTTAGCTGCTCGAACATAATTAGGGGAACGAATATAACTACGAATTACAACAAATATATTTGGAATTCGCTTATATTACACACATACGACTTTTTGTTAGTTACAGTTTTTTGAACATTTCATAACGTATTTGTTAACCACTGTATATTGTATAATCAAGTATAATAATTACAACAAACATTTCAATCTGAGCATATCTGACTTTCGAAAATAGTGAACCACTCATTGGTTCCGTTACACGTAATAAATTTTTAACTAATAACTGAGTAGCACTAATTCATTTCACGTTTCCGTTCTGCTTGGTGAATCTTATAGGAATGCGGTATTGTGTTCACTGATTAGTAAGGGGATGAAATTATCGTAGGTAATACCACGAATGGTTTGAAAATTTTCGTAAATCTGAATTTATCAAAAACACAAGTGGTATTTAATAAGACTATTCCAGGAATGAAATTATGCCCTATGGAGTTCCAAAATGCGCCAAATTTCGAAAATAACTGAAGGCTATGTTTAACTCAAAGGGGTTATGTTATAGAACATACTACTGATATAGTATGCGGTTTATTGAACATTGACATAGCGATCGATGTATACAGCCTCCTAAGATGAGTCACAGTTTATGAATGGCCAGTAGGGAGAAGCGGTAAGAAAAGTAGGATCGAAAAACGGATAATTTTTTGAAATGTACCGCCCTGATTGTAGCATTTTGTGTGTATATTTAAACCATATTGATTTAAATTTCACGTGTGGAATAGTCACGTTTATGCACAACCTGATAGTCAGTGTCACCAAATCTACGGATTTCTTAGTAGAAAGACGGCTTTTTAAGTAGTAAATCTAAAAAATGCGGATTTTTTTTTGATTTCGCACCGGTAGATAGCTTACATCAACTGATGTCACTACAGTTCCTCTAACCGCGAAGTTCTGGGTTCGCGTGTCTGCTGTAACAAGATTTTCGACACTACCTTGGCAGCTAGCTCGAATTCAGCTTCTGTCTGGAGGAAGATTCTAGCGGCCAACTGGTCTGATCATTAGTTTTCCGTGGTTTCTCCGATCAACTCCAGGTGAATCTTGGGACAGTACCTTAACAAACGGGCCACGGACCACTGCGACCATTCTTTCCTTTTCTCTGTCCTATCTTCACCAATACACACTTACTCAGATGCCCTACACTATCACACTTGTCGGTAGACCAATCGGGAGTTTGAGCTTGTCCCAGCTGGGGCGGACTCGCTGGTAGGAGATACCTGGTTGGATATCATCCTCGCAAGCCAACGTAAGATCTCGCCATTCAGCGGAGGAAGATCACCGCCACCTCCGGCGATGAAAACAAGCACTTCACATAAGGGACTAATAACCTTAGCAATCGCTAATAATTTAATTTTCTTGCCCTACGAATGTTTACGGAAAATGTAATAAAGAACTAAAATTATTTTTTTAGTCTTGAATACAGATCAGAAAAAAAGCGAATATTTGTGAGCAATTCTTTCCCAAGCCATTTCGCTTGTATACTTTATCAAAAATAAATATCTGAGTACATGCTGTATTGGGGCAAAATAAATACCTCACACGGTTGGTAACGCACGTGCATGGGTGCCAAATGTAATACTTCATACATGGTCAATCCAACCTCCATCTTACCTCCCTAAACTTGGTTGCTGTCTTGCTCGGCTGCTATGAAAATGTAGGGGCTGGAATTCTGCAGGCGTTTTAACTATCAATATAGAATATGATTTGATATAGATTTACTGAGTGCAAAATTACTGTACAACTACATTTCATTAATTTCAACTAACCTGTCATACTTAATAGGAAAAGTAAACAGACATGAAAAAATGTTTTTATTAATCTAGTGTACCGGTGCTTTAAATTTCTTTGAGCTTAGTCCCTTTATTTATTCATTGCCATAGATACAAGAGAAAATGTGTAGTACATCTCACTCATCTGACGAACACTGCGTAATTCCTTCAAGGTAAATATTGTAGATGTTGACTGCAACGTAAAGATAGTTTAAGTACTTATTGTTGAATAGAAATATTCCCTGTAGCTGTATCAATTTTGAATCGCTTATATGCCGTTCTGAGTAATGCGATTCACTGATGGGCGTTTTACCGTTATTTCCAGGTCCAAGAAAACTGTTAGGTCTGTTGGACTAAGGAGGTATGTAGCAAAAAATTTAGAGATACATTGTAAAAATCCTCGTAGATTGGTAAATTGAGAGAGATATTAATGTGATATTGGGGACAGCGTGTTTGTTTAAATGTGCCCATTTTACTGTGATACGAGGCGCATAATATGTGTAATATTTAAAAGATGCCATATTTGAACTTGATTTTTACCAGATTTTTACGAATTTGTTTGTTGGGGTCCCAAGCCATCTTTCATGCACTTGTAAGATCAGTTTCATTCTAACCACAGGCATGAAAACGTTCGTACCAGCTGGCCGCCTAAACCTCGTTTGACAATAACGAGTACATCGGAAGAGGTGCCTCTTGTGAAGTGTGCACTACCATCAAAAACTGCATTTGTGGGGTCTTGAAGAAGTCGGTTCGTGCCATCGATGTTGATATATTTTATGGCAATATTTTAGTATCGATCATATATTTACCGTAGTATGGGAGGTTCTGTTTCACTGATTTGCATTTGCAACACATATGATACTAAAATGGGGATAGTATTTCAAAATAGTCCGTTTCCTGAATTTATACCCATGTTAAATCTACATATTTAATTATCCAGTGAACGTCAATGTATTATTTATTGTTAATTTTCCCTTTAACATTCTCATATCTCTTTGCATACTTTCCGCTTTTGCAGTTGAATTAATTACGTGTAAATTTGTGTAATGAATATTTTAATTTTACTAAAGAATAAGAAGGTAACTATAATATTGTCATAAGTTAGTAGATTCAGTAATTGTGTTAGTAAAAATCACCGGGTTTATTTTTTCTAGGCATACTTTAAACAAGAGGTTCACATTTTTCTTTCAAGACTAAATGTCTTATGCGTTTATACGTCATATTATTGGGATATTTCATGAAGTTAAATGGACCGTACAAACATTTTACCCGTTGTAAACCATTGTTTTAGATGCAAAAATAAAAAAAATACAGGAAAATTATGCAATCTATTTAGCGATACGACTTTTGTTCACTGAATTTTGATAGAGTTAATGCTTCCCATATTCTTTAAGTTTGTATACCTTTCTCTTCATTTATTTGATTTGATTTATTTAGTCAAATAACGGAAAAAAGTTATATGTGACTTATGAGGGAAATACCATCTGCGAACGTTTTCGTGAGCTCCAGAGACCCTTCCCAGCATTTTAAATATAAATAGCTGCACAAAACCGCGAGGTCAGCAACATTTGAAAAACTAGATCTTTTTGTTCCCGAGTAACAAAAAAGTTTCTTGCATTGGTAAACGAACTGCAGATTTGATTTTTGTATTGCTAACAAACCTAACACACATCAGGCTCTACTGCTACCACTACTAACAAAGAGGAGATGACTCTAGGCTCCACAAGTGCGCATAGTGACGCTACATTAACTCTTAATCATAATTCAAGGATGGTATAGATTTAGGGTTGCCATGTTGTAAAGATATATAAAGAGTACATACTTTATATGAAAAATAAAATAAATAGTACATTTTGTCGCTTGTCGGGAAAGACAATAGGTGATTATTCATTTTTCAAAAATTTTTATGCATGTCCAATAATGTATCTTCATTCTTTGCTCTGTATGTTTCCCGGTTGTGAAGTAGGCTTTTAAACCGTTTTTATCATAATTTATTATTATTTTATTAAAATCTCTTTAATTCTTTGTTGTTTTAGCCGGTGAATCAAAGAATATTTCAAAATATGTATCATGTTTCAACACTGAGAAAAAAGTTATTGAAACTATAAAAAGTGTGAAGCTGAAGAAACTTTTTTTATAAATACCGCATATTACCCCTTCTACCGAGGGAAGTGCCTCAGAACGTAGCGCGCTGACTTCGCAGTCGGGAGGTCCGGGTTCGATCCCCTGGCTAGCCATCCTGACCGGGGTTTTCGTGGTTTCCCTCGGTCGTAAGGCAAATGCTGGGATGGTTCAAAAAGCCCCCGATCACCTTTCACCTCCCACCTCTATCATTGTGTGCGACCTATCACCCCTCATTATCGCCCTATCACTTCATTCTGAATAATAATAATAATAATAATAATAATAATAATAATAATAACAACAACAACCAAACCCATAACCATAACCATCAGGGAAAGCAATGGGAAACTACCCTGATTATATCCTCCTAAGAAAACTCATCATGATGATAATACTGTGGAGCCATCTAGATGGGTCACCTAACTTCCGACTTTGGAAGAACAGGACCATAAAAGAATGCCTTCTGACCAATCTTTTGGTATTATTTTTCTACTCCATATTCTGCACATAATATGGCAAATTATGTCTCAGAACTACTCCGCCTTTTTTTAAAATTAATTCTGCTCTAATGTTATCTGTTCCAGGCGACATATAGTTTTCAGCTTATTTATTACACGATTGTCTTAATTAGAGATCAGCACTATTACCAATATAATTTTGTAAATCTAAACTACTGTCATTTATGTTTTCTATTTGTTGTCTGTTTAGAAGTTCAGAGATATACCCAATTCAGTATTTTAGTATTTCTCCCTCCTCGGCTATCATATTTCCTTTACTGTCGGTCATTCTAACATTTATTTGGTTGATCTGTAGGCGTGCTTTTATACATCTTGATAAAATTTACGTATTTGATTGGCTGATGCATTTTATATTTATCTAATTCTACACTCCAACCATTCTCTGTTTTTCTTTCTGTGCACTGCACTTTTTTTCCTCCGAGAGGTAGATTTTGCTTTCCTTATTCTACTACCAGTCTCTAACGATTTCTGTCTTGTCTTTAGTTTTCTTGTATACATTTTTAAGTTCCTCATCCTATCACTCATTCCTCTTTACTCTGTTTTCAGTTCAAATTGTCTCTGATGCAGTTTCTATTACACAGTTTTGCTTTCCCACTCCAATTCTATATCTTCATTTTTTAGATTTATCCAGAAATTCACCAGTGGTTATTATTTCATTGAAGAGTTGAGTTAGATATTCAATAGCATTTGTCGGCAGTTCTTTGAGAAAGATATTGTATATTCCATCTGGTCCTGGACTTGAATTTCTAGTACGAGATAACATAATCTCAACTTCTTTTTGTACTTGTACGGGATAATTTAATATAGAATTACTTGAGGAATTTTGTTGAATAATTGTATCCAATTCAAAGAAGGTATTAAATTATTGGTATTGTTGCTTGTAGCAACTACTGATAGCTTTGATTTTTTTCCAATTGTCTGCTGGGTTGGAGAAGCAATTTATTGATAAGTTAAAGTCAATCTAAGACTGCGTTTTATTTTTTTTGTATATTTGTCTCGCATATGATAAAGTTCTTTTATATTAATTATGATTTTCTATGATTGGATGTCTCTTGAATGTATTTAAAGAGTGTCTGTATAATTTATGTGCATTTTTGCAATCTTCATTCCAGCAAGGGAGTTGTTTTCTTATTGGTTTTCCTCAAGATTTTGGAATTGTTTCATCAGCTGTTTTGAGGATGATATCAGTCAGTTTCTCAATTTTTTCATTGAGGGAGAAAGTTTCGTCTAACATGTTTATTTATTTATTTATTTTATTTATTTATTTATTTATTTTACGTCAAAAAACAGTTAAAAACTGCGTATGACGTGCTATGGGGAAAAGTGAATTGTGTGCACATTTTCAAAATTCTGTGATCCCTACACTAAGTCATATACTACTTAAATTTTGAATTTTGAAAGGGAGAAAAGAAAACAAAAACTCCCATGTAATAAAATCTATTTTCAAGGATAAACAAGCAATAAATTTTGAATTTTGAAAGGGAGAAAAAAAAACAAAAAACTCCCATGTAATGTGATCCCTACACTAAGTCATATACTACTTAAATTTTGAATTTTGAAAGGGAGAAAAAGAAAACAAAAACTCCCATGTAAAAATCTATTTTCAAGATAAATAAGCAATAAATTTTGGCTCTTATTACTTCCTGCCGCGACAACATGGAAACGATAATTTGATAATTGTATTTCCCACTGAATTCAAGAAGACGTGCACAGAAAAAGAAGTTACATTTATGTCCAGAAGCAAAACAAGGGGCCATCTCAGCATTTGCTCAATGGATCAGGGAAACTGGACGAAAAACCTGATCGAGATGGGGGTCGTTGACCCGGAAGCTGTAGTACAATAGTTGTTACAGGTTGTTTATACTCATTTATACAGTCCAAATGGTAAATAATGCATTATGTATCATTGTTAAAATTAATGTTACTTTTCTTGTGATGCTCAGTATAGTCTCTAATTGTATAGAAACAGTTATGCAGCAGAAACGATTTCACTTGGGATTTAAACTTTTCTATTGAATTTAATCGTTTAATGTCATCTGGCAAAGTGTTGTAAAATAATGTACATGTATTGTATGTGAATTTTTTGTAATGAGCTGTTGATACTGTCACCTGATGAATATGATTTCTACGTCGAGTGTTATAGTAATAGACTTCGCATTTTCTGAAAACCACTGATTCGTAAATAAAAGACACGGTAATGGTAGAATTCCTAGATTAATGAAGAGAGGCTTACATGAATCACGTGGGTGGGATTTGGTTATTATTCGTACAATTCGTTTTTGTAATCTAAAAGTCTGGGAGCTATAAGATGTATTTCCCCAGAATATTATGCCATATTTAAGGCGGGAATGAACATTCGCGAAGTATACACAACGAGCAGTATGAAGGCTGACTGAATTTGCAAGAATTCTGAACGCGTAGCATAATGAACTTAATTTTTTGTTCAATTCATTTAAATGGACGTTCCATTTAAGGTTTGACTGAATTGAGAGACCTAAAAATTTTGTTGCCTTAACATCAGTCAATGGTACACTGTTCATTTTCAATGGAGCACAGAATTGTTTATTTCATTTATTTTAGTTGATAATATTTCCTTGAATCTGTCAAAGTTAGCATCTTGGAATTTCCATCTTTGAGGATAGTTAGTGCAAGCAGACATTGAGGTATTATTGAGGTAAGACATGAGAATGGAAAAAAGTCACATATAGTTATTACATGTAAGTCTTCTGTAGTACTCCAGCTCCAATTAGAAGCAATAGAAGATGAACATATAGTTAAATAAAGGCACTGAACTTTTTGTGTGTATTACTAAGGTGAGTGTTTTGATTTATGTTAAGTACCAATATATTTGGTTCTAATATTTTTTTGTAATATTTTTTCTACTGTCATCTTTATGAGATCCCCACATTAGACTGTTAAAATCACCTACTGTAATAAAGGGTTTAAGTAGCTGATCTATGATTTTTAAAATTTCATTTTCTGTAAAATTATAACTTTTGGGGAGGTAGATATTACAGATACTCAAATATTTTCTTACCATGTTAATTTTCCCTGCTGTTCATTCAATATTAGTATTTATTTTAATTGCATCTGCTTGAAGAGAAGATTATATATATATATATATATATATATATATATATATATATATATATATATATAATCTCTCTATATATCACTGTTTCTGAATTATTAGTTTCCTGTAATAGTATTGCATGTGGATTATAATTGTTAATTATATTTAATACATTTTCTCTTTCAGACCTAAATTCATTAATATTCCATTGTAATATGCTTTCAACCATTGTTAGTTAATATTTAATTTAAGGGGAAGATATTTTAAGTTGTATCACTATTGTTGTATCACTCTAATTCATTACTTTCAATGTTTTTGGTTTTTTTTTGGTTTGTGTTCTTTAATGTACTTTAACATTTGGATCAGTTGAGTTACATCGGGGTAACTTCTAGAGCTATTTCAATTACCTCAGTACTGTTTTTAATTTTTTCAAGAAAACACTTCATTTGAATAAATCTTAAAGGATATATGTTGTTTGGATCCAATAATATTTCTTTCAGAGGGGCCAGTTGTGTATCCAGTTTTTCAGATTATTCAATATTCATACTTTCTAGTCGTGACTTTTTATAATTCTTCTCTTTTTCTTTTGCAACGATGTCATTATTGAAATGTTTTTCAGGCTCTGATGGGGCTTCAATAGGTGGGTCTGATGTTATTGATGATGAGGATATAGGTCTTTCTTAATGAAGTTATTTGTGGGGTTGGGGTTCTTTGATTTTGGAGTTAGAAGAGCAGGGAAGACAACAGGTTGAGGTTGGATTAGTACAGGAACATTATTATTGGCCTCAAGCTACTTCTTCCAAGTGTTGTCTTCACTCCCTTTTCTGTGAATAGTTTCGTCAATTTGGGTGGATAAGTTAGATGGTGGAGGTATTTTTGAGTGATATTCACATCAGTAGGGGGAGGTATTACTTTTTCATTGATGTCATCTCCAGGTTGAGTATTTGTTATTGAAGAGGGTCTTTGGTTATGTTGTTAAATAACTTCAGTTTCCATTTCATCATTTCCATTGAGTTTATTGAGACAAAGCTGGGCTATATGTCCTTCTTGATTACAAATAAAACAAGTCATGATATCAGAAGAGAAGTATATACGGTATTGTCAAAATAAACAACAGTTGAATCAGGTAATTTGTTTACATCTTCAGGTTCTATGTACACTTGTCTTATGATGCTCATAATATGTGAGAAGCCCGGTTCTGATTCGGGCTTTTATGAATGAGATCTTGGAGGATGTGGTAATTTTCCTTTAAGTGAGTTCCTTTTCGATTATAACATGTGGTATGATTGGGCACACGTTGGGTATAATTACCCTTTTAAGTTTGCTTATAAATGGTCTAACACTGAGTACATGATTCTTTATAACAATTGATTTGTTTTGATCAATGAATTTGTCCGCAATGGCTTGTCTGAATAGAAAGATTCGGTTTTTAGATATCCGTGAAACAAATCTAATATTAGTAGCGTCAACAATAGAGGCAACTTTGCTATAATATAATCTTTAACTGTAAGAACTTCTTGATCTTCGATTGCATTTACTTGTTCTTTAGATGGAAAGAAATCTGTTGATGTAGCACCTGCATAAGACTTCTTTAATGACATACCTTGTTGTGAATCCGTACTGTTGGGGTTTATGTCTCTCCAGTAGTCAGAAGAATCCATTTTTCTTGGAGGTATAGTTGTATCTGCAGCTAAACGTGAAATTCAACTTGATCATATCCTTTTTTTCGTTACAGCATTAGAACCAAACTCGTATAGTTCAACCAAGTTAGGTAAATCACTTGTGTTACATTAGTAAACCACTGTTCACAGAACGACCTACGCGTAGGGCGTATCGAAGTGAACCCCTGGTTTCATTATTAGGACTCGTTTACTGACATTTTCCCTCATATGGTTCTCATGGTCCCCATGCTATTTAAATATATATTCGAGATATTAAAATTCTTTTAATACTTCTACCCCCCTTCCAGTCTCATACAGATTCATTCCATTTTTCTCAGCCTTCGTGAAAATCATCAGATTGCTTTTCATTTTTTTTCTTTCTTGTAGTTTGCAGTTTTTTCTTTTTTAATTGGTTATTAAAGGTCGCATCAACATCTAGGTCATTAGCGACCACTATTGGTGTTAACGGTATGGTACTATGAAGATGAAACGATATGGTGATCAGGTGTTAAAGGACGAACACAAATACAACCATGCCCGAGGCGGGACTCGAACCCGCAACCCTTCAGTCCGAGATCACTACCACACTACTGCCTTACTGATAAATTAACCGTTCAGATAAATTAACAGAATGGAATCAAACATGAATGAAAAACCACTTCTAACAGTCGATTTACGTTAAAGATTTTATCGGCTGCCGTCTGTTAAGAACATTTCAAACAAGTGAGTTGCAGCAAAAGAAGGCATATTCGTAATTAAAGCAAAGATATTTCTTATATTAATGATTGTTTTTCTCGTAAGCAGGCGATAAAACAAAAGATATCAAACGAAACATGACCTATAACTCATAGACGGACTCAGTTGGTTATAAATAGGGATCGGATTGTAGTAAAAATGTCATTTTCTTTTCTTTTACTTTACAACAATGCCGTTTAGTGTAGAAATTAATTTTATGTTGTGACAAAAGGAAATTATCCATTTTTACATGTTTTTTTGCATTTTTTATCGCTTTCGATTAATAAGTCATTTTTACCGTTTTCTGTCATTTTACTGCATTTTCGCTGATTTCATGGATTTTCATACCATTTTAATCGTGCTTGCTTCAAACAATATTTACGAGATGCAACAAATGTTCTCCATAGAATTCTTGAATATCCTATTCGATTTCTTCGCTGTGTAATTGCAATACCAGCCGTTGTAAATATGTAATCTAAAGTTCCTGTGACGCCTATCATCGCCATTTCGGCCGATTCTGGGATTTCTAAAGACACAGATTTTCGGATAAAGAACAGTCCAAATCAAAAGTTTGTAAGCTACGTTCATTTGAACGAATAGAAGAAGCTACGATAACATCAGTAACATATCCAACAGTTTGAGTCGTTCATCTGAACAGGTTTTCATCACATTTTGTACGTAATTTTTCTTCGTTTTTAGGGCATTTTTAAACCATTTTAAAAGTATTGATTGTATTGATAATCTTTGCCGATGTTTTAGATCATCAAAATTCGCCCCTAGTTCGGCTAGAGTTTCTGTTTTCAAAATTCCACCATATTCGTTATTTGCTCTCTGTCGGCCTAAACCTTACGTGATTATTAAAAATATGTCTAAAAAACATTGTACATATAAACATAATAGGGTCTCTCACGTTGTATACACTACATCGAAAGATACTTTGGCCCAGCAGTGTTCCTGACACACCTATTCACAAAAATATTTAGAAATAAAATTAAAATGTCGTAGAATAATACAATTTCAAGTTTTATTTCTTCTTTCAAGCTTTATAGCGACGTTTCAAAAAATGTTATTTTCCCCATCTTCAGCCTATAAAAAATACAATAGCGAATCTTTTGCGCTTCATTGTTCAGTGTTCCTTCAAATTTTGCTGATATATTCTTTGTAGCCTGAAGATGGTGGTGGTGGTGGTGGGGAGACATTATTTCTTGAAACGTTGCAATTCAACTATATAAAGAAGAATTAAAACTTCAAATTGTATTATTCTAAGAAACGTCTGTTTTATTTCTTAATATTTTTGTGAATGGGTCTGGCCAGAAAACTACTGTAACCAAAGTATCTTGCGACGTATTAAAAAGACATTTCTCTCAATTTGCAGACATCAGCACCACTCCAAACACAAGACAATCTGGTGAACGCTGTGCTTGAGCAGCTTCGCTGAGCTGATATTCCTGTACAAGCTAGCCGCCTGCCCACCGGTCTACGCCACGCTAGCCCTCCCTTCTGCTCTGGGACCAACGACCGTGCCTGCTCTGAACTAGTCGATGTAAATTTCGACTCCACCGAACAGCTCTACGGTCTCCACGCTTGACGCTGTCAGCTGAGTGCTCTATTCCATTTTTTGCAAGGGTGGAGGTGTAGTTGATGGAAGAAATTTCGACGAACAATCGAGTGACTTCATTTGCTGTGTATCTGATGTGCTCAATGTGACCATAATTGTCTGCAATTTCCAATACATGTTTTTGTTACGCATATCCCCAAAGTTGTTATTCCGCTTTGTTCCAAATAAGACTACGGACAGATAATTTAAAAAAGAGTGTATGCAGGAATTGCCTAGTTGCGTATGTGGTATTTGATTTTTCAATCTCTGTTGACATTCTATGGAATATTTTCATAATTTTAGTGCGGTAAAATGTATATAACGTTCAAATTTTATAAAACAAAACATGGCAAATTTGTCATTCTGTACACCCAAAAACTTACGTTTTACTTCAGCAATACAGCATACTTAGTAAAATTATTATATTCCGATTTACGAAATTGGGGGAAAATGTCGTAGTTTAAAGAATGCAAACAAATACTTATTTAAATAATCGTTTCCATTTAAAGCTATTGTCGTTCTATAAACTAGTAGATGTCGTGTGCCGTTACACACAGCTACATTGTGTACATTTACATTTCCCGGGTGCTCACTTTTAATTTTCGTACTTAACAAATATAGTACTAACAGTAATGTACTTTTTAAGACAAATGAAGCGCTGTGTTGAATTTGGGAATATTTACATATTATTAATGCAGTTTTATTTCATTATAAATAAAGTAATAGAATGGCAAAGTTATCAATCAGCTTGAATTTTTTCTTCACATGTATAAAGATCGGGGACAGTACAGCGAGGAGACAGTATTTGTAAGGGAACAAACTTCTCACACATAATTTCAAATACATGCCATTCGTGCACTTCCTACAAAACATCAGTTAGGTTTGCGCAAAGATTCAATATATTTTACTACTATCCAATCTATAAATTTAGAGTTCCTATTTCCGAATTATTGGTGTAGCAAGTGTATCTCATGAATTGAGTATAGATTCTATTGTCTGACAGGTGGTGTTTGATATATACGTAAAATACAATGAGCTCCAGAGAATGAAGGCATTTTTTCCTACTATTCTTTTCTTTTTTCATTGATTTATGTGACATAATTTTTGTTTGATTCACATCTCTGGAGATGACAGAAAATAATTTGTGTAGAATTTTTCAGTATTATTTTTCTCTTTTTTAGCGCTTATAATTTAACCCTAAAACTTACTTTCAATTAATTGATTTTAATCTTTTGAAACAAAAAATTAGTCGACATAATACACATTTATGAATTGTTAATGTATATAATATTCAAAATGATTTAATTATGTTTGCTTACTATCGATTAGCGTTAAATATTTTACGCAATGTAACTTATTCTCCATTTATTTTTCGATTAGTTAATTATTTACTACGCCCACCGATTTGGGATATCGTGCGAATATAAAATTTATAATCTTCTACGCGGTATAATAAGTCAAAAATGCAATTACGTAATTTTAAAAAAATCTTTCTACACATCATGGAAGACTCATTAATCTAGAACTGTATAAGTTATACTTCTTTAGTAAAATGTATATTTTTATAGCCTCAAATAGTTATGTAGAACAGCTTTTACAATAAAGCAGTGAACTATATCTTACTGCGTATATTCTTCTACGTTAAAAAAATCATTTTCTGATGATAAAGGTCACTCACCTTATTGGACTATAGTATAGTCCATTACTGTTGGGTATTATGAGAAAATGATATTTATAGACATATTTGTATTATTCTGACCTACCTGTTTATCGCCGGCAAATGATAACTAGACAGATTACAGTTCTCCCCCATGCTACATCTCACACACTTCTCATTGTTTTAAATAAACATTTTTTTTTTATTTTTTAACTACTCCCGAGCGAGCTTCTGTGGGTTCTCTTTGCGGTAGTGGCGTCGTTAATTATTTAATATGACGAAATCTAACATGTTTTTTTAACGAAAATAAATTGAATAACGTCGTATAGAATATACCATACGAAGATAAAGATACTTTAACGTCTTGTATAGTTATACCTGTATGGTAGTCGGGTAACCTGTTTAGGTCCATTCATCCGTCATTTACGTTCAGTCCTCCATTTGTGGCAAGCGCTTGGATTCTGTCATTCCCCACGTCTCGGTCTTTTGTTGGGAAAGTGACTATTTTTTCGTATCCTTCGAGAACAAGTTATTATTAATAATTACCTATTATTATGATTAATTATTATCTATTATTAATAATTATTGTTGTTATATAGTTTGCTTGTGTCTATACGCTTGTGATATTCTCTGCAGATCTCTAATTGAGATCCCCGAATTTTTGAAATGAAGTTATGAATAGCACTTTCCATGGTATGCGGAACGTGCCAAATACTGCATTTTTTTGTATAAGTGCAGGTTTCTTTGCAGAATAGCTCTCCACGGTATTTCTGTATATCCTTTATAATTATACCTACTGCACATACAACAACAGGGAGGCACATACGTAGTGCACATACAAGAGGATTAACACTCGCGTTAATGTTCTAAATTCTCGTGATGTCGATCTCGATTAATTTTTCCTTCATCTTGTTTCTGTTCAAATATATCTCCATGGTTTGCTCCTATGGTGTGGCCGGTGCAACAGGTGATGACAGTCACGTCCTTCACATCATTTCAATTACATTATTTGTTTCATTTTCGTACCAATTTTTCGGTCTCGATCGAAATCTTCGGTCGTCGCCCAATGCAGAGAACTCGCTACTTCTATTACGTCGTTGGATGTATTGTTTGGGCCACTGCACTATGATTTCAGGGGCTCCTTTTTGTGACCAACATTAATCATTGTAAATTTTGAACAATATATTGAGTGCAAATTTATCACACGCTTCATGACAAGAATATCACATATAATTCTACAAGAAAAGTACAAAATATTAATAATTTTTACCTAAAATGTTGAATAAATACATACCAGCAGAGTAATCGCTGCAGTCGTTCTCTAATCCTACTGCATCCAATACATTGATGGCCGGTTGTACGAACGCGGAATAAAGCCGAGATAAATTTTATTCCATGGATAAAGGAAAAACCTGTTGTACGAAGTTCGAATAATGCTTATTCACAGAATAAACTGATGAGAAACTATTCCACTGTTTTTGCGGAGATATTCAGTGAATAACGTGAAATAACTGTGGAAGCAACAGTGAGAACGCCGGCGAATTCGTTTACTACGCTCCATGAAGTCACGAAGGTTAAGCGAATTCGAGACTCGCGGGCTCTTGGTTGGGTGACCGGCCAGAACCCCGGCACCTAACGTCGACGAGCCCCTGGCCGAAGGGATAAAAGGCACTGACTGACTGCGACGTGACGAGACGAGACTTGACTTGAGATTATTGTAACGGAGGATTACTCCAGAAATAAAAGCACATTAATGGATGATCACTCCCCAGTGCAAAGCGCTCAACGCCCCTTAAGGGGCTTGGAAACGCGTTGCGTCAAGATGTAGATGCAACAAATTAAAAAAAAAGAAACGCGTGTACTGTGTACAGCTGTATAGCATTCTGTAGCAATGGAGTTTTCGGATAGCGATGATGAATTCTTGTTCCGGCTGTATTTGTCTTCGCGAAAATGAAGAAGGTTTCGTTCCAGGCCCGATTTATTGAACGATTACGATGATGACGGGTTTTTAACAAGATTTCGTCTATCCAAATCCACAGCGCTAAGGGTTTTGGATCTTGTGAAGGATGATTTGAATCATTATACAGAGAGGTAAATATATATTTTATATTTGTAGATTGTATATATAAATAATAAGTATATATAATAAGTGATATTTTTTTTATTAGCTGCCTAGTGCCCTAGAGTAGATAGAATCATTTTCTGATAGTGGGTGAATTTTGTGCTCCAATTCCACTTGGACTTGCTGCAATACAATAAAAGAATTCATTTTTCCCATGAAATGATAATTGATAAACAAAATTATATGTTTGTGTTTTTACTGTGTTATACTTTTTTATCAGTATATTTTTCATATAAGATTTTTTTTTACTTCGTTATGAAATATTGTTCAATAATTTTAATAATTTAAATACCAATCGCCAAATGAGTGAACAGTAGAAAAAATTAAAATGTCACATTTTTAATAATCTCTTTTTAGCAAAGTTTGAATGACTGTACTATATAATAGTTGACATTATGTACCAGAGGATCTCTCTGCTTTTCATTCTTGTATTTTTAGTTCAATGTGTGGTTGATTACCTTAAAGCAAACAGTGTAACAATATCGTTTAAAGTGAAATATATTTTTCATGTCACAAGTTGAAGAAAAATAATTTCAAATATTAATTTTTCAACCCAACATTCAATACCTCATTTTTAAAAACACGTCGATTAAAAACGATGTGATTTTAATGACACTGTTGCACACAGACGAATTTGTGTGATACTTGTGTTATATTAATTTATCAAAACCAAGTCCTAATTATTTTTGTTTCAGTGGTTAACACCTTTAAATTTCGAAACTATTGCAATTTCATGGCATAGAAATATTTGGTTGGAATATTGTTTTGAGACATTTCCAGGAAATCTGGGTATATCTTGAATTTACATTTTTTAAATGAATTGCTTTATAGAGTATTTCTTGATGTGAAGGACAACCAATTTGTGTGATTTTGGTAAATAATTCCCTTTCTTATTTCATATTCATTTCCTTTAAGAAAATTTACATTTGTTTTTAATATTGAAAAACTTACATATCCATATCATGTTCATGGTAATGTCTGGTCTTAATATCCATTTTAAACGGGATACAAAATAAAACGTAAATTGATTCAAATCCTTTTTTTGAAGCATTAGCAATGTATTGCTATTTTTACACAACGCATCATTCAAAGTATCATTTCTATTAAATAATAGAGTAAATTGTTTAATTTTTTCATTGTTTCTGGAAGATAAGGATGTAGCTACTTATAAAACTACAATAAATTAATTTTTAAAATTTATTAAAGTCTCTCTTTTCATTTCAATCTCCAGCAACAAACTTTCTCTTTGCAACTGGTAGAGAGATTCTTCCCTTTCTTCGATTTTCCTATTTTCCTCTTCCATAGTCCTTCATTTTTCTTCTTCCACCTTTTTTTGTAATAGGTGCAAGTCGCGCATATGATTTATTTTCATATCGTGTTTTTTTTATTATCTAGAGACTCTTGAGTGAGGAGGGTCTTGCTTTTTACCGAAGGCTCCAAACTCCTCCCAGTTGCAGAGAGTTGAGGATTATTCCTCCTCCTCCTTGGCGTCCTGTTTTGAGGACCAGAAACCTGGGAACTGTGACCTTCTTCCATTTCTAAAATCTCCCCACTTTCAGTGGACTGTATCTGAGCAGTCAACGCAGGGTGGAGCGGATTTCTGAGCATGGCAGGAGTGTGTCGCTCCCACGACACCTCCTGGCTTTCAGTTTCTTCATTCATTGGGGCATATTTAATGGAAATATGTTCCAATGGTTCCATCATATCGATGGACACCCTACTACATCAACATTTTCCATTTGGAAAGATGGGGCATCGCTGTCGAATTGACTGGTAGCACCTTCTGCAGATGCACCCATTGCAACCAAAACTTTGTCTAGGATGAGATTTTCTTTGAAATTTCCTATACCACCTCCAGTCTGCAGCCGCCGTTGCCTTTTTCGGGCTGAATACTTTATTGCGTCCCTTTTTAATGAATTATACTTTTGACGCAATAAGTCAGCAGTTCTGTGCATTGTTGTTTGTGCATTATAGACTGACTCGATTTTCTCCCACGTTTTCCTCTAAAAGAAGGCAAACATTCATATTAGTATCCCACTGCAACAGCTTTCCAACCTTTTATTTACAAAAATGTACCCTTTCTTTATCATTAGAAGTTACTCCATCTGTTTCTTTATTCTCAAATATCGACTTGTACTCTCTGACCAAGTCGATTAACCGTAGTGTCATCCACAGTATAGTTACTCGTCCTTACCCTCTGGTGTGCACTCATTGATCTGCAAGAAGTCATATATTTTAAACGATTCACAAATGTGCGATTATAACAAAAAACACATGCACAAATTATTAGCCATATTTAAAGGTCAAACAAAAACTTTTATTTATTCATTTATTTATTTAGTCAAAAACTGTATGTGACGTATGGGGGAGAAAATCATCTGCGCACGGTTTCTTGAGTTTCGGAATCCCTTCCTAACTATTTAACTATTAATAGTTGAAAGATTATTATTATTATTATTATTAATAATAATAATAATAATAATAATAATAACAACATTTAAAAAAGCGAGGGATTAACATGTCAAAAACTAGATATTTTCGTTGCCAAATTATATAAAACTTATTTTTAACGGTAAAGGAACAAACAGATTTGATTTTTCCGTATTGTTAACAAAATAGAAACTCACCCTAAGCTCTACTACCACTACAAGCGAAAGGAAAGTTCAACAAAACGTGCGCATAGCTACATTTACGTCCAGAAGCAAATCAAGGGGCCATCTCAGCATTTACACCTTGACGCAACGCGTCTCCAAGCCCCTTAAGGGGCGTTGAGCGCTTTGCACTGGGGAGTAATCATCCATTAATGTGCTTTTATTTCTGAAGTAATCCTCCGTTACAACAATCTCAAGTCAAGTCTCGTCACGTCGCAGTCAGTCAGTGCCTTTTATCCCTTCGGCCAGAGGCTCGACGACGTTAGGTGCCGGGGTTCCTAGCCGGTCACCCAACCAAGAGCCCGCGAGACTCGAATTCGTTTAACCTTCGTGGCTTCACGGATCGTAGTCATTTGCTCAATGGATCAGGGAAACTGGACAAAAACCCGATCTAGATGGGGGTCATTAACCCGGAAGTACATTATTTGTTACAGGCATATTGAGTCTTTTTTTAAATTATACAATGCAAATGTAAACTAATTCATTATACTTTATCTTGTTTTTGTTAAAGTAAACATTATTTTTCTTTTTGACGATCACTAAAGTCTCTAATTGTATAGAAACAGTTTTGCAGCAGAAAAGATTTTACTTTAAACTTAAATTTGTGTACCAATTTTAATTGTTTAATTTCATCTGGCAATGCGTTGTAAAGTAATGTACATGTATTGTATGTGGATTTCTTGTAGTGAGCTGTTGATACTGACACTTGATGAACACGGTTTCTACGTCGAGTGTTGTAACCATAAATATCAGTATTACATGAAAATAAGTTCCCACCGTTAAGTAAGTCAGTTTTAACAAATACTACAGACTCATCAATAAATAGGCAAGGCAATGGTAAGATTCCAAGCTCAATGAAAAGAGGCTTGCACGGATCACGTGGATGAGATTTTTTTCATTATTCAGATAATTTTCTTTTGCAATCTAAATGTCTGGGAACTAAAGGATTATAATATGGAATATTTGTCTTCACTCTCTGAATTCAAATACTATTTACATACTTCCATAACATGCAAAGTATCATGTGATTAGCTAGCGCAGGAATAATATGGCTCTTGGCATCTGCCTCCTTCCAGTTCAATCATAAATTTCCTTACAAATGAATGTACGAATAATAACCAAATCCCACCCACGTAATTCATGTAAGCCTCTCTTCATTAATCTAGTAATTTTACCATTACCTTGTCTGTTTATTTACGAATCAGTGGTTTTGGTAAAAAATGACTTGCTTAAGGGCGGGAATATATTTTCAGAAAATGCCGAAGTCTATTACTATAACACTCGACGTAGAAATCATATTCATCAGGTGAGCGTATCAACAGCTCATTACAAAAAATTCACATACAATACATGTACATTATTTTACAACACTTTGCCAGATGACATTAAACGATTAAATTCAATAGAAAAGTTTAAATCCCAAGTGAAATCGTTTCTGCTGCATAACTGTTTCTATACAATTAGAGACTATACTGAGCATCACAAGAAAAGTAACATTAATTTTAACAATGATACATAATGCATTATTTGCCATTTGGACTGTATAAATGAGTATAAACAACCTGCAACTATTGTACTACAGCTTCCGGGTCAATGACCCCCATCTCGATAAGGTTTTTTGTCCAGTTTCCCTGATCCCTGAAAGCTGAAGTACATTACTTATTACAGACATATTAAGTTTTTTTTAAAAGAAATTATAGAATACAAATGTAAACTAATCCATTATCTATCATTGTTTTGTTAAAATAAACATTATTTTTGTTTGTAATGATCAGTATAGTCACTAATTACATAGAAATAGTTATGCAGCAGAAAATATTTTACTTTTAATTACATTTGTGTACTGACTTTAATTGTTTAATGTCAATTGGCAATGCGTTGTAATGTACATGTTTTGTATGTCGATTTCTTGTAGTAAGTTGTTGATACTGATACTTGATGAACGTGATTTCTACGACGTGTATTGTAATTATAAATATTAGTATTGCATAAAAATATGTTTCCACCGTTAAGTTCGTCAGTTTTGATAAATATTACAGATTCGTATATAAATCGTCTAGGCAATGGTAAGATTCCAAGCTCAATGAAAAGGGGCTCGCAGGAATCACGCGGATCGCATTATTTTTTATTCCAATAATTTTGTTTTGCAAACTAAAGGTCTGAGTATTACAGGATTAACATTTCCAGAATATTATGCCATATCTCAAGCGGGAATTTATATTAGCAACATACATGCATTAATGCTAGAAATCTCTAGATCTGAAGTGTCGATTGCTCTATCGAAAATGATTGCTAAATTATTTCTGCGTGCATCTTTATCTAGCACTATTTTATCGTTCATATTTATATATTTTATTTCTTGATTTATATCTCTCTTCTCCAAAATAACCTACTGGTTTTCAAATGACATCTTTTGTCTGCAAACAGAGTGGTGTCAGAGTGGTTCAAACAGAACATTAGGTTGATTTCCAGGAGTATCAAATGATTGTTTATACAGTGAGAAACCCAAAGTGCCATCACAACTATAATAACAAATTGTTTTTGCATTGATATTGAGAGGATGTGGCATACAGTCGACATGCTGAAAGAGATTTTCTAAAAACACTATTCGTTGCGTTGTGTGATCCAAAATATTTGGTACAGTTAAGTTCCGGAACCAGTTCCTTTGTAATATGAATCTATGTGTAGTTGAAAGTAGATACTAAATTGGTTGATACTACATTGTTTCACTATTGTTGCTTTCTTACGTTATTTTCTACATAAAATTCATCTTATATTCAAATATTATTTATTACTTAATATGTTTTCTAAAATAAACTCGGCGCTTCTTCTAGCTCACTCGTTTCTCTTGAAATAGCAGTCTCCTCACTTTTATTGATATATATTGTTTTAAATCTGTTTCCTCGTTTTCTTTCATGATGTGCAGCAGTAAGGACACAATTGCAGCCATATGCGCTATTAAAACAAGACTCGAGCTGCATTTGATGTGACCACTGCAATGTTCCCCGCCTTTTTTACCTAATTGATTTTTCACAAAACAGAATACTATGTTTGCTTAATAACGTAAAGGATGGCGTTAGTTCTATCTCAGTGTTTAAGTCAGCCTTGAACAAAGAATAACAACAAAAAACTAGTGGTGCTGTAGAATGGCACAGACTTTCTCGCAGTAGTTAATTTTCTGATCTCTTCAGTCTGGTCTAAATTTTCGAAAATACCTTATGCTCTTCGCAGCTGCCTTCTTTGGTCACCCAAAAGGGGACATTTTTCACATTTTCTTAATTTATCAGCTTCCTAATGCTAGAGTTCATTCACTTTTCTCTTGACTAATATAGAAGTACACAGCCCGTATCCAACCCGAATGGCCAAGCTGCTTAAGGCGTATACGGATTGAGCGCTTCGGGTCGCAAGGAACCGGGTTCGAATCCCAGACAGGAAGTATAATTTGATGAATGTTGGTTGGTTGGTTGTTACTGATTCCGGGCACGTCAACTACCCAGGGCATTAGTCCCGTAACTGTAATCGCTGCATGCCGAGATCCGGGACCGACCTACCGTCGGTTAGCCGGGGTTTTCTCAACCAGGTATCTCCCACACCGGTTTCCCGGCATGTGTCGTAGAGTAATGCATGTTAGTGTGTGTTTAAGGGGTGAGGATAGGACAAGGAAGAAGAAAGAAAGATTGCGCGCGGTCCGTGGCCCGTTTGTTAGGGTACTGCTCCGGCATTCGCGTGGTGTTGATAGGAGAAACCACGAAAACTACCAATCAGAGCAGCGGGTCTCTAGAAATTTCCTCCAGACGGTGACTGAATTCGACCTATCTTACAAGCGTGTCAAAAATCTTGCCACAGTTGGGACTCGAACCTAGGATCTCCCGCTCAGAGGCGCTGCAGTGACATTAGTTGATGCATTGAGTCACCTCTCCCGGTGTGATGAGTGTGTTGTTGCAGAAAACTATTGAGGGTTCCAAAAACTTTATTTAAAATCATTGGAAGTACTTCTACTCACAAATAGAATCAATACAGATAAATATACCGAACGTGTTTGTAACTGCTTTCCAAATTAAATTTTCGGCAGGAAAACTGATTTTGATGGGCTCTGGTAACGAAAACGTGAATAAATCCTGTTGCCAAATTTTCAAAAATCTGGTGGTGTTACCAAAGCACCTACTTCATTACATTGTTCCTAAATGCTACGCAATATTATACTACTACATAAACCAGCAAACGTGTTTTCAACCAGCAACTTTCTTTCCGCTCCAAGACCCGATCTCAGCTCCTCAAAGTTAACTTGCTGGCACTCATACAACTTCGCCACATAATCACCGCAGGAATCGATCTCGGACAGAAGCTTAAAATGGAAAATTCCCAATTCATTTAAATAAAACCTGCAATAATCAAAATATCTGTTAGAAAATTCCAAAGCCGCCAGTCCGTTCAACTCTCTCAGGGAATATTAATTTTGAAGAAAATCGATTGCGCGGTTTAGGCACTACAGTTGTACATAGACGAATTGACAGCTGTTAGAGTGATAGATGGTGATACCAGACGCGCCAACGCCAAAGGTCATTAATCCCTTTGATGATCTTCCCTCCTGGATGACGAAATCCGGCGCCGGCCTACCGTCGGCTAGCAAGATTTTCGCCAACCAGGTACCACCCAACAGAAGGACATCCCTCCAGCCGGAACAAGCCCTAAGCTCCTAACCGGTCTCCCGGCATGTGTTGCAATGTGGTGCATGTAAGTGTGTGTAAGTAAAGGGTAGGATAGGACACGTAATGGAGAAGAGATCGCACGCGGTCATTTTGGTAGGGTACTGCCCCGGCATTCGCCTGGAGTTTATCAGAGAAGCTACCGGAAGCAGCGGACCGCGATAATTCTTTTCCAAACAGCTATAGAATTCGACCTAGCTATCTGAGTAGTGTCGAAAATACTGCCATCGTTTAGACTCCAACATAGGAGAACCGGGTCTCTGGCACTACAAAGCCATTAGTTGATTACCATTCCTTCCGAAAATTTGGCGTTTTCCGGCGCAAAATTACTTAACTTCCTCTTACAAAGAACGATGTAAGGCTAGAAAGTGAAAAGTTTCTGAAAAAATATACTCGCTATTTTTCCTTCCACAACCTTTCTTCAAATGTTGGATATAACCAATTTTGTGCTAATTTTCTCCTTATTCAATAAATTTACATTATTTTTAATATTTTAACTTATACACTTATAGATTAGCGTGATCTGTTCATATCTTTTACGAATTGAACGTCACAAATTGAATAGATCTCGAATAGATATCGAATAAATTCTCGACAAAACAATAATTTGTCATGAATTAATCTTTATTGCAGCCGGAACTTGTTGGATCACAATTTATAATAATAAACAAACAGAAAAAGCCATAACCGAACACCGTCAAGCCCTATCATTTTTTTATAGGTCAGTTTGAGTAAATTTTAAGGTTCTCATCAATTGGAATAAAATTCACAGCAATAGATTATAGAGTAATTTTTAGAAACTCTGAAATCCATTGCCCATTAAAATACAGTGCAACAAAAAATACGTTCTTGGAGGATAACAAATCGACCAATTTCAAAGGAAAAGTAATAAATATGCGAATACAACACACGATACAACGTCACCTTGGCTCGAAGGCTCGCATTTCGGGACTGAGAACGAACGGTGGTCCGAAAGTCGGTCCTAAGCAGTTTACGTTAATGTGTTTACTTCACATTACTAAGCAGTAGTTTGTTTCAACTTCCATAAACACAAGTTGAAAAATTGCATTTTTGCAAAAAAAATCGGGTCTTTAAAATCATAGTGTAGAGTTGTGATGCCAGCAACAATCAGACTTGATTTTCGTTTCGATGACACATTTTTCCTTGGCTCCTAAGAGACATTTTGGGGCAATGTTTTACAATTCCCTGTATTGATAATTTGTTCCGATAAAGAAACAGTAAGGCTTTGTGTCTTTCCTTTTAGTCCTCAGCTTCTCAATCAAGCGACTAAACTTCTTTTATCGTTGTCCTTTTTATTTCCTATCAAGAAAAACTAACGACGTAGAGGGTTTTACTTCCACTTACTAATTTTGTCGACTATCATAGCCTTACTTATTTCAACTTTCATTTTAACTAATGAAATTTCAATCCATCTTACATAGTGGTTAGCAATTTCATCTCCTTTCTTAATTAGAGTGCTAAGGTTTATCTCGTTCAAGCTTTTTCACCATTTCAGTGAACTGCTCTTCATCATGCCTAACCCTTTGCGCTCGGAAGGCATGTCACCCCTTAAGGGCAACGACATGCCCTACATGTCGGATGGCATCTCTGAGATGACACAGGAATACGGTGGGTTGACTCGGTGCGCTCGAGTACTATACGAGTCTCCTCGCTCGGTAAAGGTGGACAAATACATCAACAGAAGAAGCTAATAAGTTTCTTCCTTTATGAACACTCTAGAAGTACCTTGTGAAAAACGACGGGACGTAAAACAACTCTCATATTAATAATTATTTAAACATTACTATTTATTAAATTCCACTGCGGCACAAAACCAAGAGCGCCGCCAATACAAATAAATGTTGGAAAGCTTATCTGGTGTTGGAGTATTTTCCGAATTCTCAAACTACAAAACTCGCTCCAATCCTCCTTCCCGCAACCCCAAATTATTTTCAACTACCGCATTGCACCCACACAAATTAAAAATTATACACGCCAAAAGCCCTTCCAATATTACACTTTGTGCTGTTATTTCATAGCGATCCATTCATAGCGAATGGGTATTTATGTTTTTAATATTACGTAAGAACTTCGTTCAAAAAATATTTCGATGAATGTTGTAGAATTCAATTCAATGAAGAACGCAGTTGTGTTAGGCAGACATTTTCGAAATAGCCATTAAGGATATCGTCTCTTCGAATACAAGTATCGAATTCTCATTCCGACGAAAAATCGAATGTTGCTAGGTAAGCTACTCCAAGCAACTCATTATTCAAATGAAAATGTAGATAAAGTTGACGCCAATTAACATTACTATTACATGAAGTCGATTAAAGGTTTGGGGAAAACTATACCAACTGGTCTTTTAGTCACAAGGAATATAATACACATGACTTAATAGAATATAAATTGCCAAAACATTAAATGGAACAAGGATATCGGGTGTTAGGTGATTGAAAATTTGAAAGTAATGATTGATATGTGCCGTGGAGAAGGATCCGAAGAAACGAAAATAAAATACTGAAGAATGATCTCCAGAGAATAAGAGAGATGATAAAAAGTTACAGTGGCTCCGGGTGAATAAACGGCTGCCGCGTAGCGCACAATGGAGCAATGCTATTCAACTCAAATTCTTTTTAACATCCGTCTATGAATTATTAAGTCGTCAAACAAAATTTGCCACAATTCTGTTTTTTTTTTAATTTCATTTGTCTTTTTAAAATCTGCATTTAAATTATATTTGGTTTCTACTAATAAATTACAACTTAAATTACAATAATATTAAATTACAATATAAAATTACAATTATACATTTTTACATTTGTATATAATATTACATGTCTTTGTATGCTTCTGACATGTGGTTATGCGGAAGAGCGGGCCTGATATCCCGAGCCTGGCCATATCAATAAAGGCATTATTATTATTATTATTATTATTGTTGTTATTATTGTTATTATTATTGTTATTATTAAAAGGTTACCCCGTACAGCGTGTCATGATCTGAGCTGTACAACAGAACGTTCACTGAATAGAAAGAACATTCTTTATGGCAACTGCATCCGTTTATATAAAGTTGACTTATCAGTATACTTTCCAAATATGGCATTTGCGAACAATTTTCTGAACGACCTGCTGGTATATAAGGAGGGGGCTGGTCCTCAAATCCAGAAATTTGTAAGCACGTATCAGATTGGACGCCTATTTCCGAAGCCGTTGCTCTATATAAACCGAAAGGTTCGGCCACGGTAATATCAGTCGGTTGCCTGAATTCCGTCAAGATATAACTGACATTTAATACGAGACTAAAACATCAGAAAGATCTCAGTTATAATAATTTCATCATGAAAATGCAGATTCTCGTCTTAGCTCTGTATATGAGCGTGTGCATCTCATCATCAAGCCTGCACACGTTGCAGTTTCGCCGTCGACAACCTGAGGTCGTTGGCAGCCACATCAGTTCGATTCAGTCACAGGCTTTGTGCGAGTTCTCGCTGCAAGAGCGTCAGCTGCAGCTGCGGGTGGCGCGGTGATGCAGGTGCAGGAGGTGGTGTGCACGCAGCGGCACCCACGTCTGCGCCTGCGCCTGTGGGACGCTGCATGCGATGCAGCACCTCTGCGCGTGGTGTGCACGCAGGCGCTGGATTATGTGGGAGAGCACGTGGTGCGCTCCGCCTGCTTGCCTGCGCAGGACGACTTGCAGGCCGCCGGCAACCTAAGACCAAACGTCACTGTTTAGATTTCACCTGCACGCCCCTGCGACCAACAGGCAAAGCGACCTCTCGACATCGAATTACGAGGCGCTGGCCATCGCTTTGCTTCTTGCCGTTCTTGAAGCCAACTCTGAGACCCCAGAAATTGTTCTCAGAATGCTTAACTGCTGCTCATTCTTAAAAAACAGTAATACATTTACATTTTTAGGTTTATTCTTACATAGGGTCCGTTGATCCGTAAACATCTGCCAATTAATAATGCTTTGTATAATGAATTGTAAAATAATTGCAGAAAAATGTATTAATGAAAGAAGTAAATAAAAGTCCTACATCAGAATAACATTTCATGAATAGACCACTCATTACCTTGTCCATTACTATTTCCAACGCCATCATCGGTACGGGTTTCGTTCTAAAACATTTCATCTTCCAAAATTCTTCTTATCCAATCGTTTTCTCCACCGTACGTCAAATACACTTCTTTCTCTTTTTACGAAATAAATATATTATTATTATTGTTATTATTAGTGCTATTATTATTATGTAGTAGATAAATAAATTTTCTCTAATTTACTAGACCACTTTCAAATCATCGTCTAATAATATTTTCCCACATCTTCATCACTCAGTCCATCCAGTTATCACGAAAAAATTATTCCACAAACCCACCAGCGTAAGCGCAGACCGCACTCGACTGGACCACTATAATTGTAAAGGTGAAGAAACGATTGATTAATATTTTGTCACCTGGAACAAAAGTGGAAATTGTAAATTATAAAAATCCATATTTCGACATTCATGACAAAGATTGCACCTGATAATTCTATCGTAATTCGCATGTCATCTCTCAGATGCCGCCCGAGTTCAACAGGAAGTTAAGCGAGTCATCTAAGAGATGCCTTCCGACCTGTGGGCTACATCGTATTGAATTTGTCAGGTCACAGATGCCTTCCGACCTATAGGACTAATTGTTTATCGTAGGCATATACTAGGCCAAAGAGTTAGCTTTGGCACTTCCAGGACATTTCAGAGGCGAGTTAATTGAAGTTGTACGTGTGCTTCCAACAGTCATCTCTAGAACTCTAATGGCATCTCTGGCATGACAATGTTAACATGCCGGCTTAGCTCGCGTTGTCATTGCAAGGTGCAATGTCTGCAGCCCCCGCATTGTTTTGCGATAATAGGCAGGATGTCGTGTTAGTGCAGGATTGTGTATATTTTAACTTTTTCCAATTGAGATTTGTTTACAACATTTTTTGTAAGTTTGAATAGTGTTAAAATCTTTGTACAAAGACGGATTTTTTAATAATTGACAAAACAATAGTTAATTTATAACCTATACTTACCCAAAAGGCTTTAACAACATTTTCTAAGGAGCTTCTTGGGATAAGAAAACAAAAGCTTCTCTGTGTTTTCCTTTGTTTTTATTAGTAGTCACAGTTGAGAACATAATTGTATTCCTCATTATAATCATTATGAGACACTTATGCCCAGAAAATCATACAGCGTTATATAATATCACTTACCAAACTTTGTTACTTTCAATTAAGTCTATGTTTTTGTACTAAACTCCTATTTTAAACCACTAGATGCCACATGAAAACATGAAAACTTTGCTAATAAGCAAGCATTTGATTTAGGAATGGTCGATTCTACAACCAAAAATTATTCTTTAATTGAAGGGAAAAACAATAATTATTAATCCTTTTTGACATACAAACATTAGAAAAAATATTTTCCTTTGTTTTTCTATACATAAGAAATGGAAAATAAATATATTATCTTCCATCTACACCTCACCATTAGAATATTTGAACTCCTATTTATTTAATAAATGAATTGTATTAAAATATAGTTCAGTGAAACTGTGTGTTTTGTTGTATCATTCGGAAAATATTATAGTTAGGAATACAATACATACAATACAGTATATACAATACACACAATCAAAATTGAAGGCTACTGTTTTGGGAATTCTGAAACTGTTATTGAAGCTTTTTGTGAAATAGCTTCCAAAATCACAATGAATGTTTCAACTCACAGTACGTTGAATTAGGCCAGATCTACCCGGGTATATAAATTTTGGAAAAATATTCTAAAACGGTTTAGTCTCTATCGTTGGGCCAACATACACACCTCTACACACACACACTCTCACATACTCAGTTTAGCTGTCGTCGAATTTTCTACCTATAGATTGTATCATATCGATATCGCATTTTTCCCACAAAACGTGACTTCTGAGTACATAACGTGACAGATGAGGTAATTTCCTCTATTTTATCCACCTTTTCGATGATAATGCCCCACAATATGAATTTTTTTGCAATAAATCGCAGACTTTTGTCGCAGTATTGCAATATTTTCTCTATACTACGTACGTAGTATTCGAGGAAGAAAACAATATTTTTCCTACAACGTCACTGTTTTACGCAGAGCACAGATCTCGGAAGATACTGCTTTAATAAATGCTTGAGAAATGCTTTTTTTGAAAAGTCTTCATTCGTGGCTTCAATTACTATTCGAAGTTTAGTGCGGAATGCTGTGGCATTGTTTAGAAAGATCACACGTTGTTGGCGCAATCTCAGAATATAGTCATCCTCCAGATGCCTCAGACGCTTAACAGTAGAATAAATGTGTCATCTAGGAGATGCCTTTCGATGTGTGCGGTCAGCCGTCTGCATACCACCGGCGAGCTAGAAAGCATTTTCCTTTTGTCATCTAACAGATGACATCCGACATGTAGGGATCACAATGTGCACTTCGAAGCCGAGTGCGGGTTATCCCTTGCGCTCGAAGGCATGTCAGAGATGACATACCGCAGTGCCATATTAGATCGTAAGGCTATGAGCAACGACATGCCCTACATGTCGGATGGCATCTCTGAGATGACACAGGAATACGGTGGGTTGACTCGGTGCGCTCGAGTACTATACGAGTCTCCTCGCTCGGTAAAGGTGGACAAATACATCAACAGAAGAAGCTAATAAGTTTCTTCCTTTATGAACACTCTAGAAGTACCTTGTGAAAAACGACGGGACGTAAAACAACTCTCATATTAATAATTATTTAAACATTACTATTTATTAAATTCCACTGCGGCACAAAACCAAGAGCGCCGCCAATACAAATAAATGTTGGAAAGCTTATCTGGTGTTGGAGTATTTTCCGAATTCTCAACACTAAAACTCGCTCAATCCTCCTTCCCGCAACCCCAAATTATTTTCAACTACCGCATTGCACCCACACAAATTAAAAATTATACACGCCAAAAGCCCTTCCAATATTACACTTTGTGCTGTTATTTCATAGCGATCCATTCATAGCGAATGGGTATTTATGTTTTTAATATTACGTAAGAACTTCGTTCAAAAAATATTTCGATGAATGTTGTAGAATTCAATTCAATGAAGAACGCAGTTGTGTTAGGCAGACATTTTCGAAATAGCCATTAAGGATATCGTCTCTTCGAATACAAGTATCGAATTCTCATTCCGACGAAAAATCGAATGTTGCTAGGTAAGCTACTCCAAGCAACTCATTATTCAAATGAAAATGTAGATAAAGTTGACGCCAATTAACATTACTATTACATGAAGTCGATTAAAGGTTTGGGAAGAAAACTATACATACCAACTGGTCTTTTAGTCACAAGGAATATAATACACATGACTTAATAGAATATAAATTGCCAAAACATTAAATGGAACAAGGATATCGGGTGTTAGGTGATTGAAAATTTGAAAGTAATGATTGATATGTGCCGTGGAGAAGGATCCGAAGAAACGAAAATAAAATACTGAAGAATGATCTCCAGAGAATAAGAGAGATGATAAAAGTTACAGTGGCTCCGGGTGAATAAACGGCTGCCGCGTACGCAATGGAGCAATGCTATTCAACTCAAATTCTTTAACATCCGTCTATGAATTATTAAGTCGTCAAACAAAATTTGCCACAATTCTGTTTTTTTAATTTCATTTGTCTTTTTAAAATCTGCATTTAAATTATATTTGGTTTCTACTAATAAATTACAACTTAAATTACAATAATATTAAATTACAACATAAAATTACAATTATACATTTTTACATTTGTATATAATATTACATGTCTTTGTATGCTTCTGACATGTGGTTATGCGGAAGAGCGGGCCTGATATCCCGAGCCTGGCCATATCAATAAAGGCATTATTATTATTATTATTATTATTATTATTATTATTATTATTGTTGTTATTATTGTTATTATTATTGTTATTATTAAAAGGTTACCCCGTACAGCGTGTCATGATCTGAGCTGTACAACAGAACGTTCACTGAATAGAAAGAACATTCTATATGGCAACTGCATCCGTTTATATAAAGTTGACTTATCAGTATACTTTCCAAATATGGCATTTGCGAACAATTTTCTGAACGACCTGCTGGTATATAAGGAGGGGGCTGGTCCTCAAATCAAGAAATTTGTAAGCACGTATCAGATTGGACGCCTATTTCCGAAGCCGTTGCTCTATATAAACCGAAAGGTTCGGCCACGGTAATATCAGTCGGCTGCCTGAATTCCGTCAAGATATAACTGACATTTATTACGAGACTAAAACATCAGAAAGATCTCAGTTATAATAATTTCATCATGAAAATGCAGATTCTCGTCTTAGCTCTGTATATGAGCGTGTGCATCTCATCATCAAGCCTGCACACGTTGCAGTCTCGCCGCCGACAACCTGAGGTCGTTGGCAGCCACATCAGTTCGATTCAGTCACAGGCTTTGTGCGAGTTCTCGCTGCAAGAGCGTCAGCTGCAGCCGCAGGGTGGCGCGGTGATGCAGGTGCAGGAGGTGGTGTGCACGCAGCGACACCCACGTCTGCGCCTGCGCCTGTGGGACGCTGCATGCGATGCAGCACCCCTGCGCGTGGTGTGCACGCAGGCGCTGGATTATGTGGGAGAGCACGTGGTGCGCTCCGCCTGCTTGCCGGCGCAGGACGACTTGCAGGCCGCCGGCAACCTGCGACCCAACGTCACTGTTTAGATTTCTGCACGCCCCTGCGACCAACAGGCAAAGCGACCTCTCGATATCGAATTACGAGGCGCTGGCCATCGCTCTGCTTCTTGCCGTTCTTGAAGCCAACTCTGAGACCCCAGAAATTGTTCTCAGAATGCTTAACTGCTGCTCATTCTTAAAAAAAACAGTAATAAATTTACATTTTTAGGTATATTATTACATAGGGTCCGTTGATCCGTAAACATCTGCCCATTAATAATGCTTTGTATAATTAACTGTAAAATAATTGCAGAAAAATGTATTAATGAAAGAAGTAAATAAAAGTACTACATCAGAATAACATTTCATGAATAGACCACTCATTACCTTGTCCATTACTATTTCCAACACCATCGTCGGTACGTGTTTCGTTCTAAAACATTTCATCTTCTAAAATTCTTCCTATCCAATCGTTTTCTCCACCGTACGTCAAATACACTTCTTTCTCTTTTTACGAAATAAATATATTATTATTTTATTATTATGTAGTAGATAAATAAACTTTCTCTAATTTACTAGACCACTTTCAAATCATCGTCTAATAATATTTTCCCACATCTTCATCACTCAGTCCATCCAGTTATCACGAAAAAAATATTCCATAAACCCACCAGCGTAAGCACAGACCGCACTCGACTGGACCACTACAATTGTAAAGGTGAAGAAACGATTGATTAATATTTTGTCACCTGGAACAAAAGTGGAAATTGTAAATTATAAAAATCCATATTTCGACATAAATGACAAAGATTGCACCTGATGATTCTATCGTAATTCGCATGTCATCTCTCAGATGCCGCCCGAGTTCAACAGGAAGTTAAGCGAGTCATCTAAGAGATGCCTTCCGACCTTGGGCCATGTCAAAGGCATCGTTATTAGAGCTACATCGTATTTGAAATTTCTGTTCGCGGTTGCTTTCGGCCTTTTGGCCATGTCAAAGTTTATCGTAGGCATATACTAGGCCAAAGAGTTAGCTTTGGCACTTCCAGGACATTTCAGAGGCGAGTTAATTGAAGTTGTACGTGTGCTTCCAACAGTCATCTCTAGAACTCTAATGGCATCTCTGACATGACAATGTTAACATGCCGGCTTAGCTCGCGTTGTCGGCGTAAGATGCAATGTCTGCAGCCCCGCATTGTTTTGCGATAATAGGCAGGCAGGATGTCGTTAGTGCAGGATTGTGTATATTTTAACTTTTTCCAATTGAGATTTGTTTACAACATTTTTTGTAAGTTTGAATAGTGTTAAAATCTTTGTACAAAGACGGATTTTTTAATAATTGACAAAACAATAGTTAATTTATAACCTATACTTACCCAAAAGGCTTTAACAACATTTTCTAAGGAGCTTCTTGGGATAAGAAAACAAAAGCTTCTCTGTTTTTTCCTTTGTTTTTATTAGTAGTCACAGGTGAGAACATAATTGTATTCCTCATTATAATCATTATGAGACACTTATGCCCAGAAAATCATACAGCGTTATATAATATCACTTACCAAACTTTGTTACTTTCAATTAAGTCTATGTTTTTGTACTAAACTCCTATTTTAAACCACTAGGATGCCACATGAAACATGAAACTTGCTAATAAGCAAGCATTTGATTTAGGAATGGTCGATCTACAACCAAAAATTATTCTTTAATTGAAGGGAAAGCACAATTATTAATCCTTTTTGACATACAAACATTAGAAAAATATTTTCCTTGTTTTCTATACATACGAAATGGAAAATAAATATATTTATCTTCCATCTACACTCTCACCATTAGAATATTTGAATTCTATTTATTTAATAAATGAATTGCATTAAAAATATAGTTCAGTGAAACTGTGTGTTTTGTTGTATCATTCGGAATATATTACAGTTCGGAATACAATACATACAATACAGTATATACAATACACACAATCAAAAATTGAAGGCTACTGTTTTGGGAATTCTGAAACTGTTATTGAAGCTTTTTGTGAAATAGCTTCCAAAATCACAATGAATGTTTCAACTCACAGTACGTTGAATTAGGCCAGATCTACCCGGGTATATGAATTTTGGAAAAATATTCTAAAACGGTTTAGTCTCTATCGTTGCGCCCACATACACCCCTCTACACACACACACTCTCTCACATACTCAGTTTTGCTGTCGTCAATTTTTTTCCGTATAGATTGTATCATATCGGTATCGCATTTTTCCCACAAAACGTGACTTCTTAGTACATAACGTGACAGATGAGGTAATTTCCTCTATTTTATCCACCTTTTCGATGATAATGCCCCACAATATGAATTTTTTTACAATAAATCGCAGCTTTTTGTCGCAGTATTCCATTATTTTCTCTTTACTACGTACGTAGCATTCGAGGAAGAAAAAATATTTTTCCTACAACGTCACTGTTTTAGGCAGAGCACAGATCTCGGAAGATACTGCTTTAATAAATGCATGAGAAATGCTTTTTTTGATAAGTCTTAATTCCTGGCTTCAATTTTTTGGATTGTTTAGAAAGGTCACACGTTGTTGGCGCAATCTCAGAATATAGTCATCCTCCAGATGCCTCAGACGCTTAACAGTAGAATAAATGTGTCATCTAGGAGATGCCTTTCGATGTGGCGGTCAGCCGTCTGCATACCACCGGCGAGCTAGAAAGCATTTTCCTTTTGTCATCTAACAGATGACATCCGACATGTAGGGATCACAATGTGCACTTCGAAGCCGAGTGCAAAGGGTTATCCCTTTGCGCTCGGAAGGCATGTCAGAGATGACATACCGCAGTGCCATATTAGATCGTAAGGCTATGAGCAACGACATGCCCTACATGTCGGATGGCATCTCTGAGATGACACAGGAATACGGTGGGTTGACTCGGTGCGCTCGAGTACTATACGAGTCTCCTCGCTCGGTAAAGGTGGACAAATACATCAACAGAAGAAGCTAATAATTTTCTCCCTTTATGAACAATCTAGAAGTATCTAGTGAAAAACCACGGCACGTAAATGATCTCTCGGATTAATAATTATTTAAAAATTAATATTTGTAAAATGCCCCTGCCACACAAAACCAAGAGCGCCGCCAATACAAATAAATGTTGGAAAGCTTATCTGGTGTTCGAAACTTTGCAAATTCTCCTATAACAAAACTCGCTCCAATCCTTAATCCCGCAACCCCAAATTATTTTCAACTACCACATTACGCCCACACAAATTACAAATTATACACGCCAAAAGCCCTTCCAATAGTACACATTCTGCTGTTATTTCATAGCGATCCATTAATAGCGAATGGGTATTCATTTTTTTAATATTACGTAAGAACACCGTTCAAAAAATATTTCCATAAATAATCTAGAATTCGATTCAATGAAGAACACAATTGCGTTAGGGAAGCATTTTCGAAATAGCCATTGAGGCCATCGTCTCTTCGAATACAAATATCGAATTCTGATTCCGACGACAAATCGAATGTTGTTAGATAAGCTACCCCAAGCACCTCATTATTCAAATGAAAATGTAGCTTATGTTGACGCCAATTAGCATTAATATCACATGAAGTCGATTAAAACTTTGGGAAGGAAACTATACATACCAACTAGTCTTTTAGTCACAAAGAATATAATTCACATGACATAATAGAATATAAATTGTCAAAACATTAAATGGAACAAGGATATCGTGTGTTAGGTGATTGAAAAATTGAAAGTAATGATTGATATGTACCGTCGAGAAAGATCTGAAGAAACGAAAATATAGTACTGAAGAATAATCTCCTGAGAAGAAGTGATGATAAAAAATTACAGTCGCTCGGGGTGAATAGCAGGCTGCCGCGTAGCGCAATACTATCCTACTCGAATTGTTTTTAATTTCCGTCTATGAATTTTAAATTCGTCAAACAAAATTTGCCCCAATTCTGTGTTTTTTTTAAAATATTTCATTTATCTTTTTAAAAGCTGCACTTAAATTATACTTGGTTTCTACAAACTAATTACAATTCAAATATATTTCTACATTTGTATATAATATTACGTCTTTGTATGAATCTGACATGTGGTTATGCGGAATAGCGGGCCTCATGTCCCGAGCCTCGCCATATCAATAAAGGCATTATTATAACTATTATCATTATAATCGATTATTATTATTATTATTATTATTATTATTATTATTATTATTATTATTAAAAGGCTGTCCCGTACAGCGTGTCATGATCTGTAGAACAGAAAGAACATTCTTTATGGCAACTGCATCCCTTTATATAAAGTTGACTTATCAGTATACTTTCCAAATACGGCATATACGAACAATTTTCTGAACGACCTGCTGATATATAAAGAGGGGGTGGTCCTCAAATCCAGAAATTTGTAAGCACGTATCAGATTGGACGCCTATTTCCGAAGCCGTTGCTCTATATAAACCGAAAAGTTCGGCCACGGTAACATCAGTCGGTTGCCTGAATTCCGTCAAGATATAACGGACATTTATTACGAGACTAAAACATCAGAAAGATCTCAGTTATAATTATTTCATCATGAAAATGCAGATTCTCGTCTTAGCTCTGTATATGAGCGTGTGCATCTCATCATCAAGCCTGCACACGTTGCAGTCTCGCCGCCGACAACCTGAGGTCGTCAGCAGCCACATCAGTTCGATTCAATCACAGGCTTTGTGCGAGTTCTCGCTGCAAGAGCGTCAGCTGCAGCTGCAGGGTGGCGCGGTGATGCAGGTGCAGGAGGTGGTGTGCACGCAGCGACACCCACGTCTGCGCCTGCGCCTGTGGACGCTGCATGCGATGCAGCACCCCTGCGCGTGGTGTGCACGCAGGCGCTGGATTATGTGGGAGAGCACGTGGTGCGCTCCGCCTGCTTGCCGGCGCAGGACGACTTGCAGGCCGCCGGCAACCTGCGACCCAACGTCACTGTTTAGATTTCTGCACGCCCCTGCGACCAACAGGCAAAGCGACCTCTCGATATCGAATTACGAGGCGCTGGCCATCGCTCTGCTTCTTGCCGTTCTTGAAGCCAACTCTGAGACCCCAGAAATTGTTCTCAGTATGCTTAACTGCTGCTCATTCCTAAAAAAACAGTAATAAATTTAAATTTTTAGGTTTATTCTTACATAGGGTCCGTTGATCCGTAAACATCTGCCAATTGATAATGCTTTGTATAATTAACTGTAAAATAATTGCAGAAAAATGTATTAATGAAAGAAGTAAATAAAAGTACTACATCAGAATAACATTTCATGAATAGACCACTCATTACCTTGTCCATTACTAGTTCCAACGCCATCATTGTTACGGGTTTCGTTCTAAAACATTTCATCTTCCAAAATTCTTCCTATCCAATCGTTTTCTCCACCGTACGTCAAATACACTTCTTTCTCTTTTTACGAAATAAATATATTATTATTATTGTTATTATTAGTGCTATTATTATTATGTAGTAGATAAATAAATTTTCTCTAATTTACTAGACCACTTTCAAATCATCGTCTAATAATATTTTCCCACATCTTCATCACTCAGTCCATCCAGTTATCACGAAAAAATTATTCCATAAACCCACCAGCGTAAGCACAGACCGCACTCGACTGGACCACTACAATTGTAAAGGTGAAGAAACGATTGATTAATATTTTGTCACCTGGAACAATAGTGGAAATTGTAAATTATAAAAATCGATATTTCGACATTAATGACAAAGATTGTACCTGATAATTCTATCGTAATTCGCATGTCATCTCTCAGATGCCGCCCGAGTTCAACAGGAAGTTAAGCGAGTCATCTAAGAGATGCCTTCCGACCTGTGGGCCATGTCAAAGGCATCGTTATTAGAGCTACATCGTATTTGAATTGTCAGGTACAGATGCCTTCCGACCTATAGGACTAATTGTTTATCGTAGGCATATACTAGGCCAAAGAGTTAGCTTCGGCACTTCCAGGACATCTCAGAGGCGAGTTAATTGAAGTTGTACGTGTGCTTCCAACAGTCATCTCTAGAACTCTAATGGCATCTCTGACATGACAATGTTAACATGCCGGCTTAGCTCGCGTTGTCATTGCAAGATGCAATGTCTGCAGTCCCTGCATTGTTTTGCGATAATAGGCAGGATGTTCTGCCAGTGCAGGATTGTGTATATTTTAACTTTTTCCAGTTGAGATTTGTTTACAACATTTTTTGTAAGTTTGAATAGTGTTAAAATCTTTGTACAAAGACGGATTTTTGACTAATTGACAAAAGAATAGTTAATTTATAACCTATACTTACCCAAAAGGCTTTAACAACATTTTCTAAGGAGCTTCTTGGGATAAGAAAACAAAAGCTTCTCTGTGTTTTCCTTTGTTTTTATTAGTAGTCACAGGTGAGAACATAATTGTATTCCTCATTATAATCATTATGTGACACTTATGCGCAGATAATCATACAGCGTTATATAATATCAGTTACCAAACTTTGTTACTTTCAATTAATTCTATGTTTTTGTACTAAACTCCTATTTTAAACCACTAGATGCTACATGAAAACACGAAAACTTTGCTAATAAGCAAGCGTTTGACTTAGAAATGGCCGATTCTACCACCAAAAATTGTTCTTAAGGTGAAAGGAAAAAACAATATTTATTTAACCTTATTGACATGCAAATAGTAGAAAAAATATTATTATTCTACCCTTAAATCCTTATTCTATACATAAATAAATGGAAAATAAATATATTATCTTCCATCTATACCTCACCATTAGAATATTTGAACTCCTATTTATTTGATAACTGAATTGCATTAAAATATAGTTCAATGAAACTGTGTGTCTTGTTGTATCATTCAGAATATAATACAGTTGGGAATACAATACATACAATACAGTATATACAATACATAATAAAAAATTGAAGGCTGTTTTGGGAATTCTGAAACTGTTATTGAATCTTTTTGTGAAATAGCTACCAAAATCACAATGAATATTTCACCTCACAGTGCGTTGAATTACACCAGATCTATCCGGGTATATGAATTTTGGAAAAAAATTCTGAAACGGTTTAGTCTCTATCGTTGCGCGCACATACACCCCCTACACACACACACAACACACACAACACAGTTGTGCTGTCGTCAATTTTTTCCGTATAGAATGTATCGTATCGGTATCGAATTTTTCCCACAAAACGTGACTTCTGAGTACATAACGAGACAGATGAGGTAATTTACTCTATTTTATTCACATTGTCGATGATTATGCTCCACAATATGAGTTTTTCTTGCAATAAATCGCAGATTTTTGACGCAATATTGCATATTTTTCTCTATACTACGTACGTAGTATTCGAGGGGAAAAAATATTTTTCCTACGTCACAGTTTTAGGCAGAGCACAGAGCTCGGAAGATACTGCTTCAATAAATGCTTGAGAAATGCTTTTTTTGAAAAGTCTTCATTCGTGGGTTCAATTACTATTCAAAGGTTAGAGGGGAATGCTGTTGCAATGTTTAAAAGATCATAAGTTGTTGGCTTAATCTCAGAATATAGTCATCCTCCAGATGCCTCAGACGCTTAACAGTAGAATAAATGTGTCATCTAGGAGATGCCTTTCGATGTGAGCGGTCAGCCATCGGCATACCACCGACGAGCTAGGGAGCATTTTCCTTTTGTCATCTAACAGATGACATCCGACTTGTAGGGATCACAATGTGCACTTCGAAGCCGAGTGCAAAGGGTTATTGTACTGTCTAAATCTTACTATCACTTTCTTGTATTGCACTGATCCACACCTTCTACGACATGCTGTTTTGGAAACGACAGTCATTTTGTACTTCAACAAATGATTTATTCAAAACAGAGGAAAATACAGTTCAACCCAAGGTCTTCATAAGTTCCCCGGCGTGATGAAACTCTCATTCCGCCCCCGGAATCCCCGCTGGAAATGCAGAGTGTAGGTACCGGCCGCTTGTCTTCCTTGCTCAACTGATGACTCTGCAGCGCCCCTGTCAGGGAGGTCCTATGTTCGAGTCCTGACGGCGCGCGGTGTGACTAGATGGTGAAAACGTGGCCAAAACCTCAAATGGGTTCGAATTCATTTACTACTTATTTTGAATCTGATATCAAAAATACACAAAACCATATGGCGGATATAATATGGCGACCGAAAATGTGATTAAGACATACATAAGAAACAACATATACAAAACATAAGAAATTAATCATAAAAGCTCAAACCGCAGATATTTGCAATACGTGTTTGTTTCATTTATAACTTATTCAATTAGTCTATTCGTTTATGTGAGTTATAAACCATTATTTGCATTTTTAATTTGTACAATATCCTTTGAACAGAACTCTTTTTATATCTCATTATGACACTGTTCCGCGGCGAAATGTATACACACAGAAGAATTTAGTCATAAAATCTCAAACCGCTGATATTTGCAATACGTGTTAGTTTTATTTATAACTTATTTAATTACTGTATTCCTATATATGAGTTATAATTCATTATACGCATTTCTTCTTTGTACAAAATCCCTTGAACCGAACTTTTTGTATATTCTACTGTGACAATGTTACGCGGTGAGATGCTCATGAACATAAGAAATTATTTATAATGACACATACTGCTCATTGTTGCAATAAAAGTTCAATTTATTTATAACTTATAGAATTTCTCTATTCGTTTAAATAAGATATAAATCGATAGACGCATTCCTCATTTGTACAAAATCTCTTGAACAGAACTTCTCGTATATTTCACTATGAGTTTGTTCCGCGGAGCGATGCACACGCACATAAGAATTTCTTTCTAAAACCTCAAACCGCAGATATTTGCAATACGTGTTATATTTATTTATATCTTATTTAATTACAATATTCGTTTATATATGTTATAAATCGTAATACGCAACTGTGTCACTTACCTTGAACTGTTATTGGTTAATCCTGTAAATCTTCAGACAATCCATTTTCTTGTCGGGTACTTACGTGCATTTGAAAAACATTTTCAAAAGAGTTTGTTTCTCTTGAAGAGACTAAAATAGTGATAAAATCATTCGTAATAGGAGAGACTCATTCATGCATGTTACCTGGAATGGATAAATTATCTACTTTCTAACACATTATGCATGATTAATTGGTTCGGATTTGGAGAATAGGGAAAAGTTTCGAATCAGCAAACGCAACATTAACTTCAGTCTGATTAATACATAAGAATTAAAATTCGAAACATTTGATGGGCTTCATAACAAATATAAAAGTATTATTATCAAATATAAAACTGGTATGAATATAAATGAGTTTATGTAGATATTAATGTGATGACTTTTTCCTGTTACCTTATACTAACATCAAAGTCGCGACTGAATTCTTACATTAGTTAATATTAGATTAAATAATGTACTCTTCATAAAAAATATCATTATGAATTCTTAATTGCTCACTGATTAAAATCGGTGCCTTGTGAGGATGACGTAAAAATCCTATCAGCTGTGATCAGCTGGCCATGTGTGTTAAAGGGAAACCACAAAATTGCAGCCACTTCCGCCGCCGCCGCCACGCTGCAAATGTCGCCGTCCAATCTCTCCCTCCAAAGCCTTATCTCCCCCATTACTGTCGCAACCGAACAATCTCAGTCACAACCATTCAATTTCATCGGGCAGCTTTACCGTTCCAGGCATCGTATTTTTAGCCATAAGCCGATTTTATAGTCATGACATTGACACTCGAAATTAATTAAAAGTGCTTTTCTTCTTGGCTCTTTAGAAGCTTCACCTCAAGGAGAGAGAATGCTGTTATTTTGTGCTTGGAATTTCATAACAAACAGTTTCACTGCTTCTTATCGCCCGAAAGTGTCTCAAATTACAATTCCGTTTTCTCCTCTAGGTTGACTTCGTAAAGTATTCTCGAATTGGACATTTCGAACCGTGGATCTCAGCTGCCATGCACTATGATCAACCATTCCATCACATTCCTGTTACCTCAATCTGCGAGTTTCATGGTTAGTAGGCCATGTGCACTGATTGGATCAATAAAGTGCACTGATTGGATCTGTTAATTGGTTTTTAAACGCACAGGCAAGTCATTTTTTAACTGTTTCCGCAGTTACTTCGATCAATACCAGGCGAATGTGGCGAATGTATCGAAACGAACGGTCGCGGATCATGCTTCATCGTTGTCCTGTTTTCTCCCATTACTCACACTCTCTCACTGTAATACACGTCGAGATGCCAGACAGGAGATGAGAGCTTACTCGGTAGGGGCGGTACCTCTCTAGAGGAGACTCCTGGCGATTCCCCGCGAACTAACGTAGAAATAATATGAGAAAGTTTGTGTTGATGCACCACTAATTTGATGTTCTTGAAATGTAAAGAGCTGTTGTGCTGTTTTTGACTGTTATTGGAATATTAGTGAAGATCGTTTTTTGTTAAAATATTCCTTTCATTGTAATACGTGAATATTTTATTTGTTCTTGAGCAGTGTGCATTGTAGTACTTGTTGGAAGGCATTTTATTATGGTTTTGTTTAGCGGCATTTTTTTCTCCAGCAGAAGACTAGTTTACCATATTAGCCTACTTTTCTCTTTTCAAAAAACTATTTAAAAAAATATTTGCCCAGGTGAGTATCAAACTTCTGCATTCAAATTCTTCAAACTTGTCTTTGCCACTGACACTACACTTACTTTATTATAGGAATAAATAAGGAAGAAAACATTTATATCAACACTTTCAGTATTTCGTGAGACTTCAAGAGGATCGATTAGAATTACACAATTAGAACTTAGACAACTGCAGCTGTCAAGTAAATATTCGCGTTTAAAATATTAATTGTTTATGTTTCAAAAATGCTATTGAAATGACACGTAACCAAAAAATTCAGTACTCTTATAAACGGGACACAGACACTGTATTCAGTAAAATCGTGAAGATTTCGAAAAATTCCTGAACAAAGTTTTCTTAAAAAAACTTCATAATTTTTCGTAATTTTCTGCGCGAATAAAGTAAAATTTCACTTCCTTTGATTTAAAAGCAAGAACGTTTTATGTGTTTAATGTTAATAAATGTACAATATGTTCTGCAGAAGAATATAAACCAACGTATCTTGGATGGATAGTGTTACAAGAGTAGTCTATCAAACATTTTTTGAATGATGACATCTTTCTTTCAATATCAGAAACGGCGAAATTGATAGCAACTATCTTTGTGGTACCGAGATCTTTTGAACCAGTCACGATTGAGACAGGATAGCTGGTAGAGTTTTGTGTCAATGAAAATGAGCCCAGGTGAGTGAATCACCGGAGCCCCGGAACCGGAATGGCAAGGCGGATGGAAGAGGATGAGAAAATGATGTACATTGAAGCAGGACTGGCAGGGGGTGAGGAGGGAGGGACAAGATGGTAACCGGATTGCAGTTGGCGGAAGGAAATATTTAGAATACGAATTACTGACAAAAAGAATGGACGAACAGGAGTGGCAGTCGAGAGCAATTCGGCAGAAACGATTAATCAAAAGGAGTGGACCTAGACGGAACGACAGAGGTAGCTTTAAGAGAGGAAATTAAGAACTCAGAAAATAATGCACATTGGATCGTTAATATGGACGCGCCCTAAGAATAACCTTAACAGGGGAGAATGCACCCGACCACGCCCACAGAATAATCGGGGAGAGAATGCACACGGGCACGCCCACAGAATAACCTTTTCAAAGGAACGCACTAAGATCACAGAGAAGAAAGCACACGGTGGAACATTATCACGGGAACACCCACAGTATAACCTCTGAGGAGAATAGAGAGATACCAAATAGAAGGGGCAGAAGGAGAAGGACTTACGCAGAAGAAAACCCAAACGCTAACGCTCCCAAAAGAACGAACACAGTGAAGAGAGGGAGCTCAGATGTGCAGTTCAGAAGGAGTGGAACCAGCGTGGTTGGCAATCGACGAGGGAAGAGCGTCTCTGAGGCGGGGACAGCCGGAACAAGGAAGAGACGCGAGGCGGCGTGAGGGGCCCCTGGCAGGCACGAGCTGCTCCGGGAAGCCACGGCAGCCGGCGGTGGATGGGGACCTCGCGCGGGCGAAGCGAGGAGGCGAGGCACGATGGACCCTATTGATCCGCTTTTCCCGCCTGCCTGCCATCCCCCACCTGCCTCACCCAATCTCGCCCCCCCCGCCTCCTTGTCGCCTGTCCTGCCCCTTCCCCGCTCATCCCCGAGATGTGCTTCCCCCACCCCCGTTATGTTCAGCACTCACGTCTTTCCCCGCTCCATCTCGCTTTTTCCTATTCATCCCTGCTCTACCCTGTCGCTCATAGTTCTTCCTTGTATCTCCCCGCTCCTCTCTGTCTCTACTCGTTCTTCCTTGCACGCCCGCCTTTCCCTGCCCCCCCCCCCACCCGCACTTCGCTGCCCCCCTCACCACCCCGTTTCGTTTCACCCCGCACCGTCCCGGATTTCACGCTCTTCGACGCCCAACCTCTATCTTCCCCGCACTGCACCACTCTCCCTCACTCCGTCCCGACACGCTTTGCCTTCTTCCGTCTGTAGAACCGACGCGCCCCGACGCGCCCCGACGCGCCCCGACGCGCCCCGACGCGCCCCGACGCGCCCCGACGCGCCCCGACGCGCCCCGACGCGCCCCGACGCGCCCCGACGCGCCCCATTTCATATTTTCAGTGACATTTCATCGGTTGCGCAGACAACAAGCTGAAAACCTTTTGCATTCTTTATGAAAGAATATGCTGAAAGAAAGTCGACTTCAACACAAACACACACACACGCACACGCGCACACACGCGCACACACGCACACACACATACATACACACACATACACATACACACACCCGTACACACACATACACACACATTCACACACACGTACACACACATATATTCGCACAATGCCTGAGTGGGGGCCACCCTTCTAGCTCAGAGCTCCTAGCTATCCAGGCTAGTACCGGAGTCTCGACGATGCGCCACGCACATGCGCCGGGAACAAGTTCCCTCCTCTTTGCCCAGGGTATCGGACTCCTGCCACGACGAAGCCGAGAGCCCAACTGGGCACCACCTGGACCTTAGCCCAGGCGGCTCGGAGCCCTCATCCCGTCTCCCCAATGCTTACCGCCAGCTCACGACGTGCGTAACGCCGGTACCGGAGCAACCTGACAAAGTAACCGGTTTCTTGCTGGACTTTAATGTGGGATCCAGAGTAGTCCGAAAAGCATCCTTCGTCCAATCTTGCTTCAAGGCCGACGCACCATAGGCCCAACTGGTGGGTGGCCGGGCAACCGGCCAGCAGGAGCTTAGCATCGCCTGCTCACTGCCTGCACCTTTAAGCATTGCAGCGCCTCTGATCGGGAGGTCATAGGTGCGAGTCCTGACGGCGGCAGGATTTTCGACACTAGCTTTCAGGCTAGGTCGAATTCAGTCACTGTCTGGAGGAGAATTCTAGCGGCCGGCTGCTCTGATCGGTAGTTTTCCGTGGTTTCTCCGATCAACACAAGGCAAGTGCCGGAGCAGTACCCTACCAAACGGGACCGCGCGCGATCTGTCCTTCTCATTCCTTGTCCTATCCTTTCCCCTTACACATACACTTACACTAACATACACTACACTACCACATATCCCGGGAGACGGTTGGGAGCTTGGAGATTGTCCCGGCTGGGGCGGTGCCCCGCTGGTGGGAGAGTCCTGGTTAGGGGGAAACCCCACTAGCCGACGGTAGGTCGGCGCCGGATCTCGCCATCGAGCGGGGGAAAATCACCGCCATCTCCCGAGAAAAAACATGCACTACACCAACGGGACTAATGACCAGAGCAGCTGACGCGCCCGGAAACATGAATAAATCAATCAATCAATCAATCAACCTTCAAGCAGGCGACGTGTGCGGCGCCGCGAGACTCAAGGTCCGGGTGGTCGTTTACTACATTCCACAAGAGACCGCGACAACCTACGCCATTGCAATCCCCCTCTGCGTGCAAACCACGGTGTACACGAAAAGCGTAAATAGTATATAAGATGGGGGAATCTAAGCCTTCCAAGCGTGACGTCAAAAAGATGGCCACCAGCACCAAGGGCTCAAACACAGTTCATGGAGGAATATTTTCTGTATTCATCCATCTATAGGTGGTATTGGTAGTATCGATAAGCACCGAACCGGCAAAAATTAAATGAAATATCTAAGAATATCTCACCCTCTAGATTACGATGTAAGAAACGTTTCTTTGAGTCTCTGGCTTCATAATTTTAGATTTTAAGGCCCTAAAACTCTTCGTTTAGGAGTTATTAAACGATGTAGCTGTCAGAGTGTTGCAGGTTGCATTGGGCATGAATATTTGGATTCGCTTTTTAAACAAATCCTTCGTATTTTTAAAGACAAAGCGCAATTAGTCATGTCTCCGTGAAATTATCGTTCTCTAGAGACCTCATTTATAAATATTGGTGGCGTGTGAGAGCCGCAAAGGTATGTATACTACTGAAATAATATAGGAGACGATATTTGTGATCATTTGCAGATCGGATATTATCCTCTTATTTTCGGAATCCCTAAATTCCTCTCGATATCAAGAGATGATATTAAAATTATTAATTTTTCTGTCTATATATTCTTCAGTACAACATAAAATTAAATAAATACAAAATACCTGGCATGTAGACAACATTTTCTAACACGACATAGAATTACAACTTCGTATAACGTCAATTTCCAGGAAATACGAATTTTAGTCCGCGTTATCTTGTATCCTAGATTAATATAAGAAGCGTTATACGAAATGTGATAAATTTACTAGTTTATATGATGGATTATTAAGTTTTTTTGTCTCAAAATTAAGCTCTTTCTCTTACTAACTGTCAACTAACAATCGTCCAGTTTCCCTGATCCATTGAGCAAATGCTGAGATGGCCCCTTGTTTTGCTCTGGACATAAATGTAACTTCATTTTCTGTGCACGTCTTCTAGAATTCAGTGGGAAATACAATTATTCAAATTATCGTTTCCATGTTGTCGGGGCAGGAAGTAATAAGAGCCAAAATTTATTGCTTATTTATCTTTGAAAATAGATTTTATTACATGGGAGTTTTTGTTTTTTCTCCCTTTCAAAAATTCAAAATTTAAGTAGTATATGACTTAGTGTAGGGATCACAGAATTTTGAAAATGTGCACACAATTCACTTTTCCCCATAGCACGTCATACGCAGTTTTTAACTGTTTTTTTACGTAAAATAAAATTTAAAAAATTAACTAACTTCTTTCTGTCTTATATGATTTTGTATGGTCCATCTAAACCTCTCTCTCTCTCTATCTGCTTCCTTTTATACAGTTATATGATATCATACTGAGATTCTCAAAAGTTTCTATGAAGATGCGTTCCATTGTAGCTAGAGTACATTAATATTATGTATTTCTTCTGTTTATGTCTGGCTATCTGACCATTGTTAAAATATTAGATTTATTTGTTTTGCTAATTAAGCCTGACGATGGAAATAATTATTTTCCGAAACGTTGCTGTATACCACATGTAAAATATATTATATAAAGCAGTCATTCTAAAGAAATATTCTGTCCTTAAAATAATGATCCCAAACATTTCGATATATTGAAAAGATGATACTACCTTTATTATTACGAATGATGTTTTTAAGTGCCCACCCCCACACAATGCTACACTTGCAGTAATAAAATTTCGGAAATATCTGCATATGGCTCGCAATGACAGAAATTGTGAAGAGAGTATGCCAAGAGCATGTCAACTCATACTTTTTTACTTACGAGAAAAATAATTTTAAAGTTCATATTCTGTGAGGTTGTCAAAAGTAGATAATTTCCCACGCACGTTTGGATCAGTTCTAACTAAAAGAGAATATCAAAACTTGATTTCACCGACATAATCCAGAAAAGTTTCTGGAACCATTTACTCAGTTTTGATACTTTCTGATTAAACATGTTTTTCCGCTGACCTCTTGATTTGTCTGAACCAGATAAAAAAACTTCTATTTGAGGACCGTTTGCCGCTAAAGCATTACTCTCTTGGCCGCCGAATCGATAGACGGTGCTCAGTTTTGAGACCGGATATTACTCTTGCTTTCATGATAGACCTTTTCATGCGACTACCCAATTACGACAATGGTGCCCTTTTTTGTGAAGCTATAAATGCATGTAATGCACTACCCATAGCGCCAATGAGCATGTGTTGTGCTTTCTTCTTGATTTGGGAGTGTAAGTGACCTTCAGTTCTGTCTGTAAACAATGAATATTATTGCATTCATTATTCTTCATAGATTATCTGGATGCAAATTTAAAACTTGAAACCGAAAAAATAGAGACATTGATTGTATTAAATTAAACTGAATTACTATCCGACAATTGTAATTATTATATCAAAAATAATTTCCGGAGAAACATTGAAATGTTCGGCTAAGAGTTTGTCTGTTAATACTCTCTCGAATTATTATTCTTCTTCTATGAATGTCTCTTAAAGGTAGTACCAAGATGCAATTTCTAAAGAAGATTGTTCATTATCACTATAATTGTTTACAGACGTTTCAGTACGTTAAGAGTCGTGCACAATGTACGTGTCTTCATAACCCAACAGCAAAGTCGTACGATGGACCCTCTTCCGCCATATTTCCTTTCTAAGTAAAATTGAAGTGCTTATCGTGATCTCAAAATAACTGCCATTTTGTAATCTCGTAGGCGTATGTAGTTGATACAAAAGACAATTGAGTTGCTTTTGAGATTTTGTTTGTCTGAGTGGTGGCTATTTTTGGTACGGCTGAATATATTTTGATTCGATTTTCACTGAAACGTAACGTTTTTTCGGACATAACTTGACTACTTTTTTCAAATTATTATCTTTTTATACAAAGAATAAGATTTGATTGAAATGTTTTTGTTACATTTCTAGAGATTTATACCGATCTCAATGATATCTTGTTCATGTGACCTTCAAAAGAACAGACAAGTTACGGTCTGCATGAGGTTTCGTAAACATTATTCCCATCATCCTCTGGTGTATTTTATAGCAAAATTTAAGTGTGTATTCTTTCCGCTTTTCACAAATATCTCTAAAACAACGATATAATCCTCCACCAAAGTTAATCAAATGATTCTTAAAGGCCATAAAATGTTCTACTAAATGCACTTTCATTCATTTCGTTTGCGTAACTGCATAATTAAGTCTGTTTTTTTAAATCAAATATTGTCTTTAACACAACAATCTCTTAACCCATTTTGGGTATTGAGCGTATATACTGTGGAATAATCCTTCGTTAAGTTTCTTGTCGTTTGCGCCGTAACATTACAGTAAATCAATGTATTTTATCCCTTCGGGCAGGAACTTCGGTCACAGTCACATATCCGCGAATCCGTGGTGTCTTGATTTAGCATGACTTCCATGACTTCACGGAGCGTAGTTAAGCAATTCGACCAATGTCACCGGCTTTGAGAAATTGAAATTCCAAAATGTCAGTGTCGGCGCAACGCGTCTCCTATCCATTGTTGGGCGTTGAGCGCATATGAAATTATTTTATATAAATGGTAAGTCCGTATAGTAGTCCCTAGGTCGTTGTCAAGGGGATTGCAAGGGAGCCTCTCCACGTACGCACCTCTTTACACGCGCTCCTGCGTCATTACCGAGCGGCCAGAACAGGGAAGGAATTAGGAAAGTGGCCGAATTTAGGACGCATCACAGAGATTGAATTGGTCTATGTGAAGTAGGCAAGCTTGACATGCCCGGACATGAGAATGTCCGGGAATCGAACCCGGACCCCCTTGGTGAAAGACGAGCTTCATCACTCTGAGCCACGACCCATCTTTAATGTCTTTTAAAACCATTAAAATAAATGGTCGATATTCTTTACAGTGAATGAGGCTGTGTCCTTGACATGTTGGTGTAATGGTTTGCAAGAAATTTGACAAGGTAGATTTACAGTACTGGGTTGTTTGTTATTACGAATAATGAAAATATTCGCAATTTTTATCATTTTCGTTGACTTGTGTAGAATGCCATTTATTATTGGGATTCACTTTAATATTTCACAAAATGTCGTTGAATTGAGATAAAATCTTAAATAAAAAATGGAATATAACAGTTGTTATATGCGAAAATAATGATAGATTTTATAAAATGTATCTTCAAGATAGTAGTCTAGTTTCTTGATATTTTCAATGACGGCATTGCTAATGAAAACGTTACCTGATGGAAAAGTAAGTGGGTGTGACCAACTCGTTCATGTAGTTTCGAAAATTGATCCTCACTATCATTCATCAAATTCTTCTTAAAATTTACTCATGCAACATTGTAAGACATTCCTCAGTATTTATAAATACACCGCATGATATCCATTATCAGAAACAATTCTTAATTTATTCTGCCGATATTTTAGTTACTACCATCTGAATTTTAATAAAACTTTTTTTTGGGTTACGCTCTTTTCCTGTCATCACCTAATCTCTCCCTGTCTTCACTCTCAGACCTTACAAACGTCCTAACCAACAAAAACTAATACTAACACTCAAAAGAAACATTTATTCAATAACGTATCATTCATTTAGCCACTATTTATAATTTCTCGTCAATATCACTTCTTTTCTCAATTCATTCATTGAACCGCGTACTGAGGCATATTAGGTCGAGGCGGAGTAAAATTAAAACATTTGATTTATGAGAAAAATATCCAAGTATTCGTGACCGCGAATTTTTCTTTGTTTTTGTTCATGCATACCTTTCATAACGTCTCTGTCTTTGACGCTTATATAGTTGTCTTATCGTTTCGTGTCTTCAGTTAGTGAAATGAAGGTGTGATGATTGTAAAGAGAGGACGATTTCGTGCTCGTGGAGCAGCAAGCTCGCGTGCACGCACACCGCCGCGCCGCTGCACGGGCCGCCACCTGATGCCACCAGTTGCGCCGCGTGGCGGAGGGAGCAGGGTGCCGCGTTCGCAGTGTGTGCGCAGCCGCTGCTGCGCACCGGGCGCCGAACGCTGCGCGCCAGCTCCGGCCCCAGCAGCGCCAGGGGCGGCGCGGGGCGGGCATGACCTGCGCTAAGTATTGACCCCGCTCCGCGGCGGCGGTGGCGGGTGGAGGCGGGGGCGGCGGCGACGGGAGCCGAGCGGGGGCGTGGCGGCGCGGGGGCCGCGGGGGGCGGGAGCGCGATGGGTCGGCGGCGGAGGCGGCAGCGGCGGCGCGCGGCAGACGGGCAGACGGCCCCGGCCTGCGCCGCCCAGGCAGCCGCAGCGCCCAGCGCCCCGGCCAGTCGCCCCCGCTGCGCCACACCGCCGTCGCCGCCGCCGCCGCCGCCGCAGCCTCCTCCGTCATGAGACTCCTCCTGTGCACGCCGGCTTCTTCGTCGTGTGCCGACGCCCTGTGCGCGGAACTCAGCCCGGTGCGCTCCAAGTGACCTCCCCAGGCCGCCATGACCAGCCACGAGGGCGGCAGCTTCCGCCAGTCTGGCGGCAGCGGCACCAGCAACAACAACAATAACAACAACAACGGCGTCAAGTTCGCCGGGGAGGAGTCCAAGGACAAGATGTACGAGCCCAAGCACACCAAGAAGTTGGTGCGGGTGCTGACGGTGGTGGCGTACGTGTTCTCCGTGTCGTTGGCGGCGATCATGCTGTCGGTGTACTACGTGTTCCTGTGGCAGCCGCGCGACCACGGGCTGCGCGCGCCCAAGGCGAGCGCCAACGCCGGGCCGGCGGCGGCGGCGGCGGCGACGGTGGCGACGACGGTGGGCTTGCCCACGGACGCGCCCGACGCCAACGACAGCGCCTCCACGCCGCAGCCCACGCGCGAGCCCAGCGCCTGCACGTGCCCTCCGCAGGCCAGCGAGGCCCCGCAGCCGCCGCTGCAGCAGCCGGCCCCGGCGCCGGCGCGGCCCGGCGACGCGGACGCGGACGCCCAGCGCGGCGCACGCCCCACGGCCCCGCGGGCCGGCGCGCCGGCCCGCCCGGGCCCCTGCGGAGCCAGGTGAGCCGCGCCTCGCCCGCCCGCCGCCCCCGGCCTCGTGGCCTCGTTCCCCGCCCTCAGGCCTCGTGTTTGCTCTTCCTCGCACATGTGTCGCCCTTCCCCCTCCTCACTCCGCCTTCGACGCGGACCCCCTCCCGCCGGAGCTGCTTAACCCCTAATATTTTCCTGGAGCCTCCCCTTTTCCTGCGCTTCCTCGCGCGTGTGACGCACGTCCCCTTCCCTCCTCTCGCCCCCGTCCTGGGACCCTGTCTCAAGTTCCGTTCAATCACTACTCTTTTCCTGGTTCCTCCAGGTATCCTGGCACTTCTCTCACCAGAGTATGGATACTTCCTTAGTCTATGCTCTCACGTGTGACGCCACTCTTTTCCACCTCCCCTCCTCCCTTCCCTTCCCGCCACTCTTGGTCCCATCTTTCTCTCCCTCTCTCTCTCTCTCTCTCGCACACAAACGCGCGCACACACACGCACGCACGCGCACGCACGCACACACACACACACACACACACACGCACGCACGCACGCACGCGCGCGCGCACACATACGCACACACTCCGTTCAAACCCTATTCTCTTTTCCAGCTTCTTATTCTTCCTCACAAATTCCATTAAATTTCCTCAATTCCCGCAATCCTCTCACATATTTATCGCTGTCAACTAAAAATAGTTTCGATTCTAATTTCGAATGTCAATTAAATATTGCTGTAGTTAATGCTTGTGCTTCGTTCAAACATATGAAATCCTCTATGTTGTGTCTTATTTGGAAACTTTATTATTCACGTCATTTCTACTCATTCACGTACCAGTTGTATTTATATGAATCAGTTTGGATTTGAATAAATTGGGAATCGGATGGAATAGATTTTCTGCAACAAATATCATTTACAATTGCAATGGAGAGCATGTTGTCTAGTAGCTGGATGTACATCACAATAGTCCAGCTGTTATCGCTCACAATATTCCAGGTCTTGTCAATCCCAAACTCTTATCTCTGACATATATTTCATATCCATTCTTGAGACTCCTTTACTTGCATTTACACCGTCGGCAAATCCATTCGCTGAAGTAATCTGCTGTCATTGTCTGAATGTTGAAAAAATTTCAGAAGTTAGCATGGAAAAATGTGTAAATATGTGCAATAAAGACAGAGAAGGGCAAGGTGAGAGTGTCGGAGTAACGAGAGAGTGACGGGGTAGCGAGAGAGGGTGACGGGGTAGCGGGAGAGGGTGACGTGATTGCGAGAGAGTGTGTGACGTGATTGCGAGAGAGAGTGTGTGACGTGATTGCGAGAGAGTGTGTGACGTGATTGCGAGAGAGAGTGTGTGACGTGATTGCGAGAGAGAGTGTGTGACGTGATTGCGAGAGAGTGGTGGGGTGTGAGAGGTTGGTGAGAGAGTGTGTGTGACGTGATTACGAGAGAGAGAGCGACGGGGTGCCGAGAGAGTGATGGGGTTGGTAGAGAGGTTGATGGGGAATCGAGAGGGAGAATCAGGGTAGTCCGAAAGTGTCCGAACGCAAGAGAGGACAGGGTGGCGGGGGCAGCGAGGGAGAGAGTGACTGGATGGAGAGAGAGAGGGGAGGATTGAGAGACAGTGACGAAGGATTGAGAGAGAGTGAGAGGAGAGGGACGTGACGGAGTAGAAAGAGAGTTACAGAGGTAGAAGGGAGTTACATAGGGAGAGAGAGTTACGAGGGAGAGAGGAAGAGAGAGATTTAAATCAATTACTCATATTATATGTTTTGGTTAAGATAGTAATTTTATTGGATTGTTTTATTGAGCACAGCGTTTATTTTGTCTGAAGTAATATATTTATCGATTCTTATAAGCACTTGTAATACTCCCAAAAGAAAATATTGTTCAGTAACCCTCACTTTAATAGGTATATTAGAATTCTTATAATCATATTATAAGATAAACGTCTATTTTACAGAATGAAGAAGATGGCCAGTGGATCAATTAGGAAGGGGCACTAATTTTTGTTTATTTAACATTTTAAATAGCCCATTTTACATGTATTTATTGGATTGAAATCAAGTAATGACCAACACTTTACATAAGTAGTATTAAATTATTTAGTGTTGGTCAGATTTAGGTATGCATTGTAAAATATTATCAATTAATTCCTGGAAAATGAAAGTTGTGGGTGGATATGACATATCAATACCATTCTTTTAGCACTTAAGTAATATTTGCCATCATCAAGAATTAATGGATAATACTTTACAATGCATTCCTAATCTTTATGAAATTCAATTTGAATATTCTGGTTACCACCCTTTACGGAAAATGAAAAAATAACAAAAATCGATAGATGTATTTTTGAAACTGCCTCGCTGACAAAATTACCTGCAAAGCCTCACTTATGAGATTATTACACGAGTATTGTAATTTGGAATAGATGCGACATGCAACTCCAGAGAAAATACAATGGAATGGTTAATACGATGTCGGAGGTTTCAAAATGTTTATTCATCTAAAACTTTTAATTTGAACTTATGGTTAGCCTGATACTCATTTTTCATATTTGAATTGCTTAGTTTCGATAATTTGATATCAAGGTTTTGTGTATTTTAAAGAAAAAAATAAAATCCAAAACAAGTTCCGGAGGTGCAAGGAACTAACATATTCAGGAATGTGACTTATGGAGAGGAAAAGTGTGCGACTAGTAATTTTTTACGTAAATGTTTATTGTTGTGTACTAATAACACATATGACACTTTTGCCATTATGGCATCAAACAATTTTACTAGTCTTCATAATAATTCGATAACAACTTTAGTCTTAGTAACAGTCTTAATAATAATAATAATAATAATAATAATAATAATAATAATAAAATTAATAATAAAATATAATATATAATAATAAAATAATAATAATAATAATAATAATAAAATAATAATAATAATAATAATAATAAAATAAAAAATAATTTTAATAATAAATTGATAATAATTTCAATAGATTTGAAAATCTTTAGTGAAATCTCAAAACAAATCAAAGAAATTTAACAAACACATTAAATTAAAAAAGCGTCAACTTTAACTGTTGGATTTATCGTGCGGATTCTTGTGCAATATTCCTGTCAATTTTGTTTTAAATTTTGCCTTCCCCCATATTTTAATTCTTAAATATCCTGTAACAATAAAATATGGCGATTGTAAGCAACAATCTTCGTGCTTATCAAAGAATAATTCATATTTTTCCAGAAAATAAAATTTAGGCTTTGTATAAATTGATTTTTTGCGCTCACCACGTTGGAATTAAAAAGTCTTCTTTATTAATATTTTTCTCATAGTGGATCTTATTCTTTTAGAAATTTCGAACAATAAAATATTTACTCCATTGCAAACATTTCTGTAGACGGAACCGTATGTAAGTGATACATGAACACAAGCTAGTGTTGTTACAGCAGCACACGCTTTCTCGTATCGTTTGTAACGTGTTTTATGATTTGTATTTAATTATTTATAAGTAATGAATAAACTTAATGTTTTCATGAAACAATATTTTAACTACAAAATGCTTTTAGTATTTGTCAAGTAGAAATTACGCAGGGAGCTATTATTTATGTGTTTCTCTAAAGCACAAGTCACTCGGGCGGGAATCTACATGTGTCTTCGTTGTGCTTCTACGTGTGTCTAAAGCACTAGAGGTGGGTATAGAAATTTAAGATGTGAAAAAATAATTATTCGAGAATTAAACATTTTGTTAACTTTTTTGTTTTGTTAATCTTGTGCAAGTTTCATTCTTACGCCACTTCATACGGTGGTTATAATTTTGAACAAAACTTCATTCTGAGTAGATTTAATAGACCGGATGAAAAGTAGACATAAAACACTTTATTCTGTTAAAGTACTCTGGTGTGTGCAGACGATCTTTTCTTATCTCGAACAATTACTCGACAGTTTTACTGTTAACACGGACAAACATTGAGCGCCATTATAGACGCCGCAGTGTCTGCGATGACGCAGCAGCCTGTTTGAATAGCGCGCCCGTAAGTGACATTTAAACTCGATTTTCTGAAAGACACTTTTTTTCGGAAAACTGAATCGGAATCTTCATGAAATTCAACATGGAATGCGGGAGTTTGTTTTTATCACGTAAGTTTTCAGACTCTCGTACATTCTATGTATATGTTTCCGTATGCGCGAAAGTAAAATTAAAACTATTTCTTTTAATAATAATATATAATTTAATTTAACATAGTTTTTTTCGAACATTATGACATTACGACACAACTTTATATATATATATATATATATATATATATATATATATATATATATAAATATACACACACAAACGTACGTGTACAGCGAAGATATGTATGTGAATACACGAGGATCTCTGTTCTAATCCACACAGAATTCGTCAACATTTCAACGTTATTCAATGAACTCTGTTTATTAAGACCGCCATGTGCAGTGACGCGTCCGCCTTGCTCTCTTCTCGCCCAAGCGTCCATTCGAATGGACCACTCCTCTCCCCAAGGTGAATGTTTTATTTTGAGGAACACCAGCTCTTTCTTTCGAGGATCCAGTGCCTTCAACAGCCTGTCTCCGGGCCACGTGTGGCCCGTGCAGACCACACAGAAATGAATTTTGTCCGGATTTACTTCTACTACGGGAGATAACATTAAAAAACAGTTCGGTCATTTAATCACGTTTCATAATTCGTATATTGAATCTTCGGGCTAAACTTAAAACAGTCTGTCAGTCTGGCACGGATAAATTCGAGCGCTAGGGGCCCTGAACTGGCAAAGAAACTTTATTAAGCTGGCACAACTGAAACTTTGTAAGCTTATGAATAAATTGCAATGATATAAAATAATTTAATATGTTTTGCTAGTATCTATATCAATAATCTGTGTAGTAGTATGATGTGGAGTGGTCATGATTAGCATTGATATCCAAAATAGAGATATGACAAAGTTTACGTCATTTTAGTGTTGCGTTTCTTCATTCATTGCCATGCAGAAATGGACGGAAAATGATCAATATGTTACTTTTTTGAAAAATGTAACGTATTTGTGGAATAACTACTAAACATACTCTACATATGGAATAGCCATATTTTATGGTGTTAAGTTCATGGGAACTTTGTTTACTAATGTTATATTCCTTTATGGTATGTCACAATGACACAAATCAAGAAACAAATAAATGAGAAGGATCTTTTTATTGTCGGTTGAGTTGATCGTACAGTAGGAATGGTTTTATCTGCAATGGTAGTCTAGTTCAAGTGAAAGACATGCTGATTGTAAGTAATTTTAAAGGGCAATTAGCTTACCAAACTCTATAGGTAGCACTGTGAGCGGTAACAAAAAACGACAAAAGAAGACGCACATTCAAGCATGTCCATGGGAATAAATTGTTCGTGCAAGGGAAGTTACAGGTAAACAAATTAACCGTACAAGCAGACTCAAAGTACTAAAACACTTGTGCAATTCACTTTCGTAACTTGTTTAGAGCAATTTACAACCGGGGAATAAGTCCTATACAATAAATATCAGAAAAATAAGAAATGTTTTCAAAACATACTTATTCATATCCTGGATCATCAAATGAATTGAAAACATTACTTGAATGTGATGGTTCAGAATCCAGTTTTAAGATAACACGACAATGATAGTGTCTTCTTAAAAGTAAAAGGTCATGGGGATGGTGTAAAAGAGAAAATGGTATTTTTCTCGGACACGTTAGCCAACTGATATTCTTAATTTCGGGCGGAAGAGTACCTAAACCTAACTCCTCTAAGACACAAGAATAGATGTTGAGGATGAAACAAGTCACAAGAGAACACATATGTCATGGTAATTTTTGCAAAAGTAAATATTTGCAAAATACAGGTCTCATGGAATCGAGGTTGTAATAAGGGACAATGCGGAAAATTAGACTCAATAAGTAAATGATATATTCAAACTAAAATATAGCAATTGTTTATTAAATATTATTTTGTTGAATTAAATAATTTTCATGTGTTATTCAAAACCTACTTTTAAGTGCTTTTAGTAAATAACCGCAAGATGTCGAAGTAATCTTTAAATATTCACTTAATTTGTTAATATTTTGTTCACATTGTCGCATAAAAATATAATAATGTACGTTAAGTAAAATTAAAGGTTCTACATCAGCACATACTTTCTCTCACTTGTAACTTTTGGAATTTCCGAAAATTCAAAGGGTTAAACGAAAATTAGACATACACCATTTTTGAAGAGTGGTTAGCTCAATCTGAGAAAACATTTAAAGACAATATTTGAAGCAATTTTTAAAAAAAATTGAATATGTTGTTCAGGCTCCATGTAAAGTCCCCCAAAAATCAAAATATGCTTTTAAAATTCGTAGGGTCTCTAGTTCGGCGAGATCGATATGGGAATATCAATTTTTTGGATAAACTAGCCTGAACGGTTTCGGTGCTAGCGCTGAACAGGCACGGTGGATGGGACAATGGGTGGGACGGTCGATGGGACGGTTAGTTGGTTTGTTGATTAGTGATTCCGGGTGCGTCAACAGCTTAGGTCACTAGTCCCGTTAGTGTAGTGTGTTTTCCTCGGGGGATGGCGGTGCTCTTATCTCGCTGGATGGCGAGATCCGTTGCCGACTTACCGCCGGCTAGGGGGTTTTCTCCTAACCAGGACTCTGCCACCAGCGGAGCACCGTCCAACCCGGGACAAGCTCTAAGCTCCCGACTGGTCTCCCGGAATATGTGTTAATGTGTGTGTGTGTGTGTGTGTGTGTGTGTGTGTGTGTGTAAGAGGAGAGGACGGAACAAGGAAGAGGAATGAAAGATCGCGCGCGGTTCGTGGGCCGTTTGTTAGGGTACTGCTTCAGCAGGGATGGTCGATGGGACGGTGGGTGGGACGATGGGTGGGACGGTGGGTGGGACGATAAGTGAATGGGACAGTCGGTGAAACGGCCCGCACGGAAGTTTTGCGGTCAACCAATTTTTTAGTATCAAGGACCCAGAAAACTCGCATTTTGAAAATAAATCCTGTTAGAGGAAATAATTTACTATGCATAGGAACAATATTTTCCCCGCTTTTCGATACCGAGTCCCCTCCATACGACATTTTCTATCAAAAACGTTTTTTGGCCATTATTACAATACTTTCTCATATTACATAAGATGAATGCAAGAAATTAAATGCACGTTTAAAGACTGTTTCTAATTTTTAAAAGATTTTTATTCGAAACGTATCGGGTTCTTTCTACTTTCCACGAATTTTTTTTTTTTTTTGCAACGAGCTAAATTTCTTCGCAAACATCTCTACTTGTATCGCCAACCTGCGTACATTGGAAACGACGTAGTTTGGCGCACATCTGTGAACATGTTCCATAATACCACAATTGGATTAACACTATATAACTATAAAACCTTTGTATATAAATAAACCAAATGGGAGCAAACTACGAAAATTAAAACCATATACCCTCTACTACTGAATAATATATCGCAATCTATTTTATCTTACTTGATTACTAGCAAATTGAACTCTGACCTTGCGAAACATTTAACCACTGTTGCTCACTTTAACACTGTTGCAAAACTTTTAACCACTGCAACATCAACTCGCCCCAATTTCAGCTCTCAACGAAATGACCGGGGAATAAGGTGAAGCTACTAAGACATTTGGATTGACAAAACAGTCAACAAACATCGCTGAGTATAACAAATAAGCCATTGTCGCGTTTTCTAATCCTGTCACTTATACCCAACTTTTCTGCTATAAGAAGAGAGGGTTGATATACGAGCGTGTGGCGATGAGCTCAGCATATTGTCAGTCCCTAGAAATAGTAAAAAAAGAAATGGGGCAAAGGAGAAATCACTCTGTTTTGTCTGGTGTTTGCATAGGTTCTATCTAAAGAAACGGCATAAACAACCAATCAGATCATTTGGGCTGTGGAATTCTAATTCCGGGCTTTCGTTCATCCCAACCATTTAAGTCTTGTCACAAAAAGCGATCGCCTTAATTCGAAGAAGAAACCGCATAAGGCTTTCTGACGCTTGTCCGAGATTAATATGACCCTTTGGGACCCTTCAACAGGCGAGGGCCCCTCAGTAGTTCGGTCCGCGTAAAACTCGGCATCACAAGACCCGGCATCACAAGAGTGTCTAATGGACACTCGGTATGCGGGACATCTATCGGTTGTTAGGTACCGGTGCGATGACGCAAAGAAAATAAGGTTGTATGTGTAGCATCTTTGTGAATCGCATTATAGTAGATTGGAGCAAACTACCTGCGAAAGCACTAGAGGCTCCTCCTTCTAATGAAGTCAAATTTTAAAATATACTAAATTCCGTCTAGATCATCACTAACAATACTGAAACTTTTATCGTTGTTGTTGTTATTATTATTATTATTATTATTATTATTGTTATTACTATTATTGTTATTATTATTAATATGGCCTCTGAGATGGCTCATGGACACCGTTAAAGCTTCCAGTGCGGTGGACTCGGGTTGGATTCCCGGTCGAGGCAAAAATAGAGTTGTAGCTTTCCTTTAAAATCGTCCCAGTTTCTGTAGCTGTGTAAGGAAGGAAAGCTCAGGGGGGGTCTTGCTCGTTACAGTGAAGAGAATACATCACGTTCGCCTCATGTCGCTCTTACCCCCCAAGAATGGGAATTTAACTAGGCCCGTGGGGGTGGGGGACACCGGTAGCTGGCCGGCGAAGTCGGACTACCGACCCAATAACGTCAAATGTATTTATTATTATTGCAATTTTTATTATTATTGTTGTTATTATTAATATAATTATTAACACTGTTATGGGCTTTGATGCAATTTTTAAGTTATTATTACTGCTTACATTATTATCATTATTATTATTAATATTAATATGGTCATGTCCCTTGTAAAGTGAAGTCTAGTGGGGGAGGGGAGGGGAGTGCAGTGCACTGAAAAGAACTAAAATGTTAGATAAGCTGTAAGTCAATTTAGAGATAACTAGAAATTAATTAGAACTAGGATATCAATCTCTAATTCTAATTGTAATTCTATTTGTAAATAATCGAAATAGTCCTAACTCTAAATGTAATCATGTTTACCACCGAGCTCAAACATAGCTCAAAGCGAACGTTAATAAATATCTATCTATCTAGGGTTCGAATTCCTACGGTGACAGATTTTTTAAAACCAGCGACTGAGATGGGCAGAATTCAATATTTCTGTAGAATACTAGCGGCTGGCAGCTTTGATTGGTAGTTTTATGTGGTTTCTTTACCAGGCGAACGCCGGAAGTAGTACTCTAACAAAACGGGCCACAGACCACAAGCAATACTCCCTTACTCAACTTTGTCCACTCCTCTCCCGTTACACACACATACTCACACATGTGACCTACCACACATGTCGGGAGACCGTTTGGGAGCTTCTAGCTTGTCCATCTATACTTAGGTTTCCGTAAGATGGCGGAAGACATTAGGTCATTTTTACACCTCCTGCCTTATAAAGTGAATCTTTTTAACAGTGATAAGCACATGTTTGAGGCCATGAGTCCCGTTGAGAAGGACGTTCGGAATTAATTAAAAAGTTCATTTTATAAGGTGGGAGGTGTAAAAATGACCTAATGTCATCCGACGTACGAAACCCCAAGTATAGGAAGGGGTCCCATTGCGACCCTGCCTAGCCCCCGTGGGCCACGTTCCGAGATGTAACATGTACTACACGTTCAGTACTTATGACTTGCGTGGTTGATGTGCTCATAATAAATATACACTTGGTAGTTGAGGTTCACTTGGCAGTTTCTTCTTCATGAGGTGAAGAAGAAACTCTTCTCGAAATGTGGAGAAGACTGGGTTCATTTGCTCTCACTCACCGCCTTCCTCATCTTACTTGAGCAGTACGAATTGGAACCGTCCACACCTGAATTGTCCATGCTCGCACCACACAGACTCGAACCATCTTTAGGTGGTTCGGTCTTAAACCACCGATACTCAAATGGTTGGAACTCCATCCGCCGCACCGATTCTTAAACTCCGAGAATCGATCCGCTGAGAGCAGAACTGCCCAGACGCGAACCTCACCTGATTCAAACCGCCCAGAAGTTCTCCTCCGATGGTGAAACCGACTTTGTTAGAATCTCCCATTTCGAAACAACTCATATTGAAACTGTCCAGCCTTTAGACGCCCAGAATCGAACTGCACAGGCTTTAACAACACCTACTAAAATCTGTCACATTTAAATCGACTATCTCACACCATGCTATTTGTGGGAAGCCTTTTTGAGTACGAAAAGAGTCGACTTAAGTCGAAATCAGTCTTTTATCTAGTATTTATAAACGTTTATTATAGTACTTCTCAAATAGTTGTACGCTTATTCCCAAGTGTAAGCCCAAGACTTATAGGGGTATGTAAACAATTTCATTCTACGATTTGAACAAAAAATTAACCAATTAAGTGAATATTTAAAGATTTCTTCGACATCTTGCGGATAATACATAAAAGATTTAATTCATGAAAATAATATTTGAAACCTGTCATTTAGGAAACTTTTATCGAGGATAAAATTCAGATTTTTTCATGTGTGAGGTACATAGACATTGAGAAGTTTGAGAAACCAATCTATTCGAATATTGAATAAATCATATAATATATATACATATATATATGTATATATATATATATATATATATATATATATATATATATATATGCGCGTGTGTGTGTGTGTATGTGTGTGTGTGTGTGTGTGTGTGTGTGTGTGTGTGTGTGTGTGTGTGTGTGTGTCTTTGCGTCTTATAAGACGCAACCTATATTGACGTACAATTTTGTGAAAAGAAAAGTAATTTACACTCTTAAATCTACATTTCAATAAAAACGGTCATTTTCTAAACACGCTAAATATACTAAATAACAGGAATAGAAATACAAAAGTGTACAAATAAAAACATCAACATCTAACGGTACTAAAAAATACACAGTACGGTAAAATTTCACATTTACCCTTCATGTTCACTTCCAGAACTCGCATCACTACTTTTCTACTTAGCCGTTACATCATTTGACATCAAAAGTTAAACTATCGACATCTTTAAACTATTTATCTTCCTACGAAGCGTCCTCAAGAGCATTGCTTATTCCACATTTTCATTGAATTTAAAACAACCTTATGTTTCATTGCAGCCCATGATCTTTTAACCCGTTCGAAAAATTTGATACACTAGAACAGTCATCTTCTTGATGACATCACATAAAAATCTAAAACCGCACTTAGTAGTTCCAATTGACGCTAATGAATCCTTGAAATATTTTGTTGACGCAAACTTCAGGAGATTGAAACTGGCTTGTTCAACCACCCGGAATAACAGCTGAGTCTTTATCTCGCGAAATTTCCATTAATACCATCAATTTTGTGATAGCGGAAAGCTCACACAACAAGGGAAGAATCCATGAAGTCTAATGCAAACAATCTAACTACAGTTTTAATCCTTCATTCATCCAGTCTCTGGGATTAATGAGAATGAAAACACCGGTTGTAAATTTTACGTTCTCGCCCTTATGAATGTAAGAAGAGTATTGTAATCGTACGTCGGAAAGCGGCGAATTTTCGACTGACTAACTCGTATTGTCTGGCCCTGAAAACGAAAAAGTTGATAAATCCTGTTCCTATATATAGTAAATTCCATCTTCACATTTTTTTATTAAACTCTGTCCTCGGATAGCGTAAAAGAGACTTAAGGGAAATGTAGGCAATATCTATTTTTTAAACATTTTTCTCAAAAATCTCTCCATTTTTTCTTTAAATTTTCTCGTATCAAGGGACGGTAAACAATATCATGCTAGTCCAATTGTCGGCAAACTCTCCGTCTTTTCGAAAATTGCAAAAAGTTTTCATTTCAAAACTAGAAAATTGAAGATAAAAAATTTTGCCTTAAAGTATGTTGCAAAAAATCAGCTCTTTAAAAAAGGCCATGCACTTTAAAGAAACTAGCATATGTCATTTAATTTGTCTGAAATTTATGCAAATTCTAAAAAAAAATTCTCAAATACCACTTCATTTTTTCCATTAAATTTTCTTCTCGTATGTAACAAGGAGCAATAAAAATATGGTGCTAGTCTCATTTTCGGCACTCTCCGTATTTTAAAAAATTGCAAAAACTTAAGATTTCAAAACTGGAAAATTGAAGATAGCTTTTATTTGCCTTAAAAAATTGTTCTAAAAGTTTGCTGTTTAAAAGGTCAAATAGATTTTTTTAAAGAAACGAGTAGTTTTCACGTCATTTTTGATTTTTATTAATGTATATTATGAAGGAACATTTTCTAAAAAACTGATCTTATATCTTTCTTTCATTTTTCCATGTTTAAAACGAGGGACGCTTAAAATAATGGTGTAGGATTCGTTGATCTCTCTGAATTTTCGAAAATGCGTGTAGGAAATATTGGGTTGAGACAAATATTCCCCATGCTCAGGCGGAAACTTCCGTCAAACTTCTCTATGGCAGATCTTTTTAAACCTAACAGGAGATTTGCCGTCGAGACCAGTTAGTTGGACAGCCACACAATACTCTCATTAAACGGGACATGCCATCATCATTAGAGGGTAGAATGACGTTAATTTTTGGGGGTCACTTTACACTTGCTATGTTGACAAAATACAATGTGCCGTCCAAGACATGAATGTCATAATCTCGACTCTCCCCGTTTGGTAAAGCAGCCCGTCTCTTTAAAAATGAATTAGACACAAACAATCAATTGAAACTGCATTTGAGAGACACATGTGTTAAAATATTTGAACTTAAATAGAAAAACACGTCACACAGCGTGGCCTTCACTTCTGCTTTGTCGGAAAAGATGCACTCGATACTGATCTTGCAAAGTACATCCTTTAACGTCCTCGGAAGAGTCCAACCCAAGACCCATCTCTATCCACATCTCATAGTTATCTTCCATCCTCCAAACCACTCACCCCCTGTTACCTCTGGGACATGATACTTCCTTCAATCGCTCTCTCGGAGTGAATATGGCATAAATAAACAGCCACTACAGTCATACGAGGCAGAAAAGTATCCGTGTAGGTACATGCAAAAGATTCGAGTTCACAATGTTTAGTCTCTTTAAACAATTGTATCAAAAATTGAATTAAATGTAACGTAATGTAGCTTCATGACGTAAATATAGCTTCACTATTTGCACGTTTTATTGAGCTCTCCTTTTGCTTGTAGTGGTAGGAGTAGAGCTGAGTGAGTTACTATATTTTTAGCAATGCAGAAAAATCAAATCTGTTAATTTTAATCAAATCTTATATTACTTTAGACATTACAGTGAATGTACTAACAAGGAATACGCTCAAATAAAAAAGCAATAAATCAAATAATAATTAACAAAACCACAACTGATATGAATTAATAACGAATAGTTTAGGTTACAGTAACCACGACGTACAAATTACGACAATTACCAGTAACTCGAACACTGTCAGGGGTAGGTCGGCGCCGGATCACGCCATCCATTGGGGAAAGAACACCGCCATCTCCCGCGATAAAAAAATGCACTTCATCCATTGGACTAACGATTTTAGTAGTTGACGCGGTCGAATATCGCTAATTAATCAACACTTTTATACAATACACGCATGTGTACATTATATTTATTAAAGCTAAAATTGAATTATTTATAGATTACTTCCGACGTGAATCATGGGATGCGGATTATATTGGTGTTGAATATCGGCAAATATAATTTATTTTTCAAAACTTTCATTGAATGCGTACTTTCCTCTTCAAAACTGAAAATTATACATTTCACGAAGAAGCAATACTTGGATAACACGTATTTACAACATCGTGCAAACATAAACGTACTCTTTACCTTTATTTGTAAACCCAACTTTTCACCCAGTTTCCATGACTACTTCCAAAAATACGAAAGCAATCTAGGGAAAGTAATAGTTCAGACAAGAATTCTAAAAAGAAATCAGGATGTTTTCAACGCTGGTTACAAAACGAAAGCGATGTGATATATCGTAAAAAATGCGACCACATCGTCGTGATACTTTGTACAGTATGTATTTTTAAAGGATAATGACATGAAGTAAACATTCCGGAAAAGTCACAAGTCACTTCAACCAACACTTTTCGGAAATTGCAATTCTCACGATAGAACTAAAGCCACAAAATTCAAAATATACATTTCCAAAAAAAAAAATTCGACCCATATTGTTTATTAAATATTTGTGCACTCGTTACATGAGCTCTTTACAAAGAACTGCGTACGTACATTATACACTCGTTAACTCACATTTTTAATGCTTCTTTACGCACAGCAATATTTCCAGATATTTTCAAAACAGAAAAAATTAAGCCACTTTTTTAAAAAGGGCAATAAAATTATATTCAAAGTTGTCGGCCAATTTCTTTTTTGGCAGTATTCTCAAAAATTTAAAAAATTTCTTAAAGTGATCACTTTCTTCATCCATGGACAAATTTGATCCAATTCTTCATCAGTGGAAAAATTTTATTCATTTCTGCAGAAATGGATACAATGAAGCACATATTAACAGGTTTTTAGATCTTTCTCAAGCATTTGACGACATTGATCATAAAATTTCGCTTTCACATCTGGAATCCATGGTATTACTTTAGTTTGGATGCCTTTGTACCTTAAACATCGGCCGTTAAAAGAGGAATACCTTATTTGTACGATAGAATATTGTTTACTCTTCTTTCTAATTCTTTGCCACTTGAGCATGAGTTCCCGCATTACACTCTGGGGAAGCACAACCTATAGTATCCAATTTTGAGATTACAGAAAAAAATTCCATCCACATGATTCCTGCAACTGCTTCTCGATTGAGTTTTGAATATTACCATTGCTTAATTTGCCTATTAGGATTTTAAAATTAGGATTTTAAGTGCCCAGAATAAACTTTTTCTGGTGCATAACTGTTTGTATACGATTACAAATTATACTGATCCTAAAAAATAAACATTTATTTTAACAATGATATTTAATGAATTATTTAACATTTATATGTTTTTGAAAGACTAAATATGCCTGTAACAAGTAATGCACTTCAGCTTCTGGAACAATGACATCGCGATCAGGTTTTTTCCAGTTTTCCTGATCCATTGAGCAAATGCTGAGATGTGCCCCTGATTTGTTTCTGGACATAAATGTATCTTCAGTAAGCACACGTTTTGTTTAGCTCTTCTTTTGTTACTTGTGGTAGCAGTATAGTCAGTGGTGTTCGTTGCTATTTTGTTTTATTCTAAAAGAAGGAAGAAAAAATAAGGGAACATATGAACTTAGAAAAAAACTCTTACTTTGAAACTTTCTAATACATGAGCTTTAAAGCCGTGGGCAAGGTAACTAGCTCTCTAGAGTTTGCGGACACTGCATCCAGAGCAAATGCCACGATATTTAAAAATAAAGGTGGTACAAATTGCTCAGGAATGGCGGTACGTCACTGAATACCTGGCTCAAGACAGCCTTTTGGAGAAGTTAGTTGACAGTAATTGCCTCAAATTTAGAGATATTAATTCCCATTTTTTCTATCAAAAGAACAAAATTATCCATTAAAACTAAAACAAAATTATCCATTAAAATTATTTGAACATTTGCGCAAACTACTTCAGTTTAAAAAAGGTTTTCAGAACATTTCAAAAACTATTTTTTTTTTTTAGTTTTGGTTCGAGCACTAGATCTCCCATCTGTGTTCATGAAAAATTACAATTAAAGCAATAGAGCTAGTAATTCTAAAATGATGATGTAACGGCTCACAGACTATTTTTCTACTTAGAATTTAGTTATTTTCCAAAATAAATTTAAAAAAATATCCTTAATTTTTTCACATTACGTTGGCGAAAAAATATCGAACAAATATGAAAATTTGTTACAAACAATGTTTTCAAATGGTGTGTTTGAGGGGTAATACACCGTAAGTGCTATATTAGAACTGCCTTAGTGACATGGCTTACCAATTTACGAGTTAATACTCACGCACAATAAACAGGTTTTGAACAAGAACAAGCTATCTCAATCGCAGTGTTAATCATGATTTCGAATTTTAATCTCGACCTAAACCGACACTACTATTATAATAGTAGTCAGTTGCAACTATCTCGGCACACAGCTATATCTAAATCTTACACACACACACCGTTCAAGAGATTTAAAAAAGAAAATTTCGTCTTACCCGCCAGGAAATACAGTTCTCTTTGAGTTTTATAGACAATTAATTACTGTGTCACAGAAAAACAAAAATAATGTATAATGAACATTATTTTTGATGAACGTTTTTTGGTGAATGTGAGGGTGAATCAAAAGCAATGGTCTTTTTGACCAAAATGAAAATCATGCTCATTAAAGATAGATTATAAGGTTTTATGTGATAAATAGTTTTGATTGTCTCTAAATAGAGGTGTACTTGATTGATGCAATATTCCAATAATCATTATGTCAATATTCACCATCTCTCTGGTATATTAGGGGCCGGATCTATCGACAAACAAAATAAGCTTAGAGGCGCAAATCATCGCCCTGAAAAATATCTATATATTCGACAAAACTATCTTAAAATATGTTTGTATCTGTAAAATAATTGTTAATAAAATAGTTTACTGTACTAAAAAATTTAAATTGTAAAGCATTTTGCTAATTTTCATTTGTATTTAAAAAAGAGTTATTCTAAAAAAGATAAATTTATTTAAACTGCAATTGGATGTAACCCGGGGCAATTAATTAGATAAATAAATGTCATGCACATAATATAACAATGGTAATAATAATAATAATAATGATGATGATGATGATGATGATGATGATGATGATAATAATAATAATAATAATAATAATAATAATAATAATAATAATAATAATAATAATAATAATAATAATAATATAATAATAATAATAATAATAATTAATAATAATATTGTGTCCTTCACTTCATTTCACTTCACTATAACAATAAAAACATCTCCTTCATTATTTCTCTGCTCTACACTGGACGACACCTGACTTCACTGTGTAACTTAATATTCTTAGTTAACGCCCTCATGGACTTAGAAATACCCTAAATTAATTTTCTATCTGTTGAACGCTTCGAGGAAAGGGTTCAAAGGTTTTGCAAGCAACCTATTCCAATCCCTTATCGTTCGATTTGTGAAAGAGAATTTCGCGACATCCGTTCTCTGCGGTCTTAAATTTATTTTGTGCCTGTGATCCCCTCCACTGATGTACGTAGGAATACTTAACTGCCGTTTAATTTATTTTCAAGCTGGATGACCGCTATAAGCTGTATACAAAGCGCAGAGTCTTGCCAATTTTCGCCTGTTTTCGAGTGAATCCTACCCTACCATTTTCTTAGCTGCTCTACGCTGAATCCTCTCGAAATTCTTACACTGCATAATTTTGTGCGGATCCCAACAAATTGCTCCATTTTCCATTATCGGACGAGCAAGCGATAAATAAGCATTTTCCTTCGCGTTTACTGTACTCTTTTTTTAAGATGCACATTACAAAATGAAGAGTTCTCTACTGTTTCCGTACAACAAAATCTACGTGACTTTTCAAGCTTAATTTACTATCGAAATGGATTCCTAGGTACTTGCACGAAGTAGGAATAATGTCGTTACTTAAGCGGTAATTTGTTACGCTGTAATTATGATCTCTGCCAAAAGTGATGGATTTGCTTTTAGAGCTATTTACGGTCATTGCATTATTTTCCGCCCAGAATATAACGCATCAAGATCCCGTTTCGGCATTATTTCATCACTTTCGAATTTATAATGCGATGTATTATGCAATTGTCTGCAAATAGCCGAACATTTGAAATTAATTGCGCTGGCAAATCATTAACGAACGCTAGAAATAAAAGAGGTATTCCTGATGTAACGATTGCACAAGATAACTCTTGCTTAATTCGGACTTTCTGTTTTCTATCACGCAGAAATTCGCTAATCCACGCCAACATTAAATGCTTTGGCAAAATCTATAAATACTGCGTCTACTCTCCCGCCCGCGTCAATTTCATCTGCCAGATAATGAAATAGCGTGACTATCGAACTTCCGCATGAATAACCAGTCCTAAATCTATGTTGGCCACGATAGAGACATTTTTTGATTTCCCATTCTTGCTTAATGTAACTCGCAACTACATGCTCCATAAGTTTGCATACCACTGACGTGAAACTTACCGGCCTATAATTACTTTGTATAGTTTTGTCCCCACTTTTAAAGGTTGGTACTACAAAAGCTAATTTCCAATCTTCAGGTACTGGTGAATTGTTTATGGACACGTGAAATATTCTAATTAAGTACGGTAATATTACCTCTCCTCCTAGTTTAAATATGTCCATAGAAATGTCTGGACCCCTGGACTTACCATTTTTCATTGATTTTACCTCATTCCGTAGAACGTTTTCCTCAATATTAAATTGATTTGTAACCTGAGAACTTTGAATTAGTGGATGACTCGTATTGCTTTAGAAAACCGAACTGAAATACTTATTAAATGCGTTAGCTTTTGCCCGATCGACTGCGATGAGTGTGTTTCCATGTTTACGAACACCTGGGATATCCTCTGTATTTCCCTTTCTTCTACGAACATATTTGTAAAATCCTGTCCAGTTATTTTCCCTTTCGTCTAGAATATTCTTTAAATACGCTTCCTGAGGAATTTTCTTTTCTCGCTCTAATTCTTTTGAACAATTTCGAAAAATATTCATATGCTCGATACTGCGTTTTCTCTTTTTAAATATTTTTCTCGTTATCCTCTTCATTCGCCTAATTTTTGAATTGTAGTATTTTGGATCCGGATTATTTTTTAGAATTTTGCATGGTACGAACTTTCGCAAAGCTTCGTCTATAATATCTTTGAACGCGCGCCGTATTTCTTCCATACCTCCTTCTGTACTCAGAAAGAGGTTGTTTTGTTCTCTAAGAAAGTCTTGAAGTCCCTCTACATTATTGCTTTCTTGAACTAATGCACTTTCGTTCCTCTCGTAATACCTTTCCTTGAAATAGTTTCGTCTAAATAGAGAAGAAACGCTTTGTGCTCACTAATTCCCTCGACAACTTCAAATCCAATCCAAACCATTAGTGATCAATAATCATTAATTATAATTCAATTCATTAAGCAAGCAATAATTAGTGACTTGTTAAATAACTCTGCAATAATAGTGACTTGTTATTTTTTTTCGGAGAAGGAGGGCGGGCAACAGGATTTTATGCCTGAGGGATTGTCAGTACTTAAATCCGGCCCTTGATTTCTTCGGTTCCATGTTTCGTGGTTGAAGCGAATGTCCTTTCAGTGGACCATGTGCAACCCTGGCGCCCGCTGGCGCCTGCCCCGTGGATCGGCGCGGTGCCTGGCTTTCTGCTCAGTGTTTACGCGCCTTGGCAGCCCACGCGCGTTTAGCGCAGTTTTCACGCCCCGCCCCCCTGCACCCCTTCGTTCCCCTCGCCTCCCCCATCGCCGCTCTTTCAAGTTCTGCATGTTAACAGCAGTCGCAAACTCTGGGTTGAACTCGCGGCGGTTCTGCACCAGGAAACTAAACAAACAAAAGGAGATTCGGCTTTCCGATTTGGATCGCTTTCCTTGATACATCGTTATATTTTTAGCACATGACTAGATTGAAAATAATCGTATCAGCGGGAGTGAATTGAGAGGGTTATTTAAAAATCTAGCAATTTCCACTTTTTTCAGAAATGGGGTATTGGTACTTGGAAATTCTTGGCATTGACACAAACCTGCTTGATGGTCCATATTTCTTTAAACGGTTTTTGTTACAAAAATCGAACACAATATCAAATATAGGATAGCGCTCTAAGTCTTATTTAAACTCAAATTTACCAAAAAACAAAACACTATCTAAGAGAATATTTGACTCTGGGGACAAACTGTGAAGAATTTTTTTATATCAATATTATGAGATACACCCTGGTGTTCATAGATTTTCGTACATTTACTACTTCCATAGTTTAAAGAAATTGTATGTTTACAAAGAAAACTGCTGTATTTCGAACAAACACTCGTTTCGTGGTTCTCTGATACCTAAAAAGTTAGACCGACAAAGACTGCTCTGGGCATTCTTGTTTAGAAGCTGAAAGGCCTCTTTACTTTCTCGCTACGGAATAGAGAGAAAGTGATGTAATGTTACGCGAAAAACCGGTGAATTGTCGGCAGAAAAACTCTTTATTACAGGGCCCTGGTAACGAAAAAGTGGATAAATCCAGAGACAGACAGGCATATAGACGCAGAGACAGGCAGACAGAAAAAATCCTGTATCACGTAGTGTAATCAGAATCCGTTTTGTGGATCGTTGATACCGAAAAATCGAATGACGGCAAAAAGTCTGTGTGTCCGTTCGTCTGTGTGTGTCCGCTTGTCTGTCCGTGTGTTCGTTTGCCTGCGCGTCCGTTTGTCTGCTGCGTGTCCGTTTGTCTGCCGCGTCCGTTTGTCTGCCGTCCGTTTGTCTGCGCGTCCGTTTGTCTGCGCGTCCGTTTGTCTGCGCGTCCGTTTGTCTGCGCGTCCGTTTGTCTGCGCGTCCGTTTGTCTGCGCGTCCGTTTGTCTGCGCGTCCGTTTGTCTGCGCGTCCGTTTGTCTGCGCGTCCGTTTGTCTGCGCGTCCGTTTGTCGGCGTCCGTTTGTCGCGTCGTTTGTCCTTCTATCTGTCTCTCTGTCTGCATCTGCTTCTATCTGTCTCTCTGTCTGTATCTGCTTCTATCTGTCCGTCCGTCAACAACGCAAGAGGGTAAATTGCTCAGCTGTATTTCTCCAAAATTGATATTCCCCAAACGAGGTGACTGATGTCGCGGCCCCTTAAATTTGAAACCGATATTTTAATTTTTGGGGTACTTTACGTGAAACCCCTCGGACATTGTCCAAATTAAAAAAGACTATCATTTTGAATTAATTTTTGTTGCTGGATAATGTGATGAACGTTTAAGAGAATATTGTAGGTCTCATGTTCCTTGAAAACTGATTTTTCGAAAATTGCAAAAGTTCAAATTTTTGGAAGGGTCTTCCTACAGCTAAAATATTAAAGAATGATATTTTTTCCTTTCATGAAATTTGTTCCTTTAAAGTAAATTTTCAAATAAGGCCATGCACAATTTTTCGAATATTTGAGTATTTTTCTCGTAATTTTGCGTAAAATTACGGGCGAGAAAGCACATGCTGTTTTAGCACCACTAGTTTTGCAATGAGGTAGGTTTGAAAGAATTTCTAGAAGGATCTGTTTTGTAAGAGAAAGCTGAAAATACCCATAACAGAGACATATGTCCCTCTCATAAACCGTTATTGTTGCGGGAATTTGAGACGAGTTGAGATAATTTAAAGTTAATTGACGACAAGTTTGTTGACTCCCAAGCAAATATTGTATTTGGCGAATGACTTATACAACGCACCCAGCAGTCTGGGAACAATCTCGATCTCGAGAATCTCATTGCATGGAAAATCAGTTGAATAGTGTCGAAAAATGTTACGCATTTGCCAAAGAAACATAACCCCAACTGTTTAATGAAGAAATTGAAAAAAACGGAAAGAATAAATAATAGTGTCAATACCTAGGATATATTAAATGCTCTAATAAATGCAATTAAAGTGAGTACAAAATATTTATTTTGTTAACTATTAATCGTTTGAGTTTTGTTTAATTCAATACGATTTTGTTTGAGGTATTGGAATTTTTTAAAAAAATTAATACATATTATATGCTCTTTGTTTTTTTATTGTGGTTACAATTACTTTTTTCTGCCAGTGTATTAGTATGTAATACTTATTTTTCTACGCCAGTACACATGTCTGATGAAGATTTTTCTTTTTGATTTGCAGATGAAAATCTTTCGAAAGAAATGTCTACGGAAGAAACGTCTGAGAAAGATAACCCAACATCCATGGAAGGTACAAAATGGTAAACGATTTAATGCATGTAGAAAATAACATTTTGGAGGCGTTTGAATCCATTTTTTAAAAAATATTTATCTGGATGACCAATAAGTTTTCTGCACCTTAGGAAACCCGAGAGCAGGTCTGCACAGCATTTTGCTCTTTCACTGACCTCGGGAGCCGCGCGCAAGCCACTCGAGCACAAATCGAGGAAACTAAGAAGGGTGGGGATGAGAGAGACCCATCCTAGGAGTGGGGACCACCAATGAGAATGCGCAATTCTAACCGTAGCGCGTAAATTGAAGCAATGGACGAGAAAATTACGAACTCTTACACACAGTTCATGTAATATTGCCTTGTGGGTTATATTGGAAATGTTTCTTGTTAATACATGGCAATGTGAAATATGAACCTAAATCGAATTAGACTTTTTTTATTATAATTGCTTGTAGGGTTGATATTGTAATTCACTTCACGATGATGTAATCACAAATTTAGAGGTGCTAAACACAAAATTTAAATATTGAATAGTTTTTGTTTGACGATGACAGTAATAAACTATTTTTCATTAACTATTTTTAATTGAATAAGAGAGTTATATCAAATAAAAAATCTTAAAATATCGTGATTACTTTCTGCTCTAATTGTTGACAAGAATACATTAGATATTTCTAATATCAAATCAACGATTTATTCATAACCGTTTACGACATTGATAATTTAAAATATACTAACTGAATTTTATGAGTTTAATGTTCATAAACATTAATTCATCTTCACTGGCGTAAACTTAAATCTTTACAAATATCTCGTACATTAGAATTGAACGATATCCAGTACATCGGACGTTATCGTAAGGTACACTCGCATAATTTCCTTCGTTTTGTTATCATTTGGAGATTATAACTTTTCTAGTGAAAAATCAATTATTAAATTATCAATGAATGGTAGTTAGAATTAAATAATACATTTTAAAAAACACTGCTTTCAAATATTGTGTCACAATGAGCATAGTCTAAAAAATCAAAATAGGTCGTTATATAGCAGTGCAAAGAAGAATATAAACAGTGAATTATGGCTCTTATAGCTACAAATACGGGACATTACCCATTTAAATAAGTGGGCAAATAATTTCACAGCATGGATCATTCCATAAGAAGCCAGGCATTCAATCTACGCGCTGCGCCGTTCCCAGTGTGCAATAGCAAGCTGCTCCTCTCCCCGCAAAGCTTTCACCACCACCCCCGCTACTTGCACTTGCACCGCTCTCGCGGGCAGACCTCCGGCTCTTCAGTGCAGAATACACGCGGGGGCAGGCATTGTACAGGTCTGCCCGATAGAGACCCTCACACTAAGTCATCTCGAGAGAGTCCACCACACCCCTTACAGTTTTGGAGTGAAAAGACACTTTCAACCTCATTCTTTCATATACTAGTGGATTTTGTATTTTTCCGTTTTCTGTTAAATTAGACTTACGCTTATCATAAAACGTGAATGTATGGATAAAATACGTTTTATTTGTAAACTAATGAATTCTAAAAGAAAATGCCTCACACGTACGCACTATAGTGCCTTTTATAGCTTAATATTTTAAAAAGCTGATACGTATGCGGAAAAGTATACTTATAATAATATACTGAAGTCAGGTTTATGGGGCTTGGTCAGTAGGAGAAAATTTTTTTATCCCATGGTTGTTTGCCAACGTTTCGGAAAAGTGTATTTCCTTCACGAGAGCGATACAAGATTTTATATATATAATCACAAAACATGAGTCAGATACTAATAAACTCTATCTTGATACAATTCGGGTGAAAACAATTTACAATTTACAAGAAATTAATGCATAAGGGCATACTTGTAAATGGCGAGACTGCACAAACAAGACAGATTGCGTGAATACCATGAGATTTCCTGGCCCTCTTCTCTTCCACATTTCTCCATGTCTATTTCAAACCCTCTTATTTTTTTATTTATTTTACGTCAAAAAAAAAGTTAAAACTGCGTATGACGTGCTATGGGGAGAAGTGAATTTTGTGCCCTCTATCCTTGTCCTCTGAACCTACTCCCAATTCTCCCGTTTTGATTATAAATTCCTCTCCATCTGTTGCCCCAATTTCCACACAACATGGTACCGCTGGGATGCACCGTGTACAAAACAGAATGTGCCAAATAGAAAGTGTTCAGAATATAGTGATCAAATTTGAAAATGAAAAAAATACTTTTATGTTAACAAGGAAAAAGCAAGGCTTCAAATGAATAATTTTATTTCTATTCAGATGTCTTGAGAAACATAAAAATCCATGTAAAATAATTGTTTAAAAATTGCTAATGTGCAACTAAAGAAGAGGAGAGACATTTATTAAATTTACTACAGCGTAAATATAAAAATAATGTTTACACCTTACAAAAAAATTGTATTTTTTTGTTTTTATGTAGTGTACTTGCTCAATAGTCTTCAGAAATATGAAATTGCTATACTATACAATAAATTGTCTATTGCATACAAATTCTATATTTCAGATAATTTATAATTTATTTTTAATATAATTTATACATTAAAAGGTTCTAACTCATTCTATAGCTTTATTTCTTGAATAATGTAAATGTTTTGTTCTTTTTTCCTGACAGATTCAATTAAGAATTCTGATAGTGACTGACATTTTTCGGCCTCCAAGAGAAGGACAAAACAAATTCTTCAGAATTTCCCATTGGGTGTTTCAAGATTGAAGAATACTCATCTTCTGGCATGATACTCTTCCTTATGGATGACTTCCATTTTTATATTTTATATCAATGAAATGAAAGGTAACTACTTAATCTTGAGTTCTTGTGTTCCAGTTCCTTTCATTTTGTTATTGTATTATTAAATACAACAGAACAAAAAGAATTGTTTACTCAGTTCCTAATAGTTTCGTAATTATCTTCACTTCAACCTCATATTTACAAGTTGAAAGATATGAACACATCCTTGGATTGCCTTTTAAACTGGACCACACATAGATGGATTCCTAAATGGTGTTTTGAAATCAGATGGTCTGAATAATTCAAGATTTGAGACTGAAATGAAAACAATGCAAAGCTTTCTAAAGCTTCTTGTCCAAATAAATCTTGTCAAACTAAAGCAAGTATAATTATGTCAAAAACATCAGACACAGTTTTCATTTACTGCAAGTTTGATATTGCCAGACCACAGTAAATGTATAGCTTTAAAAAATTTTGTGTTGTAAAATTTGCATAATTGAAAAACATGCGTTTTGAAGAGAAAGGGCCTTAAAGAAGTGTGAGTTTTTTCAAATTAATTGAACAAGTTTTTAAAAAAGTAATTCTGATAATTTTATCTCAGAAGAGATAAAATAAAATTCACTAAATTAGTTCTGTCATTGTTAATATGATCATTTCTCTACAAATCTCTGTAATTTTTATGTTTTCATGAAGATTAATGAGTAAATTTAGGTTTTTAGTCGATTTGCTAATAATAATAATCTGTTTTTGAAGTGTTTTATACTGTATAAGGTCACTAGTGCAAGAGCTTATTGGCTTGAACTATAAATAAAGGTAGGGTTGTATATAATTAAATTATATTATCTCTTGGATTTATGAGGTATCTGCCAAATATGACAAAGACTATACTTGTGCAATGATGTAATAAATTGTATCAGTGTTTTAATGTTGTTGGTATTTCACTAAATCTAGCTCAAATAAGACCCACTATTTTCTATAATTGTGATATCAAGGAAAGTACAGATTGTTTTCAATTATATTTAGCCACCAGAAGATTAGTAAATGTATAAATGTAATACATATGCACTTTTCTTGGCCATGAATGACTTAAGGAACCAAAGATTCATATCTATATGTTAAATATTGAAAAACTACTACATTAATGAAGCAAATAGTTTCACTTTGTGAATTATTAAAAATATTGGATTTAAGAGGGAGGAGCCAAATGATATTATCTTATTACAGAAAACGTAATTTATACAGTAAAACATACTCTACTTTTTAAGAACTTTAATATTTACAACATAAATAATTTATTGCTTGGTTTTAAGTTTCTTCTGGATATTTCAATATAGTAAATATTAAAACTAGGGCATAATTAGAAAAAATAAGATAATGAGGAAATCAGAAGTTATTTATTGAATAATGAACCAAATGAAATGCATACCTCTTCCATTATAATAATAAAATCACCTGTCTTCACAAAAACTTTTGCTACATATAGCATGTTTGAGTATTAGAATGGAAAATTGTTGAGACTCAGAAAAAGTAGTTCAATGTTCTTGACCATTAATAAATCTTAAAGGAAGACCTTTTAGCTTGTTTCAAAATGTGCCTGTAAATTATCTGCAGCTTGGGTCGGATTTAGCACGGAGCTAAATTAGCCAAAAGTCAGAAAAATAGAAAGAAAGCAATGGAAAACACAGTGCATGGCGATCAAATGTCCCATATATTCTCTCATTCTCTCTTGCGAGAAAAGCTACACAAGATTGCGGCCCAAAAATATCCCTTGCATCGAGAATGTGCTCGAGAAGGAGCACACTCGATATTCTGTTAGCCAAGAAACCCTTGCAGCAAGCAGGTCTGCCGATAGAAACGTTCCTTCCTACGTGAGTATCGTTCGGATCTGTCTTCCCAGAAATCAGCAATCGGATCGTGCTATACTGTTTGTAGGTCTTCCCTGAACTCGTGAACACGAACCTGCTCGAACGAGTCACATTTGTCCGTACGTCTGGTGTGAATGTTGGTGACAGGCAGTATTGAGTTACAAATTCATCGAATTTCTCGGAATAGATGTCCTTACTATATTACTTTGCTCACAGAAAAAACCGCATCACCAACGCGTTCTCAACAATGCATTGGGCAGCCCTCCCTCCATTTCTGTTTCCTTTCCTAGGTTATAATCACCGGCGAGATTTGAGAGAGAATGAACACTGATGTCATCGCTTGATGGTCCATCACTGAAAAATTTGCGACTATCATCCTTCCCAAAGACGTAACCCGCAAAGCCCACAATGCGGGTAAAAGAGGGTTCGGGCCCAGGTAAAAGAGGGCTTACTTTTAGGGGATATTTTTGTTACTGAAGTTAATAACATTTCTTGTGTTTATTCTACACTTTTATACAGTAGCGGTCGGTACGGAATTCTATTGATGGTGCCAGTTAGTGATACGACATAGACAACAAAATATCGATGTTCAAAATTGTAATTTCGATGTTAATCGATCAAAATCCATCAATGTTTTTAAACATCGTTGCAATGTTTTAAAACTGGTTTAGTAATCTCTAAAATAAAATTCGTGAACACAATTTTGTTTTTACAGTGACCATGTTTATTAAGTTATAATGAAAATTAAACTGAAAACAAACTAAAATATTAAGAACAAATAAAATACGCAGACTGAAAGAAATCTCAAAAGCTCGCAGATTCCTGAGGTCTCTGAAGAAGAGTACGGGAAGAAGAGGGAAAGCCTTACGCCCAAGGCATACGCCGCCTCTCCATGTGCGAAACACAAGAAACGACGTACGACCGGGAGCGGTAGCTGAGTGCATCAACTGATCTCATTGCAGCGCCTCTGACCGGTGTTTTCCGTGGTTGGCGGCAGGATTTTCGACACTAGCTTTTCAGCTAGGTCGAATTAAGTCGCTGCCTGGAGGAGAATTCTAGCGGCCGGCTGCTCTGATCGGTAGTTTTCCGTGGTTTCTCCGATCAACACCAGGCGAATGCCGGAGCAGTACCCTAACAAACGGGCCACGGACCGCGCGCGATCTTTCCTTCCTCTTCCTCGTCCTATCCTCTCCCCTTACACACACTTACACTAACATGCACTACACTACCACATATTCCGGGAGACCGGCCGGGAGCTTAGAACGTGTCCCGGCTGGGTCGGTGCCCCGCTGGTGGGAGAGTCCTGGTTAGGGGGAAACCCCACTAGCCGACGGTAGGTCGGCGCCGGATCTCGCCATCCAGTAGGGGAGACCACCGCCATATCCCGAGAAAAAACATGCACTACACTAACGGGACTATTGACCAAAGCAGTTGACGCGACCGGAAACGCGAAAAAAAAAAAACGAAATACCAGGGCATCAGGGTCATCCTGAGCGAGAGATAGTCTGCGTGATGAAGATAGTGCCATTAGTACACTCTGTGGTGGAGAACGTGAACTTCTGTATCACTTCGCTTGTGGCACAATCCGGTCCATAAGAAACGCATACGAACTTACACAGAGTTCTTCATACAGCGTTAAATGGACATACATGGTGCCATTCAATAGGTGGCTCAGAGGTTTAGAAGGATGTCGACAGATGGCACTGCGCCCTGTGCGTTTGAAGAGAGTATTGATAGATTATCGAAGGACAAAGTGCTCGTCCAAATGAATTATTATAAAGAAAAATATTTTGAAGAAACTATATTTTACACACAATTGTGGTGAAAAATTTATTTTCCTTCCTTTTTGTTGGTGGTGCCATGGCACATTGGCACCACCATACAAGCCGCCACTGCTTTTATAAAGGGGGCCCGAATAAACGTTTTGCGGGCGGGCTCGCACTCTTCTCCTGACGCTACTGATCCCTCCTCTCTCAATGCAACGAACTTGCTCAAATGAGGATCTTCAACATTTGTTATTACTACGTTGCCATTGTTAAGGATTACTTTTTAACCGTCGTAATGTTCCTGTATCTGAACCTTTGAGAACCTTTGGCAAAAGAATTTTCCTAGAACTTCTTAAGAAGAATGTTAATTTTCGCGGAACAAGCAGTCGACAGTACTTTTCAACCGAACATATTTGTTCAGTTCTCAAAACCATGTTTTATGCACACACTACTATGCTGATTTAGAGTCCAGTTCGCTTGATGAATGTTTCTAATTCATACTAAGACTGTCTGCCATCATGATTTGAAAATTTAAATACAGAAACAGTCTTCTTACTTGATGCATAATTACGTTAAAGGGGAACACAACGGTGTTTTGGCATCTAAAAGCAAGCAAGTCTACATCAATAGGGAATAATATATTACTAGGATATTATTACTATGATAAAAATATATTTTTACATTGTGAACACAAATATATCAAGTTTTAATACATTTGGAATAACAACTCAAAAAGACGTCGCCTTACTATTCGAAAGTAAATGAGGAAAAGAAGTAAGAAACTCCTCTCTTAAAAAGTTTCTCTTTTTAAGAACACCATATAACTGTATCATTTTTGGACGATCACCTAACAAAACAATGTTATATTAGATAATTTAAAGACAAATAAGTGACTAGTAAATGGTAGACTATTTAATATTATAAACCTTAAACATGTCAAACGAACGAGGGATAAAGTTTACCTATCGCACTTTCTGGATCGCTCTTGTGTATTTCGTTCGCCTTTAGTTAACTGGAGGTGAAACTGCCGACTTACTCCAGTGTATCAAAGTCGGACAGTAACACCAATAAAATTCACTGACAATCACTCAATTGCGAGTCTGATTTCTCTTTTCTTCTAGCACTGTCCCCGGCATCGCGATCGCAACTAAGAGTCAATTTACGGTCACTCACGATCAATTTACATTCCTGTTTACGTCTTACATTGAAACTACTGGAACAATATTCTTCTTAAAACTTTCCCAAAAGTATGGAATATATTGTTTAGTAAATAAATGTTTCTGTCCATTATTTTCAATGAAAATCTCACCACATGTATGTGAAATCAGTGAAATGAAAAAATTGAAGCTTAATAAGACAGAATATAATGAGAAAATCACAACTCAAGTTTCTTTTCCATTTTCGTCACTACCTTTATTTTTAATAATGGAACTTGCAAGTTTCAAGAGAAAAAATGTACTAGTGTTCTTTATTGTAAGATTTTTTAATGTTTTAATGATAATCATGTCAATGTACGTTCCAACAAATAATTTTCAGAATGGTCCCTTTCATATTGTGGGGTCTAACTGACCATATTACTTGTAACACAACTTTTTTCTTAATACCGCACGAAGGGTAATAGTTGTCCCCTTTACTTTCCCAGTAGTTGGGTTCCTTTTTCCCTGTTTTTCCAAATCTAGATTTAAAAGTAGCAAACAGAAAAGAGCGGTCAGAAAAATTTGCATCAGATGGTAGAATGTTTCGATGGAATCAACAAAGTTGGCAAAAAGACATTAGTTTGTCAAGCCGTAAATTTGGCAAACTATTCGTGACAAATGACGCACGTACAAAAAATGAAATTGCTTTTAAGAAAAAAGTGATATTTATGTAATTTAAGTGCGATTTATTTAATTATGTATATTATTTATCAAATAAATATACGTATTAATAGATTTCAATATTACATTTTTCAGAGATCATAATGTCCTATTAATAATTATTACAATCACAGTCGCATAATTTACCGTAAAGTGCAGTATTAACATATAAATTAATCTCTCTTCTGTAGTAGTATAAGAACTTTGTACCTGTATATCATAAAAAATGGCGTGACTTCTCGTGTAATGTTCTGATTTTCTGATCCAACGATCCTGATTTTTTTCAACTAGGTCTGTGGTAACCCTACACATGTTCAATGTGCTAACCACAGCAGCGCTCCTAGAAACACAAATATTCCGATCGTGACCACAACAAAATCACTTTTGAATGCACTGAAAACAGCTACTTGGACCTAGTCAGACCCCTACGCTGTTGCCAAATCGAAGTGACACGGTCTAATGTAAACGATGGCCGTGACTCGTGACTTTGCTCATGAAAATCTCTCTGCTCTTACTGAACTCCTTCGAAAGTGCATTACAAGTTGTGTCAAGCTGGATAAGCCAGTCAGCACAACCAAATACAAACTCTTAATAATAATAAATTGTTGTGGTTCTTGTTGTTGTTGTTGTTATTATTATTATTATTATTATTATTATTGTTATTATTGTTATTACTATTATTATTATTATTATTATTATTATTATTATTGAGTTCATAGATAATTGCCACTACTTCGGAGTTATTGTCAAGTATTTTCATTGAGAAAACGGGTGTAAGCTGGCTTGACGCGAAGCTAGCACACACACGTTAAATTCGATTCTCATCTCGATGGAAACTGTCTAATAATTTATTGTTAATTTACTGTCACAATTTCAAATTAATTGTGATTTATTTTCGTTGGGGAAACGGGTGAGAGCAACTGTATAATATACATTATTGAATACATTTTTTTCTGTGTGTAATCTATCCTTTAAAATCAGATCTTTAATGAATGTCATATGCATTTTTTCTTCAAAATATTAGTACTTAGTTTTCGCAAAGTTTTGACTGGAAAAGGGCAATGTAAAAAATACATATACATTATTTCTTTAAAACGTTCAAATTTTGTTAGAAAACGTTTTCTCTGAAGCTGCTTCACACGATGCGTCTTTTTAGCATAAAATTACATGCATGAGTTGAGAGTTGCACGTGCCATTAGTCGCACATGCGACGCACTGTCCACACAGTTTCTCCTTGTCATTCAATGGATCTGACAACATGCTTAGGACTTATACTGCCTATACTCACGAACTGGCGAAAGAACAAAATTGAAAAAGCATTGTAAGAGGGAAATTTTAAGAAGTCAAGTATTAAGGGAATAACATTTTACTTCGAATTTGTAATAACTGTATTATATTTTGTGCTAAAGCAGCAACATGCGATTCTCTTCGAAATACATAACCTACGTGTATAGGAGTCTTTAGTAATCTAAAAGTTATACACATTTCTGGAAACTCTATTATAGTCAAGACTGTTCCATTAATTTCCACAATAATTCAATACACACGCAAACGTAAATCCGATGCTAAAACAAATTAGGCTTAAATAGTGCTAGATATGTACGCTAATTGTTGTCAAGAGGGAATAAAGTAGTGTGATAGGTCCTGTAATAGAGACAGTGCGATAGAAACCTTGGTAGATTTTCTGGGTGCCGAAAAATGACAACTGAGAAGGGAATAAGGGACATCTAATAGCTAGCCCCGACTGAAAAGAATGGGAAACTAGCTAATAACGAGACAGTCTTTAGTATTACTTTCCCGTAAATTCGTACCTACGAAGTGCTCAGAAGATATTGTAATGTTGCGGTGAAGGGTGCCGTTTATTCCACAGAAAAATACCTTTAATTGGCACCTGATACTGAAAAAGAAAAAAAAAATCGAACTCTTAAATGTAGTACAATTTTCTTCCTCTAATACATTGTGTAGTCCGACTTCGCGTTTTCAGAATCCTTGATTCAAGAAGTGTTTTCAGCAATCCGTATGTGTAGCACCTAAACTAGACATAGGATTATCACCAAAATTAATTTTCCCTGATCGATCCGACTGATGTCTCGGTCCTTCCGTCTTTTTTGCTCATAATTTCTTAAAGTTTTCTTGAAAAATCATGTATGATCATTTATCAGCAAATAAAACTTAATTTCTGAGTAAGTCTTATTGTGATTTATATATTTTCCACTTTTTTCTCCTATTTACTTGATTAATGAATGATTTTTGTCTGGCATTTATAACATGATATACATGATTGGTTGGTTATTATTTATTAAACTACTGAAGTCATTAGTCCCGTAACAGTAGTGCATGTTTTTCCTCGGGATGTGGCGGTGATCTTCCCCCGCTGGATGGCGTGATCCCGCGCCGTCCTACCGTCGGCTAGCGGGGTTGCCCTCAACCAGGTGTCTCCCACCAGCGGGGTACCGCCCCAGCCCGGACAAGCTCTAAGCTCCCGACCGGTCTTTCGGCATGTGTGGTAGTGTAGTGCATGTTAGTATAAGTGATGCTAGGACAAGGAAGAGGAAGGAATGATCGCGCGCGGTCCGTGGCCCGTTTGTTAGAGTACTGCTCTGGCATTCGTCTGGTGTTGATCGGAGAAACCAGGGAAAACTACCAATCAGAGCAGCCGCCTTCTAGAATTCTCCTCCAGACAGCGACTGAAGACCAATACTTTCGACCTAGCTGAAAACTATTATGGAAAATCTTGCCACTGTCGGGACTCGAACCTAGGACCGATCAGTCACAGGCACTGCAGTGACATCAATTGATGCACTGAACCACCCTTCCGGTTGATGATAATGATGATGATATATATGACTACACAAACACTTTGGACTGGTGAATAATCAGATATTAAGTTTTTAGTCAGTTTTCAGTTCAACACTAATTTTTGCAGCATTGTGTGTGTTGGCGTCGCATCAAGCTAACTCAGGCCCATTTTCTCAACAAAAAATGTGGTAATTAATTATAAATGCAGCAATTAGTAATTAATTGCTACATTGCTGCTACAAAAATATTGGACTCCGCCGAGCTGCGGATTGAATTTAACTTGTCTGCTGGCGTAATGTTAAGCGAGCTGAAACCCGTTTACTCAACGAAAATACGTGGCAATTAGTTTGAAATTGTAAGTGGTAATTAAGTAACAAATTCGAAATAACACGTGGTAATTAACAATTAATTAGCAATAAATAAATAGATAGGTTCCGTCGAGCTATAGTTCCAATTTAACTTGTGTGTGTTCTGGCATCGCATCAAGTCAGCCTACATCCGTTTTCTCAGTAGAAGTAAATAGCAATTAATTTGGAATTTGGGATTTAATAAGTAATAAATTATTAAACAATTTCCGCCGAGCTACGGATCGAATTTAATGTGTGTGCGCTGGTGTCGTGTAAAGCCCGCTGACATCAGTTTTCGCTACAAAAATAGTGGCAATTAATTTTAATAATAAATTATTAGCTTTCATTCAGGTGTGCTGACAAGGTAGTACAAGCTGTGAGAAGCTGGTACTACAAGTAGCTGAAAGATCAACCTTAGGTAGATCAAGGTCTGTCCAGCGAAAATAAAGTGTAAATTGTATGAAAGGAATGTAAGAAATGTATTATCAGATTACACATTCACTACTTCCAAAAGAAGTTTGAGTAGCCACCTAATCATATTAACAATAAAACTTTGAACTCATTTTATGTTGCAGGTGTATTGTTTTATAAGTTAAGTACCATGATTCCCATTGGGGGATCGACATTTTTTATTTGTAGAAAATATTGTTGGTAATATTGTTTTTACAAAAATATTGCATCCAATACATTTCTAGAACGGAAAACTTCCCAATGAAACATTTTCGTTTCAAAACTCTGGTCTAATGTTTAAAAAAAAGAGCTTAAACAATTAGGAAGTTAATTTCAAGTATTCGGAATAGACACAAATTGCAATTTAAATTGTACACTTTGTCATCATGTCACACCCAATAGACAAAGATGACATGCAGCCTGTGAAATAGCTTCAGTTGGTGTCACCAGGAGCAGATTTACGCATAGGGACAGGAGGCATGTGACTACAGCGGTAAAAGTTTAGGGGCAGCAAAAATTGTGGATTAAATTTCTGTCCATTAATTTCTAAAATTTATAGTATGAATAAATTATTCATAAGTTTTAGAAATTATGCAGATTTAAATGCAAGTAATTTTGATAATCTGTTTGAAGATGTCTTATTTCCTTCATATATTTCATTGCCAAATGCAGAAATTGCGTAATTTTGACAATTAAAAGTAGAACAATGGTAGAATAATAAATACGCATAACTACGGAAAAACAAAAACATTATGAATTCAGTTATTTCTACATATACAAATATATGATTTAAAAATTAAGTGAACATGCATAAATTATTAATTAAATCATGTTCAATTTTAATCATAAATAAATGTGTCCAATTTTGAAACAAATTATACTTATAACTTGTTTCCTGGGTGATTTGAAAAAAAAAATAGGCAGCAATTTTTTGTGTGCCTACAGGCAGTAAAGTTGTTAATCTGCCTCTGGGTGTCACCCAAGGCAAAACTCATAGTATCACCTCACCCCCTCATAAATTAAATTTAAAAATATCTATTATTTATACACTATTCAACAAAGCAGGGCCAGAAAATCAATACTATTGGTGTTTCACGAACGGCAATTGAAGAAGGCTTTAGAAACAGTTCCTAAAATAACAGCTTTTTTTACAAAGCCTGAAAATAACAGATGCTTGAAGATACAGGAAAGATCAATATTGTTACCAAAAAAAAAAATTTATCTGGTTTCTTGAAGTAAAGCATTATGTTCTTATTTGTGCTCATCCGGACTCCAAGTGAAAAGTGTAAGGGATTCAGAGGCTAGAACTACAGGCCAGTGTTTCACATGTAGGGTCTACATTCGAAAATCTAGAAATTAATATTTATATGCTACATGAAATTTTAAATAGAGATGTATCAGACTAATCATTCAGGTAAGAGATCGTCAATAAATTTCATAATGCAAATTTGGAGTTTTTTGAATAACCATCTCCCCCTCCCCCTTTAATACATCCATAACAAGCACCCTCCTAAAAAAGAAAATGACACAATGCTTGCAACAACCCCTCTCCCATTTTCAATAAGTAAAAATAAGTTATATAACAGTAAAAATAAATTGTAGTAATTTCATTTGTGTTATATATTAAAATTTATGATAAAGTTAGAATTAGTTGGTGATGCTGACTGCACCTAACAAGATGATTGGGGACAATGTAGGAAGGATGCAATAGGTGAAAAAATTTCTGAAAACACACTGTCACGTCACTGTTGTGCACACACTGTCATGGATGTTGCATGGGTGAAAGACTACTGTGACAATTTTATTGGATTCTGGAATATATTATAGATAAGTTTTGAACATTTTCTTTATAACCTTTAATGAAAAAATATTTCTATTTATTGTAACGATTTTACATCATAACTTAAAATTTATTTATAATTTTAAAGTTAAATTTGTTAATATGTCAATGTTTTAGTTTAAGACTGAACAAAAGGAATTATTTCAGCAAATGTTGAAAAAGATAATAATAATAATAATAATAATAATTATTATTATTATTATTATTATTATTATTATTATTATTATTATTATTATTTTAATAAATAAATCAGTATAACGCAACAATAAATTAAGGTTCCCCACTCCCATGTAGTGCAGGGGAACACTGCCTCAAACCCCCCTCTTTAGCATTTCATAATTTATATATGACCCCTAATGAAGACCATGTTGACTGTTGTTGCCACTAGTGCAAATGATGTTAAAAAACTTATCCACAATTGGAACTGCCCAGGAAAACCAAAAATGCATTTCCTAGAGGCATGTGTGATGAAGAGCAAATTGGCACAGGAAAAGCTACTGATTTTGTATTTAAGACAAAAAATGTTAATCATTATGTAAACATAAAATAAAAACATGAGTAGGAATTGTTTTCCTCTACCATTGAACTAATCAATGTCAATTTCATTAGTCTACCCTCTGAAATGATTACATTCTAAATTCATATTTTGAAAATAAATATTTATATTAATTTATATTATTCATAAATAACAAGTTTTGTACATAATACAGAAAATGTGTCATTATCATTAAAAATTTGAAATTGTTTCATTACTTCAATATAAATGACAATATAGAAATTTATTTTTATTTATGTTAAACGTAATTTAATACATTTTAACTGCGTTGTATCAATAAAAATGTTTCACTCTCTGAAAGGCAGAGAAAAAATTGTTTTTGTGGCAATAAATGGGTCAACATTATAATTGTTATATCCAATATTTTTGTTTTTAACTAATATTATGGCCTAGATTTTGTCTTTGTCCTTTTATGTACTTTATAAACAGAAATTGTACATTAGTAATGTAGTAGTTCTTTTGTCTGGTTCAACTATGTCTCACTAAACACTATTAACCACTATGTAAAATTTTATCGAAAAGTGTAATCACATCAAAAACGTTTTATCGAAAACATTGTTGGCATCACTTTTTGAGTAGAAAATAAAATTTAGATTATTTCTTGTCCCATAACATATATCAGGGTTAAATATCATAATATAATGAAGGTGTGAATTGAATTACAAGAGACCCCACACAAAGTTCGCCTTGGGGCCCCCCCAAGGTTAATCCAGCTCTGGCTCCAGCTTTATTTCACAATTTAAGTTTTCATAACTCCTTTTTATAACAGAAATATTATTGATATTAAGGTGAGAATTTGAAAATGATATGGAGAGAAACCAAAAATACAGAGAGGAGAAGGGTACTAAGATAAAATTGTAGTTTGCATTTTAACTGGTTGAAGAAAGTCATGTTTTGTTCTTCTTAAGATAGGTAAAATGTTAAACCTCTTCTGACAATCTTGATCAAAAACTGAGAAGTAGGTACTTAGAAATTCTCCTACATATATGTGTATTTTCTTAATAGAAAACAAGTCGTAAGTGTTTTATTCATGAAAGGTATTACATTAGAATATACTTATATATTTAGTACAAACTGTTCTAGAATTAACTGTCAAATTCTTCCTACAACTTTCGCACAAACACATTTTCTAAATGGAATTTGTGTCATGCTTTATAAGACTGTCTCACTGATATATTGATATGATCATGCCAACATAAAATTGAGAAAATGTGGTATCTGTTATGTTCTTTTTTTCACTTGCTTTCTCAGAAACAATCCTATATGAGCTATGCTCAGCAAGTCTCAATAATAGCATCAATCATACAATTTGTGTGACCCAGGATTTCTGCAGTCTTTAACTTATAGCTAAACATATTTTCCTACATTGCCAGTGGACTAAACATCTGTATTGTTGGAAGATTTCATATAATTGTTTTATTAGTTGGGTCCTGAAATATTGTTCATAATGAAGAAATGATGTACAAGTGTTTTGATAGTTCAGTTTAATATGCTTTTAATGAGAATAGTTTATGGAAATAAGTAAATTGAAGTTATTGATTCCAGAAATGAACTAGACTAGTCATTTATGCAAATTAAAAAATATACTATTGTGGTAATTGATAATTGATTTTCTTCTTGAAAAAAAGCCTGCTAACATCACACCAACATATTGAAATTTTTATTTATAATTGTTCATTCACTAGATTTTAAAATTAAATTAAATTAAATTACAAAGAAAGAGTACCTTTGATATGAAACATAAAAGAGCAATTTCAATGAAATGTTTGATTAGGATTCTTTATAAATTCAAGAGTTGTATTGCTCAGAGATGAAGTTAGGGTCAAAAGTGATGGTCCTGAATCTTCTTCTTGAAAAAAACCTGCTAACATCACATCCAACATATTGAATTTTTTATTTATGAGAGTAGGAGTTGTGTAGCCTTGTTTTTCATTCAAAGTGTAATGAATTGCATTTAGCTTCTGCAAGTAAACTTCTCTGGAGAGAAGTTGTGGCTTTAATAACATTTGTTTTTGATTTGAATTTTTACACAAATAATTGCAATTGAAGTATTAGTAACATATATGAGAATTGTTTTTCTCATCTACATTTAGAATGTAAAAATGTTCTTATTTGTCAGAAAAAGTACAATAAATGTACAGTTTGTATTGTAACCTGTATACCTGTATGTTCTGTTATTTTCATTAAGAGCGTAAAATTTTACAGCTTAAGCAATCGCTTTCTTAATTTCAATGACATTCTCAAGATACAGAGAATACTAGTAGTTACCCAACCTATATAGTTTAATATAAATGAACACGATTATTGGCAGATGTAAAATTTGTATTAAATACATTTTTTCTCTCATAGTTATTGAAGACGTAGATTTAAAAACAAAGATTTTTAGTATGAATTAATATCTTTTACATGAAAATAAGTATATATTGAACAGTAATCAAACAATTTTACTAATCCTATAGACTTTCTTTGAAATTATTTAGACAATGATGCATGTTTGTTTGTTTCTTTAACAATCCATATGATTGATGTCTGTATTTAAAGATAATTTATCATGACTTCACATTAATGCAATCATTTTTTCTACTTTCTTTAAATTGATATGTGGATGTGAGAATAACTGGAAATGATTGATCTACAAAATAAAAGGGAATGTAATGTTACATGTACTTTTTTAAAAAGAATTATATTATTCTTTATAAGAAATGATTTATCATGGACTATTTCATGTGGAGAAATGCAAATTTAAATCACACATGGAATACATTAATCCCAATGCTGTACAATATTTTGTTTTAATTATACCTTGTTTGTATTTTTTTTTTATTTTTTTAATGCGTATTTCAGTTGTTTGAATTGAACATTTTATTATTGCAATTATTGATTGAAACAATATATAATACTTATTTTCCAACATCTTTTCTTTTAAACTAATGAAAATAAGTCTTGAATTTGAAAATGTTCCAAAAAAGGATTCTACCTTAATAAATAATGTTTATTAATATAGTATAACAGTCTCTTACATAACTCTTGTAAATTATTGCCTCTCATTTCTTTTCTTGATATTCATGATATTGAATGAACTGAATATAATTATTGTTTCTGTCATTACACTGATTGCACTTCCTAATTCTATATAGTTTGTTGTTATAATATAGTTTGTAATATTGTTTTTGAGACTCATCATTGAATAAACATGAAACTTGACATGATGTAGTTTCACTTTGGTTCAATATTTTCTTTTTTTTTTTTTTTTTTTCCTGATTAAATTCTTGAATGTAATTTTATGCATATAATTTTAAAACTTTATTGTTTAGATTCTAGAAAAAAAAACATATCAAACAATGCAAATAGCTTTTACATAAAAACAAATAATGGAACAATTCAATAGAACAAAAGAGATGTACTGAGTTTATCAATCAATTATTCTTATGATCAATATATTTACTAATATCATTCACAAATAAACTCATTTTAACTTTCTGTCAACACATGTGCTGAGAAATTTTAATTTTCTAATATTCCATTTCTATAATTCAAAAATTATTTTACACAAATATGTCATTTTTAGGAGAAACATTTGATATAAAACATTTATTATAAGTGATATTTTCAAAGAAACAGGCCAATTTACGATTTAACTGGTATAAAATTCATTCAAGTGTGTCAGATCTCTCCTCACACATTCGGTATCTAATGATGATAACATGTGGTGATTACTATGATGATGGTGGTGATGATTGCATGTGCTTGTTGTTGAATAGAAATGGTGAAAACATTGTGGTAGTAGTGATATTTATTATCAAGATTAATTTAAGTTACAGGGCAGATCATTAATCACTACCAACAGTTTCAGTAATAAATACCATCTGAAACTTTCAGTACTGGAACTATCCCTCCATGTTCTCATTTGTGACTTTTATTACAATACATGATAGGATCTATCAGTGCCAGTTGAATTTAGTGCTAATAATTGCAAATGTATTAAATTTCTTGAATGACAGCTTGAATCCACTAGATAGCACAAAAGGTAATGACTACATGAAAAAAAGGTGTATACTACTCTCTGGCTTTCTCACACAGTGCATATGGTGGCCATACCCTCTCAGTATGCTTTGCCATACTGTGCACACGGAGCTGGATTCAATTTCCAATTGAGGGATTTTGCTGATTGTGCTGGACAAATATAATGACTATTGAGGAGTTTTTACAGTATATTTAATCATAGCAGAACTCATTTCTATAAGAAGTGATACAGTAATGGGAAATACAAAATGAAATCCTGATCACATGATGTCCCTAAAAATATCAGATATTTTATTCATTAATGATTCAGGGCACGTCACTGCTGTCGTTGGTCCCATAAGTGTAGTGTATTTTTCTCCTCGAGAGGTGGCGGTGATCTTCCCCCTCAAATAGCTTAATGCGTGCAGCCAAATAGTGAATAAATAAATCAGTCACACCAGTGCGGTAGAATTATGGGCCGTAAATGGTGATGGCACGTGGCGCAATTTTAGCCAACTGCAGTGAAATAGTTAAATTGTGCAAAGCAAATTTCTTAAAGCAGAGATTTGAAGCTTTAATCTTATCTTACTTAATAGTAGATTGAATAAAAATTTACAGAGGAATGGACATTTAAAAAATGTCTATTTCTATGGTTTTAACATAAAATTGGCCATATTTGGGCTAATGTAGCACACTGAATTAAACAAATAATGTTTGATGATTATAAAATTGTTGTGGGGTAACATAACACCACCTCAGCCAAAAATCTGTTGATAAACATACCATTAAATAATATTTATTCGTTATTTTCTAAAAAGTAGCCAAAAAGGGCAGAAAATGGGGTGTTTATGGGATTTGTGGCACCCTTCAACCCTTTTAAAAAATGTTTATTGGTGCGAATGTTGTTCTTGCATTGAAAACTAACTTTTTCCATAAAGTCTTTGACTTCTGTTTTTTTTTTTTTCTTTCTTTCTTTTTCTTTTTTTTTTATACAGTTTTTTTTCTTTTTTAATTTTTCAAATGAATCTTTTTCTTTAACCAATCCAAACCTTATTTAAAATTAGTCAAATTAGGTTTTCTCTCTTAAAATACAATTTAAATATAAGGTGAAAGAAAAATTGAAAGCTTTGAGCATGATACTTTTGTACGAACTTTTATTACGATAATTTGATATTACCACTGTACTCGGCGTTGCTACACATTGCCGCGATATGGTAGTTTGAGAAGTTATTTCAAGAATTTCATTTTTGATGGCATCATAAATGGAAGAGAGATAATAAAAGGAAGCTTTATTTACTTGAAGTTAATGTTACAATGTCTCCTCGTTCAATAAAATTTTAGGGGAGAGAGGACTAAAGTGGACATTTTCCATTAAGAATGCTATAACTTAAAGTATTTTTTAAATTTAAAGTACATTCTGTGTCTGCTGCGTGCCTTAGTATTTAATCTTTACTTTTCTATACAAGCAGTTTTAATATTTTCCACCTAAATACATTTTAAATACACTTTTGTAAACATATACGTTTGTCCACTCTAGCCCCCCTGCCCCCTTGAAAATAATGTGGGCAACGCATGGATCTAATGTGGATTGGAGATCCAGTTATAAGATTGTATTCTTTTGGCCCATTTCTGATTTAGAATTGTAGCTCCACCTGGTGTTGCACGTTCTACTTGTGAGACTCCACTATATATCATTGTATATGTACCTGTATTCATTGTTCCCTTTAGTTTCTTCTTTGTTTCTGAGATCAATAATATATCGATGTTCTTTTCTCTTCGTAAAGTTGCTAATTCTTCTTCTTTACCGTTAAAATATCTAACATTCCACCCACATATTTGTAGTTGTTCTGCTAATCCATATTCTTAACCGTTTTCTCGCTTATTTGTTGTCATATGGTGAGTCCGGCTGTGGTTCTGGAGGAATTTAGTAATTGATTTACCTGATATGACTACTAACCCATATGCAGGTTAGGGCTGCTACCTCAAAGTCTCTGGTTGGGCTTGATTTATCTTCGGGGGGTTCCTTCCTCTAGGGAGAGAAAAACGGACTCCCATCCTGGTCAAACCCATCAATGTGGGTGAAAATGAAAGGCTGAAGAGGAAAGTAAAGAAGATAAGTGAAGAGGAACAGGAAAAGAATGAAAGTGAAGAAAGTGTAGAAAAGTAAAGATAGAAAAATGAATGACACCTAGCGCTCGTAACCTAATAGCGTTGGTTTTGAAGATATAGCAAGGGGCCAGGGGAGACCTATTAGGGAGTGTAACATAAGCAAGTGGAAGCAATGTTACACTAGCTTGGTGAGCCTTTAGCGTTATCCGAGGGGCACCATGAGGAGGTGGTTCACCGAAGCAGTCATAGATATCTAAAACATGAAAACAAGACTGCCTTCCCCCTGAAGATCTACTGCCCCCTGAAGAGCCACTGAAGATGTACTGGTCAAACTTGGTAGACTTAAAGACGCCAACATCTAAGAAATAATTTTGACAGATTATGAGAGTTACCTATAGAATAACTACCTTTGTCCACAGTAGACCCCCTCTCCACTCCACTCAACTATATTAAAATCGGTAAGAAAATATATATTATGTGATGGTCCCTTCACCACAATTACCATAAATTTGAATTTGATGAACATGAAAGGAGTAGAAATCTTGGTAGAGAGAAACGTTGATTCGTGATCGCATGTGAAGAAAACAATTGCAACATTCTGGTAAGATGGGGATTTATTCAATCCTCAAAAGAATAGAAAACAAATGAAATTATAACACTTGACATATACTGAATCAGTCGATTCAACTACCTTTTGAAAATAATTCAATTAAAAACGGTTTTCTAGACTTCTAAAATCATCCCATATCCCATATGCAAATTCGTTTAGCAATACCTCTTACTTCGAATTTAAACTAAAATGTTTTAAATTTAACTGTCAATAAATTATTTACGATACATATTCCCCTTGTTCATCATGAAGTTCAATAAATTTTCCATCCAAAAAATCCTAATTTTATTTTTACAAAGAAATTTTCTCAATTTGGAAGCAGAACATTAAACATTGCTAAAATCCAACCATTGATTTTATTTTCTCTTGGTTCGTAGCTTTGAATTAGGAAAGTACATTCAATTGCAACAAATACGTTGTAAGTAATTTCCCCTCCCAGTTCTCGTTACTAACTTAGCGATATCTCGATCGTGGCACTCATATCTAACTCGCTCGTGGCACATAGCTAGCCTTTCACCACCGAGGTCCGGGTTCGATTTCCGTCGAATCTCATGTGAAATTTGTTCCAACAAAACGAGTTTAGCCGCTTCACAAGGGCTAGTCCAACCACTGTGGTGTCCTAAACACTACCTCTTTCCTAATTTCTTCCCAATTCTGACTGCTGGGTAGTGACGCAGGGGCGCGCAGGGGCGCGCGAATTAAGACGCGCGTACGCGGAGATGCTATCTGGCGGTCCTCTTTGACAACTGACAAGACGAGACATAAAGATACAGCGTCCTCTGGAAGACAGATATTAATGAAGGATTACTCCCCAACGCTCGACCAAGGGCGAAGAGACGCGTTGCGTTGATAAATAGGATTAAGGCGCAACGAAATTTTAAAAAAAAAATGTTTCACAGTAACTCTCTATAAACGGCCAGAACAAAACCTTGTAACACTTAACCTCCGCCGTCTTCACGCGCCGGCCACCGAAACCGCTGAGGACTTTCGCGCGCGCCGCCTTCAATTCCAGGCCACCACGAATCCTGTTGCTTGGCTCCCGCTCGGTCTCCCGTCTTCGTCCTCGTCCAGTCGTCTTCTTACCACGTCTTCTGGTCTCCTTCCGCTCCGCCTCGTCCACCGCACTGGCACTTCTGGTGCGCTTTCATCACGATTTAGGCTTTCGTGAATTTGAATATAGTTCACGCGGTTATAAATTGAAATGCACGTCGTTCACAAGAGCAATTGTTTCATCAAAAGTTCTCTTCTCACACGAATAACTGGATCATAATTGCCTTGCTAACTGTTCTCGTATTTCACTTTGAGAAACCCGGAATTCTTCAACGTATTATGAATTTTTTTACAGTTCATTCAAACCAATGCATATTAAAATACTGCTTTCTCTAACCATCTAATCTACTATACGACGAATACTTTTATTAACTACGAATCATTCGCACGTTCTTTCTACAGAACCTAATCATAAGTCTGGTCCTTTATGTCTGGATCAGCAACATTTCCACACCGCTGTCGAGATAAGATGGAGCCTTTTTCGTACTGTCCTCTGATCATTCTTTCCTCTCCTACTTTCTCCTCGCTGACGTAAGGGCTACCTCTCTCCCTTCGGTCAGTCGACAAAACCGTCTAGGACGCGCCCCACTTTGCGCGGCAGTTCAAGTAGGTTCGCACATGCGTTTGCTCTCCAGACCCCCATGTAGCGGTGCTGTCTTAATATATGAGTGAGAGAAGACGGTCGTCTTTGTAAGGGAAGCTCATCCAATGTGTACGGGGACAGACATGTGTGACGGAAGTTTGGGAGATATCCTGGAGCGGAACGTGTTGCAGACAAAACTAGAGACGTGTGTGAGGTTATCGGACGTGTGTGACTACTGTAGCGTCGTGGATACTAACTCATTTCAACAAGCGGCCGCGTGTCGTAGACGAAACGTTTAGGCGTCCACGTGCTAGCCTTTGTTATAGAGAGAGTGGATGTGACGTTGGGGGAAAAGCCAGGAAGAGGCGTGGAAGGGGTGCGGGCTACCTGCGCCGGGCGCGACGACGCTCCGATCTCTTTCGCTTCGAGTCTTCGAGGAGTGCGCATCTGGCGAGGAGCCGGTCGGCGAATGCCTGGTTGGGTGTAGGCCGCGAGCGTGGCGGATAGAGCCGGCAATGTGTTTGCCGTAAAGACAGGGAGACTCAAGGACGAGTCCGTAAGTAGGATGCGGCGCTTCACGCTATCGAATGTAAGTGATATTCGAGGATCTTTTTAAGTTAATTTAATTGTGTAAATAATGTTGTTTCGGTGGTGGAACTTAGTCAATAAAGGAGATAATAAAATATCTCACTGTGAGATCGATAATAAAATATACACACTGTTAACCCACTCTCGTCTGTGTATTATTGCAACCGCATGACGCCACACTACAGACACGCCGAAAACTGAACTGTGGCCGCGAAACTGAACTCGCTAATTTCGGTAGTTCGTAGCACCGCATGACTGCGAACGGACTGCGCCGGTGTGAGCCCACGGGAAACACGTCGAGGGAGGCGGAGTAGGGACCTCGGGCGCGGCGCCGAGACCTCCACTGATTCGCCGACGGCCGGTAACGTCTCAACGACTTCAGCTGAGAGCGACCTCGACCCCATGCACTGCCTCCCGACCGACACGTGGCTTGACAACAGCATCTCAACATCTGTGTAATTTTGCGGCGTCCGCGCGCCTAGCGGACTGTATTCATTAGCCAATAAATGGGCTCGAACTGCGTCACATGAAGTCATTTCAGAACCAGGTAAGCCCCTTTGTATTTCCATAGCCAAGCGACCCTGGAAATAAACCCGCCCCGATTTGAGCTTGTCTCAAATCCCAGTGTGGGGTGCGTCCACTGGCTGAAGCTGTCCGGTCAATCGACGATCGCGCAGGAGGTACTCATAGGAAGGTCGCCGAAAGCGGCGGTCAAGAAGCCACCGGTCTGACAGGTGTCGGCGGTCACTATGTGCGTGTGTGTGTGCGTGTGTGTGTGTGTATATATATATATATATATATATATATATATATATATATATATATATATATGTATATGGGGGGGTCTTGATAGGGAGAAGCTTTGGATGAAGATTGCATGTGAAGTAAACGATAGCATAATTCTGGTAAAATTAGAATTTATTTAATCATCCATTGACAAGCAAAGATAACATAATACATTCGTTTAATCAACCCCGTTTCTATGACATTCAGAAAATCTTTCCGTGAACATTTTTTTCAATAACTCATGAAATGGAATCCCATATGCAAATTTTTCTAGTAGTGTTTTTACTCTGAATTAAATTGCGATTTTGCAGATTGAACTTCATTGACTTTCTTAAATGCCGAATTTACAAAACATGCCCTTTAAATCGTAAATCAGTTTATTGAATTCCCTATCCAAAAGAACGCAATTGCACTTGACAAAACCTTTTCAATTTAAAACACAAAATTATACATTCTTAAGAATTTGACTTCTCATTTTTCTTTTTCATATTTCGTTAATTTGATTATAAAAGGCTTGTTTAATTACACTAAACACGTCTCAAGTTTATTCCCTTTTCAATTCTGTGTTTTGAACTTGGCGAAATAGAAATTCGCTTTACCGTTTTTCACTGGGCGCCCAGAAACAAAATCTCGCCATACTTATGGTTCTGTAGTCTTCTGAGGTCGACCTTCGTTCGCTAGCAAAGGTTGCCCTTCCTCGAATGCACCGCTGCCGCGAGCGCTAGGTCAGTGTCCGACCTCGGGACTCCACGGATTCTCTTGCGTCGTCTCTCGGCACGTAATCGCACCGCCTTTCCTCTCCCGTCTTCCTACGGTCGCCCCATCGCATCCGTTCACCAGGTCTTCGTAGTAACGACACTCACTCCTAAGCGCTTTTATATCACGAGTTAGCATTCGTGAACAATTCTGGTTACAGTTCGTCGGCTTATGAAATGAAACTATCGCAGATCACAAGAAAAGCTGTTTTCGCCGTTCTGATTTGGGTGGTAATTCAAATGGCTTTCACACGTAGTCGCTCTCAGGACCTATATACATCGGTGTATATAGGTGTGTGTGTGTGTGTGTGTGTGTGTGTGTGTGTGTGGTGGTGTGTGTGTGTATACACACACACACTCACACATTCTTATAATGTGCTGCAAAAAATATAATATATGTCGTATAATGTGCTGTAAAAAATGCGAGCAGTTGCAAATAATACGAGAAAGTATGTACTATAGTTGCACCACTATTTACTTTTGATCATGAAACGAATTTTTCTGAGAATTTGTTTGCGAACTAGGATACTTATATTTTTCAATCACTGGGATTTAAAAAAAACTGTTTGTTTTAAATAGAAATGCAACATTTTGAGACAAATCTCCATGAAGGTTGGTAAAATTTTTGAAAGAAGAATATTTTGACCAGTGCCGCCGTTAGGCATGGGCAGACCGGTCGATTGCCAGGGGCCCTGCAAGTCAAGAGGCCTAATGATGGGAGTGATAAAAAAATTATTTAAAAATTGAAAAAAGTTAGAACTCGGGAAAATTGTCATCGTAATTTTATAAGTCGGGCGGAAGAGTAGTCTGATATTTCATAAAATTTTCCATTAATTTTTACCTTGAAGCGTTTATAGTCATTACTTATAAGGTGTGTGTAAAAGAAACCTCAATAAAATGAATCAAATGATGCTAACATTAAAATATGTTCTATTGAAGTTCGTATTTATTATTTCTTGTATTTAACAAGTAATTTTATTAAACAGTAACTAAACACAACATTTTAAGCGTTTTAAAATCACCACGGGAATTGAGATATTTTGTCACTAAAAAATGTTACTTTTCACTAAAACTTTTTCAACTTTAAATATAATTTTTATTATTTGTTGAAATAAAATAACTCATATTGTTTCTTGATACAACTTTCACGTTTTTAATTTTTTCGGGAGGGGGGGTGTTTCAGCATTGCCAAGGGGTAAAAAATTTCTAGCTCCGGCACTGATTTTGACTGCATATTTAAGGAAACTTTCCGGGTAGGTAAATCAATGTGCACGATATCAACTACAACAGCATCCGTAGAAAGAAGTTTTCCTGATTTAAAAATAATGTATAATTATAAAAGATAAACACAAGAAGAAGAGCGATTGTGCAGTTTCTCTCTTGTATTATATGAGAAATAACTCTTGGAATCCATAGGAGAGAAAGAAGATTTCTACAATAGACATTCAAAAATTTGCCACTACGACAGGAAGCCTCGACTCTATATAATTTTTCTGTATTTTTTTCTTTCTCGCACTTCCCTCGTAAAAAGAGAAAGTATTGTAAAAGTGTGTCGGAAAACGGTAAATTCTCGGCAGAAAAACTCTTATTGCACGGCCCAGGAAACGAAAAAGCTCTTGTTCGCATATACTACAGAAAATTGCTTCCTCTTACCGGCAAAGGTAGCCCAGGGCATCAACTGATGTCACTGCAGTGTCTCTGACTGGGAATTCCTAGGATTCGAGTCCCGATGGTGTAAAGATTGTGATGGTGTAAGGATGGTGAAGCTAGAGTTGAAACTCTAGCTTCATTGCTAGGTCGAATTCAGCCGCTGTCTGGAGGAAGATTCTAGCGGCTTGCTGCTCTGATCGGTAGTTTTCCGTGGTTTATCCGATCAACACCAGGCGAATGCCGTAGCATTACCCTAACAAACGGGCCACGGACAGCGTGCGATGTTTCCTTCCTATTCCTTGTCCTATCCTCACCCCCTACTCACACACACTTACATTCACATACACTACACTACCACTCATGTGAGGAGACCAGTCGCGAGCTTAAAGCTTGTCCCGGCTGGGGCGGTGCCACATTGGTGGGAGATACCTGGTTCGAGAAAATCCCCGCAAACTGACGTAGGTCGGCGCCGTATCTCGCCATTCAACGGGAAAAGATCACCGCCACCTCTCGCGATGAAATCATACACAACACTTACGTGAATAATGAACTTAACAGTAAGCGCGTCCAGAAACAAATCAGTCAATCAACTTCCTCTAGCACACATGTTGTGTAGTCACACTCTATGTTTTGCGGGTCCTAGATACCGCAAAAAAAGATTAAAAAACCGTCCTATTGATCGTCTGTCTGTGGTCAACGTTAGCGCCTACATCGTTCAGCCGCCTTTCATCAAAATTGCTATTTGTTAATCATTTAAACTGGTTTTTTTTTGGAGGTACTTTATTTGAAGACTCAATTTTTTATTATTCTTTGACTTCAGATGCTTAAAATGCTTAAGAGAATAGTGCAAATTTAATTTTCGTCGAAATCCCTGGTTTATTTGCAAATCCAAAAGGTCATTTTTTTTCGGCATCTTCCTACAATTACAATACGGAAGATAGAGATTCTTTCACTACTGAAATTTGTGCTTCAGAGACATTCAAATAACGTCATATATAATTTTTTCGAAATTATAGGTATTTTCTCGTAAATATGCGTTAAATATTGGCAATTTTTCAAAAAATTTACATAAAAAAACAGTTCATAATTTTTCTTTAAATTTTCTCCTCACTGTTAAAAAGGGTAAAATTCACTTTTCCCCATGGCCGCAGTTTTAATTTTTTTTACGTAAAAAAATTAAGTAGAGCACTATACACTTAGATGAAAGTATTTTAATAAAAAGAATTGATACAATGATAATTAATGTTACATATTTTTAACTTTTTAGTAGATATTTCTGTATATTTTAATACATATTTAAGTACATATTTTTCCAATTTTCAGTACATAATTATCCAGACCCTAGTAATGTTTACAAGTCTATGGAAGTAATATTTCAGTTCTACTATTAAGTTACCGAAAGTTAAGAAAACGTCTAGAAAATGTACTTTCAGTGGCGATAGATGGCAGCTGGCCAGAGAATGGAGGAAGACCTTAAAACCAGTCTACGCCAAGGAAACTAGGAAAATTTGCTACGAGATAGTCTGTGCCTTTCTTTAGCACCTCTAGTTACTTTCTTGTATACATACGTATATACGGGAGTAATATACGTAGTATAGAGAAAGTTATGTAATGCTGCGGAAAATCGATTTCAACGGAAATACACATTTTGGGGTCCCCTTATACCGAAAAAGATTTTTTTTTCAAAACGTCTGTCGGTCCGTTTGTCCGTCTGTCCGTTTGTCCGTCTGTCTGTCCGTCTGTCGTACATGAACAAACCTAGCTCCTAAGCCACACGTACGATCTTTTCAAAGTTGAAAAATCCCCTGTCCATCTGGCTCTAGCTGAAGCTTTGAAATTTTGAAAAACATTCTTTAAAATTGGGGGGTCCTTTACATGAAGCCCCCTGGACATTTTCAAAATCTCCAAATTTTGCTCTTTAAATTTCTTGTAAGAACAGAGTAAAAGACATTAATAAAAGTGGCATAATTCCGATTTCCACGGTTAACTCTGGAGTTTCGAAAGTTGCAAAAGACTGAAATTTTTCCGGCGTCTTCCTACAACTATAAAATTGAAGATAGATATTTTTCCTACAAATGAAATTTGTTGTCTATAAGTATCTCTTTCATTAAGGTCTTGATTCTTTCGAAAATTTTACTAGTGTTCGTGCATTAATGCATGTAATACGCAATTTTAAAAAATAACAAAAGCATGATTTTCTCATAAACGGCTCCGAACTTTTTCTTTAAACTTTTGGTAGGGATAGCACCAAATGCCTCTATTCGCTGACATAAACATCATATTTCTCTATTCTTTGTTGTTTTTTTTTAAATTACAAAAATATAATTTTTTTGACTTGTCTCTCATGTCGGTAATATTTTCTTAGAGGCAATTTCTTTACAGTATTATATTTATGAGTACATGTGCTTTAAATAATGTCAAATAAAGTTTCTCAAAAACTCAACAGTTTTCTGAAAAAATGAGCTGTAAATTCCGAAACGCTCAAACTCAATTTTCTCAAAAATGACTTCAAATTTTTCTTCAATTTTTTCCAATGGATAGTGCTAGATTGCACTGTTTAATATGACGTTAAGTTCATTTTGCCAGTATTCTTTTGTTTTTTTCAAAAATTACACAAATGTAATTTTTTTAAATATCTCTCACGCTATTAATATGCACATTTCCATCGATTTGTATACATTTTTGCATTTGTTAGTGAAAGTACTTCAAAGAATTTAAATTAAGTTTTTCGAAACTCAATAGATTCCTGTTTGATAAGGAGCTTCAAATTTCGCGTTTACAGTAATGCATAATCATTTTGTTAAAAACAGCTTCAAATTTTTCAATGAAAATTGCTATTTAGAACGACGTTACCGCCTTCTTTAATACTCTTAAAATACAATTTAGGTTCTACTATTTGGAAACCGAAAAGTTGCGAAAATGCGAAAATTAAAAAAAAAAAAAAAAAAATCTCTGTGCCGCAGGAAGCACGCAAGAAGGAAGGACAAGACTGTACAGTACCAGTACATGCCAAGGAAATTTGAAAACTTTACAGCGAGAAAGTCTGTGCTATTCTGAAGCTAGTTTACCCAAGTTTACTCTTCAATTACGATTTTCAACATAAAAAATGTTTATCCCCGGGGGCAGATATGCATATCTTCTTTCCCTACCCCCTTTTCTGCCACAAATTCGCTGTTTTCCTGTGCACGATTACATAACTGTCTCATCCTACGAAGTAAGTGCGAGGTAGTAAAAAATTGTGGTCATTTTTGAGAAAATTTTGAAAATGTCCCAGAGGCTGCATGTAAAGTACCCTAAAAAATTAATGAATATTATTCAAAATCACAGAGTGAGTGAGGTCATATCAACCGGGGAGTATTCAGTTTTCTTTCAACTTTCTCATACATTACTCCAAAGAAATAGGACTAGTTGTTAGTTTAAGATTAGTTACATATTAAGTACCCCCAGCATAATATATCTTTACCCAATATAAAGTAATAATTTATCTAAATACTTACATATACAAGAAAATAAAAGGATTAGTGCTGGTCCCATTTCGGCGAACTTTATATATTTTCGAAACTTACAAAAAATTAACATCGCAAAAGTACAATATTGATTTTTTTTCTAGGTCTTTATCCAGCCAAAAGTCGGTTACCCTTTACGTCCGAATGGGACGCATATTCGACCACACACTAGACAAACACACTTGCGGGCTCCTCTGATCTGGGGTCAGCAGAACGCGAGGCCCTCCGCGACTACACATACAAAGTCAAGGGACAAACAACCATGCCCAAGGCGGGACTCAAACCCGCAACCCTTCGGACCGAAGCGCTGAGTCGATACTTGCTCTTAGCCACCTCGGCCATCCAGGTCGGAACAATATTGGTAATAGAGATCTTGTCTTAAATGAAATCTGTTCTAAATCTAGTGTTGCTACAACAGCACACATTTTCTTGCATTGTTCCTAAATTTCCCATATTTGAATTATCAGAGAGCTCATCGAAAATGAGACCTGTACCATCCTTTTCAGCACTCCTGTTCTACTCTTAGAAAAAAATGGAGTGATTTTTGAGAAAAAATTGATTTAAAAAATGTAATTTTTAAAATGTAATTTCACGGAATTTTTTAATAAAAAATCTTTATCTTCAATTTTGTAGTTTTGAAATGTTAAAATTTTGCAATTTTCTAAAATACAGAATTCAAGGGAAGTGACACTACCGCCACTATAGTCCTTTGATACATATGAGGAGAAAATTTAAAAAAAACTTTGGAGCCCTTTTTGAGAAAAAAATTGTTTGAAAAAAAATTTAATTGCCTATGTTTCACGCAAAATTACACAAAAATTACTCATCTTTTTGATAAATTATACATGACCTTATTTCAAGATCTGTCTTTAAAGAATCGATTTCATTAAGGATAAAAATTTCTATCATCAATACTGTAGTTGTAGGAAGACATGAAAATAATTGAACTATATTACAATATTATTATATTGTAATATTATATTATTATATTACAATCATCAACAAAAAGTTTCTTGAAATTTGACCAATCTGGCTTTCTTAAACATTTTACTCATAAACCAAGTACGTTTGTAGAAATCACAACAAAGGGTGAACCTGAATGTGATGAGGTTGAATACCACACAAGTTAAGGAATATATGAATTGTCTTATACCTGCTTCTGCAGGCTAATTGTTGTATTATAAAAGTCTAAAGATATAATACATTGCTATTATAATCATTAAATAAACTTTTAATTTATAAATTGATATCACATGTTTTTATTTAGATTCTATAAGTTCACATCTGAGAAATAGAATGAAAAGTGTATAATATTAACCTTCCTTGTTTTGCAAATTTTGATTCAATTTTTTTTTTTAATTATTACAATTTAATTTAAAACTTTATGGTACTTATTAAATTAAATGGTTTTTATATTTTGTTAAAAGGAATTATATAATAAATAATTTGCCCTATTTATAATAACATTGTGTTGAGCTTTCTCGTGTTGCATTTTTGCTTCTGAAGGTGAATTGTTGTAATGTAAAAGTTAGCTGTAGAACATTGCTAAAGTCTAAAGATGTAATACATTGCTGTTATATGATTAAATAAATTTTTAAATTGTAATTTGATGTCATGTGTTTTTATTTAAATTTTATATGTTCACATTTATATAATAGAATGAAAAATGTATTATATTAAACCTTCATTGTTTTGCAACTTTGAATTCAATGATCTATAATCAAAAATTTTATTATTATTTCTGTTATTTTAATTTTTATTGTTATTATTTGAATTTAAAACCATAAAGTAAGTACTTATTAAATATGAAATTTCATATTTTTTATATTTCATTAAAGGCATTATATTACAAATAATGTGTTTCATTTATAATTTATATTAACATTGAATAATCATATGTGTGTGTGTGTGCAAGCATGTGCATGTGTCTGCAATTTTCCCCGCCCCTTCAATTCATCTCTGAATCCCCCCCTGTATGAAGTAACATTTAGAACTTGTACCAGAATGGGTCAATTTGGTAATATTGTTTCTGAAACCATTCACATTTTCATATAAGCATTTGAGTTGCACTGGTATGTGTATAGTGTTTTTATGTGTTTTGATTTCTCGGTTATTATATTCTAAACTAAATATTGTTCTTATATTATCACAGGATCAATTACCCTAGTAAATTCATCATTGACTGTCACAAAGAACTAGCATCTGATAACTTTTATACCATGATGTAAGAACTACATGTCTCTGTCACTGATGCTGAATTTCTTCTCCCCACACATTTCTTAGACCGTCTTGGGCACTGAAAATGTATTATATTTTTGGAGTAATCCTCCATTAATTTTTTGTCTGTTGTCATGGCAAGTCACAGTCACTCAATGCCTTTTATCCCTTTGGCCAGGGGTTGGTGCTGTTAGAAACCGGGGTTCTCAGATGGTCACCTAGGTATTCTTTAAATGACCTTGACATTTGTAAAAACATTACATTCTTTTGGTAAATGCAATTATTATTAATTAACTTGGTAATTTTAAAATATATATAGGGAATAAGCCTGCTACTTAATTAACACATTTCTTGATAAATAAAACAAATGTTCAAAACTTTGACATTCTCATACCGTTTTATTTCACATTTGAATTTTTAAATAGCCCTAAGTGGACACACTGGGAGGTAAATCTCCTCTGTCACATTCATTTTATAGGCTAAAGTATTATAAGAAAACCAGAAATTTGCACTCTGTAAATTAAATTTGCAGTGCTCCTCTACAGTTGTTTTTATTTGCAAATTCAGTAATGTCCTAATTATTTTCTTAGGTGCTTGAGAATCAAGACCGGGGTGCATTACACTTCAATGTGCCTTTTGGGTGTGCGATTAAGGTTCTAAACTCGTTGTGCATTTTCACAGTAATTTTACTCTATGTAGACGACTTTTTGTTTTTAACTTCATAAGAATCATTCAAAGTAATGAAAAGATGCATTTGTTTCAAGAACCTGCATCTAAGCTCAATGAAAATTAATTACGAATTAGTAGAATAAGACGGGATAAAATGAAAATAGAGAAAAGGTTTGAAAAAATAAATATAAAGTAGAAGAAGAGAAATAAAAAATACTTAAATGCAAAAAAAAATTGGCTATAAAAGTTGTTGGTTCTTTTTTTACATTGCAATCATTCTTTCGAGAAAAAAAGGGTTCCAATAAATTGTCAGGTTGCATGTAATATAACTGGGAACAATATGAGTTTATTTCTATTTTTAATTGACAAAACAAAGTTCCATCTTCCAAAGGCTGTTAATTAACATTTCATAATTTTTTAAGTTTTTGAGTTTATATTTTTAATTTTCCTGTTTTATAAATTAAAGAAAAAGTTTCCTTGACACATGTGTTAGTTCTATAATTAATGAATATTTGGAAAAAACTCAAACAGATTATGAATTTTTGGTTCACATTATTATAGAATTAAATATGCTAAAAAAGAGCAGGTAGTAAAGGAGTGTGACACACACAAGTGCGAGGTTTGAGTGATACAATTGACCTTGACCAGAGACTATGCAAAATGTTTCCATTTTCTGATAATTACATTTCTTGAAATTCCCTTGTAATTACAGTATTAATTTTTTTTAATCAGTCTCTACAAAATTTTTAGACTAATTAATAGAATTCTTAATAACTCTCATAATTTAAAATTGAATATCCCTTGAATTGGCAAGCTCAGCAATTTTGTGTGCCTCAGGCTATAGTGCAATCAGATTGATAATGTGAAACAGACCTCAAACAGATATTTAGAAAAGAAAAGAGAAAAAAAGAACTGCATACCGTAAGTTAAATAAAAAATACAGTAAATCAATGTGAGTTAAATAAAAATTGAATTAATATGATCTGATACTTCATTCTCATTAATAAATCTTACATTTTAAGTTAGCACAACAATGCTTTTTTTAACACAAGAAAATAATATTTGTATATAAGAACGAGAATTGGCGAAGTAGGCCCAAAGGAAGTACCAATAAATTATAGACCTACTTCTTAAGTAAATTCAAGTCATTGATATAATGCTGTATTTTGTTCTTTATTATCTTTCAAATAATATAACTTAATCCAATCTCTAAGAATCATTAAAAATTATTAACAGGGGTAACCTACTTATAACGGAAGGTGGAGGATGGAAGATCGTTTTGGGGTGCTCTCGTAATACAAATATAGAATATTTATGACACGAGGTGGGTAAATATTATTTTTATCAAAAGCATGGATTTCCGCCAACTCCACCAATTTGAGCATCTCTTACATCGCCTGAAGGGAAGGGGAAGGAAACACACACACACACACAGCCTGAGAAGAGGGACCGGGGAGACGACTCAATGACAGATCAGGCCAGACCGGGCCAGACTCAGTCTGGTATGGAGAATGGGGATATGACGATGGAATCAGATGCAAAATGAATGTAGCACAATTTCTGCAAGACCTTTGCATCACTGTAAGATGCAAATTTTCTTCCGCACGTAGCAGGAATCAAATTGCTAACAAATGCATAAATTTTATCGTGGTAACGCCTGGTTTAACAATATCCCTTCGATAAAATTGAAAATCACATTCTGGGAGGAACGTCCGTTCACAAGGCGACTCATTCATAATTACATGAAAAGGGCAATTTTGCTAAGAATTTGGAACGATTATTCTGGCCTTCCTGTTAAAATTAATGTAGGTAGGCGGTGCTAGACTTGGGTCAACTCGCAAAAGTAAATGCTACGGAATGCCTATAATTAGTATTTCTCCGAAAAGTTGCAGGGTCAGGATACGATGTTGCACAAATTATGTACACATTGCTCATGAGTAACAGTGCTTTGCGAAGCTAATATAATCGTTTAACCCTTGAAATCACTTTGTGACTCACACGTCACATGTCTTTGGGTCATAGATCTTAATTCTCGCACTTGCCACTTGTATTCGTTTCATTTACCACTTCACTTGAATAAACTAATTTCATTTAAAACGATATGTATTGATTTGATTAAAATCCTGTTGTTTTTTACGTGTCTTTAAAGTGCGAATAGCTGATCTCATTAGTATATATGTTTACTTTCGTTGCTTACTGGATATGTTTATTCTCGTCACCACGCAGGGAGTCGTCGACTAGTTTTATTCGATGGCTGTGAGGAAAATGGCGGTTGGGGGCATTGGTTTGTAGTTATAAGGGATGCATTTATTATCTTTACACTTCATCCTCTATTCGTGAGTAGTCTTTCGTTGCCCACATTGTGTAATAAAGTGTCAGTGGTCTGTGAGGAAGGGATATGGAATAGTGTAAGAGGACACGAGACCGGTGAGATAATCCAGACCTGCATATACTTTTCGAACTTAACGAAGAAGTTGCAGGAACGTCATACCGTCGCCGAATGAGATTCATCTTGTTCAACAGTCGAAAATGAGCATCCTATGTTGTTGAGGAATATTGTTACTGTATCTGTAGGGCAATAGCTTGTTTCCGCCATCTATACGCAAGGTAAGGTTCAAATAAATTGAATGATTATCGTATTGTCATAATCCTAGGACACGCATTTTTAGTGAATTATTCTTCAACATTTGGGCTTAGAAGGCGTGGCATGATACTTAATTGATTTCACTCGTCAAAGTAACTGTAGTTTTAATGAGATAAATGATCTGCTTTGCCACTCTCCGACTTGTCATGCCTTGCAAAGTGGTTGCCAAGGTAAGGTTTTGAGAACGATCATGATTTCTTATTCTCATTTCCGATTTCATATTTATATTATTCATTGTTAAGTAGTAACGATTTTTTGATGTGACATTCGCAGTTTAAAATGATTATGTAATTATGATATGTAGTAGTCTGTGTTGTGTCAACTATAGTCGATCATAGATGTACTTTATAAACCTCCTTATTATTTTCGAATCGATTATTTACTTTATTCTACTGGTCATGATGTAAGACATGGGGCAGGTCATTTAGCCAGTTCTTATAAAACCTACTGATACGGAGATGATTTGTAGTTTGACATTTACTTATCATAGGTTATGTCCCCAAAGCATGGGGAGTTAATTTTTGAAATCTCAGAAAATTATTCTAACAATTAGGGAATTAGAAACTTCTACTGATGGTCAATATTGCTATTAATTGGAATATGATCATTTATGCAATTCAATTTCGATTTGTCTATGGTGTTTAATGCTCAAATGTTAATAATAAACTTGATAATAATTGGATAAGAATGTACATTCTGTTTTTAGATTTCTCGAAGTGAATTCTAGAAAGTGAAGTATTTGCTTACTACATGAGCTTGTCATTGTAAATTCAAGGATTCATGGGTGTGTCTGAAATGGTATACTCTTCATAGCTATTTAAACTCCATTCTAATGAAGAATGCAAAGAAAGAAAAAAAAAAGATTTATTTAGTATTTAGGTTATGAACGTCGGTTTTTCAAGATGAATGTTCAAGACAGCATTCACCTTACCATGGTAGCTCACAAGAGTTACTTGTAGGGGGGTATACTTAGAAGAATTGATGAAAAGAATACTCAAGTTTTGTCTTTTTGTTAAAATCAATTGGTCTGCTAATTAAAACATAAAGATGAATCGCTAATTTTTCTCCTTTCTCTGTTTCAAGAATTTATTTAGATTATTTGAACTACCAATGGAATCTAATTGTATAGGTTTTGTTTGTGATGAAATATATTTGTCATAAAAGCTTTTAGTCATTACTTAATGCATGCGTATTACGTACTTCAAATGGTGATAACTTAATTTATAAAGTGCATTACCATATGAATCTTGTGTAATTGGGGTAATTATAATTAAACAGCACAGATAAAAATGCAAATAACTAATGATTTTTACTTTGCTTGATATTTCTCAAAAATGAATATAATCTCTCTCCTTTTTACCGATTTGATTGGTAATTTTACTCTTGAGGGCCACATTTTTTATTTGGGTAATGTAACAGATAATGAAGGTATTACAAGATTTACGTGTTTGCTTCTTACTCGATACTTTTATATGCATGTTAGGACATGTTGAATGTAGATTGAAAGTAATGGAACGTATTGTTTCAGGAAAAATCTTTGGATTCAGCTGTCATGAGTCCGTTTTATTGTTACATGTAATCCCCCCCCAAAAAAATTTTTAAGAGATATGTACTGAAATGAAACATTCTATTTTCACAATATTAATTGCAAGTCAGTTGAACTTTTGTCTTTTATTCAAACACTATTTTGAAGAAAATGCTAATTTCCATCGTATAGAATGATGCATTATAGAACTTGTATATAAATTGTAAGATTCGCTTTGAGTTTGTCTATGATGTAAAGTTTGCAATGTACACTGAAAGCTGGAATTTAAAACAAAAGCATAGTGAACAGAATTCTGACAATAAAAAAGTCTTGACAATTGTTTATGTGGTTCAAATGCTTGGAAAGGAAAATTTCATGTATTCGTTTAATGCCAGCATGTTGGCTTCAATTCTGAAATTAATAAAAAGTGTATGTGGGTATTAGTGTTATAACGTCACATTGGAACGTGGCCTGAGAGTCTTTGTCGTAACTGCTAGATTCTGATGTAAATAGAATATTATCGTATGCACATGTGCTTAAAAAAAGTTTGCAATCAATAAGATCTTAAGAGTGTAAAATTTTCAAAATCGAAGGTGGATGTATGTAATTATGTTCACTTAGCACATTCACAGATGGTTTTGCAAAGTTAGATGCAGTTCATATACAATGAAGAAGACATGTGCTTTACTGGGAATCTCCACTTTACATGTTATTTACTTCCCTGAAAAATCATGTTTGAATATTTAGCGCATGGGGAAATGTTGAACGATATTCTTTGACAGCTGAGAGTGCTCAGGGCAACATCTGTTGCCACTGCAGTGTCTCTCACTAGGAGGTCGTAGGGTTCAAGTCCTGACAGTGGCTGTTTTTTGTCACTAGTTAGGTCAGATTCAACCAGTCTAGAGGAGAATTCTAGTGTCTGGCTGCTCAGATTGGTTGTTCTGTTTTCTCCAATCAACACCAGGCAAATGCTGGAATAGTACCTTAAATGGGCCACAGACCACACAAGATCTTTCCTTCATCGTTGCATGTACTGCAAGACTACCCAGGAGGCAGGTTGGGAGCTTAGAGCCTGTTCAAAGTAGGGTGATGTCCTGTTGGCAGGGATACCTAGAGTGAAAACTGCACAAGCCAATGTGTAGGTCGGCACTGGATTTCATGTTCTAGTTCTAGGGAGGACCACCCCTGAGATGTAGTATGAGACTACAGTTAATGCACCTTGAAACAAAATAAACAATCTTAGACAGTGAACACTCATTGAGCAGATGGGACATCAGTTTCCAAACATAATGTAAAATTAACCTGAATTTATCACCAATGTCAAAATATTCATTAAAAAGAAATATTATCTTGATTGAACATGATTTTTCCCTGTTGGTTTAAATGAAACCAATCTAGCTTGAGTGGTTTAATGAATTAGATAAGGTATTAATTTATTTCAAGATAGTCAAAGAGGAAAATTAAGTTCCTTGAATTGTACTTTTGTTAATCGTGATGTTATTGTCAGTTAAGGTGTTTTCTTTGTGCTAAAGTGATGTTAATATAATATTTATTAACAAAGCTTTAATGAAGTTTTTAATAAAATCATCAAATGAAGTGAATTTTAATGGGGTCCATATTCAACAAAAATCAAACATTTTTAATACTTAAATAATTTTTTGAGTGGGGGAGTCTGAAGTGTGCTTTCTTTGCCCAAGAGTGGTTTCAGATGATACTGATTCCTGCTTGGGTCCCATTGTTGACTCAGCCCAGTGTTAGTAACCGAGGTCTATCTGAATATACTTTTGAACTTTGATCATGAAAGCCAAGTTGTACAGTAATGGGGTCTAACATTGTGTTTACATATTGGCCAGTAAGAACCACTGTTAGAAAGCAAAGTTTGGCACAGAGCTGTTGTTTCACAGATTGAGTTCTTAAGTGTAAGTGATATAAAGATACTTTGTTTTTCTCAAGCATCATATATGCATCCTATGTTTATGAAAATCTTCTCTTGTATTTTAATTACTATTTACATTTTTATTTAGTGAATGTTTGATTTTTTTATATTTTTCAGTCTGATGTATTACCCAGGGATATAAAATAAACAACTGCAAATGTATATTTTGTAAGTCTGTGGTATATGGCAGTTAAGTTCTTCCATATGAATTGGCAATACTAGTTATTTTGTTTACTTGAAATTTCTTCTTACAACCAAATGGCACACAACCCATTTTATTTATCTTTTATTAGGAGTTGTGAGCAAGAACATGGTAACCTACAGAAGGCTGTTTATGGGCAAATTGTGAACTTACTGCCAATATTAATACCAAAACTTGATGTTTAAGACTTGATTTAAAGATTCACAAGGCATCATTTTCTCCGAAAACCTATTCCAAGATCAAAAATATCTATGTATTACAGATTTGTGGGGCACATTTCAGAACTTACCTAGTCATTCATAAATTGTGGGTTACCATGCTCTTGCCCACAACCCTCCAATTCTTGGCTAATTTTTCCAGGATTTGACTGTACATTGAACTAAAAAGTTTGTACTTTTTACGTATGGTGTTTGGATTATTTGCATAAAAAAATATTCATAAGTTTTGTTCTTTACAGAACTATAAATGCTGAAATTGAATATCTTGTGGTGTCAGTCTTGACTGGCAGTGAATCTACTATGATCAATCGTTCTCTGTGAGAAAATTCATCCAGAAAACTTGGCATCGTTAAGGTAATGACGTGAAGTTTTATTTTACTGAAAAATCACTTGGCTCACTTCCTCAATCATTTTCTGGTGAATGAGGAAATTTTCCTTGATGTCCATTGTCAATTCCAATGAACATTAGCTCCACGAAATTGATCAAAAAGTTTGCCATCAGCATGAAATATATTGGATGTAGGTTAGTTTGCTTATTCCATCGAAGTTAATTAATTCTTGAAGTATGGTGAGCGACAGTGCTGAAGGCTTGCATTTTGTGGCAGTTTAACTTCTAACCTTTAATCTTTCCCTGAAACAATGGAGATCATAGTTTATTTAAAGAAACATGTTGAAGTTACAGATTTTTAGAGACAGGATGTCTGTGCACTATCAAATAGTCAAATATGCATGTTATAGGATGAAACTAAATGAAACAGTACAATTAATTTTTTTCATTATTTTTATGACTAATCGAGTAAGAATTTTTCTAAATTTTCCTCTGTGAAATTCCTTTTGTCAGAAGAAATGCTTTTGAATGCAGAAAATTACGAGATGTAATTGGAGGATACTTTAAAGATGAAAGAGACAATGTTAGGTCAAATTCCGCATTTTCTGATTTTTTTGCAAATAAAAAAAAAAATTTGAATTTAGGGTTTAAATTTTAACACTATATAATTTCTTTTTAGCTGTCACACATCGTCAAAAGAGATTTTAATATCTTCAACAATTTTTAATGACTCCATTAGAGATAATTCTGCTGTTTCTAATTTCTGAATTGTTGTTGGTGTTTTTACAAAATTTGATTTCATACTTATTGAATCTTTCTAAACTGTATTGTTTTTAAATGGTTTTAGAGATCGTTAATACATGATCATATTCCACATCTTATATGCTTACAAATTTGTTATATTGCTTACCCTTGTTGACATAATGACAATGTTTCTTTTACAGTCACTGCGATGCTACTAGTACTTTGAAATGAATTTAAAGACAAAAACAAATATGAAATACACTTAGGTTATACATTTTCTCAGTAACCTTGATTTATTCATTAACCTTGAAGTAAGAGGTAAAATTCTGAAAAACAAGAAAAATATTTAGTAAGGAATATATGTGAATTACTGCATATGATAATATAAAAACAGTACACCAGTTTCTATGAAACAATGTCATGAATCTCAGAAATATCTCTCAAAACTATGAAAAAAATTATTTTAAATCCAGAAAATAATTATTTTCACTTCAATAAAAATTGAAGTTGTTTTTCTTTCTTTTTTTCCCTCATGTTGTTTTTCTTTCTTTTTTCTTCATTTCAGTGAAATTGTTTTGTCAGAGTTTCAGCATGTCAAACTATATAATTTCTGCAGTAGCAATAAACTTGAGCACTGAACAGAACTAGAAACCACACCACCAGTAGGTTTATATATATTTTGTAATTGATCCATTTTTATAGTATACTTCCAGCATATTACAGTAATTGCAATAAATTAAGTTTCCAGCTATCCTTAGCCAATTGCTATCCAATGCATTGCGTGAGAAGTGTTAAATATGAAGCCTTAGAAGAAGCCATTTTACACTTCACTCTTAAAAATCTTGTGAAAGTCCTCCATTGCACCCAAGCAGACTGCGAGTCTGTATTTGTATTTTTCCTTCCCGTTGACAGCCATCAAGTGATATTGAGTTTCAACTTCCCATATCTTCCTTATCCTTTGTGATATTGTTTAGCATTGATGATTCATTTCACAATTGTTGACAGTACAAGTAGTTGCGCTGCAAATCTAGAATATGTACTAGAGGGTCAAAATGTGTAGTATAACAATAAGCAACGAAGACAACTGTGTGTTTCTATGATCTAAGAATCATTTACAAAATACTTATTTTATGTATACAAAAAATATAATTATTAATATACTTTTCAATGAAAATGTAAGTAATGATGATAATATTGGATAATTTATACAAAATATGCATCAGTTTTAATATTAACAAATTATAGAAAAAAAACTATACCAGCCAAACCTGCATCATGTATGAATTTCTCCAAAAAACTACCTAAACCTCCAAACACCATGCAAAAGTATACATTGTTTGCCATGAAACGTATATTTACAGTGTTTGAAAACTCTGAAGCTTAAATAAAAACATGTATTCACTTGGAAATCATGCCTCTACTGATTGCATTAAAACAAATCTCTGTATGTGTTCAGTTAAGTTTGTTCGATATAAATATTTGAAGTTGATAACTCTCTTGTGTGTTAGATTCCCTATATATGATTGCAAAATACTTGGTAGGAAACAGATCTGATAATGTGATTTCACATTCATCCCTTCTTGCTTTCTTACTCTCTATGGTTACTCAATAGGATATTATTTTGATCCATTATGGGTATGACAATCAAGGAAACTTACACTTGTCAACATTAGCTTTTGCAGATTATTTGGGCCATTCATTTCATGATTTTTTTGTCATTTTGTGATATCTAGTGTGACTGATTATTAATGTTTATCTTACATTACACTCTCTGGCATGTTCATTATTTTCTTTTTAAGTAAACTTGTATTTGCTGCCCTGGATTTCAATGTAATGTAATAATGTGATAAATTTTTGTGAACTTTTCTATTTTATCTATAAAAAAAAGGTGTACAAAAATTTTTTTTTGTGTGTTATAACAGGATGGCTGCCTTGAGATCTGGACGAGTGGCTGGGGCAGAGATGTGGCTATTACACTGGTTTTCATGTTGCTCAAGTGAGCAGCCAACATCAGCTCAGCAGGTGAGGAAATATATACTTTCAGCAATAATAAAAAATAGTTAAATTTTGATACTAAAAAGGCAAATTAATAATACAGTACATGGCCCATAAGAGTGGCTATAAATCATCTTCTAAACTTTCTTTCTTACATCCTCAGGTTACGATGGCATTTTTTAAAGTCCCAGAACCGTTTACTGTGGCACTGAGAGCCCCAAAGTTCTTTTGCTGTAGATTTGTTGGCAAACTGTGTTAGCACCAACTCTCATGACTTTTATTTATATTGTCTTTCATTTGCCTTGTTTAGTGTGTAAATGACACATCTCTGTTCAGCTATAGATCGATTATGTGAAACAAGGTGGTCTCAATATGCAAGTGTGTGTATAGATCATACAGGGTCTGTTGCTTATAAGGGTGACAATTAGCAGAAGACCTGCCACAACTTTTTTCTAGTTTTCTAGCATAGCGTTTTTCTTGTTTTGTTGTGATGTTTCCAAACCAAATGTAAAATTGTTTAATGTCATAGTACGTAAATGAAATGAACTAATACCGATGGTTATACATTAAATTGCAATTTATTAAATCGGAAATTGTTTTTTATTATGAGGGGACTTGGAACTCCAGAGAACAGTTAGTATTCCTCAAAGTGAAGTAAACTGTTAAAGTTGCAATTTTCTACCTCTCATCACTTAGGCTTTTATATGTTCAAGTTTATATTATGTGAACTAATTCATTGGATATTTTAACTCATATTAGTAAATAAAGATGAGAGGAATTTTTGAAATAAGTGTGCCTACATCTTTTGTATGAGAATTTTGTAGGACTTAATAAAATAGCCTTCATTTTTTTAGAGGCCTTATTTGAACAAAATTAATTTCAGGTGGGTTCAATTAAAATGTTATTAAATTTTTTAAACATTTATTTGTCATCCCTTTTTTTTTCTGTAAATTGAATTTGCATATAGTTGTATCTCTTTTTTTATGCACATTTGAGGATTTTTGCTTTAATGTGTTAACTTATGGGTTCCACATTTTTATTTACACTAAGCACAATATAAAATATCAAATTCAAGGTGTCCTCTACACAGTTGTTGTGTATTAGTTATTACATGGGCTTTTGCTTTGGGCTACTTTAATTGTTTTTGAAAACAAATAGAAAATTTGACTGTACCCGTTCTTTTAGTGTCCTGATGAAAAGACAAGGAGACAATTTCTTGAACTGAAATTATATATAATAGAGCAATCTGTGGAAGGTTCACTGATAGGTTATAGTTTTTAGTACACAGTCAATTCTGTTTATAGTGAACTTTGCTGTAGTGAACCCTCAGTTATAGTGAACATGCATCACTTGTCCCGTTTCATTTATATTACAAATGAGCATAAGAAGATTGTGAACTTGTTGTGAACCTGGACCTCGGCTATAGTGAATGTAGGAAATAAGAAGATCCAGGAAATTAATTCCCTACTGAAAAAGAATATATCACGTGAGTGCTACAAATTCCACTACTAGGCAGCTTGAAAAAAATATTGTCGGCTAAAGGTCATAAGAAGTCCCCTGAGATGAAGATAGCGGTCCGAGAATGGGCTCAGTTTCACTGCGGAAACAAATACTGTGTCCTGCGTGGGCTACAACTGGCGGCGGTGACACGTGATTGCTTCTTCAGTTTCAATCTTGGTATGACTTGATATTCCAAGGGACAAAGCACATTGAGTTCTATGTAGGTGACAGGAAGTACATGACTGCCACAGCCTGGCAATATCCGCCGTGTCACATGAAAAAGCGATCAGTTTCATTAGCCCCTTGCACAATCCAGATAGGGAAAGCTTCTCATACGTAATTATGCAGTAAAAGGGCCTTCGGAGAGTGTGACGGTATTCCAACAGTGCAGGAGGCATTGAAGGCTGTCAAGACTGCATTACGATACTTAGACACAGAGGCCAATGCAGAATCGAGTATAGAGCACAAACTAGAGAAGGATCTAGAGAAATTACTAATGGAAAAATTACGAGGCAAACAATATAATTTTAGTTGATTTTTCAAATAAAGATATTGAAATTTTAGTTTGTTCTGTTAATATATTTTGCTTTTATCTCTGTATTAATAAAATCAATTGTTATGGAGAAATTCTATTTAATTTTGACATCATCGGATATAGTGAACCAAAAATGTTAGTTCTCCACTATCGCTCCACCTCACAGTTAACTTCCAGTCTTGTCCTTAAAGACCAATTTTTGTAATCATTACCACAATTGTGAATAATTTTTACTTTGTCATATACATACATAGTATAGAGAAAGTTGTGTAAAACTGTGAACAATCGATTTCAAAGGAGATACAAGTTTTGGGACCCCTATACCGAAAAAGTGTTTTTCTAACTGTCCATTTGCCTTTGCCTGTCCCTCTGTCTGTGAATACCACTAGCACCTAAACAATAGGATTTTTTCCAAAATGGATATTCACGGTCAATCTGGCTCAACACGAGGCGCTGCAATTTTGAAAAACTTTCTTCAAAATTTGGGGGCACTTTACATGAAGCCCTGGGGACGTTTTCAAAATTTTCTCAAAAACGGCTCCAAATTTTTCTTTAAATTTCTTGTAACAATAGAGTAAAATACATTTTTAAAGGTGGTATAAGTCCAATTTTCATGCTTACCTTTGAATTTTCAAAAATTTTCAAAATTTTGAATTTCTTTGATGTCTTCCTACAACTACAAAATTAAAGATAGCGATTATTCTTTCAAATTAAATTTGTTGTTCAAATTAGTTTTGTCATTCAAATTAGTTTTGTCATTATCATGTACACTTTTTGAAACTTTTAGTAGTTTTCGCACAATATTGCGTGCATTATTTGCAATTTTTAAAAATTACAAAAATATTATTTTCTCAAACTGCTTCAAATTTTTTCTTTCAACTTTTGGTAGGGATAGTGCTAAGTGCACTCTATGATGACGTAAACACCAAATTGCTCTATTCTTTTCTTTTTTCAAAAGTTACAAAATTTATTTTTTTTTACTTCTCTCGCTTTGTTAATATTTACATTAGTGGTAATTTGTTCACAATATTGTGTTTTGTTAATGTTCATGTGCTTCAAATAAATGTAATATGAAGTTTCCTGAAAACTCAACAGTTTTCAGTTAAAATGACCTCTAAATGCTATTTTTAGAAATGCTCAATGATGCTTTCTCAAAAGGGGCTCTAATTTTTTTCTTCAATTTTTTCCAACAGGTAGTGCTAATTACACCGTTAAAAATTACATAAAGTTAATTTTGGTGTATCCTTTTGTGGTTTCAAAAATTACCCAAATGAATCTTTTTTAAATCTCTCTCATGCTGTTAATATGCACATTTCCAGCAATTTATAAACATTATTGCATTTGTGAGTTAAAGTGCCTCAAATGACTTTAAATGTGGTTTTTCAAAAACTGAAACATTTTCTGTGAAAAAGAGCTTCAAATTTCTCTCTTCAATATCCTTAAAGTAATATTTCGGATACACACACTCACACTCTACACACACTTGCACGCTACACACACTCGTATGCTAGTCTATGCCATTCTCTAGCACCACAAGTTTTCCTCATGCAAATGCTATCAGTCTTCACTGAATTGAACCAAAAAAATTATTGAATATGTGTGGCTAGTTGGTTCTCTTGCATTGTCAAAGTGTGCACAGAAAAAATAGTAATGTAGTACAGTGAAACCCCTATTTTACGTCACTCTAAGGACTGATCAAAAAAAGTGTAAAATCGAGGAAATTATTTTTTTACATAGATTTTTTTCCAAAACACATTCTAATTCTAAAAATAATAAATAATACATTAAAACTTCACTTGTAAAGAAATGAATAGAAACTAGTAGAGCTAAAATAGCATTTACCTTCTTGTCCATACTTTCTCAAAAAATTTCCCGAAAAGTACTCAAATTTTCGAAAAATTGTGGGCTTAGTCGTGGAAAATAACTCAACCAATTCAGAACACTCAGCAAGGTGTACTCTGATTTGTAAATAGCAAAACACAATATTTATATGTATCCACCCTTCCTGAAACTGACACTCACTGCCACCATTTCTTTCAGAATATCCGTCTAAATTAAGAATGTGCAATAATTTTAATATTGAAGTTTTTGTACACAGTAGGACTTCACAAAGTCAAACACAAAATCGAGGAAAATGTAAAATCGCGGAAACATATAATCTGGTAAAATTATACATTACATGTATGGATGTTTTGCTGAGACTACTCATTAATAGCGTAAATTCCAGGAAAACGAAGATCGGGGAATGTAAAATCGAAGTTTCAGTGTAATGAGCATGTGTTTAGGAGCATAGTACATATTATAATTCCTAACCATCCTTAATTTTCAATAGCATACAAAAAGCTTTGGAAGGTTAAGTCTAAGAAAGGGCCAGTTTGACAGGTCAAGAAACAGTCTTGCTAGATGATGGCATTGCAAGAGATTGTGTCGAAGGTATGTTCAAGCAAGCCAATTGCTAAGAAACACATTAACAAAAGTAGTAAATGAACATAACTTGCAGTTATGCTGCCAACAGTAGCAAATCAGTAGCTGTCAAAACAGTCTTTTTCTTAAAATCTCTCTCTAATAAAATAGTTGTTCATTCTCCCCCTCTCGCTCGACATTCACGCTTTGAGCATCTTGTATCATCTTGATACATACCATGTGTTCAGAGAGCTATGTGTATATAGATGATGTGCATATTCAAATTTCATCATGCTTTCAAATTTTCTAATAATTGTGAAAAGAAACCTTTTATGGTGTTAGAGTAACCTGTGTTTGTCGATCATGATTAGACCCCTTCCCAATCACCAATTGAGATAAGTGAGGTGTCATTTGATGTGGCTCATCCTCTTGGTGGGGAACTGATGATGTTTTTGCAGATCCGTTCTGAAGATTCTAAGAAATTTCTATGAAAGTTTGTTTTGAGTGACTTATGGCACCTACTGAGGTGATCAATAGCTCAATTGATTCTCTTAAGGGTGCAAATGGATTGGTTTTGTTGGTAGATCCTTTTTGTATGTTATGAGAAAAAGAAAAAACAAGAAAAACATTTTTTGGATGTGAGAATAACACTATGAAGTAGAGTAAGAATCTGTTGAAACTGGAAGTTGTACAAGCCAGAAACCTACCTTAACCGGAAAATTTATGTGGCCCATGAAGTTAAACGGCATAAAACAGAACCTCTAATGTGGAAATGGAACAGTTTTTCGTGTCCTGCAGGAAAAAAAATCTTTATAACTGAATGCCTGTGAATTTAAAGCAATTGGCAGAGATATGCGAGATATTCTTAATGAAATGAATGCATCTGCAAGCCTATTTTAAATTTTGTATCCCTGTGAGACACGATTTAGTTGTGGCAGGTAGACATTGAAGGAGAGAGGCGCTTCAGCTGTCAGCTTGGAATTTGACCTTGGGATCAAGTGTTTCTTAAGACAGGCCATTGGCGAATCCCCTCTCACCCAGCTGTGAGTGTGGGAAGGTGTACGGGCATAGCTTCACATGTCTCCCTGCTGTGGGTTGAAAATCATAAATCCTCAACTAGATACACATTGCTGAAGGCCATGGGTATCAGAATGTCCTAGTACTGGGTTGTGATGCATTGTGTTGAGAGTTCGAACACGGGCCACTTGGCAGTTAAGGTGGTGTGAATTTTTCAACTCGGAAGCTGTCAATGAACAGTGTTTAATATTCGTTTATTGGTGATTTCTTCCATAAATATATTATATTTATGTGTTTTGATAATTATAATAGTCATATAATTTACTACTTTCAGGGCAGAAATATCAATATCACAAGTGTCATAAAATGGACAACCTTGCATAAAATGGAAACCTTCCTAATCCAGAAATTTTGTGTGTTATGATCTATTTTGGGTTAGACAGATTTTACTGTACTTTGACTCATTTGCAAGACCAATTTCAAGACTATTGTCAAGGCCAATAGCAACTAAAAATTTATGGGAACAAAGTTGTTCATGATATTACCCCTAGAAACAGCACATTCCTGAAACATGAATAAAATGCACATTTTACAAAGTCTCACGTTTGTCCTCACATGTCAACCTTTGAACCTGTCATTCAAAATCACCACTGCCAACTCCATGCCAAAAACGACCGTATTCACAATGAAGTTATGATGACAGTTAATGTAATGCGATGAGTTAATATATGGCCTACAGCCCAGGCGATGAATGACAGTGTCGTTGGAGATCGGCCCCAATGCCGCTAGAATGCACGCATACTATGTGGTGCAGATCTTGAATCACTTGGAAGAAAAAAGTTTATCAGTATTGCTACCCTGTGGGATAATTTTGTTATATGTAACACATTTTAATGCTAATGGATTCCCCTTTTGTAGGTTCATTTCAACTACACAATTATATTCCAATATAAATCTGATAGTAGTTTGTGGAATAGAAACTTGTAAATGTACAAATTTTCCTTAATAAGCCACTTGATAATATAGTTGAAGAACATACTCGAACAAGGTTTCTGGGAGTGTTTGGATTAGGTTCTTGAATACCATATTCTGGAGCGGGCAGTGCTGTATATCCTACAAGAGGACCTGCAATTAGTGTATTTGTAATCTTTTTATTATTTAATTTTAATTCTTAATACTTTCTCATATACTACTCTTGAGGATGAAAAACTATACACTATGTTTACATTTTCTTTATTTAGAACTTCCCTTTAGGCATTTTCAGCATATGAAAATATATTTAAAACCTTTTAAAGGGTCAATGTTGCTACAGTTGGCTAGTAATCCTTTACTTCTAATATGTGAGAATACAAGGCAGTTATGGTCCATAGATAACAAATATGGTACTGTAGAAATGGGGTATAATATATATATAAATAATAATATATGATAATAATAAAAATAATAATAATAAAAAAAATAACCAAGATGACCAACAAAATTCCCAAGCACCATGTAATAATACTATTAGGCGACTTTAACGCACAATTAGGCAAAGAGAAAAAATTCAGAAAAATCACAGGAATCCATACAGCTCATAAGAGAACTAACAAGAATGGAGAAAGATTGATAAGCTTTTAAAAATTTCGACTTTGTAATCATGTCAACGCAATTCGAGAAACCCAAGAAAAAACTATTCAGTTGGATGTCGCCCAACACAATGCTGGGAGAATTCCAGATTGACCATGTGGCCATCTCTAAGAGCAACATAACAGAAATTCTGAATGTGAAAACCAGAAGAGGCTTTTTTGAATCAGATCACCACCTTCTACAGATAAAGACCAGGTTACAACCCAATAGGAGAAAACCAAAATTAAACAAAGTGTTCAGGCCAGACCCCGAATATTTAAAACTCAACAAGGAAATCATCTTACAGGAAATCGCTAAAACAAACACCACAAATTGGACAGAACTAGCGGACGTCCTCAAATCCACAATGAAATTGGGACAACCTCCGAAAAGGAGAAAACACAGGTGGTGGAATGTGACCAAGCAATAGACGAAAGAATCAAAGCCTGGAAAACTTCAATAGTAACCAAACATCGGACAAATGGCAACAATTTCTGAGATCCAAAAACATCAAAAACAATTCGGAGGGAAAAACGTAATTTTGATAAAAGGCAACTAGATGAAATAGAACAAGATTTTAAAAAGAATAACACCAGAAATTTCTATAAAACTTTTAAAGAACATCTCAGAGGATACCAACCGCCTAATCTTTGCTTCAAGAAACCAGATGGCTCACTAGAAACCAACACTGAAGAATAACTGCCAAATCCTCGCTAACTATTTCAACCAACTTCTCAACTCGAAGGTCCCACAGAATATATCTTCTTTGAAACGCCCACACCAATTTCCGACGCTGAACCACCAACCATCAAGGAAATAGTAGAGAATATCAAAGTTCTGAAAAGCAATAGAGCCCAGGAGAAGATGGAATTATTGCAGAACTCTGGAAGCTAAATGATGAAAGATTAACGGGAAAATTCATAGGATCATATTAGACATTTGGGAAACTGAACAGATCCCTTCTGAATGGAAATGCGCAATTATCCATCCACTCCATAAGAAAGGGGACAAAACCGATCCGAATAATTACAGGGGAATCTCACTCTTGCCAGTCACGTATAAAATTCTCTCAAAAGTCCTCTTGAATAGGTTAGAAGAACAAGCTGATAGACAGATAGGAGAATACCAGGCTGGTTTCCAAAGGGATACTCTTGCATAGAACAGATCTGGAATCTGAAAATGATTCTCCAGATGAGAAACACCAGAAACACAGTGGTCACATTTGTGGACTTTAAGAAGGCCTACGACTCCATAGACAGGGAAACACTCTACAATACACTAGAAGAATTCGGTATCGACAGAAAGACAAGAACACTCATCCGCAAACTTTAACTAACACAATTTCCAAAGTTAAATTCATGGGGAAGTTTCAACCATTTGAGATCCAAACTGACTACGAAGGGTGACGGACTTTCGCGTTGCTTTTAATATCCTTCTGAGAAAATTATCAGGACTTGGGAAAAGAAGTTAAAGGTATCCAAATTGGTATAAAAAGGAGAATAGGTTCCATGTGAAATGCTTAGCCTTTGCGGATGACCTCAATTTTCACAAATAATAGAAAAGAGGCACAGACGCCATAGAGAAACTACACGAAATTGCACATAAAACTGGTCTTCAAATTTCAGATGAGAAAACACAATACATAGAAAGAGTGCCACAAGACAAACTGCCTATCGAAACAACCTACGGACAATCATACAAGTGCCGCATTTTAAATATCTAGGAGAAATCATCCAACCATCAGGGATCAACCTAAGGGCCAATGAGGAGAGAATAAGAAAATTGCAGAGAGCATACAAACTCACATGGAACTATTACAACAAAAAGTCCATATCCATTAACGCAAAATTAAGACATTATAACACTGTCGATTTCCTGAGGCACTATATGCTGCTGAAACGACACAAATCGTGGTCAATCAAAATAAAAGAAATAGAGAAACAAGAAAGGAAAATTCTCAGAAAAATTTTTGGACCGGTACAAGAGCAAGGGATTTGGATGAAGAGGCCCACATTAGAAATTTATAAGCACAGTGATAAGATTACGGACACACTCAGAAAAAGAAGAATGCAGTTCTACGGACATATTCATAGGATGAATGAAAACAGAATTTCAAAACGGATTCTCAAGCACACATTAGAATAAATGATGCAGAAAATAGAAAAGAATTCAGAACACCATCAAAAACATACATTTGAAACCGAAACCAAGAAGAGGCCAGGATGTAAATGGACAGCAGAGCGGAAGAAACAACATAGTGAACACATGAAGAAAATATGGGCCCAGAGAAAACACAAACAATCATCATAAAGGAATTCAAGTTCAAACGCTCTCTTTAAATGGGAATAATCGTGAATAATAATAAAAAAAATAATAATAAAATAATAATAAAAATAAAATAATAATAATAAAAATAAAAATAATAATAAAAATAATAATAAAAATAATAATAAAAATAAAAATAAAAATAATAATAAAAATAATAATAATAAAATAATAATAAAAATAAAAATAATAATAAAAAAATAAAAATAATAACAAAATCAAGAGTGAGTGGTTAAAATAAAATGTTTGTAGGTAGTTACCACAATATTCAGGAGAGATTCATTGAAACTTCTGAATTTTTGAAAATAGATAAAAGGTAAAATTTTTTTCGAGTGCGTGAAAGAATTTCCAAAGAACTTTGTAGTCTCATTTGGAGCATTATTGGATGCAAGAAACCAATCCTTGATGTACAATCTATAAGAGGAAGACCTGGAAGATATGCTATCTGTCTTCAAAACAGACTGAAAAGGGCAAGCATTGGAGTCTAATAGTTTCTCACAGCATATGCACAATTCACTGTTAAGGAATTTGCTCCCTGCCAGGGCCTAGAATTAATGTGATTAAAACATTCAATAAAAGTTCATGTGTACAGTTAGTAATTTATAGTTTTCAGCAGTACCTAGTAGATAGTTGAAGATCCTTGTTATTGTAATTCTTTTAAAATTGTTCTTAAATCTTTATTTCTAGACATTGTGAATTTGAAGATGGGACTGCATCAGGCTGTGAAACTATCTATTTGGTATTGGAATTGTTTGGTATTTGGCTTGCCGATAAATTTTTTTTTTTTTTATTGTCTTAATTGTGGGAACTACTTATTTTAGAAACATCAGACAATCACTAGGCTACATTTAGCCGATAGTTATTGTTTAATAATAGAATTATGCTATTCCAATCAGAGTAATGTTTTCCACACTTAGGCCTACGTATTGAAACATGCCCGACGTTGACTGGTGCCAATTTAAAACGAGCCCCGTCTTTCTATTTAAAAACAAGCCCCATTTGGAGGGACATTTTGAAACAATTATTACTGATAAATTTAATTCGGGCGCCAGGGAAAGGTTACTCTTGAAACCTAATGATTCCTACGTAATTTAAATATCTCTCCTTCCAAAATTATGTTGTGCTAGCTTAGTTAATTGGGGTTTGAAGTTCATAATTGTTACTACTTACTCTGCAACCAATTATTCAATCTGCCATCCATACAGAGTGGTGAGGAATCAGAAAATCTTGTTAAAATGCCGGATTGTGTGTAATGAACAATGATAATCAGCTTTCTTTCAACTTAACAAATTAGAATTTATTATAATAATAATCAAAAATGAATCATTCCTTGGTCATGACCAGTTTTCTCTATATTATAGTAGTTATAAAACCTTGTTATTCATTCATGGGTCTTCGCACGCTCTCCACTTCTTTGTTTAATGGCGCCCCATAGAACCTTCTCTGTCGACACAGCAAAAACCTTGCTTCTGAATAAAGTCGTCACCTGATGTCTGTGATCTGGTTCTAATTTCTCCCGGCGATACTATAATAATCCATGACTTCCCTCGCTTGCGTCTCGGGTGTACGTCTAGACACACATTTACTTCCTCCAAGAATGCTCTATATAAGAATATATATATGAAACGATAATTACAACTGTCAATTAGAGTCTTTCCTCAATCTAGTAAAATATATCAAGAGCTGACGCGCTGATCGCCGCGTTGCTCAAGCGAATGAATGTTCTTTTAAAAACTGGGAAGCTTCCGAATTTTATATCTTTTTCTTTTGTCTCTCAAAACAATGCTTATTCCGCCTCTGCTCTGTCATTTCAACCTAATGAAAATGATCCTTAACACCAGTTGTTTATTTGTCACGTGGCGACATCGCGATCATCTATTGACATCCCTTTATTCGATGTCATATAAATGACATTTCCATAATAAAAATGGTTCATTTTGGTATATCACAGTATATATTTTTTGTTTACTTTGGTCATTGCAACTCCACAGTGTAGAGGGAGAGGGGCATTAGGGTTTTATGGTATTTTCAAAATATTTCATGGGTATGCATTTAAAAATGTTGAAGTCTGAAAATAAGGTACACCCATTATGCTTTTGTTTTCACATCTGTTCATAAATTGCATATTTTTTAAGTATATGGCAAAACATTTTTTTGGTCCGTATTAGTAGTCCTTAGCTACAGGCTTTCTTTGATAAAGCCTCCTATTGATGTATTTGTTAATAAATTAGTGTAACTGTTAGCTACAAGTTGTTCTTTGATTTTACTTATTTGTAATTATAGTAGAAGAATGCAAATTCATACTATTTGTACGTTTATTTGCATATTCAGGCTATTTAACAGGTCTTAGCAATTTTTTCTGAAAAACTTCCTGATGGGACATAACTGCGTTATTGGTATGAAGTAATTTAATTCACTATATACTTTGTATGATATAATTTCCTTCACAAATTTTAGTTGTATGGCTCGTATGAGCCCTCTATCATTTTTACCAGTTGCATGTCTTTTGTCTAAGCTTTTAAACATGGTGACTAAACCACAGGAGGATACCCTGTCGTCTCTACCTACCAGTTTCTAAGAACATGACAATTGAAATCAACCCTGTGCAGTTATTGGATAGCAAAACCCCTTTATAAGAGACACTTGGGGAAATGGAATTTTGTCTCTTATAAGTGGGAAATGGGTTTTTGATACATTTAATGAAATGTTACCATATTTTTTATGGATTAGTAAGATTTGTATGTTATTTTAAACTTGAGGAAACATTAATAACTTGAAACCAGAGCCCATTTAGCCAGATCTTTTGAGTTTCAATGTACAACAAAACCTTGTTGTACGATAGAAGAGATAATACCTGATGTTACTATTCTTTCTATATAAAATAACTCAATTTTCTGTTGCCCACCTCCCACGGCGAGGACGTTGGGTTGGATTTTGGGAGGCAAAAGTATGTACAATATTTACAACTAATACTAATATTTACAATTGTGTACAGCTATTTACAAATGCTTAGTAATCTAAACTTATTTTTTTTTTTTAATAGGAAGTTATATCCATCTGCTTCCTATGAGGTCTCATTGCTAATAACTCCCTTTCAGCAAAATTAATAGCAGTCAATGTTGACTGAAGCACCTTTGTTTAATAAATAATTTCTCCCTGACTCCATCATCATAACGGCTTCACTATGTGATGGTAGTGGTGGACTCTCGTGATAGTCTTCCACATCATCACCATCACTCTGGTTGTGCAAAGGTCTGAAATGCACGAAATGCCAGCAGTTGCCACTTCTTCATCTGCAGTAACGTACTCTTCAAATGTAACCCCTGCTTCTAAATCTCCCCACTCTTCCATGGCAATTTCTTCCTCTGGAACAATTCCTGCATTCAGGTTGAATCCAGCCTTCTTAAAACAATTGGAAATGACATCTTCATGCACATCATTCCAAGGCAAGGAAATCCAATGAATGGCTTGGAGGATGTTCACCTTGATGTAGGTATTACATGCATCAAGATTGGTGAGAAGTCTTCTAACCACCATCGTCCTGTACTTGGTTTTAAAATTATTAATAACACCCAAGTCAAGTGGTTGCAGCTCACTGTACAATTGGGGGGGGGGGATATCACGTTAATATTCTTTAGGAAGGAAGTATCAGGAGGATGAGCTGGACACTTATCAATAAAGAGGAGAATTTTTCTCCCAGCACTTCCCATTCGTGCATCAAATGCCTTCAGAAAATTAAGAAAAATTTCTGAGGTCATCCAGGCGTTTTTATACTCACAGGGGAGGTGCTAAATACCTTTGAAACATCGAGGTTTCGCAAACTTCCCTATCACCAGTGACTTCAGTTTCTCTGTACCAAGAGCATTGGAACAAAGGAGAACTGATAATCGTTCTTTACTCTTGGTACCTCCATGGCATTTTTCTCCTCTAAAAGCAAATGTTTTGCAGGGCAACATCGAAAAGAAAAGACCCGTTTCGTCCGCATTAAAAATATCTCTTAGTTCATAATCTTTAATGAGGGAAGGTAAATTGTCCTTCCACTCATCCACTTTTTCCGCACTCACACTCTTGCTTTCCCCACAAATGTTTCTGTACACAATATCATGCCTTTTCTTAAACCTATCAATCCACCCATTCGACGCCGAAAAATCTTCAATGTTCAAGCGCAGAGCAATTTCATGCGCCTTCTCCCGCAAAATGTTCCCATCAACGGGGGCACCTACAGCTCTGCACTGTTGGAACCACTCCAACAGAATCCTCTCCAATTCGTTGAAGGGAGACAAACTAATTTTTTTCGCCGAACCCATCTTCCCGGCGGCATTGAGGATTTCTTCTCTTTTGCATTATCTTTCCAAGGGACGAAACTGGAATTTTCAATCTTTCCGCCACAGCTCTCAGAGATTGCCCCTTACATTTATCAACTTCATTGATAATGTCCAACTTCTCGGCTAGCGATAAAACCTTCCGCTTCGATGCCATAACTCGGCAAACTTTTGCCAACTTCGAAGGCAAAACAAAACAAAAACAGTATAAATTCACTTGCGTAGCACTAACATGCGTATGTAATAATGTACACACGTACTAATGCACTATTACACACTAATAACTGCACTAACTACACTCGAAATTGTGCACGTGGCAAAAAATAGCTCCACTGTACCAAAAATAATACAAATGTACGCACTGCAGCGTCTTCCTTGTTGCCAAGAGACACGAAACTTACAGAATGAGCTTTCCTCGAGAGAAATTTGCAGTCCCCTTACCCCCCTCCAGGTGACGCTGGTGTGCAAAATCCTACTCCAGTCTATTTAAAGCACGTGCCCCAACCCTTACCAAGCTGACGAAATTCCTGAGTCACCTGGAGGAAAATTTCACACTTTGTCTCTTACAAGCGGGAAGGAACGCATAGCGAGGCATAAAATCTTGTCTACAATTGGCGGGAATCTATTATAATGGGGTCTCTTATATGCGGGAAATAAATACATTGTTTATATACAACTGACCTCCGGACCGTGAATTTTGTCTCTTATGTGCGGGATTCTCTTATAACGGGGTCTCTTATATCAAGGTTTTGCTGTAACTTGCTAATTGCATGTGTCAAGTTAGTTTTGAGATTATAGCATGCTAAGCACCGTGCATTTTACATTAGTTTTGATCATCTTTATTGTATATGTGTCAATCTTGAAGTGTACTATGCCTCCATTGAAAAAAGATGTTTCAATATGGATAGTAGACTATTCTCAAATATTTATTTATTGTGGGGAAAACGCCTATGAGTTGAACCTTCTCTTGTTGAGTTAGTGAAAAAAGCATTTTGTGTGTGAAATAATTTCAAATATACCAGCAAATTAAAACCACTATTCATATTGCAGTGTTAAACAGGAAAGGGGAACAATAAATTCTAACAGAGGCAAGTGGCAGTTTCTCGTCTAAAGACAAAGAAGTGATATTTTTGTTTTATTTTATGTTACGTATTTGAAGCATTTCTCTGGATATTTGCTTGCATATTACAGCCTTTCTGTATTGCATGTAATGTGATCTCAAATAACATCATTGAGCAGAAAGCTTAACTGTCCTATTAACAAAGCCCAAAATTACACCTATCTCTTGGATGGGATGTTAAGATAATTCATTTAACGATGACCTGTTGCTACATTTTTACTCTACCAATTGGCAATGATATATTCATTTTGATTCTTAACAGTAAGATCTAAATAAAGAACATTCAATTTCACTCGTAAACTATATTCAGATCATAGGAGTTGAAAGTTTTAAAGTTTCTCGTACATCGTTCTCATAGTGATAATATTGTAATAGAATGTGTATAGATCTGCAGTTGGATTTTAGATAAAATTATGCTATCTAGCTTTCTCATTACAATCTCAGAAAAATAGATTTCCAATTGGAATTCCTTCTATTTGCCAATAAATTCAATTCGGAAATTGAATATGTAAATAAATTAATAAAATAAAATGTGTAATAAAATATTTTTGATAGCTATTACTATTTCATTATTTGGTTTATTAAGTTTATTTGTTTTTTGTGAATGACATCTTATTCCTTCTAAAATGAGGTAATGTGGGATACTCAAGATGATTTGTGTTCTATCTAAGGAAGCTATGAAATGTGTTGGAGGAATAGTAAAATCTTTGAAGTGTTGCTTTAATTCATTACTATTCTTAATAATATTCTGGTCATCTTATTCGAAGATTGGTTTCAGCAAGTCCTTCAGAAATTGACATAATTTTTGTTGTGGAACATTATTATGGAAAATAAGGCCTCGTGGGTTAACCCTCCTTGTGATACCCTGGGCATGTGGCGGTTATCCTGTTGGTGGGATATATTGTATGACCAGAGTATCAACAAGATATCTAAGATTTTTCCACCTGTTTGTGATATCATGTAAACTTTTAATGAATTAAGATTATTTTTAATTAGGTGGTTCATATTTGGTTATATCTGAAAATTGAACATTGTTCTTGATAATATATTCAGTACTCTTGCTTGCTTCATATTTACCACAGGTTTTGATACAGATTTATATACATTAAAGCACACATTTTTGTACAAAATTGATCACAAATATATCAGTAGGAGGCTAAATCAAAGAATAATTTTGCCAGATATTGCAAAAATATGTAAGTTTCAAGAGCGAGAAAGTGCCTGACATTAATGGAATCAATAGGAAACTTTTTAAATATTCATCAAAAGAAATGAAAGAAATATTTCTGTATCTTTTAATTGTATGTTTGATTTCATATAAGTACCAGAACAATGGAAAGTGGTAATAACCCCCATTTTTAAGAAAGGCTGATGAGATCGCTGCAAGTACAAGGGAATCAGCCTTTAAACACAGCCTACAAAATATAACATAACACAAAAGGTGAAAGTCTTTAATGAAACTATGAGAGAAGAACTGTGTGGCTTCAGGAGATGGTGATCATGTGCAGATTGCATCCTTGTAATGGAACAACTGATACAGAAGCATAGGGAATACAATCTCCCTACCTGCATTCTCTTGGTAGATTTCTTAAAAGCTTTTGACTTTAGTCTCCTGGAAGGTGTGAGAAATTCTTAAGATACAGGAAATTCCAAAATACACATAAAGGCTTGTACAGTGATACTAAAATATATATTGACATTGGAACAAGAATTGACAGAAAACAAGCAATAATAGGGTAAAACAAGATGCCCACAGTCCATTTTGCCTGCTCTTCCTATTTTATACATTGCCAATGTCATAAATGAATGGCAGAGATCAAAAGAAAGTGTGTTGAGAATCACTGGAACGGGTTAAGAACAATTTTATTTGCTGACAATTAGGTTATTACAAAGTAGTATATTACAGAATTATGATTTAGAGATATCAATTCAGAAATCTAAAGTAATGGCTTTTGTGGGCGAACATCATACAATAGCGAACAAATTAATCCGAGCACACGCTCTCCTTAAGAACATTTTATTTTCCCACTGGAAATCATACCAAACGTAAACTCTTCATGTACTAATAATGTATATACCCTCCTTTATTGTTAATAAGTTCATTTGTCTTAGGCATTTACTGTATTAAAGTTAAACACCATTTTTGATTTATTTTTTTGTCATGAAGCCAGACACTAACAGGGTGACTTAAGGTTTATTTTTGTGTCATATTTCATTTTTCCAGGTATATTTTCCACTATAGGCCATAGATTTTTGATTGAATTTAGATCAGGAGAATTTCCTGGCCACTGGAACTCTGGGGTGTTGTTCTTTTTGAAAAATAAAGCTTTCTTTGGTGTGTGACACAGTGCGTATTTAAAATATTTTAATGACTGTTGGAAGATCAACGCCTTGTTCTTTCTAATATTTTAATGTATTGTTCAGTTTTCATCACTCACCACCAATAATTGAGATGAAGATAGTGCAACAATGAGTCGTTTGAATTTCACAAGAAGACACCAGTCTTCTACCAAAACAGTCTTGCCAAATAATGAAAAAATTACGATAATTCTGTCCGTTTAGATTAATTTGTTTGTTACTGTATGAGGTGCAAAACAGTTGTAGCAAATACCATACTGGAACAAGAATAAAAATATAACTACCTTTGACAGAGAATCTCTTATTGCAATATGAATGATATTAAAAAAATGTCTATAAATTTTAGGCAATAAATGGAACAATACAAATAAATCTAACAGTGTAAGGAAGGACACAAATGAAATTTTACATGGTGATAATGCTTCCTGTTCTTGAATGTGATTGCAAAAATTCAAGCGTGAACCCATCAGATAGGAGGAGCACTGAAATGAAATTTATGAGATCTCTTGCAGGATATATGCTTCTAGACCATGTAAGCAATGAAGACAACAGAAACCAATTGAAATATTCAACCTCAAAATGAGAATTCAAGAGTGAAAAAACTGTTTCCATCATATCCAATGAATGACTAGTAAATATTAGGAACTCGAGATCCAGGGAAGCCCAAAGGAGTTGTGTTCTTGGTGATGGAACAGGCCAGTTGACTTCGACCGTGGTGGTGGTGGTGGTGGTAATTCTTCCATTGTGAATCACCCATTTTTTAATGGCTCTGGTGACTACTGCAATACTATCTGCTAATAACATGTTACAGGTTTTTAGTGCTTGTTATTTTGCCTACTAGAAACACAGCATCTGAGTAAACATATGCTAAATTGTTTCAGAATTGCGTTTTCTGTCAAAGATTTAGCTTTATCCCCTGCATCAGAATTTGAAGATGACTTAAACAGAACATCTTTTATGTGATCCAAGTTCTTGCTGTAATATTTTACTGCCTTCAGCGAAGTACCCTGCCTTGTGCTTACTGGCTTAAGGGGGTTAAGAAAATAAAATTTCTGGAAAATGTCCTTTTCTCAAAACATTCGTTAAAATTATACTCTAGAAAACAATGTTTTGGCAGATTGCAAAATGTTTGCCAAAATTTAATGTGCTCTATAGTGACTATTTATAGCAAATTTAATGTAGTTTATTTTTATTTATGAACTTTTCCATGAAAGTCAGTAGCTTTCAAATGGAGGGAAAAAACAAACAAAAACAACAACAACAACAACCTGAAAAGAGCTAAAGCTCAGATTTAGCGCTTCAAAAAACAGAATGATAGAAAAAAAACTTATCTATTTTTTCTTGGATTAGACTCTTTTCTTTCGACTAAATGAGTGGACTAATAAAATACATTACTTGTCACAACTTCACAAACAATAGCAACAACAAAAACACACAAAACACTTCCTTTTGATGTGTGGAGTGCTGAAATGGTAGCAACTGACAACTTAGTTACCCTTGTGAGAATTTCCTAGCGAGGAATGGCAGATATGCCAAAAAATAGTTTCCAATGCGAATGCGAATTTGACCAGCTATGACTTCTTTTTACAACCGTAGCATGTTGTTTCTTTGACACCTCAAGAAATGTGTTAAAAACACTTACCAGCTTATAAATTTATTAAAGCATAAATGGTGCTATAAATCACACATACGATACACTTTCATTCAGAATACGTTAGTGGTTACCACTTATAGTTATCTTATAAATGAAGCCTCTGAAATAATAATATTGAAAATTAATGAGAGGTACAACACACTTTCCTCCACATGCATTGTCAGCATTGGATGTATCTGCATTTTCTTGAACTTGCTCTTCTTGAACCTGCTTTCTTGAACTCCTTATCTTCAAAAGTGATAAGATTGGTAAATTTTGATTAACTCAAAAAGTCCCCTGACAATTTCCCATTGCTCCTTTCTGTGAAGTTTCCATGTTGTTTATAAGTGTTGCGATTTAGGAGTACGTATCTGGTACTTGCCTCCTCCTTAAAGCGAGAATGTATGGATTTACAATGGGAATTTTTCTCCTTATTTGTGTTTAAATTACTTTAAAATAAGGTCTGGTATTGTACATGGATTTATCACATTAACTTGGGAAATTTATCTCCCTTTTGTTAGCACCTCTGACCTAATGATTCTCTCTCATCTGAAGAAAAAAGTTCTATTTAAGTCGCTTATTCTGAGAGTTCAGGTGTGTCATTTCAGGTGGGAAAAGAAAGGGCAGGTGGTGAATGCCACAGTCGTCTTCCCACGTACATAAACAAATGTTTCTAATGTCATTCAGATGAGAAAAGCTTAGTTTCTGCACAGCAGTTCCTTGACCATTTCTTTTACTCTATAATGACCAGAAGGTTGTGATTGTATTGAATTGATGTTTCAAATGTTGATTCTGAAATTGTTTGTAATTATTGATTCAGTAGATTAACATAGAATTTGTCAAGGCCAGCATTTGTTAAGACAAGCATAAATTACCAGTCTTTTGCAATCACACAACAATGAAAACAGAGCGAAATTCCCACTTCTCAATTTATTGGAGCCGAATATATTTGTATGTTGTATAAAATCTGAAATCTTTAATTGTCCAAATTTAAAAAGCACAATAATTCACAGTTCAAATACATAAAAATATTAAGGCTTAAATTACCCATTTACAAGACTGTACAGATTGGTGAAGAGTGAAATGTGTCTGGATTTGAATAAATAAAGTTCGGCCAGATGCATTGTTAATGCAAAATTGTGAATATTTATTAATTGTAAAGTAAATAAATATAAGTAATTTGCTGTTTTATTAGAATTGATGTACTTATTGGATGTTTAGCCTGTAGATCATAATTTGCTTTAATGTAATATTTTCAATAAATGTTTTAATACTCCACAAATTCATCAGAGAAAGATAGAAAGAATATTCTAAATAACTGTAAAAAGTGAGGGAAATTTGTTCCAGGAAAAGGGTCCACGCTGTTGTTATACACCTTTCATGTATTATTTGATTTGTATGTTGCAGAGGAAACAACGACAAGTTCGTGGTCGGATAGATCGTTCGATGATCGGAGAACCAACAAACTTCCAGCATACAGGCCATATTGGCTCTGGAGAAGTAGGAGGTGCCCGATTGCAAGCTGTGCAGCAGCAAATGGCTTCAAAAGGAGGATACCAGCATTGTCAAAGCCTTGCAGGCTCTGTACCCACTCCAGGACATGGTCTCAAGGTGAATTGACTATGGTCAGGCGACAAACTTGAGGTCATTAGAAACTATCATAAATTTTATCTGATTCACTTCATGGGCTTGTATTTGTGTTTATTTTTTTGTCTCCCTTGTCTCTCTTTCTGAATGACTCGTGTTAGGTTAATCTGTAAATTAATGGTTTCATCGAGACTTACCAATGCTTGCTTGCTTCGCGACAAAGACCTTGGGTAGAGCGGATAAGATGGTGAAAATGACCCCCTGGGGTTAATGCTTTTGTGGAGTGATCATCCCATTCAAATAATAAAGAAAATTTAGTTTATGATTTTCAATTTGACTCTACCAGTACCTTTGACCTGTAAAATTGAAGGAATGGTTTTTTGCTCTTTTTCATTAATTTTTCTTTTTCTTTCTTTCTTTCTTTTTTTTTTCGAAAAGAAAATTATATTATTAATGGTTAAGCATAATTCCACTATTCTTTTATCACTTCAAAGTCTCAGTGGAATTTTTCAGAAGTTTTATAAACCTTCTGACCTTTCAAACTCCATTAGAAAGCTGAAAACGTGTTGAAAAATGCGTGGAAAAAAACTCTGATACTTCAGAAAATTATAACAAACAAAATGTTTGACTTAATAGGGAACAAAGACCAACCAATTTTAAGTTAATTCCTGGAAACCACTCTTTTAATTTTTTGCCTCCAACAGGTCAAAATACTTTAATATCTTTTTCACTACTTCTCATTTACAACATATACACGTTTCAAGAGGACTTATAAGAAGTTTATAACATAATATCTACCATTTTAATAAAGTTTGTTGTATTATGTTGTATCAGGGACCCGCAATAAGAGTTTGTCAAAAAATCATGAGTTTGCACTGCAGCATTACAATACTTTCTCTTTACTGTGTAGGTATATATTAAGTAAGAAAGTAAAAAAATTAAATAATTAAAAGTGGTTGCAATGACATTGACCTCAACTCACATAATTTTAACATTGAATTATTACTCACAAGTTGAATCAAAGTAGTGACAACATTGTAATCTAAACCAGGAGAGGTTCCTAAGTCTTGTGGATTACCATTACCCATTTTTTGTGTGATAGTAATATTTAACAATGTTATGCTGAATAGCACCCTTATGTGATTTCACAATGTGATATCTCAATCCACACTCTGCTTCACAAGTGAAATGTGAACACTGAGAAAAAATTATGAACGAAGATTAGAGGCTTCCCAAATGAATTTAACCCTTTCAGCGCTAATGCCGGATATATCCGGCGCAAGACTTTTGTGCCACCAGTGCTAATGCTGGATATATCCGGCGTGGGTTGGTCGTGCCATGAGCGCTAAACCCGGATATTTCCGGCGCGCAATGTTTCGTCTGCTTTCTGATTTTATTCCTAGGGGGCAGTACAAGCTATTGGCTTGGCACGACATCTACAGCTTCCTAAAAGTACTAAGTAGCTGTAGTATTTTTTTCTGACCAATAGAGGGAGCATAAGGAGTGTTTAAGCCGAATTCATCTGCCCGTCATGCACGGCGCAGGCGGGCGGCCGGCGTTGACTGACAAAGGAGCCGCTCGGTACTTGGACCGCGCGCAGGTCAAAACATGCGAAATTATATGGCTCCAGCACCCTCCACCAAGGAGGGTGCTGGGGCAATAAAAATCTCTGTGCAAAATCTACCCATCCTGGTTTTTGTGCCTCACTTTGTGTTGAGATTTCTTGCTGTGCGTTCACGTTTTTCTGAAGTATTATTACATTTGAGTTGGGCTTTGATTTTCATTGCATTCTCTGGATTTCTGCGACTCCCCTGACACAGCGACATTTTCCGACTATTGTCCCATCAGAAATGCCAAAAAAAAAGAGAGAGCTCAGCAAAGATGTGTCGTTTGTTCTAAGAACAAGCTACGTCGTGAATCCAGCCACATGTGTGCGCAATGTGATATTGGATTATGTGTGCATCCTTGTTGCATGATTTACCATACCAAAAAAACATTAAATCACTTACTGCCTTAAAAAAAATTAATAAAACATAATAATTACAAAATTAAAAAAATATATAAATTTTAAAAAAAAATTCTAAATTCGCCAGTGCCGGTCCAAAGCCCAGATCAAAAAGAAGGATGGGAAATATAAGCAGTTTTCTCCCCGTCCGTGCCTCCTACAAAGGGCATGCGCCCGAAAAGAATGCAGGCCACAGGCGACCCAAGCGGCCCGGGGACGCACTGATGCCACAACAACGTAGCGCTTAAAGGGTGAGCTCTACTGGGTCTAGCCTTGAGGGACAGAGTTTCAAACGAAGGCATAAGGTCAAGGTTAAATATTGACAGTGTAGTAAATGACATTAAAAAATACCAACAGAAATGGTTCTAGCATGTAAACCGGATGGAGCCAAATAGACTACAAAGTTAGCTCTATTATATAAACCTAAGGACTACAGAGATGTAGGATGATGGTAGAATGATGTGGTCAGAGCAGTCTTGAGTCTTGGAACGGACCATTGGCTTCCAATCCGTGTCAAGGGAGAAGAAGAAGAAATGTTTTATCATGTAATAGGGTGACTAATTCTGGAGAAGCTGAAAAAGAGGAAATATACGGGGAAGTGGATTGTCATAAGCAAATAGAGCTTTTGATATGAAACTGTAATTGATTGGAACAAAGAATGATGTTGAATCTTGATGTCAGAAACTAATTTTATAGTCCTAATTAAATTTTGCCTTTTATGTTCATTTTAAAATGCTTTATCACAACACTATACTTGGGTTGTTCTAAACATGGCATCTGAGGGTATTATCTTAAAGATGGAATATGGCACGACTTTTTGCGTCTCTCTGTCCTGCTGCTAGAGTTGCTTCATCTGTAGCATTGCTTGATAAGGTTGTGACCATGTGATATCTTGCGACTGGACCAAGGAAGACACAAAAGAAATCGTGCCATATTCCATCTTGAAGCTAGTATCCTCTGATGCCACATTAAAAAAAAAAAAAAAAGTATAATATGGGATCGTACCATTTTAAGTGGTTCAGTGTTAAATAAATTGGCTGCCTAACAATCTCAGAAAAATGCATATTTTATATATAAATTCCCTTATGTTTTGGTTATTGAAAACAATGTGCATGAGCATCACAAGAAAAGTAACATTAATTTTAACAATGATACATAATGCATTATTTACCATTTGGACTATATAAATGAGTATAAACAACCTGTAACAACTATTGTAATACAGCTTCCGGGTTAATGACCCCCATCTCTATCAGGTTTTTCGTCTAGTTTCCCTGATCCATTGAGCAAATGCTGAGATGGACCCTTGTTTTGCTTCTGGACATAAATGTAACTTCATTTTCTGTGCACGTCTTCTAGAATTCAGTGGGAAATACAATTATTCAAATTATCGTTTCCATGTTGTCGTGGCAGGAAGTAATAAGAGCCAAAATTTATTGCTTATTTATCCTTGAAAATAGATTTTATTACATGGGAGTTTTTTCCTTTTTTTTTTTTTCTTTTTTTTTTTCTTTCTCTTTTTTTTTTCTCCCTTTCAAAATTTAAGTAGTATATGACTTAGTGTAGGGATCACAGAATTTTGAAAATGTGCACACAATCCCTTTTCCCCATAGCACGTCATACGCAGTTTTTTGACTGTTTTTTTTTTTACGAAAAAAGTAAATAAATAAATGTTTTAAGAAAATGTTTTTCCTTTGGGAAATGGCAGCTATTTTTACTGTTGTGTGCCTTTATAGACCTTTACAGTATTGTAAATTACTCAGCCCAAGGTTGTTATAGCTTTTTAAACTAAATTACATTACATTTGATTAACTTAAGCCTGCAAATAAAAATGATATATACCTACCTAATATGTTTTTATCTAGGTAATAGTATTTGCTGCCAAAACTATAGAATGCAAATTAACATATTTCGGTTATCAAAGAATACAACATATACCATACATATTCCATATATATTCAAGGCAGGAATAGTCACATCCTTAATTTTTCCTGTGCATTTCACCCACAATGCACAAGAATGCAGTTCCAATCTATAATTCAAAATCTTTTGAATTTCTATTGTTGAGAAGCACTTTGAATTTCACATCTGTATATGGCTTCTAAACATCTGTATTTGTTGCTAACAGCATGAACACATCTTTCAAAGAAAGATTCTGAAAGTAATTGACAATGCCTGTAGGTACGAATATGTTATTCTATGTTGCAAATACATTCAACAAATAGAATCACACATTCACAATTGTCCTGTAACTTTATTAGAGACATAACGAAGTATATTTTACGTGCCTACGAACATCTGAGGGATGTCTACAGCCTGATAAAGAAGATAAATGCAGAATAACCTATGTATATAGGACATTGCAGTAATATGAAGATGACATTTCTGATAAATCCTTAGGATCGAAAGTGTTAATGCCATTCAAACTTCTAATTAAAAATAAGAACTTGATCTTGACCTTTAAGTTTCAAGTAGCTGAACCCAAGTGAAAATTTCACACTTAGGCACATGAAAGGATACTGTAATACAAATACAAAAATTGTTTGACGTACATACCATTTTTATTTTCTGGTATTCATAGGTGTATACAGGTAATATACGTAGTATAGAGAAAGTTTTGTAATGGTGTGGATATTTGATTTTGAGATTTCAACAGAAATGCACTATTTGAAGTTCCCTGATACCAAAAAAGTGGTTCTTTTCAAAACGTCCGTCTGTCTGGTGCATGTGAGCAACACTAGTGCCTGAACAATTCGTATGATTTTTCCCAAACTGAATAAACCCCTGTCAATCTCAATCTGCCCTGAGTCGAAGCTCTGCAATTTTGAGAAACCTTCATTAATATTTGGGGGTACTTTACATGAAGCCCCCCCTCCCCCCTCCCCCACACACACACACACATTTTCAATTTTTTTTTCAAAAAACCGCTCCTAATTTTTTCTTTAAAATTTCTTGGAAGAATAGAGTAAAATAAACTTATAAAAGTGGCATAGGTCTCATTTCTAGTGTTAACTCTTTAATTTTCAAAAATTGCAAAAGCTTGAATTTTTTTGGTGTCTTCCTACAACTATAAAATTGAAAACACAGATTTTTAGTTCAAATGAATTTGTTGCCCATAAATAGTTCTTTCATTAAGGTCATGTCGACAGTTTTGAAAATTTTAGTTGTTTCCATGCAATAGAACGTGAAATATTAGCAATTTTAAAAAATTACAAAAATAAGATTTACTCAAATGGCTCCAAATTTTTTCTTTAAATTTTTGGTAGTGGTAGTACCAAATGCACCCTATCTGATGACATAACCTCCATATAGTTCTATTTTGTTTTTTTAAAAATTATGAAAATGTAATTTTTTTGACTTGTCTCACGTCGGTAATATTTACATAAGAGGCGATTTCTTCACATTATTAGATTTATGAGTACATGTGCTTTAAACAATGTGAAATAGTTTCTTGAAAATTCAACAGTTTTCTGTAAAAATGAGCTCAAAATTCCTCACTTTCAGAAACGTTCAAACACCATTTTCTCTCAAATGGCTCCAAATTTTTTCTTCAATTTTTCCAATGGATTGTTTAAATGACGTTAAGTTCATATTGGTGAATTCTTTTGTTTGTTCAAAAATTACTCAAATGTATTTTTTTTTTAAATATCTCTCACACCGTTAATATGCACATTTCCATCAATTTGTATAAGTTATTACATTTGTGAGTGGAAGTGCTTCAAATGACTTCAAATAAAGTTTTTTGAAAACCCAATAGATTCCTGTGTAAAAGAGCTTCAAATTTTGCATTGATTGTAATGCTTAATCACCATTTTCTTAAAAATATCTTAAAAAATTTCAATGAAAATTTCTATTTAGGATGAGGTTTTACTCTTCATTAATATTCTTGAAGTCCTATTGCTGTGCTTCTATTAAGAAACTGAAAAGTTGAGAAAATGTCAAGAAAATGTACTTTCGGTGACGGTAGATGGCAGCTGGACAGAGAATAGAGCAAGACCTTAAAGCCAGTCCACACCAAGGAAATTAGAAAAATTTTGTACGAGAAGTCTGTGCCATTCTGTAGCACCCCTAGTTGAATAATAATTTAAAGTTTTAATTAAAGAATTGAGACTGCTGTAACACAATAACGGACTTCTTGTACTATTGTAGCAATTTTTTTTAAATTAATATCAGTGGCTTGCCAACTTGGGTATCATTGGGCTTCTCTCCCCTTCCTGCATGGCCAAGAAATGTATAGTTACCTGTTCTTCAGAAATCAAATATACTGTGTCCAGTACACTTCTGTTTTTGTGTATGTTAAAAAATGACATCACTATGAACTTTTGTAAGAACTAATATTGTACACATGCAGAAATCTTGTATTATCACTATTATTGATCTGCTTTTCTTGTACACAAATGTGAATATGGAGTGGAGTATCTTTCTCTTAAATGCTAAGCTTGGAATGAAATGTCTAAAATTGTCACTTTTGTAGGTTATGGGAAATCAAAGCTGCACAATAGTAGTGCTACAGTGTGTTGTGGGTTTATTTTCACCCTAGTTTATTTTATTTTATTTTTTTAAATTTAATTTTTTTTTCTTCATTTTTTTCAATAGTAATTAATTATCAACTATGGGTGATATACAGGATGAGTTGTGTAACTTTAGCACCTACTGCTGTTTTTGAACAGTTTAAGTTATTGAAATGCAGTTTTCCCGGAAATGCATGAGGGAATGGGGCTAATTAATTCATGTATTCATTTCTATTTTATCATTTGTATTTTTTGAGATATTGAGGCAACTTTGTTTTTTCAGTTGGAACTACATGTTTTTAGTCAATCATGACGAGCGTAAAAAGACAAATCCAATGATATAAATATCTTGGATAAGCATTTGTCGAGTAATTTTTATTTTTTAGCCACTCATATGTAATAGATATTATAATGCTCCAAGTATGTGCTAGTAGGGAGAACACTGAGCAACCTTGGTTGGTGGAGTGTTACATTAAAAATGTATGTTAAACACGAGTGGCAAAAAAATCGAATTTTTTCACAAGAATACTTATATAACATATGACAATACGTATATCATTGGATTCGTCTTTTATTTTCGTCTCATCTCGTCTTTTTTTCGTATTTTCATCTCGTCTTTTATCTTGTCATGATAGACAAAAAAATATGTTTAGTTCCATTTGAATAATCCAAAATTGCCTGAATGTCTCTAAAATACAAGTGATAAAATTGAAACGAAAATGTGTATTAATTAACACCATTCCCTCATGCATTTTCTTGAAAACTGCATTGCAATAACTTCAACTGTTCAAAACTTCCAGAAGGTGTTAAAGTTGTGCAACTCACCCTGAATAACAGTTTGTCATCCTGTTCTGTAGTCCGTACAAATACCTTTATCATGCTTTTTAATAGTGACATAAATCATTGGAAGGCTGTAGTGACTTTAATTTTCTGACAAGTATCTTTCCTCTAAAATATTAGAATTATAATTTTAAATTTCTCCAGTTTTTACATAACTAAACTATATGATTCCGTTAATATTTTCTTTGTAGAATTTAAACGCGTCATGATTTGATTGCTGTAATCTAGCGTTCCTTATGGACCACTTGGTACTACCCCCAGTACAATAGTAGACATTTATTTATTTATTTATTTTATGTCAAAAATGGTTAAAAACTGTGTGATGTGCTATGGGAAGAAGTGAATTCTGTGAACACTTTCAAAATTCTGTGATCCCATGCCTATGCCATATACTAATTGAATTTGGAATGCAGAAAAAACGAGTGCTTTTTGCAAGAATTGTTAACAAAAGAATTCGCTCTGAAGTAATAAAATCTATTTTCAAGGGTAAATCAGAAATAAATTTGGGCTCTTATTCCTCATCCTGTCCTTCATCAAGGAATAGTACTTCCTACTGCAACATGGAGAACTATAATTTGAATAACTATATTTCCCACTGAATTCTAGATGACTTGCACAGATAATGAATTACATTTTTCCTACATGATGCAAAAAACTGCCCTTCATTAATTAGTCCAGAATCTACTTTACAGTAGCAGACCTAGATAAAATTCTTTTTGCTTTTGAATTTGTTCACAGCCCCATCAAACAACGATATTAATTTGTTTAAGAAAATATTAAGCAGACTATAATGTTAATTCATTTGTAATGATATGTACATAATCTTTCAAAATGTTTTAAATTTGTTGTATGTTTCTAAACCTAAGACAGTTTCAATTGTTCAGGCATCTTTCTTGTAAACGTAAATACATAAACTTTATCAATCAATATATCAAAAAAATCTTCCCTTGGTTTTACTACCGTCAGCCTTACAGTTGTCTTTAAACACCCATTACATGTGTGGTGTGTTGTCTGGCATTGAGGTTGCTTCAGACTTCAAACATACCAAACCAAGGCATGCTAACCTGCACATTCTTGACAACTTCCATCACACAATCATAACTAAGAGTTTTGCGTACAGAATTTCCAAAAGATTCTTATAATTAATTCAAGTTTGGCACTATCAATCATTACCTCTGTGTTCTGGGGATATAAACGTGGACATCAGCAATCTCTGTGACAACTTTTCTTTTTGACCTTAACTCACAAATTTTGATCTTCCAATTTTCATTGAAAGGTTTCCTTTTTTAATTCCAGAGTTACATACAAACAAACAAAACATTACAGTTGGAAATTTGGAAAAAAATCCAAAATTCCAATCAATGTTTTTTAGTGGTTATTTAATTATAGTGAACAAATATTGCAATGGGTGAATATAGGACTGTTTTGGAAACTCTATTTTCAGTGACATTTTTGGAAATTTAAAAGTGTTATTAATAGGTCCCAGATGAATGACTATCATTTGTTTTATGTTCTACATATTTGAAATTTGAATGATTCTTTTCTTTTTTAAGGTAATGTAAAGTATTTCAGGCCATTTTGGTCTTGGATCATATTTCTGATTTTTGGCCACATTTTTGTCATATTGTATCTCAATTTGAAGTATTTGCATTCTGTTCTTCTCAAAACTAATATCATGTACATCAAATTCTCAAAATACAACCTATAGAGTGGATATGATATCCCTGTTTTCTGTAGTTAAGGAGCATTAAACTGGGTAGAGTGAGAATAGACAGGAAAATGATACATCTATTTAATTGCAAAGGCAGAGGGAACACTGTTAACGAAAACGATCGATTTCTTTACTGTCATGGTGTCACATTATTAACTATTAAAGGAAAGAACATGAAAGAAAAAAGTGTCTACTTGATCTAGCAATTAAGATAATCATGAGCAAATTAATTACAATAAAATATTTTGTAATTTTTTTTCTAAATTGTTATTTGCATCCTTTTTATAATTTTCAATTTTTTTCAATCCTTTAACAATACTCTAGGAATACTGTAGAAAAATATTTTATTTGGTTATATTTTTGGTAATTTTCTTGTAATCCTAGGTTATAAATGCATGCTTAATTCCAAAATAGTTTAGATTTTAAATATTCAGGGCCTAGTTATGATAACTTTCATGACTTTCAAGAATTTTATGAAAGATGATTTTTTGTTTCAGTGATGTCCTGGGCTTTAGCAATACAACTGAGGGATCAACATACACCAGTGTGTGGTGTTTACCTTAGAAAAACATTAGCAACAATGAACTAAAAACTGTTTCATAATATAATTATGTGCCTGTAGTGGTGCTTGTGTGCTTCTCCTTGGGGATGAAGTTGGAGATCAGAAGTTGCGGATTCTTAGTGCAACCTTTGATCCTTAAGAGGTCCCAGAATATAGAGAGAGCTATGCTGTATCTAATCAAAGCTGAGTTTATCTTGAAGTTTGTGCATTGTAGCATCTCTATTTCCAATTCACACAAGTGCATCTACAAAATTGTTGAAAAATGAAAAGGAATTACTGAAACCTGATGTCAGTTGTGTTACATTCATCTGCCATAGAGCCATGTTTGGCAAGTTGTATTTTTAGTCTTTTTAACTTCTTTCAGTGTTTTTGTGTTCCTCAGTGTACAGAGTTTATTGTTGATATGATTTTTGACAGTTGTGCACATCATTAAGTCTAATAGTGTCAGCATTACTTTTGTATATTTGGAATAAAATTCATGTTGAATGTTTGGAAAACATTTTAACAGATTCAGCAAAATCCCTTTTTTTCTCTTCAGGGAGAAAATTTAACTTAAAATTCATTATATTTGTATACAAAAAAGGAAAGCACAAAACAATTACTTTTTGACTAAAAAATATTTAATCTTTTACCCAAGACTTGCATTTGTTGAAAATAGTTATGATAGGAGAATTTTTTATAAAAGTAAGTTAAAAATTTTCAGATGTATTTGAAAGAATTTATTAACACTTAAAAGAAATTTCCAGTTTTAGTGACACTGTTTTCAGGTTTTGCTGCTTTTGTTGAGTGTGTCAGTATAATCTGGTAAATTTCACTTTTGTTATGTTAACACGTTTTGTAACATGTTTATTTATCGAGCATTTAAATAGTTTTGTGTTCAAACATAGCAAAGGATTTTTCAGTTGTTAATGATGCAAAGTGACTTGTCTTTTATTCAGCATTAACTTACTGATTTTTCATAGAATGAGAACCAAAGGTATTGTAAACCAATGCTTGCAAATGTAGCCATCTCAGTGTAATACTCGTAAATATATTTTCTACAAATGTCTGTGTCATTTGTGTGAAATCCAATTGGTCACATTAACTTGTTTGCTCTGTTATGTTATGTACATATTGTAATGCCATTATCCAAGCATAGTCTTGTATTTATTGTTGGTACAATTGGAAATAGCTATTCTGTAGCATTTTTAAACATGCATTTTCTTCAGTGTGCTTATTAGTATAATTTTGAATTTTAGGTTGTATTTTGTGTTGAGTGTTTAGGGAAAACTGCTTGAATATGGCATATTTGTAAAGAAAATTATGTGCCATCTCATTAATAACATGAGTTAAATGTTTGAGATATGTTCTTGAGCAGAATGCCAAGTAATAGGCAGGGGTCAAACTTACATAGGTCTGAGCAGAGTATACAACTCTGTACGTAGATATCCTCTTGAAGGGGACAGATTATTTATGTATGACACGTTGAAATGTTTGTAAAAAGAATCTCCTCTTAATGTTGCATTCTACATTGATATTCAAATGGTACATTGATCCGTTCCTCATTTCTTGAATTGCTGTGAATTTGTAAAGCTTTCTCAGAATTGTACAAGAGATGTTACCGGTTGCTCTGAAATACCTTTGTGCCTTTACACAAATCTTAATTGTTGTACATCAAGTTATAGCCTACCAGTCTTCATTGTAGTTTTGGAACTTCACTGTCCTGGATGTTAATGTCTCGACAGACCTTTCATACTTAATGTTCTTGTGCACTTTTATTCAATTTGTAGTGTTTGGGACTGTCCTTAGTTGTCATTTCAAAGCAGGACTTGATCTCTGTGCCTTCTGGTAGTTGTAGTGTGGAAAGTTGATGACTAAAATGACACCTCAGCAATTTTTTTTTACTTCATTGTTTCAGCAACTTCTGTGAATTTATGCTTATAAACAATCAATGATGCCATGTATTATGATGGACACTTGTTGGGAAAATAGATGTAAATATTTCACTTATAAAAATGTATTGAAAAATTCTTCTGTATAGATAACTTTTGGAATATCTTCTATGGAAAAAAGCGGTCTTCAAGATGCATTTAATTTGACATTCTCATTAATTTAATTTTATGAATGCGCATTAATATTCCAAATCTGATTTGACAAGTACATTAGTGGATGATCATTAATATTGGGCAATGTATTAATATTCTTTAAGAAAGATTTTTTTCTGTTGAGCCAATGTCATTTCAAACTTGGAGTTATGATAGAGAGGGTAAGACGCATCAAAATGAGTATGATGCAGAATGAATTATTTTTTTTTTTTTGTTTATAATTTGTGGTATTGCTTGGATATTATGATTGTGTCCATGTCAGTTGAATTTATTCTCAGACAAATTTGCAAATATCATTTCAGGAATGAGGTTTTAAGCAAATCCTAGTTTAGTGTAAATGAAACGGAATAGAAACTTCAGTGTTTTTGTTTGGGTGTATCATCACAAAAATTCAGAGATGTTTATGTTAATTTTCCCATAATGCTAAGTAGTTTAACAGCTTTTTATTTTATGAAACCATTTATTGAGCTGAATTTTTTGTAAGTATTCTGAATAAATTATTTATTAAATGTGCAACATCTTACGACATTAGTTTTACGTGGAAGAATGGCAGTGTTGCCTTGTTTGATAAATGACACCAAACCAGAGTATATGTCTAAATGATTTGAACATTTTTGCTTTATTTTATAATTGAGTATTATGTTATTTTAACTTTGATATTTAATTTATCCTCGTATTTTCTTTAAATTTATTATTGTGATTTTTAGATACAAAATATCCTCTTGTTGAATATGCATATTTTGGCCTTTTTTAATAATTACTAAATAATGAAATGACAAGTGGTTAGAATGAAGTGAATTGTACCTAGCTTCCATTGTTCTTAAATAGAGTAATTAATTATCTAAATCATATACTTTAAATCCTGTCTTTTTATTTACCCAAATTCATATTACATCTGGAGGAGTTGGGAAAAAAAAAAAATTATTTGAATGTGTTTAACTTCTGGAGTAAATTTCTTTTGGTATTTTTGTTTAGTACAATTTTCAAAAGGTGTGAAAAGCCTGGTTGACCAGACCAGAGATTGTTTGATCTTAGAATTTTAAAAAAATGGCTCAGGTGTGTTTATTTCTGCTTGAGTTTTTGGTGCTCTCATTATTCAGATCCATTTAGAGTGCAATTACTATATGGAATGATTTGGAATAACTATTTTGACTGCGATATCTTTTTGACTTGAAATCAAAAGACATTTTTATAGTGTTTTTCCATTTATCCCTAACCAAAAAAAAATTAAAAGATTTAAATACAAGATAAATATTATTTGTTTTTTTGTCTTGATGGAATTTCAATACTGCATACGTCCTCACAAGTAAGTTGTACTTACTTTTCATAAATGGAAATGAGGTTTATGCGATTGCAGTATGCTGTAAGCATATTCAAAAATAACTAAACAATTCAGTTGGCCTGGACACATTTATATTGTCTATGAATTATTTTTCATTGTTTCAATTTTTCTTTATTGAATCGATCTGTTTACAATATTAATTTTAATAATATAGTTTGCCTATTTGGCAAAGTTTATTTAAAAATTGTGTTACAGAAACGTTTCTTAATTGTTACATACCTAAGAAATGTCAAGTATTGCTTTGTAATATATACAGATTCCCGTTTGTTTTTCAATTGACAGTGTTAAATTGAAGCCGTGCATTTTTTAAATTTTTGAAATATCAAATAGTGTAATTAACTATTTCTTGAACACCATTGTGACTGTAGAATCTCAGTGTACTAAAATTGCTGAATAATTTTGAATGATGAGTGTTCTTCCTGGAGCAGTCATAAAGTGTCTACATTCATGAAAGAAAAGACAACTCTTTATATAATTAATTATGCTGTGGATGGAATCTCAGGGGAAAATTATAATTTCCAAAATAGTGTAGATTTACTTGTATGAAGTAATTTCTTCACGAATGATTTGTTTTAATTTATTTTTTATGACAGTTATGGGCAATATTTTTTTAATCATTCCAGATAAGGATGAATTGTGTACTGATAATGGTGTTCAAAAGTAGTGATTTACATTGAATATAACGTGTACCTGTAGATATAATATAAAGGAATCAAAGTTAATGAATAGGTTTTCTCTGTTATATTGCTAAAGGTTATTTTGTTAATTTAGCATTTTTGTTTTCTTTTATTTAATTTTTGATGCTCTTGGAAACGACAAATAAATAATAAATATTAATAGAAATAAAAAATATCTTCAGAGAATTTTGAATATATATATTTTAATATATATTTTCTTTTTTTTGAAATTCTATTAATATTGTTACTTCTGTCAAGAAATGCCATAACATAATTTTGACAAATGTAGTAATTATAATTCTTGTTATTGGGCGATTTATATCTCCTCATTCGTAAAACATAGAAATGTGCGCTCTTAAAATTTAGCGTGCTGAGAATCGTACGTTTCACAATTTGTGAAAGTCATATTGACCTGTTGTGCATTTTATCTCAGGAATATGTTAGTTCAGTCATAAGGAAAATAGTATATTGTAATAAGTTATTTAATGTGTACAACTGCGAAAAACATGAACTTCTATTTTATCATGTAATTAGAATGTAGCATTAAGAGGAGTTGAATGTATCTTTGAGGCATTTTTATAAATGAAGAGTTAAGGTTTGGAAGAGAGTATACTAGATCAATGATGAAAGGAAGTTTCAAGTGAATGAAAGAGGATATTGCCACAAAGTCCTGTAGCTGTTTTGTCAGCATTAGAGGTATTATTAATAGAATAGTATGAATGTGACATTATTGTCACATACAACTGTCTCATGGTAAATGAAGCAATTGGGCCATGTATGGTCTTGAGTTATGACAATCTTATTCGTGATTGTGCTTGAATTGGAAACATAGAATATTCAATTTTATAGGGAGGTAGCAATTCAAAATATTTTTTTCAGTAATTTTTGAATGGTGCCACAATTTCCCTTATGTAATACAAAACTTTTTTGATGCAGATTTCAGATTTTAATCTCACTGGTGCTTATATACCATTCATCATACTTACTGTCAATTGTGTTACGTAATTCATTCATACCTAGCACAATTTCTTTGTATATTATTAATGAATAGCAGTGTTGATATTTCTGTAGTAAATAAGAAAAAAGATGGGTTATCAGTGACAAAAAGAATTAAACTTGCACATTAATTTAAACCATAGTGAATGAATAATTTTGCTAAATGAATGTGTTTGCGTGTTACATTATAAGTAAAATATTAATTTATTAATGTATAAAGCAAAACAAGTACTTCATTGTGTGGAATGAAATTAATCTTGCATATTTATTTAAATTTTGTACCTTATTTAAAACACAATAGTAAATGAAATATTGTTTGCATATCAAGAGGCCAATTTGTTTGTGATAACTCAATAATTTGGTAAAGTTATTGAGATTAAAAACTAGTGAGCTGATTAACTGTGTAAGCACAAACCATATGTTTTGTATTCTGTGCACACAAATATGATTTTTCTAGAGTATTCTAACTTTTGATTGTATTTACTTGGCCAGAAGATAATTCCCTAATTTTGAAAATTCTTTTCATTTTAACTATTTCATACTATTTAGTCAGTAAAATTGCAAATTGTCTTTTTGACTTATTGCTTGTGCTATCACAATTTTTTTCTTCTTCGTAGGTATCGTTTTTGTCACTACCATTGTCATCTTTTTTGTTTTGTTTATTTTTTCTTTGTTTTCTGGTTCACCTCTCTCATTATGTTGTCTTCCGACTTTTTAGGTTTCTCTGTAAGTTTTGTGCATTGAATTTATATTTGTTGTCTTTCATTTGATGCCACCTAAGGATATTCCCTTCTGCAACACCAAATTTTCTTTGTGTTGCACTGTTGTTTGTGGTCTCTGTTTCTTTAACAACCTTCTCGAAATTCACATTGATAAATTACCCCATGATGGAGTTGAGTTGTGAACTCATAAATCACTACCTAACAAAATGCTGCTTTCATTTATTTTCATATTATATTTCTTTTTCTACAATGTCATTTGTATGAGATTCACTCTTTCCCGGTCCATTCAAAACTATTTCCCTGAATCACCTAGCACATCTGTGGTGGATGACCAAAACATATGTGAATATTAGTACTAAAAAAACAAATATAAGAACTAGGAATTGTAGTTACACTTGGTTTATGATTGGCTTTGCTGCTTGTTCTTATGTCTGTGTGAGTTTATCGATAGGGAAAGGCAATGTAAAAATATTTATCCAAGCCAAGGCATAAACAGCAAATGAAAGATGTTTGAATGAGGTATTAAGGAAGAGAAAACCAGTCTCATATTTGGGTAAATATGGTACTATTCTGTGAAATTTATCGTGGAGTCTTGTGTGGTTGGGATATGTTTCTAAGGAAAGTGATTTGAAACTTAGTGAAATAAAATAGTAACATGTAGAACGCATTTATATCAAACTTGATGTGACAATTATTAAATGTAAATTGCTTGTAGGAAATGTTTTATTATAATAATTGTTTTTCTCCAGACCACAATACAAAAAGTGAATGTTAAAACTGAATATGAAATGAATTTTTCATTTATTCCTTAATGCCTCAAGAGCATTTGGTGTAAGGAAGTAACTTCATGAAGCAAATAACCATATAGGTGATAGTATGAAGTTGAGTATGTTCTTGCATCATTCCCTATCTAAAATATATATATACATACATAAGTGATGCTATTTTTGAACTTAGTTTGGCTGTGCGTTAAAAGGAATTTGTTTTAAATATTTGGGTCTTCATAATACTTATGTGAAATAAACTCGTTACATTTACAGGTTATTTTTTAGAACACTTTGAATTTTTTTTTTAAATTTTGAACTTACCAATTGAAATATTTCTTTTTATATTGAAAGTCTTAATGCAGTTCAAAATTTTTTGGAGGGATGTTATTACTTATTATTTCTAGACAAAATGTATGTTAATAATTTTGATTTATTCTTGTGATTTGTCGTAAATAATTTTCCCAAATAGTCATGGGAACATTCAAAACTATAAAAAGTGTAATTGAAAATTATGTTCTTATTGTAAGAAGAAATTTGAGCAAAATTCATAATTGATGAAGTTGAAGATTAGCTGGTAATATTGTACTCTATTTGTGATAAGTGCATTTGCACATCTGAGGTAAAACACATTAGCTTCAGGGAGAAATCAATATTTATTTATCTTTTGTATTAGCATTTCTTGTGTTATGTTTTGCGAGAAAAGCCAATTTAATTTTTTTTTGTAATTCTTTTAACTTCATTAAATTCTTGTTTAGAAAGGTTTGTCTCATATCCGGAATAAGTTAAAAAATATCTAAATATATTTGGTTTTTTAAACATTTGTTTGTAAATGTTTGTTATATTTTCTTTTTGAACCAAATGCAGTGTAAATTTTTTTTGTAACAGTTGTTAGATTTGCATCTTTCACGTGCATTGAAAAGCTCTTCTGTAGTATTTATTGAAACTTTATTTTGTGTAATTTTTATTGTTATGTTTTCAAATATAATTAATTGCCATATTGAAATTATATTTAAAATAATAGAAAGCATTTTTACAAATGGTGGAAATAGAAGAATTTTTTATTTGAAGCAAACAAATTTTGGAATATTCTTAGCAAAAGACTGAACTACAAGACTATGTAATGGGAAATTCTGAAGTATGAAGGATTGTAAATGAAAATGAATTTGAAATATTTGTCATAAATCAAATACATAATGAAATATGCAGTTTTCAATTGTACATTATATTTATTAATTGTATTTGATACAAAAAATTTAAATTAATAACTAAGAAGAAAAACTGCTTAAAGAAAGGAGGATGGTGAAATTTCTTTTGATTGTGTTTGCAGATATCGTAAAATGGGTGAGAATTTGACACTGGGTTCTGCATGGAATGATGATGTGTATTAATGTATAGGTATATAATCACAAGACTGAAATTTTGAATACTTTGGGAATTCATTTGCTATAGAAGTGAAAGATCTAGAATGTATGCTTGTGCAGCACCAGAAGTTATAAAACTTGTTAACTATCAATGCAATGGGTATCACGGCAGGCTCAACTCCTCATTTTAACTTAGCCTCTCTCAAAAAAAAAAAAATTATGTTACATGCAGTGTTTTATCTTTTTTTATTTGCTTCCATAACATCTTCAACTTATATGGTTTCTTTTGAATTCGCTTAAATTGATATTACCCATGTGAGTCTTATTTCTTTTAAGGAAACCATTTCTTCTTTTCTTCTCTTTCTTTTCTTGTTTGTTCTTCCAACACATTTTCTATTTCAAGTTTGTATGAAAAATGAAATTTAATGGCCGTGTCTTTATAAACTTATTACATTGAAAAGAGGCTCAAGTGCTGTGCAATTAATGGGAAGCTTGAATGGTTAGAGGTACTCGGGAGAATTGTCAAATATCAAAGAACAAACATTTAGGGTAGGCTTGAATTAAGGAACTATACAAATTCAACAGCGACAATTTAGCTGTTTGCAATGCAACATTTCTACTCTTCATTGCTCATTGGTAGATAATCAGTTGTCAGTATTGGTTCTAATTATGCTGATGCTGTGTGATTGTGCTTTGTAATAATACAAGGACCAGTTATTGTTAAGGGTAATGCTTGTGAAATTTGTGATGAGTTGTTTCTGTTGTCAATTTCATAGGTCTTGGTAGCCCTGATTCTATGTATATGTGATTTTCATCCCTATATAATGAACTTTGGGAAACAGGCATTAAAAAATAGCTGTCATGACATTTAGAAGTGCACATATACAGCAATAAAACCTGGAATGTAAATATGCTATTGGTATTTGAAGTTGCACTGTAGTTTAGTAATAGGATGTACTACATTGCTATTCTAAGATCGTTGTGAATTTTTCATCCTGTAATGAAAAGAATTTTACTGTGTGTAATGTATTTCATGTTAAAGAAGAAGACTTCTGATTTTAGCAATGAAAATTTCTATTTCTAGAATACAATCCAATTTTTCTTTTAATTTTTTGATCTTTCATTTATAACTTCAACTCAAACTTCAGTTTAAAGATTACATGGTGAAATCTGCATTATTCATTGAATCTTGTACATATTTTATATTAGTGATATTCCAAAAATCCTTATTATCTGTTACTCTATATGTGGTTTAAACTTTTGAGGTATGCAAGAATCATTCATTTGAGTGGGTACATGTACTTTGGGAAAATGCAACAGTTCCTTCAGTGCAATTTTTGGATCTATTATTGAGCAGAATGGAATATTGAAGTGTGTTTATACAAAATCTTGTAAATCAGATGCTTTCCAACTTAATGTTGTTTTATAATACACAAACTTTTATTCTCATTGATGGTTTGCAGTTGTTGAAAGTCTGAGTGGTTCATTGGATAGATTTAATATGTTCTCATAAATGTAAAGTCTTGCAAATTTTCCTAGATACCATGGTTTAATGGGCAATTTTTTTCTATCTATTCTATGCAGTCATTGACATATTAACCATGGGCTGTGTGCAATAGGTACATTCTCATGCACTCTTGAAAGTCAACAAGTTTTATAATTTAGTTTGAAATTTTCACTTGTGTGGGTATGTGTAATGAAGATATAAAAGAAGGAAAGAATAGACAAAGTTCATGTTATTCTCCATTCTTAATGCAGGGTTTTGTCGTATCAGAACAAGATCAGTTCCGATATAGGCATTAAGGGCATCTAAGAAAAATTTTAAGACTTTTAAAAAAAGTACTTTTCGTTTGAAAATGGTTTCAGTTGTTTTATAGACAATATTTTCTTTGCATGGAAATTAATTATTACTTACATTCATTCAATACATTTTTTATTACTATATTTTTCTTTCTTCATAGAAATATTCATGTCCTGAAAATTTCAGAAAGATTATATACCAAATTTGAAGTGCAATTGCAGTGACTGAAATTACTAAGATTTTCTTGTGTCGAATTCTTTGTTTGTACAAGGAACAATTGGATTCATTGGGGAAATCTTTACAGGATTATTGCTGTTGTAATAGTATTATTTTATAATGTTGGACCAAATGTTGGTATATAATATTTTGAATGTTGATTCCAAAGGGGTAGTTCTTGGGTGCAAATATTTTTATCAAAATTGCTTTAAACCTTTAATTATTATTAAAACAATGTAGGCTTTCATTTTCACATTTTTCTTTAATTATTATGTTTGGGAAGAGCTTTGAAGAAGTATACAAGGTGTTTCTCATTGAATGAATATGTTATTAACAGTCATGGAGTAGAAGATTTTATTTAGGCCGGGGAGTCTTGACTTATATTTTTTGTTTCTTTTTTTCTTCTTCCTTTTTTTCTTGTTTTCTTTTCTTTTTGCTCCTTCTCTCCTAATCAAAGAAGTTGAAATGTTGATGTACATAATAAATCATAACATCCAAAGTATGAAGCAATATCACTAAACAAAGTAAGAAAATGAAACAATTTTGTTCGTGAGTTGTGAATGGTGCATGGTTTTAAATGATTATGATTTGACATGTTCAGAAATTTCTTAAATATGAACATTGGTGTAAAAAATTATTAATATTTTTCTGAGGGAAATAGTCATATAGACACGTGCATATCAATAGTGATTTAATTTGATAATGACTTGAAGTGTGGGGTGTTACGTTAATAGTATGTGTATTGTGGTGACAATTTTTGCTTGCTGCATTTACTTTTGCTACTTTCTTTGGTACATTATTTTCAAACACTTCATATCACAAATATACAAAGAGAAAAATGCATGTATGTATGAATGTGAATGAGTAATTGTAGTTCATAACAATATGTAGTTGTGTATAAAGAAATGTTTGAATTACTCATGTAAGCGATATGATGAATATGTTATGATAATAATGGTTATAGATCCTAACATTAACTTACAAATATTGCGAAAGTAGCATAAGAAGTAGTGAGATATTGGCAATATGTTTTTGAATTCGTAGTGAGGGGTTTCAAAATATTTACATTGTGAATTATAATGTTGGTATTTGCTGACAATGGTGACCCTAACTTCAGTGTAAGTAGTATGCCACCCTGTGATTTCACATTTTGAATGATATATGGTTGTGAGACTGAGAAGCTGAAAGCAGCCTGTCAGTGCCAAAAGAGTACCAACCCCATTTCTGAGTGAAGTGAACAAAAACTGAACTTTGCTGAATGCTGTGACTAAACGTGTGAATGTAATAAATTGTTATTTATAAATAATGCATTTTATATTGTGAATAGCGCAATATCTCTATTTCAGTGATGTTGCATAGCTCTCTTCTATCTGTAGGAAAGAGTGCTCTATTTCTGTGTACCTATTTTGATATGTAAATACATACAGATTTGTAGAAGTCTTTTTATGTTGTGTATTTCTTTGAGAGTCTCCTCTACATCACCTGTAAGTGGGAATTTATTACTGCATATTCCTTGGAGTGTACATAAAAATATTAATAAGATTAAGTTAGAGCTGCAGTGTCTGGAGTTTAGCCAGATCGAATGGGAAATGTCAATTTTGGAGTAAATCGTTTGAGCATTTTACGTGTTGGTGTTGTCCACTGTCTGGAGAAACTGAAGAAAAACAGAATTTCATTGCTCTGGAAACGTCAGGAAAAAAACTGGGAATTTGTAGAAGAATTGTTAGAAGGCAAGGAAAGTTTTTGAGATGGTTAGATATTATTATTCCTTAAAACATTAGCCCAGCAAAAAGTAGTGACTTAATTATTTATTTGTTGATATTTTTTTAAAATTTGTGCTTTATCACGGTGAAATCAGAGAGCTGCAAATTAGTATAAGGCTTGCTGTAATTTTTTTTTTAACCAGTGTAAAATTACAAATCTTATTAAGTAGAAAAATAAATAAATAGAATGCTCAGGCAAACTACGAAGTCAGGGAAATTTGTTCCTGGATTTGAGTGGCCACCCTAAGGACTGGGCAGTCTGATTTAATTTTACTTAAATTTTACAAGTTCATGGAATACATACTTGGCTTGTAACCGTCTTCAGTTTTCAAATTAGATGGTAACTGGAAGGTGCAGCAGAATTACACACGCTCACAGTGTTAATGTTTAGTATAAGATTGTAAATAATGTAAATAGTGTAGAATAGTTATAATTGCATTCCAACTCTACTTTTTTAAATAAAGTAAGCTTCTGTCAACTTATATATGTATATTGAAATGTAGTAAAAACAAGCATAATAATTTATAATTGCGTTATATACCATTTTTAAAAATGCATTTTTAAACTAGATGTCTGAAGATCGCTATAAGTTGTTGCCGAAACGTCATGCAAACTACAATGTAGATAAATTAAATCACAAATATGTTCAAGTATAAATAAATCTGAATGAAATTTGAAGAGGAACTGTTTGTTTTAATTATTCTACAGATGTAATTGCAAAGGGGGGGGGGGCGGTGCAGGTGCCCCCCAATGTTGAGACTGAAAAAGAAAATGTAAAACATATTCCGCCGGCCTTCAAATTTATATCATAAGAGATTTCCTTTTTTTTCTGTATTTTAAGAAGAAGAGATTTCCTTTTTTCTGTATTTTAAGAAGAAATGTAATAATAATTAAGCGAACAATAATTTTACTAAGCCGAGCTAGTAACATCCATTAATAAATTGGTGAACATTAGTTCAGTATTATCAATAGCATGGTATAATGTTCAGCCTTACTGTAAATATCCCGTATCAATAAATCATCTAATTATATTTTGCTTTTAACCTTATTTACTTAGAAATTAAATAGTTTTATGCCTAAAATCATGAGTCATAATACTCAAGTTAACTACAGGACCTAAAACAGCATGTACTTTCTCGCCTTAGGTAATGGTCGTGTAATAATAATAATAATAATAATAATAATAATAATAATAATAATAATAATATTTATTGAGTCTCGTGTACAATTTCAATCGTGTATGACGAGTCAGTTATGATGTATGCAGGTGCACAAGTTTTCCTGGGCTCCAGATTTTAGTTTTCTCTTATTATGAGTAAAGGTAAAGCAGTATTTTACTGTAAGAATATAAGGAATATTCACCTCTTATGTGAAAGAACTGGAAGCGACGTTCAGTTTTGATTTTGAAATACACTGTTAACCATTTTTAACCCTCCACTCCTCTCAAGTATACCAAAAGGGAGCTCAAGAAGACTTGGGCAGAGTGAAGTTACAGTTACTGTTCAGAAATCAAAGCAAGGGGACCACCTGAGCATTTGCTCAAAGGATCAAGGGAAACTGCACAAAAAATCGCGATTGAGTTGGTGTCACTGATCATATAATACTTTTTACTAATGATAGTAATAACAATAATAATAATAATAATAATAATAATATATAATTATAATAATATAGTAATAATTATAATAATATATTATTATAATAATATATTATTATAACAATACTATTAATTTAGAAATGATTTAACAATATCACGAACCCGCCTCTCCCCGCAGCCCCCGCTGTGGAGTATCAAGAAAAAGTGAGTGATTAGTACATCAGAATTTAGAGTAAAAGTGTCTTTGTTTTCCATAAGAATCTTCTTTGTGAAGACCACTATTTTAAATATATACATGCATGGTAGTGGAAGAATCCTTAATTTATCGAACAAGGGTGTGCAAGACTAGCTTATGAGTGCTGGTCATTGTTCGCCGTATTCTTTTTTGGATAATAAATGAGCGAGAGCTTTCAGGAGCATTTCCCCAAAATATTATTGCATATTTCAAATGTGAGTGCACGTTTGCAAAATACATGGTCCGAAGTGTCTCAATGTTGGAGCTTGACCTGAGGGTGCATAGGGCATAGCAAAATTTGGTGAGCTACTTATTAAGATTTGAAATTTGAACATTCCATTTTTGGTTTCCGTGGATTGTTAGACCGAGGAAGGTATACCATTTGTACCACAATTTCTTTCCGAATAACACACCTGTCATCATTTTTTGTATAATTCATTACAAATCGTGGAAATTTGGTGCGGAAACTAAATATTTCCAAGCAAATATCAACACATTTGACAATTGTAACTGCTTTTCGTACAGCTAAATCACGTCACAACAATGAGACGTAATTCACAGAAATTCATCTGCCGAGTCGCGACGAGGAATGTCATTATTGCTTTCCAATTTGATATTCCCTGAAGGTTATCAATTTTCATTTCATATATTTCAAATAGGTTTTAAATATTTTCTGACAGATTAATATAAAAATGTATAACAAAAGCTCGAAAGTAAGAAACGATAAAAGAAATATGAAATAATATACTAATTCTAACGTACGTAGCATCCAACTGTCTGGAATTGCATCACACATTACGTTCACGAAGTGCAGGATAATCGGAGCGGGCGACTAAGCCACTCACATTACTCAAAAAATACCCAATTTTCGAAAAATTCAACATGACCTTGTTTGAAGATCTGTTTTTGAATAGCACATTTCATTAAAAAAAATGAACTCTTTATCTTCACAATTGTAGTTCTAGGAAGACAGAGAAATTTTTAATTTTCGAAGAATCAGGCGTTTCAAACAACATGAGATCTGCGCCATTCTCTTAAGCGTCCTTTTGCTACTGAAGGTCCAAATTTAATCAAAAAGATATGTGCCAATTTAAGATCAAAAACGTTTAAAAATTGCTCATGTTTGACACAAAATTTCGCACAAAATGTTTTCGAAAAATCAGGCATTTCAACGAACACTAGACATGCATCATTCTCTTGAACCTCCTTGTAACTATCCAACAACAAAATTTAGTAAAAAATGATGGACACGATTTTGAGAAAAAAATTGTTTCAAGAAGATTAAAAATTGCCTATATTTCACGTAAAATTACGCGAAAAGTACTCAAATTTTCGAAAAAGGGTACATGACGTTATTTTAAAATGCATCTTTAAGGAACAATTTCATGATGGGAAAAATCTATATCTTCATACTTGTGATTGTAGGTTGACGCCGAAAAAAATTGAATTTTTGCAATTTTCGGAAAACCAGGGTCTTCAAGGTAAATGAGACATGCACCATTCTCTTAAACGTCCTTCACACTATCCAAAAACAAAATTTAATCAAAAACAATGGAGCAATTTTTTGGAAAATTTTGGAAGTGTCTTATGTAAAGTACCGCCCAAAATTAAAATACCGGTTTCAAATTCGAGGGTCCGCGACATCAGCTAGAGTGGTTTTGAAATATCAATTTTGGAGAAAATCGGCTGAACGGTTTAGCCACTAGCGTTTTTCACAGACGGACAGAGGTTTTGCCGTCATTCGACTTTTCGGAATCAAGAACCCACAAAGCACGGATTCTGGCTACACCACGTGTTAGAGGATTTTTTCTAAATTTATCAACCGGATTTATTCACTATTTCGGTATTATGACTCTGTAATAAGAGTTTTCTGCCGAAAATTCGCCATTTTTTCGCGCAGCATTACATAACATTCTCTCTTCTAAGTAGTAAGCGATAGCCAGAAAGGAAAAGAAAGAGTAATTCCTATTTATTACATATGATAGATGGTACTCAAATTTCAAAATATGAAACGAATCAGAGTCCTACATATTGTGAGCAATACAGATTATTAAAAAGTAAATTGTTTAATACAAGCCTTCTGCACACTGCTTTTCGTACATTTTATTAAAATTAATATTATTTAAACAAAGATAATTTATATTATCTTTTTATAAAACTGTAATTTTAAATTTTTATCAAAAATACTAATCCCCCAGATTTGTCACCTAATGAAAGATCCGAAATCCCGTCACTGTGTAATTGTTATGAGTAAAGACCGGATTTTCATGCAGTAAAACTCTCTAAAACGTGCAGTAAAAGCACCAAAACATGCAATAAAATGATCAAGACTTTGCACAACCTGTTTTGTAGCCTAAGAACTCCAGTTAATCCACTTATCAATTAATTTTTGCATTTCGAATGAGATATTTCGGGTGAATGACTATAATTTTGTGCATTTTGTTTAAACAAACCACAATTGACATTTTAAATATTATTAGCACACAAAATTTATTAAGCACAAAAACAAAAAATAAAAAATAGAAAAATACAAATATACCTTCAGATATCAAAAATGATTGTTACAGCAGAAATATTATTAATTTTCATCACGCATTATTTACAATTAATATTTGCCTCACATAATTTACAATTATATATATTTTCAAATTATTTCCTGGGAAATTATTTTCTTAAAAATATTTCTATCAACTAATACAGTTTCAAACAAAAAACCTCGTTCTACATTTATACTTGTCTGTGTGCTGAGCCCCACCATCACGTACGTGGGCATGCTGCTAAAACGGTCAGAATCTGCGTTGATTATCTCTTGTACCTCGTAGGACAACGTCTGTTTCGAGAAATTCAATGAATTTGAAACAGTGCAGCTTGTCGCTAAGCTTCGTGCCCGGTCGCATATAAGCAATTTGCACATGTATTCGGCACCGGGCTTCGCTGGTTGGCTAGCGGGCGCGGAGCGCGAAACCGCGCGAAATTCGTATGTTCTCTTTCTACGGAAATGTGAAGGTTCGTTTAAAGCGCTGTTTTGTGATTTGGAAACTTCATATTATTTTATTGTTTTATTTTGTTATTCAGTTTTATTAATTTTATTCCTATTAATACATTATAATGTTTATGGACACATTGGTGAATCAAGGATTTTATTTTTGTTAATTTAAGGCCAAAAAATTTTGGAAAGGGGTTGGTTTTCAGTATTATTTTCTATTTTGAGCAAAATTAAAATCAAATTAACTTAGATTGCAAATTGAAATTTTATTAAAATATGAACTTCACTTTTATTGTAATCTTATTGAAGGTAATTTGATTTATTTCAGGAGGGTAAATAGATTTAATATCAAGGGTTTTCAAATTTCTCAATAATGTTTTCCAACAACTGTTTTTAAAATTTTCAATAGCATCTAAATGAATTTGAACAAATTTATTGAGGGTATTTTATAACGGTTTTAGTCCCTGAAATCATTAAAACCTGCACATGTACATAAAAAAGCAACTATAAATGATTGATCATGAATTTCATACTATTGAAATTAATGAATTACATTACATTGTGAACACTAGCATAAACAAACCACAAAACCAGCAAAAAAGACAAAAATGTAAATATGATACAGTGATCAACTGTGACTTGGCCTGACCTAGGCCCTAGCAGTAGCGCACACTTCTTTCTGTTGGATTTATATGACCACTGGCATAATCTTCTTCACAAATATCTTCATCTAATTCAAGAATGGTCTGATAATATTTGCATGATTCTGCAATAGTCATTCCCATTTTAAAATATTGAAGAAATGCTTTCCTTGTAGCCTTATCGGCTGACAGATACCACTGTTTCTGTAGTTCTTATATTGTGGTTATGACTTTTCTTTATTTTATAACCTTGCACAGTCCTTTCTGAAAATAAAAATACGTTATTTAATTGTTAAAATGAAAGCTTTTTGACAATTTAAAGGGATACACCGAATAGAAGTTATAATACAATTTAATGTGACAACCATTTCGGATATACCACTGATTATCAATAAATTCTATTAAGGCTAAATGCACCGAAAAATACTTATAGGAAAAATCAATAGATCGCAGCACTATCACGCGGAATTTACTAGATCGATAACGTCTGAACAAATTGTCCGATTTTCGATCTGTAAACGGCATTGGACTCCTTTTTAAAATAGAATTTACGCTACGATGCCGTTTTTTCAAAAAATATTTCCAAAAACTTTTTGAAAACTCATAGTTCCTGGAAGAAATTAAAAAAATGTGGGCTTATAGAGCGATGACGACGTGCTTCCTGAATCCAACGCCGTGTCAATCATGCAAATCGGATGAATAGGAGCGGCGTAAAGTGAAACTTCGGAAAAAATACCTGACCCCCCCCTTCCCGCTTCACGCAGTTGCGTCACCCGACCCTTTTGGGGGCTCCCTCGACGCGGCCGAACTGCCAAACCCGGCGGCCTGCGGCACGGGAGGAGGCCGTGCTCTCAGGCAGGCAAGTCGGGCAGTCGGTTTTGTGGTTTCGTCCTTTTCAATCTCAATATATTTTTCTCCACTTATCAAACTAGTGATGCTGTAACACAACCAAACGGTCTCATATCATCTGTAATCCGCAGTACCCTACCAAATTCAAAAACAGACAGTTCACTCAAAATTGTAGACACAATGTTCGTTTCCGAAACTTCTTCCTATGAAATTCTCAAAATAATCGGTAAACTAAAAAATAAATATTCGTCCGGTTTAGATGAATTCCGGATTCTTTGTTAAAGACTTGTGAAATTCAAAATTATCGGCCCATTTCTCTTCTATCAGTCTATGCCATTATACACCCGTTAACTCACATATTTAATGCATCTTTATGCACTGGAACGTTTCCAATATTTTCAAAACAGCTAAAATTAAGCCGCTTTTCAAAAAAGGCAACAAAAATGAAATTCAAAATTATCGGCCCATTTCTCTTCTATCAGTCTTTTCAAAAACATTAGAGATACTTTTTTACATACGAATGGAAACCTTTCTCACTAAACACGACGCGCTTTCAGATTGCCAACATGGATTTAGAAAATCAAAATCAACGGAAACAGCTATATTTTCTTTTCTTAAAGATTTCGCCTCATCATTGGATCAAAACGAGGCACCTATTGGATTATTTTTAGATCTTTCAAAAGCTTTTGACGTCATTGATCATGACATTTTACTTTCAAAATTACCTTCATATGGAATTCGTGGTATTGCTCTAGATTGGTTATGTTCGTACCTTAAACAACGATCTCAGAGAATTGAAATACCTTACTGGAATGATGGAACATTACGTACGCACCTTTCCGACTCTTTGCCCGTTGCATGTGGAGTTCCTCAAGGATCGATTTTAGGCCCTATTCTGTTCCTACTTTACGTAAACGATATGCCCTCGTCGATTCGAAACGGAAGAACGGTTCTCTTTGCGGATGATACGAACATCCTTTGCAATAAAGAAACAGTAAATAGTACAATATCAGATGTTTCAAATTCGTTCCAAAATAACAAATTAATAGTAAACGAAAAGAAAACGGTTTTAATGCAGTTTTCCATTTCAAATAAACAATTCTGTGCTCCATTGAAAATGAACAGTGTACCTTTGACTGATGTTAAGGCAACAAAATTTTAGGTCTCTCAATTCAGTCAAACCTTAAATGGAACGTCCATTTAAATGAATTGAACACAAAATTAAGTTCATTATGCTACGCGTTCAGAATTCTTGCAAATTCAGTCAGCCTTCATACTGCTCGTTGTGTATACTTCGAATGTTCATTCCCGCCTGAGATATGGCATAATATTCTGGGAAATACATCTTATAGCTCCCAGACTTTTAGATTACAAAACGAATAGTACGAATAATAACCAAATCCCACCCACGTGATTCATGTAAGCTCTCTTCATTAATCTAGGAATTCTACCATTACCGTGTCTTTTATTTACGAATCATTGGTTTTGTAAAAATGACTTGCTCAAGGGCGGAATATTTTTTTCAGAAAATGCCAAAGTCTATTACTATAACACTCGACGTAGAAATCATATTCATCAGGTAACAGTATCAACAGCTCATTACAAAAAATTCACATACAATACATGTACATTATTTTACAACACTTTGCCAGATGATATTAAACGATTAAATTCAATAGAAAAGTTTAAATCCCAAGTGAAATCGTTTCTTCTGCATAACTGTTTCTATACAATTAGAGACTATACTGAGCATCACAAGAAAAGGAACATTAATTTTAACAATGATACATAATGCATTATTTACCATTTGGACTGTATAAATGAGTATAAACAACCTGTAACAACTATTGTACTACAGCTTCCGGGTCAATTACCCCATCTCGATCAGGTTTTTCGTCCAGTTTCCCTGATCCATTGAGCAAATGCTGAGATGGCCCCTTGTTTTGCTTCTGGACATAAATGTAACTTCATTTTCTGTGCACGTCTTCTAGAATTCAGTGGGAAATACAATTATTCAAATTATCGTTTCCATGTTGTCGCGGCAGGAAGTAATAAGAGCCAAAATTTATTGCTTATTTATCTTTGAAAATAGATTTTATTACATGGGAGTTTTTGTTTTTTTTCTCCCTTTCAAAATTCAAAATTTATTGCTTATTTATGAAAATAGATTTTATTACATGGAAGTTTTTTTGTTTTTTTTTCTCCTTTCAAAATTCAAAATTTATTGCTTGTTTATCCTTGAAAATAGATTTTATTACATGGGAGTTTTTGTTTTTTTTTCCTTTCAAAATTCAAAATTGAAGTAGTACATGACTTAGTGTAGGGATCACTGAATTTTGAAAATGTGAACACAATTCACTTTTCCCCATAGTACGTCATACGCAGTTTTTAACTGTTTTTTTGACGTAAAATAAATAAAAATAAATATAAAAAAACGGGCCACGGACCGCGCGCGATCTGTCCTTCCTCTTCCTTGTCCTATCCTTTCCTCTTACACACACACTTACACTAACATGCACCACACTATCACATATTCCAGGACACCGGTCGGGAGTTTAGAGCTTGTTCCGGCTGGGGCGGTGGTCTGCTGGTGGGAGAGTCCTGGTTAAGGGGAAACCCCACTAGCCGACGGTAGGTCGGTGCCGGATCTTGCCATCCAGCGGGGGAAGATCACCGCCATCTCCCGAGAAAAAAGCATGCACTACATTAACGGGACTAATGACCTAAGCAGTTGACGCGCCCGGAAACACGAAAAAAACAATCAATCAATCAAACGACAGTGGGACAAACATTTACGAGTATTTCGCTGTCCCCCAGGTAGAACAAGGTCAATGTGGAGTAGTAGCCTATGCAGGGTTCCAATGACCGTAAAAACAAAAAATGATAGAACCAAATGGGTGGGCAAGAGGTTTATACCAATTCATTTATTTTGCTCTTTTTTGTCCCTGACACTCTCAGGAGTCGTTAAGACATTTTCAATTTTATTATCAATAATAGAGTATTTATTTTGGTCTGTAAGGAAAATACTACGAATGAAATTTCTACACCATCTACAAGACATTTCGTTTCAAAAGTGTGAATTAAACGAATTGCGTGTGAACAGTACCGATTGTCATTCTCGCTTCAGCTGCGGGCCAGTGCAGTCGCTCCGCTACCAGCAGCTACGATCGTTTAGTGTGAAAGTGTAATTCAACATCGCTACGAACTTTTGAAAACAGTGATGACTTAGTGGTCGCATTTATTCACTATTAGTGCTTTAGTAGTTGAACTGATTTATCCAGCACAAGGCGAATGGTCAGCGAAGCCCTAAATTTGATATACAATTCGGAAGGTTCATCTCATGTGCTTCCCGACGAAGGCAAAGTGAACTCCACGGATAGTATGGAATACTTCGACTTTCCATACCATCTCCAACCTAATGCAAGCAACAACAACCGATTTGGGACCGGATCATCTGGCCGGCCCGAGCAACAAATGAAGTCACAACAGACTGCTGCATCAACCCAACTGCATCAGAACAAGGTAATGTCGCAAGGAAAGTGAGCCAGCGATAACGACAGTGATAACAGAGACTTAAAACGTGTATCCACAGACAGCCTTCGGCAGGGTCGAACTTACAAAGTCAGTACAACGTAGAAATCAAAAACAGATTTAGTTGGTTAAACGAAGAGATCCCAGAGGATCTAAGTGAAAAACATAAAATCCCACCTATTTTTGTTACAAACTTTGCAAATCAAGTTACCCTCGTGAATGAAATAAAAACTAACGTCTCACGTAACTTCACCACAGAATTTAAGAATCAAAAGATTAGAATCCAATTCCAGTCAGTGACCGATTTCCGAAAATCAGTTAAATCTTTTCTAGCCACCAAAAAACAATTTCACACGTATTCGGATAAAATTAGTGAAAAATACTCAATAGTGATAAAAATATTCATCCTTCAATCACAGAAAATGAAATCTTAGCTGAAATCAATAGCAAATTCAATTCTGCTACAAAAGTTACTCGACTTTACAAAAACAATTCTCCCCATCCCAGTAGTGGCAGTAGACTTTGATGGAACTCACAAAATCGAGGATGTTCTAGAAATAAAACAAAGGTAATAATATAGTGAAACCGGAAAGAAGACAGAAATCCAAGGACCCCCTTCAATGGTACCGATGTTTAGATTTTGCACACAGTATAAACAACTGTAATCATAAAATTTCGTGCTTGTTTTGTGCAAGTGATCACCTATCAGCAAACTGTTAACAAAAGAACCCCCCCCCAACTTGTAAACTTTGTCTAGGGAAACATAGGGCTGACCTCAGATCAGTAGAATGTCCATACTATCGAAAAATGTTGGAAAGTAAAAGAAATAATCCAAATGTTAGACATAGGGACAATCCTATTCCCCCGCAATTCAATATAACAAATTTTCCAATACTACCTCCAACAAACAATATACCTAATTTCGAAAAGGCGACAAATACCAATCACCAACGAAACACAACAAACACAAATCAGCATCAACAGCAACAACATAACAACCAACACGCAAATAGAAACTACAACAACTTCAATATTAGTAATCCATTTATACAAAACATCACTCAGTTTATAACCTACCACATTATTAATTTTATAAATTCACTAATACCAACAATTACAAGAATATTAACACTCAATTGCTGTATCAATAAACCACAATTATGGATCACCATAATGATTTAATTATACTATTGGAATGCCAACGGCATTATCAACAAAACGGCCGAATTACAACACTTCCTACATGCTAACAGAATTGATATAGCATGCATCACAGAATCGCATCTCAACCCAGAATCCCCATTTTTTCTACAGGGATTCAAAACCATCAAAGACTCGAAAGGATGAGGTGTCATAATATTAATAAAAAAACATCATATCATATCATCAGATTACTCCACCACACACGCCCGGTCTCGAAAAAGAAGGAATAAATGTCAAGTATAATAGTAACAGGACATTAACAATAGTGACCTCCAAATATAAAAATCAATAGCAGCAACTTCTCAACATTATTACAACTACCAAGTCCACTCATTATTGCAGGTGATCTAAACTCCAAACATACCTCATGGGGATGTCGGTCTACGAATCCCGCT